>JAUPFT010000007.1:28680930-29910097 GCA_036936625.1 Parnassius smintheus behrii
AGAAATCTTCGGAATGCACTGACTTTATCCAATTCAGCCAGCACCAATGCATCAGGTCTTTCATATCGTCTCTTGAGGGCCTACATTACTTCCAGTGGAGAGGCTTCGGAGTACAGCAGGCTCTTGATGCCTTCTCTTGCGTTGCCCTTTAGTGCTCTTCTTAGTCGAGCCATGTTTTGAACTGCGTTGAACATCGGGGCGGTATCTTCATAGACCACCTTGAAGGCCAACCACTCGCTGCTGTTGCCATCGAAGTAGGGTAGCTCGTGGATATACTTCGGCTGAGATATTGGTCCTCCTCGTGTGGTAAGGGCTTCCTTCAATGCTATCGTCAGCGCTTGAATTTCGCTCGTATCTTTTTTCGTTGAGGAGTTCTCTTGAGGCTTCACATTTGGCTCTTCCGGAGGGTGCTGACCTCGTTGCTAGTGTTTTCCCATGTTGTTTTCTTCCATTACTGATGTCTCGATCCAGTTCTGCACCTGTGCTGTTCTGTCTTCCTGGTCTTCATCCACGGAGTCCTCATCTTCACATTGTGCCAGCTCTAATCTGATGCGTGCTAGCTTCGCCGCAGCTTGAGCTTGCTTTAGCTCCATGCGTACTAATTCTTCCCTGGTTTCCAGCTCCCGTCTCCTGGCTGAGGAGCTCGTGGTCTTCGTAGACCTGGCGCGACGACTGACCCCCTTTGGCTTAAGGGTTGTGGCAGAGCCATGAACGCCCTTGTCTGGAATATCCTCTGGAGTCTTCTTGGTCGTCTCCTTCTGTGCGATTTGATCCTCGGATGCCGCCGTGGTGGCAGTTGTGGCAGTTCGACTGTGGTCTCTGTCGTTGTGGTATCCTCTGTGGTCGTAGTGCCTGAAGAATCTGACGTAGTTGCTGTTCCTGATGATGCTGACGCTGACGCAGACGTGACCCCTTCTGACCCTGACATTTCACCTGTCGAGTCCTTATCTGAGGGACGGGATCCGGGACGTGAAGGGGCATCCTTCTGTGACCTGGTAACCGGCATCTTGAACGGATTCTTCTATAATCTTCTAGCAGGGATCCGGCTCGAAGGACCAACTGTATCGGACGGCAGGGACACGTCCAGTACCCGCAGTCGCCCTGGGACAATCTCCCACTTATGACGTACGTTCCTTGCCTAGTGCTGGTGACGCACGTCCCACGCACCCCTGAATGCGTATGTATACTACGACCCTACTAGGACCCCGAGAGAGAGAGAGAGAGAGATAGACGATCAGCCGGGAGGAGGCAATTAAACACTTTTCTTCTAGGTAGCTTCTTGTTCCTTAGGTTTCGGCTTCCTTTTTCCTTTTGTTGTTGCCTCTTCGGCGGCTGTCATGCGACTGCGATTTGAGCCGAAATTTGCTCGGCTTATATACCCGCCGGCGTTACCGTACGGGCGCTAGCGCGGTTTTCCCTATCTCGCGCGTTGTTTTTTACTTCGAGCCGAAACCTTAGGAGCCTTTATTTATTGAAAATTTTCAAAAAACCCTTACAAATTATATATCATTAGATTGCTCTAATTATGTTCTATAACATAAAATAATAATATAAAATTATTAAGTCCTCTATAAAAAACTTACAGAACAAAAACCCTATAAAATTGGTAATTTACTATACATTTTGTCTTATATTTATTAAAACAGATGTCTAATCCTTATTTCTTTTTGTTTATATTATGTTATGTATAAACCTTTAATTTAACACCAGTTTTTAAGCGTTAAACAAAACTTAAAAAATTTTTTAAGTATTTACAATATAAATTCTTGCTTAAAAAACTTCCTTACAAAATTATCATTAAAAGCTAACCTTTCAATTTTGTAATTATGTTTAAATTATATTCTAATAAGAATTAATAAGCTAAATACACTAATTGCGAAATTATAATAGTTTTAAAATAAAGTTCGTCACTTGGTAAATTGACACTACACTAATTAAGGAAATGAAATAGTCTTAAACACAGTTCGTCACTAGTTGATTATATGCTTGTCGCAGACAGTCTAGGTGTCATATATTTTGCGCTACTTATTTTTTTCTGTTCTCTTCTTTTAAGGTATCTTGCTCTTTCTTTTGCCTTTAGATCTGCATAATTTTCAGGATCTTAATCTCTGCATACTTTCTTTGTTTTTGTACTCGATCGCACTTTTGTTTCTGCTCTAATGTTTGTCTGGCTTTCTTTGGCATTATTAGTTCTTAATAATCCGTAACAACACATATGATATTGCTCATATTCATCATATCAAGCTCATCCTTAATAACTAAA
This sequence comes from Parnassius smintheus behrii, assembly GCA_036936625.1. Lineage (NCBI taxonomy): Eukaryota > Metazoa > Arthropoda > Insecta > Lepidoptera > Papilionidae > Parnassius > Parnassius smintheus. The sequence goes on from JAUPFT010000007.1 coordinate 28,683,194, forward strand.
GTAATAAAAAGTACACTCACAGGGTTAGCTTGTGAGTTTATTATTTATAAACAAACTTAAAGCTACATCAGGAAACAAAGTAAAACTATTAATTCTTTATTTTATTATGAATTAAAGTATTATTATAACTGTATCATAGTAGTATTATTGCGGAAAAAAAATCTCAACTACGGGTGGGACTAGAACTCCCGACCACCACACAGTTTGCAATGTAATAATGCACTGTAATAAATAATAATAAATTGACGTAAAATTGATTCTAATTGTAATCATTATGACCTCATCATCATCGCTAAAGAAAAACGACGGTAAATGAAGGTAGTGAGGACGTAGATAATGAGGTTTTTATTCTTATCCAATTGTTTCGTAAAAAATATCAAAATTACGAATCTCGTGCTTATTTTAAATTACGGCGGTAATCACTAGAATTGATAATTAATTAAATACTAAACAAAATCATTAATACTCACTTAATAATATGGACGACAGGAAAGAGGACGATTCCAAAATAATCACCTCCCGCGAAACTTTACATGTAAATATTTTTTTCCCACAAACAAGCGTGAACCTTCTACGATGTTTGTTGGCTGGCTGAGACTTGTGCGGGGCGCGGCACGGTGGTATAGTGACATTCACGCCAATACGCGGACTATAATTTAGATTTTCACTAAAACCGATGGTAATCAGAATTTTTTTTTTGATAAACATTTATGAAATAAAATTTCTTTATATTGTGGGGTTATCCTTATTTATTTTAAGTGTAAACGTTGTGCTTTTTAATAAAGTTTCATAATATGGTTATTTTTTAATATTTAATGTTTATATTGTTGGTTAAAAATACACATTTTTTTAGGAGTAGTAAATGGACACCGAAGATAATGAGAATTATTGAAGTTTTATATTTATCACTACCTTATTATGTTATTTTTATCTGTAAATATTACATGCATGTAAGCATAACCTTTTTACATTTGATTTCCTTTATAAGAAATGTAAATATTTAATAAAAAAATGAAGACTTTTCTCCCGGACGTGTGATGTGCACAAAAAATTAGAAACACCCTAATATGAAAAGAGGGCCAAGTTATGATATACTAACAATGTTTGATTGTGATTTTAATGGGTGGCAAACTCCATAGCAGTTCTGGTAATCATAAAGGTATGTACTAGTAACATGTTCTTTAACTGATTTTAAAGAGGAATTGTTTTTTATAGGTATTAAATTTATGACTTGCAAGTTTAATAAGGATTAAATTACATTTAAAACATGTAACATCAAGAGTTTGGCTTGGATGGTTTGAATAACATATAGTTCCTAACCTATAGTTAATTTTTATTGTAAATATATACATAGACTGTAGCAAAAAGCTATAAATATGGACTCATGAGTACTCATTTAGTTTTTCTTACCCTGAAACTGCCTTGTTCCTTCTTAAGTTTTTTCTGTGTTCGTGTCTAGGCCTTGTAATCATATACTGCAATGAGTCTTATGATACTTTTGTGTATGCTGATTCCAAGATAACACATTCCGAGACAAGAATCCAAAGTTGTCGGCAAAAGAAACTGCTTGCTATTTTGTTGCTAGTTCCAAAGTGATAAATAAAAAGTTATAATAATTTTATTTTACATTTATTAAAAGCTTTCATTCCTTACAACTAAACATTTAAAAAAGAAATACCAACACAATTATGGTCAATAAATAATTAACTACTCAAACATCCTGCTGTGCTATTAGGTATTATTGAAAGTTCACACTTGTGTCAGCTCATGCTCCACAGTTAATTGTATATTCTTAAACCTGTCAATCAACACTTCATAGTGCCATCTATATGTGGCTATACTATTTCAAAGAGAAGCTTTAATAAATATATTTTTTCAGTCACTGTTGAGAGATAGAACTTTTAAAGGGTTTTGGACCTCACAAGATAACTTGATATTTATTTTCTAAAGATACTTGCGAAGCTACAGATAGTGGATAAGAAACATGTGTAATTGAGTTTTGTAAATTCTTTAGTCCCAATTATATTATAACAACAAGCTTACTAAATATGAAATTATAAATCATTAACATCAATTTCATCATCACTGTTAGGACTATATGTTTCTTCTGGTAAGCGTACCTCTCCACAAAACATGAGCTCTACATAGTTAAAATAATCCAAAGCTATATTAGTTAGAGTTGCTCCTGTAGCAACACCCAACATTGTACCAATAAACGGTCTTTGACCTATTGAGCTTCTTAAGATAGCCCATAAGAAAATGGAGCCTAGGGGCCAAAGGCATCCACCAAGAAGCGCCCATGAGAAGCGTCTTGCAGGTGCAGCAGTTGCAATGTGAGGTCTTGCCCAAAGCCAAAGACCAGCACCACTACTCGCAGACAAGAATAACACATCAGTCACATCACGTTGTGGGAATAACCTGTAATTAAAAGTTTAATATAAATTCTTGGTACCCAACACAGTTATATACACTTAAGTTTTAATTTTATAAGACTAATAATGAATATTCAGTTTTAAAGGCATAATTACGATACCAAACTACTGCTTAAATTATTTTGGTGAAGAGTAGTTTGAATAAATAAAAGAAAAACAAACGTACCTGACCATTAAATGGGGATTCATTACACTTACTGACAAAGTAGTGTAGCTAACAATGCCTTGCAAAGGCAAATAATAAAATAATACATTGTCTTTTGTAAAAGGCGGTATCTTTATTTTATTTACCGACTTGTTGAAATATTCGATTGTTCTGGGGACCATCACCGGAACACTAGAGATTTGTCGTTTAAAGTTCGTGTATATCTTTTCCCAAACATCCATTTTTAAAGGTACTTGTTTTTAATTTGATCTACATTAACAAGGTTACGTTGCTACATATTAGTTGGCAATGGCTGTATAGTTATTTATACTGTTTGCAATATCGTTATATATTAGTTGCTGAAAACTTTTCATCTGAATCATAGATAAATAAATATGTCTTAAACATTACACAGATCACTATCACAGAGTACCTTTGTATAAACTGAAAATCACTATATACACCTCGATCTCGATATACCTATATACTACCATAGATTTAGTCATGGAGATTTGAAAACAGGAGAACGATCGCTACCACCGTAGACAGAGAATCCTATTCTCTGTCTACGGCTACCACGCTACGTTAGTAGCAACTCTTATTAGTTACTCGCTCTTTTTGTATTACTCTTATTAGCGTAGACAGAGAAAACTATAGACTAATGCAGACTAATAATTAGCGTGGCCTCGAATGAGAACGGACGATAACGTAGTTTTAGGTTATACAATAATCTTTATGACTTTTAAACATATTTAGATAACATTTTTAATTGTTCTAAGAACTGAACTGAACAAGATTCACCAATCTTAAGCTCACAAAACACTTTTTTCTCACTTAAACCAACTTGTACACTCCTTGGATCGCTACGAACTGTCAAAGTTGTTTAGCAAAGTGTAGTTTGCTAAATAAAAAAAACGGCACGAAGAAAGGGACAAACAATCACACCGCTCTGTCTCACTCCTATGCAAGACGTATGCATAAATCTATATTTTTCGTGTGCGAATGCGAAAGAAGGTGTCAATTTGCCTATAGGTTTCTCTGTCTACGCTTATTAGTATGTGATCGCTACTTACTAAAGCATAGTCCACCTGTCCCTGAAAATTTGTAGAATTTATAGCCGCGCTGCCGTCGGTAAGCGTGGTCTGCGAAGTATTTTTTAAATTTTTGACAAGAAGAAACATTTAAAAATTATAAATGTAATAGCCAGGAATTCACTGGTTCACACACGCACATGTAAACTCACGGTTCACTACACGTCCACTCTCGCCCGCGGCTTTCGTGATACTGACGCCGCTGACGCGGTGCGCTCGAAGCAGTGGACATTTATAGTTGTGTCTTAACAGGCAATAATTATGATACTACCTTCATTCGGATTTATGAACCTTATTTTATTATATACTTATTAGCATTTTATAATCACATACACGATAATAAATATTAATAAAAATCCATAATAATTAATAATTTATATTTAAAATAATTAATATTATTGAAACTACTTAGCGATCGCAGCGCCTCACTTATTTTGTCCATATTTCTGGGACACTATTTTATATATACAGGCATCGTTCTCCTTTTAGTACTCACTGACATAAGTGGTCTTTGCAAAGTTTGACATCTGGTGTCAAATTCTATACATTTTTTGGTTCTTACATTTTCCGCGGGACTTCTTTCGTGAAACGGACTCTACTGGGTGTTCAAAGATCGACATCGATGATCATCGAAGTTAAAAATTAAAACATCGATGCTGCCACATGTCAAACATCAAAACATCGATGTTGCCACATGTCAAACATCGATGTCAATGAACCCATAATTGATTAATAGGAACATCTGAAAAACGCGAACCCGTGAAATCTATATCAACAAAATCTTGTATCTTCTATTAAAGGTTTAAAATTTAGAATAACTCATCACGCATCTATCACCTCAAAAAATATGTGTGTCAAACTTCACAAACGTCAAGTGTGAATTGAAATGTCACAGTTGTCACTGCTTTCGCTTTGTTATTCTCATGGGCGTGCAACTTAGAACATTATTTTGAGAACAAATTGATATCTTTTTGTGCTGCCATCTTTCGTGTGGGGCACGTAAACTAAGACTTACTTTTAACGAACTAGAGGGCACACTTATGTATTAAGTCTATGCAAAGGAAACAATCCATGTGCTACGTACATACGCAATAAACAATAATGGCGGTCGCTACTCACTAATAGTAAAGCTAATAGTATAAAAATCAAAATCAAAATCACTAATAGTATAGAAATCAATTTAGTATTATTCCGATTTCTAGTGCATTTATATACTGTGCTGTGTGTGTATTTAGAAAGAATAAAACCGATTGTGAAATTTACAATAACTACCGCATTTGTGATCGGATCTTTGAGGATCGTTTTTTATATCCTCGAACCAAGACTTCCCAGACCCCAGTCTTAACCTTGGTAAGTCTATTAAAAGCTCTCTCACTGTCATGTTTAATAGCAATTCTTTTAGCAGTAAGCCCTAGATTATAACGCAGGGTAAGGTTTACAATTCACACACAGGCTTAGCAATAAAAGCTTATTCACTTTTATCGGTTTCTTTGTTAAATATTAAGCTTTAGTCGTATTTTTCATTAGAGTCATGTCATGTGTCCCCTCTACCAACTCTTTTTTGGAAATGTGGAAAGTATACTCAATGGTAGCATATATAATTTAATTAAAAGGAAAACTATCGCAGCAAATTAGAATTAACAAGTTGGATTAGTAAAAATTTTGTTACAACTCCGTAGAAAATGACATAAAACAACATTATAACTTTGTAATGCTATTGTGAACTGTAAGAAATAAACATTTTATGAAGAAATCTTACTTACTTACTACTTTCACTTATTTTTTAGTTGGTAGTTATTGTTGTCCCTTTCGAAGTACTCATATAATGAAATAGCCTCACACAGTTTCATTTGTAATACTCTTGGTTTATGCGGGTGACCCACAGTATAATTTAGGGTAGTAACAGATTACCTAATTGGTAAAGTTTTCGATTATTACTTATAACATTATTTTGAATGATTTTAATAGAAAAAAAAGCATGTATCACAATAAAAAATATCTACATATAGAGTGTAACTTCATCTTTTTGTAAATTTTAAGTATTTGACTGCTTTATTACACACCTTAATTGCACAGATCGGCAAAGAGTGCCTACTTAGTGGTAATGATTCTTGTAATAATAAAATAGATTCTGTAAACAGTTTTTATAAATGCAGAAAGTTTTTAAAACCATTACCTTGGCAGAGGGAAATAACCATGCGGGGCTAGTCCATTGGGTTTAATGGTTTAAGGTGTGGCCCGCCACGCACTTGGCCCGTACTTTTTATTTTTTATTTTGTGATGTGAATGATTACAATGAAAATACATTAATTTATTCCTTAATATTATAATAACACTTGAATGCCTCATTGGTCTAGTGTCGTAAATGCAATTGTTGACCATGAGATCCTGGGTTGGGCCAAAATCTGTTTTTGGGTATTTCTATCAAGAAATTCTCAGCAGCAGTCTGGAGATAAGAAATTAGCTGCGTTTCACCCCTCTTGCCTTGGAAAGCATGTAAAGCCGTTAGTCCTGTTTTCTCACTCTCCGGTCGTGACGAAATACCATCCCATTGGATTATGAGATAACCTGTGCTTGCACATACACTTGGGCACTATAAAATTTGGTCTTGAGGACATTATTATTATTATTAAATCTGTAGAAAAGTTGTGTCTGTAATTCTAATATATTTTTGAAAAAACAAGTCCAAGGGACTAAGTAAAAGGCATTGAAGCCAAATTAGTGGTTTTTTGATACTTGACAGTACCCATGGTCACGGGGGGGGGGGGATTTAAATTCATCATTGTTTTGTTAAAACTAATTTTAATGATGAAAGAATGTACATATTAACATAATTTTTTCCAAATTTAAAAAGATTAATAAAAAATTGATTTTAAGACAATTTGGTTATTGATACCTTTTTTATGGATACATCAGAAGATACACCTGATATAAAAAAAATTGCAGGTGATTATAGACATAAGATATTAATGCAATTACGAAAAACTTCATTCACATGTTCCTATAACATATTATATCTATGCCAAATATCAATCATCTATGTTCAATAGTCTTTGAGAATTCAAAACCAAATCTTTGACAAACAGACATAAAGAAAGACACACAGCGAGGTGACTCTAATAGTGATTGAATTTTGCTAAATTTAGAATGAAACAACATTTATCAATGTTGCTTAATTAAACCCCACGCGAGCGAAGCCGCGGGTAAAAGGCTAGTAATTATGATATATGGTATGTAGCAGTGAACAAAACAAGCCCAAGAGAGTTTTATGTGTTACTTATATACTTTCACTACTATTACAGGTTTAGATGCTGAAACATTAGGAATTGAACCCACATCACTTATACCGGATGTACTTTCTTCACAAATTTCTACTACAAGATCACACGATAATCGTATAAGAGGTATTTAATTTATTTTTTTAAAAGAAGAGGCGGCGTGGAAACGAGCATGCGGCTCACCTGATGGATAGTGACTACCGCTACCCATGTAGGACCACAACACTAGGGGCATACGCATTGCCAGCTTTAAAAAAAGAGTAGGATCATTTCTTGAAAGTCCCAAATTGTATTGGTCCAGAAAATTCTCTGGTGGTAGTATAATATTGATAAACTCTTAATTATTGTAACTATATTCTATTACTATACCAGCAAGTGTGCGATTAGTTAAAGATTTAGTGACTGGAATTTAATAATGATAATGTCCTCCAGACTGAATTTCGGTCACTGCGGCCAGCCTCAACGGAGACTAGCCATCGGCGTGGGACAGGATTATAATGCCCAAATGTATGCGCAAGCACAGGTGCACTATCTACTCCATCACTCTCATATTCCGATCGGACGTAAACCGACACGACCGGAGAGATATCAGGCGCAGGACCAACGGCTTTACGTACCTTCCGAAGCACGGGGGTGATATACCGTCAATTTTCTGACTCCAGGCAGCTATTGAGAAAAACCCAATAATTAATTTTTTCGTCCGACCCGGGATTCGAACCCAGGACCTCATGATCAGAAGTCGCGCCAATACAACTACTAAACCAACGAGGCAGTCAATTTTTAAGGCTGGAATTTACTATAATAATAACAAGTACAACATTAAGATTTAATATCCTGAGAATCTTTTTATAACTGAAACAAGTCAAAAGGCTTTATATCTAAACCTGGCTCACAACTCACTAGGTAAATAACATGTGGGGTAGGCAGTTGACCGAAATTATTCCTGTATCCAAACCTAGGAACGGGTTAGTCGTGGTTGCACCTTGCTTTTGTTGCATCTGAAATAACTAGAACTTTGAGAGGAAGCACTCCAGACTCAAAACTTTTGCAGATATAACTTCAAATTTTTGTTATCACTGGTCCGCAAGCCATGCAGTAGGAATGCTACTTTTTGCACTGTGCACACGGCAGCACTGTGCCAGCTCCAAAAGCATTCTAATAGTATATTGCATAATATGTATAATATCATTACAATGCAGAAGTTAGAATTAAAATTCTTTAAAAAAGAGATTCCAATACAATCAGGTCTACGCTGTCATTATTTCATCTGATCTCTATATGATTATCTGTTTGGCATACTTTTTTCAGATACATTGATTAAAAGAAAATGTACAGATAAAACATAAAGAAAATGTTAAACAAAATAATGATTTCAAAAAACAAAATATAAGACAAAAAAGTCAAGTAACAGCAGCAGAAAAAATTGAAGCTTTACGATTTTGTGCAAGTGTATGTATATATACTTTGTTAAATAACATTCAATATTGAAATTATTTTTTGTAAGATATCTTTTTATCGCATATTTAGTATTTACTTGTATTTCCTCTTGTGTCAAACATTTTATTGCTTCTTATTATTTAAAAAGTGCTCATAACATTTTATTTATTTGCAGAAAATAAGTTGCTGCCACAAGAATGTGAAGATACGGCAGATATACTACTCCTGTTTGATCAATTGTGTCCTTTGTGATCATTGACACCATTTAATCATGTTTGTTATAAATCTTTTATTATATATATATTTTTTAATTACTGCCATCGTAGCATTTTTGCAAAATCCATAACTAGTTGAAAGCTTAATATGAACTTTATCTCCTTTATCATCAAACCAAAACATGTTCATCATATTTTCACTCTTAACATCCTCAGTCTTCAAAACCTATGACATTTGCATTGTAATGTAGTGAGGAGAACACTAGCATCTCATCAAGCATTAAGAAACACAAGCACTCTGCCATGCTCAAGTCTTTCATTTCTTTAATTTAAAAAAGTTTATGCCTGGCTTAATTAGTATTTATTTAAGGACATTTTTAATGTCCGTTTTGAGTAAAGTGAACAATTTACCTAAGAATATATATCTTTTAAGGCTTTTTTTGTTTTTATCGACGTGGCCAAACAATTTGTCTTCGAAATTGTACCATCTTCCACGATATTCATATTATACTGTACTAACTGCACATTCAGGAATACGTGGGTGTGCATAGTCAATGATATCAGTTTTATTGAAATATTATTTCTTAGTATTATTTTTGTTGCTCTATGTGATTATATGGTACCTTCCACAATTTATTAGATTGATTATAGTTTCGCAAATGGTTTGTAAGGTTGTATTATGTATGAGTATGTTATAATACATATATAAAATGCTGATTTTGTAAAAAAAAATATTGATTTACACATGTGCAATGGTATAGTGGTCTTTAAAGATTAATAATGCTGCTACAAAATGTATCTTTTTATATTAAGTTAATGATGTACCACTATTAATTAATACTAATTCTTGAAATTATGGAAAAGGAGCAAACCTTTGGAGAGGATTCAATAATTAATGTGCTCTTAAATGGATTGGGAAAGCACAGTTTTTCTTGGTATTACTACTAGAGTCATGTGACTGACATTGAAGTCATATCTGTTTTTTAAAAGAGAGCCGTACGTTCAATTTATATCTTAAATTGTAAAAGTCGCGTAGAGAAAAATTTAAAGAAATAAATATATTAACTTTGGCATAGCAATAATGTATGTATTGTTGTACATATATTATATATATATATATATATATATATATATATATATATATATATATATATATATATATATATATATATATATATATATACTAATGTATGTACATAAAAAGCTTTCATAAGAATAAAGATGTTTATACTTTAAAAACTAAGAACAAACATAAGCTTGTAACACCAGTTACTAGACTCCACTGAGTCAGTAGTGCTTTTATGAGGCAACATATACGCTTTTAAAACAAAATTTCAGAAAATGTACAAAATTTGTCAATAAGTTGAAATGTTTTATTAAAGGAAAAATGTACAAAAAGTGTCATCCATATAAATCTTAATTCTTTTGAAATAAAATTTCCCATTTCGATAAGTATAAGTATCAAATAAAGGAAGTAATTTTTTATTTTAAATTTCAAAAGCATTCTTGCTGTCTTTGTCCTATTAACTTAATTATTGCTTACTTTGGTGTTAATTGTAAATTGATCATAGACACCATTTAATCATGTTTGTTATAAATCTTTTATTATATATATTTTTTTAATTACAGCCATCGTAGCATTTTTACAAAATCTATAACTAGTTGATAGCTTAATATGAACTTTATCTCCTTTATCATCAAACCAAAACATGTTCATGATCATATTTTCGCTCTTAACATCCTCAGTCCTCAAAACCTATGACATTTGCATTGTAATGTAGTGAGGAGAACACTAGCATCTCATCAAGCATTTAGAAACACAAGCACTCTGCCATGCTCAAGCGTTGTTCTTTCGTTTGCTTAAATATAATTGAGTTTATATTTGGTTTAATTAGTATTTATGTAAGGACATTTTTTAATGTTCGTCTTTGCCAAACAATTTGTCTTCGAAATTGTACTATCTTCCACGATATTCATATTATGCTGTACTAACTGCACATTCAGGAATATGTGGGTGTGCCTTAGTCAACGATATCAGTTTTATTGAAATATTATTTCTTAGTATTAAAATAATATAAATGTTGCTTTATGTGATTATATGGTACCTTCCACAATTTATTAGATACAATACAATATTTATTTGCATTCCATAATGTGGATTGATTATAATTTCGCAAATGGTTTGTGAGGTTGTCTTATGTATGAGTATGTTATAATACATATATAAAATGCTGATTTTGTAAAAAAAAATATATTGATTTACACATTTACAATGGTATAGTGGGCATAAGTAAGTCACTTTTGTAAATTGTTTGTATTTTCAAAAGTATAGTTATTACACACATTTAAAAAAAGTTTTGTTACCAAAATATGATAACGTTATCAAGTACATATTTTAAAGATTAATAATGCTGCTACAAAATGTATCTTTTTATATTAAGTTAAAGATGTACCACTATTAACAATTAATTGATACTAATTCTTGAAATTATGGAAAAGAAGCAAACCTTTGGAGAGGATTCAATTATCAATGTGCTCTTAAATGGGAAGTAGTTGAGTCTTGTGGATACCACAGTTTTTCTTAGTATTAGACATTGAAGCCGTATGTGTTTTATAAAAGAGAGCCGTACGTTCAATTTATATCTTAAATTGTAAAAGTCGCGTAGAGAAAAATTTAAAGAAATAAATATATTAACTTTGGCATAGCAATAATGTATGTATTGTTGTACATATATTATATATATATATATATATATATATATATATATATATATATATATATATATATATATATATATATATATATATATATATATACTAATGTATGTACATAAAAACATAAAAAGCTTTCATAAGAATAAAGATGTTTATACTTTAAAAGCTAAGAACAAACATAAGCTTGTAACACCAGTTACTAGACTCCACTGAGTCAGTAGTGCTTTTATGGGGCAACATATACGCTTTTAAAACAAAATTTCAGAAAATGTACAAAATTTGTCAATAAATAAGTTGAAATGTTTTATTTAAGGAAAAATGTACAAAAAGTGTTATTATAATATCAAAAAATACATCAATAATAACCCCTGTGATTGAGGTGATCGCCACCATGCCTGTACTATTAAAATTTATTTAAAAAATGTATAAACAAAATGATTGTAAAGTGAAATATGTTTTAAAAAACGTCCCGCTGGGTTTCTTGTTGGTTCTTCCCAGGACAGAGGTATCTGTAGTAAATAAAACATGACTTTCAATAAGTATTATGTAATAATCTATATTTAATAATAATAATTCTATTGTATTGTATTCTCTGTAACATAATATATTTCCTAACTTAACTAACCAGTTAAAAAGAATATGTTTAAAGAAATCAATTGATATTGTGCAAATATTGTTAAATTTAACACATGTAATGTTATTAATTTAGGCAAGAAATTTTTAAACAATAAACATTTTAAATATATCCGGTTTTTATTTTATTAATAGGAACTAGCAATTAGCACAAGAAATATAAAGAACGATTAATTACATTGCAGCACTTATGCAATGTAATTAATGGTTCTGAAAATATAAAATTGTAAAGTGCAAATAAAGGGCGGGCCCAAAGCACTCTTAATTTTACGCCACCTGACGGTTGGGCACGGAACTTAACGTAAATAAAACTTGAGTTGCTCATCTATCTCTAGTATATAGTCAGTAATCTATGGTTATTCTGCAGTAACGTAGTCGGTTGTCGCCTATAACAACTATTTTACGTAAATTGATATTCAAATAAATTGTTTTACCTTGCTGTCTATACCCACATAATTTTGAAACAATATGTAAGTATCTACACAATTCAATTACATTTAGTGCTTGAACTTAAAGTTTATGAAACTAGATCACTGAAGTGAACTAGCGTGAGCGTAGACAATTTCACTGCATGGTGCATTTTATAAACGGGTGTGGATACCTACTGCTTGGGCTGTCTGATTAAAATTTGTGAACAAAGGTAACGGAAAAGTCTATTATTTTGTTTTTGCGTGGTTTGTTAATTTTTTCTCTAAAACCATATTTTTTCTTTCGCGATAAAAGTAGTTGATATAAAAACTAAGTCCAAGTCGTAAATTACGTCCCATAATAAATTTTTTCATACCAGATTTGTGAATGTGCAGAACATTTAAAAATCAAGATAGTAACATACATCACGATCGGCAAGAAATATTAGACTATAATTTTATAACAAATGAACTAGATATTTGTAAACTTCTTCCCGTTTTTTAAATTTCTGACACTAAACCATAAATCACACGACAATTTTTTATTTCTCACTTATTAAATCCTAGGCAGAGAAAACTATAGACTAATGATGAGCGTGGCCTCGAGTGAGAAAGGACGATAACGTAGTGTTACGAGCTTGAGGTTCGTGATAATAAAAATTGCCGATAAAATTACCTAAATTAACACTTTAATTTACTTTACACAAATTAAAACTTAAAACACTAATAATTAAACACACTAATTCACTTTATTCCGCTCCGAAGCTTCGCTAATGTCGCCAACTCCAATACTGCCCCGATCGCATCTTGCAACGCCTATATATACAAATTAGCAATGAAGCATCCGGAATATTCAAGTAAATGCGCGCAAAGCGACGAGTGTTCGAGTGTAGATTTTCTAGAAACTTAGTTCTTCGGATGGCGCTGTCGGTTGAAAGATTTGTGATGTCATTTTCTGCAAAGCTCCCCTCGCTCTCATTCCTGACACTAGATGGCGCTAGTTGACTTAATCACGCAACAGTAGTTTTAGGTTATACAATAATCTTTATGACTTTTAAACACATATAGATAAAATTTTTAATTGTTGTAAGAACTGAACTGAACAAGATTCACCAATCTTAAGCTCATAAAACACTTTTTTCTCACTTAAACCAACTTGTAAACTCCTTAGATCACTACGAACTGTCAAAGTTGTTTAGCAAAGTGTAGTTTGCTAAACAAAAAAACGGCACGGAGTAAGGGACAAACAATCACACCGCTCTGTCTCATTTATATGCAAGACGTATGCATAAATCTATCTTTTTCGTGTGCGAATGCGAAATAAGGCGTCAGTTTGTCTATAGGTTTCTCTGTCTACGTATTAAATAAGCTTGTACACGTGCAGAAAACATCAATAATGGCCAACATCGATGTTATGAGCAGGATAAACATTGAACATCATGGTAAGCTATAGATACCAACATCGGATGTTATCATCGATGTTTCTGCAACATCGATCATCCCTATAACAATACGTTTGCACTGAGAAACATCAAACACATAATGTTTTGAAGCAAATCGCATAAAATAAACAACACAAAATGTTTTGTTGATGGTGGCGTTCGCACTCACAAAAACTGTGAAAAATTTTCAACAGATATTCAAACTTATCTTTCAACATGACAATATTTCTATAAATTTGTTTTCAAACATTTTGTTTCTATATAACTAAAGATATAATATATTTAAAATATGTAATGTACAATAAACTGTCAAACATATTTCACTACAACATGTTCCTTGACTATGCAAACGCTTTTTTATACATTGACAGAAAACAGTGTTAAAACATGTTTTTTTGTGAAAATCGCGTCAGTGCAAACTCACGGTAATACATATTTTCTGTCTATGATTCCTATATCGAGTGTAGAAGCAAAGAGCACCAACTCCCATAGCAGCAGTAAAGTACGTTGAAAGTGATTTTGAAAACAAAAATTTTGAAAGCAATAAAATAATTATTGTAAACCGGCCAAGAGCACGTCGGACCACGCTCAGTGTAGGGTTCCGTAGTTTCCCGTCCATCACAATAAGTGTTCCAACTTATGAGTTTGTACAAAAACTGTTGTTTCCATCCAAGTTCAAAATGATTTTCCTAGAAAGTTCTTCCTAGAAAGTTCCTTATAAAGTTCTACTTTTCAGATTTTTTTCATATTTTTTAAACTTATGGTTCAAAAGTTAGAGGGGGGGGGGACACATAGTTTTTTACTTTTGGAGCGATTATTTCCGAAATTATTGACATTATCAAAAAATGATTTTAGTAAACCCCTATTCATTTTTAAATACCTTTCCAACAATATATCACACGTTAGGGTTGAAATTAAAAAAAATCACTTCCCACTTTACATATAGGGGGGCTACCCGAATAAAACATTTTTTTCCAATTTTTATTATACCAGTTCGTCGGCGTGATTGATACACATATTGGTACCAAATTTCAGCTTTCTAGTGCTAACGGTCACAGAGATTAAGCGAGGACGGGCAGACGGACAGACAGACATGGCGAAACTATAAGGGTTCCTTGTTGACTACGGAACCCTAAAAAAGAACTATGGTGAGTGTGTGCAATAAAAAAGTTATAAAAAGTTCTTTAAAATTTAGACTGTAGCTACAGTGGCGCTACCCTTATTTAACGCTTTCCTACGGACCCTTTTTTATGCAGAGTCTGTACTCCTTACCTCTACACTCCATACTTCAAAGCATTCTTCATGTTTCAAAGCTTCAAATATGGAGTGTAGAATTAAGGAGAACAATCTCTCATAGGAGAATAGTTGAAAAAGTGTCCCTCTGTAAGCAACAAATAACAGTTCAAAAACTCTACACAACAGTGCTGGAGTAGCTACAAGAAACAGCTACATGAAGTGAAGTGTGCTGCTAAGCTGCTCAGTAGCCCTAAAATCTAAAATAATTTTATTTATGGAGTTTTGGCGGGAACTTGGCCGTAGACGGATTGTCGCTCCTGTTTTGTCGCTTGAATAATGGTTTGAAGTGGATTTTGATTCGTAAAAGTGATGTGATTTTGTGAATTAAGTGTCCGCGCGCGTGAGCTATTAGAGAAAACGACGAAACAAGTGCTTTGATGGCGATATAAACCTCAAGTTATTTTGATCGCTTGGGCGCCTTATGAACTTGAGTGGCTGTCGTCATCAACTATCCGCTAAGTTGAGCTGTCGTCAAAATCTCCCAAGGGCTTCCCAATGTGACGCATCAGCATATTGTGAAGAAAAAGAACATAAAATGAAGACTACAAAAGAAATGATAGGCTCAGAAGGTCTAGAAACCAGAGCCGTAAAGCCAGTTAATAAAAAAAATTAATCAGTAATCTATGGGCGCGTTTGGCAGAAAAAAGCGCTAGCAAGCGCTTGTAAGCAAAATGGCGATCGTAAGCCGTAAGCGCTGTCAAATCGTAAGTAGCTATTTTCCTCTCCTGGAGGATGTTAGTTTTAACCGGGGAATCTAACCTAATTTAAATATATGTTTGTAAAGTACTCATATTAAAAACTTACCAATCATGAATTTTAGTAGCATGTATATGTTTATTCATGTCATTATATTACTTAAAACTAATATTGCACAAAACAACTTATAAACTAAACAAACAAATTAAATAAGCAAAATGGCGGATTGTGTCAGCGCTACTGAAGTAGCAATCGTGTCCTGGCCGAAAACTATTTTAGCGCTTATAAGCGCTTGCTAGCGCTTTTTTCTGCCATACGCACCCTATGTTTCAATCTTTGAGCATAGAAAAAGGTTTCAATCCTTCAACTTCAACTTCAAATTCAAAACTTCAAATGACTTTTGTGTTGAAATTGATAATGAAAATTTGAAAAATGTTTAACAAATTACTTGTTTATAACCTTACGCAGTTTTTTAAGATAAATCGAACTCTATCTACAAGGCAACTGTTGGTTCTAAGCAAAAGAAAATATTCTGAAGTCCTAATACTAGGATTAGAGACATCTTGCGACGACACCGGTTGCGCAATCGTAAATAATAAAGGCGAATTATTAGCTGAGTCCCTACATTCACAGAATTTAATGCATTTGCGAAATGGAGGCATAATTCCAGATATTGCACGAGATTTACATTCTATGTTTGTTGAACCAGTCGTAACCGAAACACTCAGAAATGCAAAAGTATCAATGGATTCTATTGTAGCTTTAGCAGTGACTGTAAAACCGGGGCTTCCTCTTAGTCTTGTAGTGGGAATGAAGTATGCGAAATATTTAGCCCGGAAATATAATAAGCCAATAATTCCTATCCACCACATGGAAGCTCATGCGTTAGCTGCTAGAATGCAACATAACATAACATTTCCATATTTAACGTTGCTGATATCCGGTGGGCACTGTTTGTTGGCTGTTGTTCAAGATGTTACACATTTTAAATTACTTGGTGAAAGTTTAGATATGGGACCTGGTGAAATGTTTGATAAAGTAGCGAGAAGAATGAAATTAAGAAATATTCCTGAATATTCAAAAATGTGTGGAGGACAAGCAGTTGAAATAGCAGCATCCAAAGCTACTAATCCCCAAATTTTTAAACTTCCGTTGCCTCTAAGTGATTATAAAGATTGTAATTTTAGTTTTAATGGCCTGAAAACATCGGTGCTATTGAAACTGCACAGAAAAGAAAGTGAACACAATATAACTGCAGATAAATTAATACCAGAGGTAAATGATTTATGTGCAGCTATGTTAATGGCTACATCTAAACATTTAGTTCATCGGACTCAGAGAGCTATGGAGTTTTGCCACCAAAATAATTTAATACCTGATAATAATAAGCAACTCGTAGTGTCAGGTGGAGTTGCATGTAATAATTATATTTTTAACACCCTTACATTGTTGTGCCATGAATTTAATTATAACATCTATAGGCCATCACCAAAATTATGTACAGATAATGGTGTAATGATTGCATGGAATGGTTTAGAAAAATGGAGGAAAAGTTTAGATATTGTAAGTGATTTAAATACAATAGACATTGAAGGTACTAGTCAATTAGGTGAAAGTCTTATATCAAGAGTTGCAAAAGCAAGAATACCTGTAAAATTAATGAAAATAAAAGTAAGGGCTTAATATTTGTTTTTCCTTTTAGTTTAAAAACTTCTTTCTAAGTTAGTCAAATGATAATGACATGAAAAAATATTATATCAATTTACTTTTCTGGTTTAAAATTAGTATTGAGGAAGTTTTTCCTTTTTGTAGTTTTAAAAATATTTAAAAGTAATATTTGGTTTGTTTTATAATATGATTGTCCCCCGCTCTCCCTACCCTCCGCAGCCGAATCTTGGTTGGCGGCGGAGCCATAGACCAAATCCACCGCTGGTGTCAGGAGGGCTAGGGCTGCTTTAGAGTGCACATTTTTCCTGGC
The DNA here is from genome assembly GCA_036936625.1 of Parnassius smintheus behrii. Classification (NCBI taxonomy): domain Eukaryota; kingdom Metazoa; phylum Arthropoda; class Insecta; order Lepidoptera; family Papilionidae; genus Parnassius; species Parnassius smintheus. The sequence continues at coordinate 28,700,959 of JAUPFT010000007.1, forward strand.
CCTGTCAGGCGTCTGTTGTGCATGTGAAAACAGAGGCCGCAAAGGTGGGTGTGCCATGTTTTCTGGTGTGCCTTACCTGAGAAGGAGAAGGGGGAAGAGTAGTCTCTACCGAGAAGGGGCCGCCATGCGGCTGCTAGCACTGGAGGATCCGCGGATGTTTGCGTTTCCCGTTAAGCATTCCCGTTGCCCTGCCAATATGTGTCGTGGGTGGAACTCCATAGGGCTTAAGTAGCTGCGAAACCGACATAACTTCTTGCCACCGCGAGGCAGGTATGAGTAGGCATTTCCAATGTAAAAAAAAGGAAAGGTTCAAGCATTTTTTCCAAATGCAAATTTTACCTGCACAAGGTACGCCCTGTTGACTGACAAGGTTATTAAGTCAGGGAATGGAAGACAAAAGGTACTAATTAATTAAAAGTCTTATTTTTACAATCTATTTATTTGCTCTGTACCAAAATTAAAGAAAGATCAACACAAAAAATACTTGTGATACTTGCGATATCATTTATTGAGAATAGTATAGCAAATTTCATTCTGTACATAAGTGGTGCTTCCGTAGGCAAGCTCAGCGCCCCGTCAAACCTTGCGCCCTAACTTCATTAGCCTGTGGGTTAATCAGGTCCTGGATGCAGATGTCTAAAGGCAGTCTTTTGTAGCACTCCTATGTATTTAAGGGCTTTATTTCAACAATCAAATCTAGGTATAGCAAAATTTTTTTGAAACATGATAAGTGGCATTGAATAGACGTAGAGTTGCGGAAAACAGCCCGTCGTAAACTAAACTAAACTAAACTAAGTGGCATTGATATAACCATTGACTAGTTTATAAAGAAACAGTTTATCAAGCAGCTTTCTGTTTAGCAGAGTAAAGCAGTCAGGGAACCCGCACCTGTCTGCTCGGATAGCGGTTAGATTACTCACAAATACCCTAAATGTGACCCGACATTTGGTCATGAATCAAATAATTTTTATCATCATCATCACTACTCTCTTTTATACAGCTTAAGCCCCGAGACATGAAGCTGTAAAAGTCAAAAGGCTAACAGCATTAACATCTCAGAGCATAGATGTGAGTGTGTGTTCACACCAGTACTACGCTCTACTGTGTATTTGACGAAATGCTGGGAATTAGAAAAATTAAAGTTAAATGTGATTAAATCCGTTAAAGATTTTTTATGTTTACGTGAACACTACACTTTTAAATAAACCTAGTTTTTACGGATTTTATCGCGTATATTAACTTATTTTATATTCCCGACGTTTCGAGGGGGGGGATAGATATATAGGGGATAGAGGGGGGATAGATATATAGGGGATAGAGGGGGGATAGATGGCAACGTTCCAATGTGGTACAGATAGTTGATCTGTACCACAGATGCCCTTGCAAAAATTTTAGGTGGTGCGAGATCTCAAAATATACTCTATATAAAAACCTGTGGTGGTGGTTTTCTTATACTATGCAGTTGCTTATTCGTGATTATAAATAACAGGTAGGGGAAAAGGTTTTGTTGGTATTTTGTTTGTATAAAATTGAAGAAAATCTCATTGGTTTTACTGTTTGTAAGTGGCTGGTTTTAATATCAATACATATATATATAGGACATTAAGAAAAATAAAAATAAAAAGAAAAACACACTTCCCGCCATTTTTCAATTAATTTTTTTGTCAGCCAAAAATGAGTAAATCTAACGAAGATTCTGAAGTTTTATTACCAAAAAGGGAAAAATGCACCTCATGCCGCGATAATAATTTGTGACGTTTATGAACCTAATGCAGTGTCAGCAAGAGTAGCATAAAGTTGGTTCAAGCGTTTTTGGTCCGGAAATTTTGATGTCAAATATGCAGTTCGCTCCGGTCGCCCTCTTACGGATAAAGTCGATGCCATTTTTGAAAAAGTGGAGCGAGATCGGCATATTGGTAGTTATGACATAGCCGAGGAATAGGAATATGATACACCTTCATAAAATTATCAATGTTGAACCGACCTGTAACAATTAAACAGCCAAGTATTAATTTCATTTGTACACAAATATTAACTTCGATAAAGATTTTAAAGGAAATGAATACGAGTAGGTAGTCTCTTAGGCATCAAATCCTTTTAATTTTAATTTTAATTACAAAAATTATAACACCACTTACTTCAATACGGGTCACCTGATCGTCCGATGGTGGAAAGGAGAGGGAGGAATTAAAGCGTGCAATTCCTGCGCACACAAAATGCATCCTATAGAATACCGATGTGTTGGCTACTCTGCGTCCGTCCTTGAGGGTGACAAGGTTGATTTAAACCAAATTAAGGTTACTAATGAGCCTCTTAGCACGTCTCTCCACTGAGTCCAACGCAGCCAGGTGGCATTTTGAAGCACCAGTCCATATGTGACAGCAGTACTTCATGCATGACCGGACTTGCGCTTTATATAAGGTAAAGAAGCTACCCCGGCGTGAATTACCACCACAACCTAGCATTGACTTTGACTCTGGACTCAATGAACCGCCCATAGTTGAGGTTCAAAAAAATTTTACCCCTAACAACCGAAGTCGATCAGTGTACTTCAAGGATACATTCCGGAAAGTATGAGCCAGGGTGAGCGGGCTCCTTTTATCTGTGAAAAGACCACGCTTGTGTTTTGGAAGCGCTGATTCGGAGACTGTCTGTAGTGTGAGATTCAAAAGCTCATGCAGTTTCTCTTTTGGACTCTTTTTTTACTACACAAAAAGAGACACATTTTATTGAGATAATTGGATATTACCCCGCGGCGTCTAGCTACGTCGCGCTGTGCCTCGAGTTGCCTCATGGCGCATCGCGACGAATCTCGACGCAACGGTGCTTCGTCTGTAGGTGTAATGCCGGCTGTACACGCTCGTCGAGACACCACGAGACAGGCCTAGAGGTAAGCGTTGTTTAACATTGTTCCTAAAAACTTTGCGTTTTTAAAAAATATTATAACATGTATAGTTTTCTTTGTGAATAAACATTTGAAGTGTAAATAAATATTTTAAGTACATAAATGAATATATAATAAGTGTAAAAAAATAATAGATATTTTTTGTATTAAGTTAATTTTTGTCTATTATGTGGATCATAAAAATTATGTGATGTGATGGACAATAATACTTAGATACTTATATATTTTGTGACTGTATAAAATCGTACAAAGGTTATATTGACAATTAGGTAGCTTATATTGACAATGACGCGCGAATATTATAATAGCTATAAACTATTATATATTCGTAATTATAACATAACGCAAACGCAAAACTAACCTACGCTAAACTGTATATAGATGTTACTAATTACAAAAATAAGCAGTTTTGAAACTAGTTACTCATATCCACGAAACTACGTACAACCGATTACGTCCAAAAGACGTTACGACCCATGTCTAGACAGGGCGAGTACGAGTGTGTACAGGATGCTCTCGTCCCGTCGCGTCGCCTCTCGTGGCTCTCGTGTGCTCTCGGAAGCATGTCGGTTTTTTGCGCTCGAGTCAAAGGGTCTCGTGAGTATCGCGATGAAAACGAGAGCGTTCACTATTCTATTCACCGTACATGGTACTGTTACGGTAAATAGAAACTATCCACCATCTCCTTCTTTGCAATGGGTTATTAATTTTATTTTTAGTAAATGTGTAAAAAACGTATAATAAATATAATAAAAATATATAATAGCTAATAGGCAAAACGCAGCAACAGTTTTATCTAGGTCCATCTCAACGGGCATACGGAGTTCAAACGATACCTACAACGAGTGTGTACATGGTGTGTTCTCGTGTCGACCCTTTACGTGACGAGAGGCACACGAGGCAGCGAGACGAGCGTGTACAGCCGCCATGAGCTACATAGATCTAGGGTTGCCAGGTCTTTAAACCGAAAAGCCGGATGGACCATCCAGCTTAGCCGGACATTTTGGTAAAAAGACCGGGCACTCTTAATTATTCAGTCTTAGTATATAACACATTAATATATTTTTAAAGCAAAACAATGTTTATATCATTTACCACAAAATCTTAAATTAAAATTGAATGAATCAGTGTTCTTTATTATTAATCATTCAATATGCATTACAATATTAATTTCAATAATTGCAATAGTATGTATTTAAGTACATGAAAAATGTAAAAAAATGGTCAAATGTAAAAAGCATAACAAAAGCCGGACAGGCCGGACATCGTCTAATTTGGCCGGACATGCAATCAAAAAGCTTGAATGTGTCCGGCTTTATCCGGACGCTTGGCAACGCTACATACATCTGTATACAATACTGTATAGCGTAGGTTAGTTTTGCGTTTGTTTTAGGTTATGATTACGAAAATATTAACAGGTTATAGGTATTATAACATTAGTTTAATTGTGTAACGTTATGATTACGAATACTTATATAAAAGTTTATAGGTATTATAATATGCACGCGACATTGTCAATATTAGTACCTTTGTGCAATTTTATATAGCCAACAAAATATGTAAGTACCTGAGTACATCATATCACATAATTTTTATGATCCGCATAATACACAAAAATTAACTTAATACAAAAAATATTAATTATTTATTTACACTAATTGTGTCTATTTATGTACCCTAAATATTTATTTACACTTTAAATGTTTATTCATCATCAATGTTTAGTCAGGCCTGTTGGTCTAGTGGTTAGTGACCCTGACTGCTATGCCGGAGGTCGTGGGTTCGATTCCCACCCAGGACAAATGTTTGTGTGATGAGCACGATCATTTGTTCTGTGTCTGGGTGTAATTTATCTATAATATTCATGTATTTAGAAATATATAAGTATGTTTATCAGTTGTCTAGTACCCATAACACAAGCTCTGCTTAGCTTGGGACTAGATGGCGTTGTGTGATAGTTGTGGAATATTATTATTATTATTATTATTCATAAAGAAAACTATACATGTTATAATGTTTAAAAAAACGCAAAAAGTTTTTAAGAATATAGTTCACAGACACGAGACAATAACATTCGTCAAACATCACTTGCATTTGTATACTGCCTAAAATATTATATAGAAAGTAGAAGCACAGTCAACTGGACTAGGTCGCAATTTCTTTAAAAAAATATTATCGTAATGAACTTTTAGTCTTCCCAATATAAATTCGCATGGATATTTGCATTTTAAAAAAACGCACCGGTTAATATAACGCCGTCTCTTTTTATCTTGCATGTAAGCCATACCTATCCCGAAGGATACTCTCGTTGTGCGAGTCGTATATCGTGTTACGTATATACTAATCATCTTAATAATAATCTGTTCAAAACGAAACGCTTACGCGAGCGCCGTTCTTTGTGTGTGTCAACTGCGTACGTGAAATAATCGTTACATTTTGTCCACGAAACTGGGTATACGATTATTAAGCTCGTAAGCAGTTTCTGAAACCGATTATGTTAAATAATGCTCACCTCTAGGCATGTCTCGTGGTGTCTCGACGAGCGTGTACAGCCGGCATAAGGGCTAACGGCTCGCGTCCACCTAATCCGTCATCGGCCGAAGTTTGCTCGGGCGACGATGGCCGAACTCGGACGATCGAATCAAACAAAGAGAGCGCGTACACCAACACGACCGCCATCGTCCGATGACACACGTAAACGGCCGATCAACGGCCGATCCGAACTTGTTGGGATTTCTCGCCAGACTGCTGGCGTCTACAGAGAAAATTAAGTGTATTTATAGTTTAATTTAATAATTCTGTATTTATTTTGTTGTTTCTGTCAGCGTTCTTATACACCTAAACGACTATGGATATTGCAAAATTAATTAATTGTATTTTTAATAGACCAACCCTGTGGGATAAACTTTCAAAGAATTACAATAATCGAGATGTTTCGAAACGGATATGGGCTGAATTTGCATCGGAAATGGATATAGCAATTCCAGACATTAAAAAAAATGGACCAATTTAAGGGACCAATTCCGTAAAGAATATAACAAATGCAATGAACCAGATAGATCCGGTGCTGCGGTGGATCACAAATTAACTTCGTGGATATATTACGAATCTTGGCGAAACAAATCACACCTAAAACCTTAACCGGAAATGTGCCTGAACCTCCCAGCCAAGAAACTGAAGATAATGCGGAGTCCTCATATTTTTTTAAGTATTCACCTGAATCACAGCCACAAACAGTATCGCAGCCTGGACTCTCACCTTTGTCGCAGCCCACACCCGCGCCTTTGCAGCCTGGACCTTCATCTTTGTCGCAGCAAGGAGCTTTGAATTCGAGCCAAGCAGTATTCTTCACGTCACAACAACATACTAGACCACATACCAAACCTATTTGTGTAACTATAACGCAAGCTCATGCTTTTACATCCAATCAACCTGGAAGACTTATGAAATAGAGAAATATTGATGTGGACCAAGAGTATTTAGAGATCGAAAAAAGAAAACTTCAATAATAGAGTCCAGGTCAGCAGATAAATCTGCAGATGATCCTGATCGTAACTTTTTGTTGAGTTTGCTTCCATACTTAAAGGAAGTGCCACGAAATAGAAAAATCTTTGTCAACGAAAATTCAATCAAATCAACGAAAATTGTTAGACGTGTTCGTGGAAGAAGAAAACACCCAACTTCAGTATTCTCCTGTAAGCCGTTACTCCGAAGAATTAGTCGCTCCGATTCTGGAGACTGGTCATCAAATATGTCATTTCCTCCATGCGTTGTCAATATTGAAGAGCCTTTACCACTGATCATTAATCAAATGACGCCTTCACAAACATCCGCATCCCCGAAGGGTCATTTGCCACTGACCATGAATCAAACGACTCCTTAACAATTATCAACATTACAATAATTTCTTTATTCAGGAAATAAAATTATCAAGCTTGTATTTGCCGCAATAGTGCTCTTTCTTATGGGACATTTTAACAGAAATCTTAATGATTAAGAAACTTATGTAAACATAATATATCAAACAGTATTATTTTAAACTATTAAAATTAAACCTAAATATATAAGTTAGTTTTTAAGTGTTGAGTGTAAATTGTTCCTTTCGTATGTGTGAATGTGTTTTGTGTGTTTGCGATGGTTTTTCCTATTCATTAAAGTAATTATTATAATAAGAAGATATAATTTAATAGTATATTAATTATACATTATAAAAGTAATTCAGTTATTTAGGGATTTTAATAATTCTTCTGTTTCATCATTTACGTGGTAGATCCACGCTGCGGCTATTATGGTTGTAGCATGAATGGGTGGGTTCGACCGGGGAAGGACCACGCTCTCACACAATAACTGCGTAAAATAGTAGCTTAATGCTGCTGTGTTTCGTATGTTGAGTGTAGAGAAGTGGACTGTGTGCGCGTTTGTCACCCTATCCTATAAAAAAATCTACTTTTTGTAGCCATTTGAATAGGGTTTTTTTACATTGATTCTTATTTAAAATGTATAAGTTTAGTTGCTTATTTATTTTGTTGTACAAGAATGGACCAATAAAACAAAATATTTATGTGCATAGGAATATTCAAAGGTAAACAAAAATTTAATTAAAAAAGCTTTGAAATTGCTTTTGAATAAATTTTCTTTTTATACTGGGTGGTCCAAACAGTGAGGTTATAATTTTTTTTTGATTCCTCACACCTAGGGGTATCCGAAAATACCCTATGTATGTTATGCGATTTTTTGTAGTTTTCGAGTTATGATTTTTTATCCTTTTTTTGAAAATGTTCACCCTAAACAGCCTAACATTAAAAAAATGTAATTGTGAGATTTTTTCAAGTTTTTTTGTTTGTAGCATGATCCCTATGAGTTGCCCTATTATGCATAAAATAATTAGCTTCCTAACATTCACCGAAGATACAATAATTTTAATCGAAACTTAAAAATTTTCTGTCAGGAGAGTGGGGCTTGAATTTTCAACATTAAATGAAAAATAGTAATAAATGATTTCATACTTTCTAATTAGTAATTGCTTCAGGTTAGCAAACATAACATCCAGTGTCTTTACTTACGTGTTGTTTAAAATTTATTGAAAACAAGGTATCATTTTACTACGTTCTGGACAAATGATTTCAAGATTCACAATAAAACTAGTAAATAATTTAAGATAAATTTATTTAAAGTAAATTTTCGAAATGGAGGCCATTAAATTCGATACACAGTCTACATTGTCTTAAAAAATTTGCTTTTAGTCTTCGGAAAGCATTCGTATTTTCTTTGATTTTTTCTGCGCACTGTCTCAATTTTTCCCTTAATTCATTTTCCGAATTAATTTCTCTAGCACAAACCATCTCTTTGTAGAATCCACAAATAAAAAAATCAATAGGGTTTAAATCTGGTGAGCGTGCAGGCTGTGTGTATCGAATTTAATGGCCTCCATTTCGAAAATGTACTTTAAATAAATTTATCTTAAATTATTTACTAGTTTTATTATGAGTTTTGAAATCATTTGTCCAGAACGTAGTAAAATGATACCTTGTTTTCAATAAATTTTAAACAATACGTAAGTAAAGACACTGTATGTTATTTTTGTTAACCTGAAGCATTTACTATCTTAGTTTAGCCTTAGAAATGATAAAAAGATTTTTTAAATCAAATTAACTATTCAGGTAGTTTCCCGCCTGAGTAACTTCAAAAGTCTGTAACAGAAAAACTGGCCTATTAAGTGTAATTTTATTAATGTTATTATGAAAGATTAAGGTACTGCCAAGTTTTTAAAATTAATTAGAAAGTATGAAATCATTTATTACTATTTTTCATTTGATGTTGAAAATTCAAGCCCCACTCTCCTGACAGAACATTTTTAAGTTTCGATTAAAATTATTGTATCTTCGGTGAATGTTAGGAAGCTAATTATTTTATGCATAATAGAGCAACTCATAAGGATCATGCTACAAACAAAAAAATACTTGGAAAAATCCCACAATTACATTTTTTTAATGTTAGGCTGTTTAGGGCGAACATTTTCGAAAAAAGGATAAAAAATCATAACTCGAAAACTACAAAAAATCACGTAACATACAATGGGTATTTTCGGATACCCCTAGGTGTGAGAAATCAAAAAAAAATTATAACCTCACTGTTTGGACTATCCTGTATAGTGTAATTAATTGCAAACAGTATGGCACACTTTGTCTCACTAAAATTTAGTAACACGTGTTGTTTTAAAATAGTAAGATAAATGAATAATTGTCGGACTGTTAAAACTTGGCAGTGTTTAGGTACCTATGTATATAGTTCATGCGTTCAACATCTGTACACGATCACTAATGCAGATTTGGACTCGAATTTACAATATTTTTTCTATTTATTACGTCTAAATAATACTTATTTCTTCAAATTCCTCCATTTTAAAAACGCGTCTGTCAACGTCCAATGTCGGCACTGTAGCACATACACGTCCGAGTTACTCGTCCGGGTAGTTCCGTCCGCCATCGGCCGACAAAATCGGTTTTGGTGTACACGTACCGTAAGCCTGTAAGAGCGGTGCGCCGCCAGCGACCACTATGCGACTCGCGTCGTTGCGAAGCGTCTCGCGGCGGCTCGTGTGCTGCGCGGTGCGAAACCACTGACCTCTTTACGCATAGTCGCATTGCGTCGCGTCTCTGTGTGAGCTAACCCTAAGAAGAGGTTAAGAAAAAGCCAGAAAGATCTGACTTGACTTGACTGAATGAGACTGAAGGAATGGTAGAATAACCATCTCGTTTTCAAATGAACAGGTCAGCGACGGGGCGAAAGATTAAAATTAAGGTGTAGTACTGCAATCGTAAATACACTTACCAAGTGTAGTGATCGTAACTACTATGGGGAGATCCAGGGCACCTTAAAACTGTAACTTTCGAATGTTAGCAATCTTTTATAATGACTAGTTTTAATGTCTAAGAAATTATTACTTAATATCTTAAAAGTTGACGTTATAGTGTGCATATTTTATATTTATGGATGCATATTTACAACTCATTCACCTATTATTAATTAAAAAGAAATCAATTTCTCAGAGGCGAACGGTGACGTAAAATATATTTATATTCAGGTTACCTGGACTCGGGTTCTTTTTACAATTCCTTTTGCTTTTATTATGTGCATCTTGTTACGGCTCGGCGACCTATTCTGTAATCAGATGCCCAGTGATGTTTTGCTATCCGTGTTATACGGACTGATCGTTTAAAAATATAAAAATGATCCAATGCTTGAAAACAAGTAGGATTAAACCAAAAAAACAATTGAAATGTAATCGGAGATCGGCCTCAAGTAATTTTTTAAACAAACAAAGTATTGTCAAAGAAACACCTTTAAATTTCAACGAAATTCCTGGACCCAAGAGTTATCCAATTATAGGAACATTATACAAATATTGGCCATTCATAGGTAAGTTAAACAATAATATACAACAACTTAATTCATTTGTTAAACCTAATCCGTATTATAACAAAATATGGTTTACCTCGGTACGTAGCACTATTATTTATTCTGTGGCCTCGGGCTTGTTGTATGATTTAAGAAGTGTCCACTAAAAAAAAAAACGAGTGTGTTTATGACCACAAGACTGAAGTAAAACTTCTTTAGCTCCATCTATATATATATATATATATATATATATATATATATATATATATATATATATATATATATACGAATATCATTCGAAAGGTAATTTCATTAGCTTTCAGGAATTTTAATTGAATTTTACTTTTATAACGAGACGAAAGAGAAATTAAAGAAAAAGACAGGGTATGTACAAATTTGCAAAATAATTTAAAAAAAACTTAATAAATACAAAAAAGTTCTTAAAACCTAGTGTTACCCCCCCTTGCCTTGATAACGGCTTCCATGCGATCTTTGATGGACCTTACAAGGGTCGCAACAGCCTCTTGGAGTATTTGTTACTCTTCAAGTACCGCATCTTGGAGCTCTTGAAGAGTGGTTGGAGCTGCATCTCGAGCTCGCACGCGCCGTTTTAGGTCATCCCAGAGATGTTCTATTGGGTTAAGGTCTGGACTTCGTGCTGGTCAATGCATAAGAGGGATATCGACCTCCTGTAAATAATCCCGTACAATAGCGCGGTGGTGGTCCACTCGCAATGAGTGCGAGCAAACTCTAGGCGATCTCTGCGATACTGTGCAGTAAGTTTTGGACCTTTAGCAGGTCTATGGGCTGTTAAATTCTTTTCGTGTAACCTTTTTCTCATCGTAGAAACACTCACAGATGTTCTCCGAGTTGATCGAAGCTGTTGTTGCAACTTAACAGCATTTGTAAAACGGTTTCGTAAAGATGTCGTAACGATGAAACGGTCATCTCTTTCTGATGTGCACCGTTTTCTTCCAGATCCCGGTTTTCTACACTCACCAAACGAAACACAGCAGTATTAAGTTGCTATTTTACGCCGGTATTCTCTGAGAGCGTGGTCCTTCCCGTGATCCCGTTGCACTTCATCGATGCACTTATTCAATAAAAAATGAAACAATATATGTATTAATTTCAGGAGAATATAATGCGGAAGCGCTCGACAAGAACGCGTGGTTAAACTGGCGTCGTTACGGAGGTTTCGTAAGAGAAGTTCCTGGAGTAAATTTACTTCATGTTTTTGAACCAGAAGTAATCGAAGCTGTTTTCCGTCAAAACGATCGGTACCCAGCTAGACGGAGTCACGTTGCCATGCTTCACTATCGTCTGAGCAAACCGAGCGTGTACAACACTGGTGGATTGCTTTCAACGTAATGTATTGAATATACATAATATTGCGAATATATTTAGTTCTCTATATACATATTGAGTACATATAAATGGTAGATGTGTAAAAAATCTTTTTCAAACGCAAGTGTTTTCAGTGGAGTCAAATGCAGAGCAGCAGCAATGAAACAAGCGACGGGTGGTGTCTGGGTCTTGTTTTTAATAATAGTAACCGGGCGCATCACCAAAGATACACATATATACACACACGCACGCACGAACACACGCTCGCATGCACACACGCACGCACTCACACACGCACGCACGCACTCACGCGCCTTTCACGCACCATTTTCGGGGAGCATTATGGTGATAAAATTTTTGCACACGTAACAAACTTTTGGAGGAGGCATTATGGTGATGAGGATTTTCTATACCAACTTATAGCAAGCACATAATCAAGCTACGTAAAACTGCTAGTTGCGGAACATACAAGAGTTACATCATTAGTTAGATAATAATTCGTCGTCCCAAATAATTTTATATCATAAGACTTGACGAGACTATGTTTTTCAGGAATGGCCCGGATTGGTGGCGACTTCGAAGTACATTCCAAAAAAATTTTACTGGTCCACAAAATGCTAAGCAATACGTTGAAAATACAGACGACGTTGTCCGTGAATTTATTAAATGGATAAAGTATAGCAAGCTGTCGCATAATGAAGATTTTTTGATTTATCTTAACAGGCTCAATCTAGAGGGTAATCCTTCATATTTTTGAGTTCTACAGCATACATAGCCTTACACATACCGAATACATATTTGCGTCCTCATTTTTATTATATTAAAAGTTTAAATGATAGATATTTAATTTTCAATTAAAACAATATTTCTTATATTAATATTTTGCAGATTTTATTGCATTTACTTTCACTTATTTTTGTTTTTAATTCCCGACGTTGTCAGTGCTGCAGGGAATCCTGCAGTCTGTGATCATCTCTTTTTTTCTAGGACCATCGCATTATGATGTTTGGTAGACCACTTATTCTAGTGAAAGAACATCGATTATTAGCAGAGATTCGTGAAGCTATTGAATTTAAAAAAGTCAGTCTATAGAGAAAGCGTCTGGGTTCTACCACGTGCTTGTTGCTTGAGATCCTGTAATTAATAAAATTAAATCCAAATCCAAGTAAATCACTGCAATACTTCAAGATACAGTAATATCATTCTGCGTCATCATGGTGTAACTATGACATAGGGACGTCAAATCCCTCAGTCCTCTAATGTCTTCGTGCTGGTAAGCACTCGAAATGTTGGGAATTAAAAGTAAAATGTGTGAAATAGAACTAAATAAATCCATTAAATTAGTTTCTTTTTTCCAATATTTTTTGTGGCTACCAAGTTGGCCTAGCGGTGGTAAGTACTACAGCTGTTCATGTGGTACGGGGCTCGAATCTTGAATTGGGCAAAAATCAGTAAGGTTAGTAGGTCAAAAAGTATTCAGTAGCAGTTCAGAGTTAGGAACTTGGCGGTGTTTAACATCCGTGCCTTGTTAACAGCAATACTATATATACTGCAGTACTTCGGAATTTTGATAGCGAACACAAGGTAACAGAGAGTGCATCTGTGTTTGCGCACGCGTTCGTGAAATATAATCCTGCCTTGCTCAGATGTCTAGTTTTAGATGAGATTGACCGCCCTAACCGAATTTCGGCCTAGAAGCCATTCTTTATTATTTGATGTTTTGCGGAATGTTTCATGATATTTAATCTTTACAGTTATCGGAGTGGTGGCGTTTAATGAAAAATTTAATAGTTTTACATTACAAGAACAAGCGCCAGAGTCTCGCAGCAGTAAAGTGATTGCAGCAGCATTTGGCTCCAATAGTGGCATTATGAAACTTGACAAAGGGATTTTTTGGAGGATTTTTAAAACACCTTTGTACAAAAAACTTGTGGATTCTCAACAGTTTTTAGAAAAGTAGGTAAAAGAATGTCGTTGTTAAGGTAACATAGCCCTCGCCCTACGCCTATGCCCTAAGTGTGGTCCTCACGATGTGAGCTGAACTGAGCTGAACGATGTGAACGTAACACGTTACTTTCAGTAGTTTAACAGGCTCTTCTAGGCTCGCTTTCAGAATTTATATTTCAGGGTAGATATCACTTTAAGAGTTCCTAAAAATCCAAATAAAAGTGAAAAATTTGTGTTTAATTAATTTTTCACACTATTTTTATGTTAACAGGGTATCAATGGATATATTATTAAATAGAATAAATTTTTTTGGCAAAGAACATGAGAGCAAAAAGAATTCTCTCTTAGAATCTTTTTTGGAGCAACCAAATTTAGATGTAAAAGATATCATTGGAATGATGGTCGATATATTAATGGCGGCAATAGACACGGTAACTTCATTTAAAATAATTTTTCTTTTGCCTTTCATATCTAAAAAAAATATGTACTAAGCTTGAACGAATTAATCACTAAGTTTATTTAAGTAGATCTAGCGATTTTTATCAAACTAACAGCTTAATATAACTTAAATTAGCAGCTCTATGTTTTGCAGTTGTCACATGTTCAGGGCAAAGGTCGAAACGGTCAGGAAATAAAAGTATAAAAAGTAAAGTAATTATACATATATATAATATGTAAGTAAACATTTTATACGTGGTAGAGCCATGCTGCAGTTATATTAGTAGTATAGTTGTAGCACGAATGGGTCGGCTCGACCGGGGAAGGACCACGCTCTCACAGAATACCAGCGTGAAATAGTAGCTTATTGCTGCTGTATTTCGTATGGTGAGTGTAGAGAACCGGAGACCCTTTTTACTGGAAACGAGGCATTCCATCTTAGTCCCCACGGGTGACAACGCATCTGCATTTTGATTTGTAATCGAGGATAGATGTGGATGTCTATGGGCCGCAGCAACCACTTACCGTCAGGTGGACTGTGTGCTCGTTTGTCACCCGATCCTATAAAAAAAAGTAAAATTACAGCCTATAAATTTCCGCCCTTGGGCACAGGCCTCCTTTCATTTTTGAGAGGATTTTAGAAAAAGGCAATGTTAGCAGCGCATCCATAATGCATGTTGGCTAACTTGATATGTCGTAGGATTTTTTTTAATTTATAAGACATGCGGGTGTCCTCACAATGCTTCACATCTTCGCCGAATATATCAGCATTTTAATATGAAACTATTTATGTTTACGGCGATCGCTTAGACCCTGAACTATCCCGGTTTGCGATAAAATTATGAAAAATATGTAACAAAAGTATATAATTGTGTCTTTATTAAGAGATAATAAGCAAAATCTACTTAAATACGTCATATTGCCATTTTATTTTATTTTTTAAATTTACCAGACTGCCTATGCAACAAGTTTTGCATTATATCACCTCGCCCGCAATCCGGAATGTCAACAGAAATTATACGAAGAAGTTGCAAAGCTCTTACCAGCAAAGGACGCTATACTTACATCGGATGTACTTTCAAAGGCAGTTTATGTCCGTAGTTGTATCAAGGAGAGCCTGAGGCTTAATCCTGTGTCCATTGGTGTTGGACGTCTATTGCAAAAAGATATTGTATTGAAAGGTTATTTGATTCCTGAGGGGGTATGTTTTAATTAACTTATAATTTCTATATTTTCCACTCTAAAGATTTTATTTTTTATCAACCCGTAAAGTCCACTTATGTACTTGGCTATCTCTCGTTGATGCTCCTTGCGCTTGCCTCCCGTTGTAGGAGGAATTTATGTATTTCAATTATTTTACTATTACTTTACTAACCGTGTAGTGACGGTGCAAGAATATCATCTACCCTAAGTCATCCCGTGGGTGTGGTGAGAGACAGAGGGAATCTAAAACAGAAGAAGGGCAGCAGCATCTTTCTAATAATAACTCAAAATAACAAAAACCTGCAGTTGCCAACTCGCCTGCCAAGCGTGGCAACTGTGGCAAAACCCTTCCTATGAGGTAATCTAAGGAGTCCTACGCTTAGCAGTCTTGAGGATGTAGTTTATGCATGAATTATTTACATTTGCAGCGCAAGAAAATTAATTACCTTTTAATTTCATCCTGTGTCTCGTCGAGGGCTAACGGCTGGAAATTTTGTGGCATCTAAATAAGTATTTTGAAATTTTGATGCTAACGTCGAAAGGTGCTGTTAATTCAGCCGTAGATTAATCTATTACTCAATTGAGTATCATCAGCTTGCACAATCGCCTTTATTTCGTCATTGTAGACCAAAGTTTTTAGACAGCCATGGGGTTCATTTTGCAGGTCGAAATTTGCAGAACGAAAACGGGCAAATCAAAAACAGGTGTGCGTTCGTTTGTAGTACATACGCCTCGTAAACATAGTTAATGTTACGTGCCGCTTGTGCCGAGTTGCTACCACAACGGTACTCATATTCCGTAATTACTCGAATTTTTAACGTATCTACGATGACGAAAAACGTTTAAATGTGATGAAAACATAACGCTAACGCCAATAAAAATAACTGATTAGAAAAAGAATTCTATGTTTTTAAAATAAAATTAATTTGAAATTAGAATTCTTAGCCATAAAAAAATATTTTGATTTTAAATGGCCAGTAGGGGAGACTGGGGAGACTTGTTCCCTTGGGAGACTTAATCACCCAGTGACAAATCAAAAACTAGACGTTTTTTCTAGTTTTTATATTGGCAACATAAGTCTTTGTTGTCTATGGCGAATCAACGTTATTTTGAAATCTTTATATGGACAACTTCAAAGCAGTGCTGCCATTTTTATTTTCCCGTGTCAGTATTTGTTTCGGTAAGTTTTTCATTTGTTTTTTTTTTAAATAACAATGAATAATTCACTGAGTATGTGTCAAAATCATTGAAAGTAGTTTAATAAAGTTTGCATTTACATGTATTTTATTCAATTAACGTTTTCTCTTAACACGAAAAAATAATATTTTTTAAAAGGGCACTCCCGGGTACACTTGATCACGGCAAGACGGGGTACACTTGATCCCGGGATCAAGTGTCCCATACATTCAATTTGTCAGTTTTCTTTTTTCATTTGTTTTAGATTAATTATAAAATGAGAAGAACATATAAAAGAAAAGAGGGTGCAAAACCACGTATAGGTGTTGACCCACAAATTCCTAAAGAAGCTGTGAACAAGGTATTGGAGGGAAATTCGATCAAAGGTACTGCTAAAGAGTATAACGTCCCAATAATGACACTGAAAACGTATGCAAGAAAACAAAAGGACCAGGAAAATGAGATTACATACGAGCCTAATTATAGACAGTCCCAAGTCTTCACTAAAGAAGAGGAGTTGCATTTAGCCATGTACCTAGAAAAAGCTGGCAAACTCCATCATGGGCCATCTTCTCTGTGTGTTCGGCAGCTAGCACATCAGTTGGCTATTCAAAAGCAAAAGCCAGATGAAACAATATGTAAATGGACCAATGATATTGCGTCGTACGATTGGTTCCATGGCTTTATGAAGAGAAATATGCTAGTATCTCTACGTGTACCTCAAGCGACTAGCCTGAGTAGATCTACCAACTTCAATAAACACAACATTGGCTGTTTCTTTGAAAATTTACAAAAAGTATTGGTTAAGTATCATTTTGGACGGGAAGCTATCTGGAATATTGACGAAAAGGGGCTGAGTACTGTATATAAACCTAAGAAAATTGTTGCTACTAAAGGTGTAAAGCAAATAGGGAAGATGACATCAGGTGAACGTGGTGAATTGTTAACTGCGTGCTGTGCTATAAATGCAATGGGAGAATACATTCCTCCATTCATGATCTTTCCACGCAAGAACTGGCAAGATCTTATGTTGAACGGTGCACCTGCAGGTACAAATGCGAGCGTATTTCCTTCAGGCTGGATAACTGCTGAGAATTTTATAAAGTTTTTACATTTTAAAAAATACACCAAATGTTCAGTTGAGTATCCGATGTTGATTATAATGGATAATCATGACAGTCATATTAGCATAGAATCTTTGCCAGATTTATTGAGATATATAAAGCTAATTATATTCATAATTTTGTTATAATAAATGATACTTTTATAACCAAACCGGGTTTTCATTAATTTACAGTTTGCATTAGGGAGACTTGATCCCCTATGATCAAGTCTACCCGTTACTGGGATCGAGTCTCCCAGAATATGGGACACTTGTTCCTTTTGGAAAGTTTTGGGAAAATGCAAAAAAATAAATGAAGCACTCATAAATATAATAATCAAATAATGGGGAACAATAATAAACAATATTGACTACCCATACATGTATGTATTATTTTTATAGAACTAAATTTGAAAAAAATATAAGCAAGAAACCAAAATGGTAATCAAGTGTCTCCAGTTTCCCCTACTTTTGAACGGCAATTTCATAGGTAAAGATCTATTATTATGGTTTTTGGGCGCGAGTGATGCCGAACACGAAAAGACGACGTTCTAGTCATTTTCATTTTGTAACATATTTTTACTGTAACTTTTTATCAGACTGTTATAGTGACACAAAACATGGTAGCATCTCGTTTACCGCAGTATGTGCGGGACCCGATGCTCTTTAAGCCGGAGCGATGGATGAGGGACTCTTCACATTACGAGAATATACATCCGTTTGTAAGTCTACCCTTTGGATTTGGTCCCCGATCGTGTATTGCCAGAAGGTTGGCGGAACAAAATATGTGCATTACACTTATTCGGGTAAGATTTATTAAAAAAAAAAACAGAATATTTATACATTTTCATAAGTATTATTACCTGGTAGTGGCGGTGTAAAGGACTTATAACTATATAATCCCGTGAGTGTCATAAGGTAGAAACTGCGGTTGTCGACCCGCCTTCCAAGCGGGGCCACTATGGCAAAATCCCCTTTTTATGGCAAAAATCTCCATTATGAGGCAGTTTAAGGGTAGGCTTATATGTGTTCAGTAGTGGACTTTTGATAGGCTATTAATTATTTTAATTTAATTTAATATTTTATCCAATAACCTGTAGAATAGTAATTATTCAAGCAAAGCCTTAATCTAAATATATTCTATAATAATAGGTACTTGAACTAGGATAAACATGTGTCTCAGATATATATGTCCTAATAGTTTCACATATAAAAATATCATTAAATAAATTATTGAACGAAGTTTTATTATTTTAAGGAATAACCTTTAATTATCCTATACTTTAATAGAGCAATTTTTGTAATGTATTCATGTTATTGGTTTTTTCGAAACGGTTCTAACGATGTTGTTGCATTGTTTTGTATTTAGGTAGTGTTTTATTTTCTATGATTTCCTAGATAAGTTTCATCCCTAAAATAGTTATTTTTTTTATTATGTGTCAAGCAAAGCTCCTTCGCCGAAGTAGTGTCATTATAATAAAAGGTAGTAATTGATGGCTCCGTGTTGCAGGGGCTTAACAATGAGTTGGATCGCGGGTTTGAATCCCGCACGGAAATAGTATTTGTAAGTTTCATAAAATAACTGCTCCGGTTCTGGATCTATGTGTGTCCTTGTGAAATTTATGTATGTAAATCGCCTATCATTCGAAAAGTACTGTAGCATCGCTCTTAAGCAGTTTATATTATAAATTTATCGGTGTTTTAACACAAATGAATCAGCAGCTGTATATTAAACTTATTATTGATAGTTTTTTTATGTTCCAGTTGGTGCAAGAATTTGAAATTATATGGATGGGAGGAGAGCTGGGCATTAAAACGTTATTGATAAATAAGCCAGATAAACCAATAAACTTGTCTTTTGTACCTAGACCTAAGCATCTACTACTATAACTTGTGTAATTTGTTTACTTGCTTCAAATAAAAATTAAGAATTTTAATTACTTTTAATTGACTTCAAAAAAGGATGCGATAGAATGATTAATTCTTATGTACTTTTATAATAAACGTATAATGGTGTAACCCTATGTCCGAGGTTAATAAACCAATTTATCTGATCTTTTATTTAACATCTACCGATCCGCCACGTTTTCGATTTTTGTTTCTAGACCTCGACAACAGCGCCACCTACTGGGTCCAAATGTGAATATAAACCACCTAGGGACCCATTGAAACTCACAAAAATTTCATCCAAGTCGGTTCTTTTCATCCAAGATGGTTTCAAATCTATAACGGGCATAATTAAATACATTTTTTGTGTTTATGTACATAGAGAGAGTATACTTTCACTATTGTCATCTGTAAAATTTTAGAAATTTCTAATATTTATATATTAGAAATTTCTAAAATTTCTAATATATAAATATTAGAAGGCCTATAGTTTTTTTAAATTTATTAAATCAACCAATTATTTATCATAATATATAGTAATAATTTTTTTTCAACGTCTTGCATGAAAACAAACAAGTTAGGTATGATCGTCTCCTTGGGCGTAAGAATATTAAAGTCACTAAAAGTTATATATGTATCAGCTAATTACTAAGCTATTCCCTATTTCTTACATATTTAATATATAATCATGCATAAGCGTAAGCTAACCTATTGTATATTTAATCACGCATAAGCTAAACTATCGTGTCTTTAAATTGGACAGTGAATACGTCAACAATAAATAATATTTTGCATATTAAGGTTGAAACAATAATAAACAGTGGCTAAAGTTAACCTTTCGTGTATTTGTTTTAATTTAAAAATTTTAATATTGACTAAATTTACAATTGAAATTAAATTACAATTCAATATACGTTATACATATTATATAATAATAAAATAAATAATAATTATTTTAAATGGTTAACATTGTTTTTATTAATTAACAAGTACACTATTGCAATATATAAAAGTAATATCCCGTTTAAAGTTGTTGCAACAAGTTGTCATTATGTTGTCATTATGTTTTATATAGGTTTCATTAATGACAAATTATTCGCATCAACTCGTTTATTTTTTACATACACCAAGCTTATGAAAAGCTGTAATAAATATGTATTTCCATATAGTACCTACGGATTAGTAAGTTGAAATGGTAATGTGCCGGCCATATAGCTCGAAGAACCTACAATCGATGGGAAAAGGGTTCTCGAGTGGCAGTCTCGTACCGGTAGGCGCAGTGTAGGACAACCCCCCCACTAGATGGAGTGACGACCTGGTAAGACATGCAGGAAGTCGATGGATGCAGGTTGCTCAGGACCGTGCTTTGTGGCATTACTTGGGGAGGCCTATGTTCAGCAGTGGACTTGTGAAGGGCTGTAATGATGATGATGATATACAATTATTAAGCTGAGAACAAATTATCGGACGCGGCTGACGGACGCGGCTGACAGCCGCGGCTTATTGAGATCTAGCCAGTACATTTAATACTACACTGTGCAAACTATCGGCCGTAAGACGCGGACATGACCTTGCGTCGCTCTTGAGCGTTCGGACGTCCGAACAGAATCTGGCCGGCTGGATGTTTGGTGCGTCCGCGGACAGTGTGAACGGGGCACGGGACGCGTCCGCGGACGTTTCGAGTGTCACAAGCGAACCAACTGCGCTCGCGACATGATGTGTAATGAAAAAAAAATTAATTGAATGTGTTAATGGCCACGAGTGCCTATATTTATAAGTACGTATTAGTACATTCATAAGTACATTTTTTAACGTTTATCATCTTTTTGTAAGTCTGGATACAATGTATGAAATTCATCATACTCGAGTCGTTTTACATTAATATCATGGACAAGGAGTGTTTGGGTCCCCTATTTTTTGGAGGACGACATAAAGCAGCTGCCGCTAACTTTATAAATTCGTCCTCGCTGTCACTGTTTGTCATGTTTCTCGTTTGACAAAACCTTTCTGGAATGACCGAAGCGAGGCGTCCGAGGACGTCGTCTCAGCTACCGTGCACACCGCTAAGCCGCGACTGTCAGCCGCGGCTGACGGACGCGTCCGATAATTTGTTCTCAGCTTTAATCATACATGCATTAATTTCATTTCTGTAGTAACATTATAACTGTAAAATTGCCTTGATCGATAAATCAACCAAAGACTATGAAATTTAGTGAAATGCAGTACTGTGCTGTAACTTGTTTTTGTTGTTATCTACGTAATTTTTGTAATTAGTATCGGTTAAAGTAACAACTTAAGAAACATGACATTGTTTTTATTAAATAATATTAGTTTACGCTTAGTCTAGGCCTACACTAAAATAGCACAAATTTATACATATCACATAGACTTTACGATTTAGGGAAAGGTTAGGATCACTTCTTACGTTTTAATACAAGCGCCTACATAAACGATATCGTTAGCATAATATGTTCTAAAGCTGTTATTTCTCTAAAGGAGTTTTAAAGCGCTCGTAATTTCTAAAGTGTGTTTAAAAATATAGAGATAATGATCTATTTACTTCACAAAACTCATTAGGTCCTTACAATTAAGCACCCACACAATTTAAACCGATATTATTTTATTGTGGTGACTGGTGACCATCAGAAAATTAAGTTCAATGTAAGTACTCGAAAAGGATAATTTTTTTATAAATATTTTAGAATTTTTCACGGTATATTCAGAGCATATAATATAAGATGGTCATACAACACAATCGATAATAACGATTTACAAGCAATAAGTTACACTTTATTAAGTTGTTAAATTAGGTACTCATTTGTAGACCACTTTAAGTGTAATTACAAAGACATTGGTAACCTAAGGCCATACGTATAAAATCGTTGTTTTAATATAATAAATAAACATATCAATTAATAAATTATACGTTAAATTTTTTTCTTACAAAAAACGTTTACATAGGCTTTATGGATTTATGGCTAAGAGATTTCGTTCGAGATACAATCGTTTTGTCTTCGCATAAAATAATTATGTTACGTATAAAATACTGATATGCAAGAGATGACTTTGACTCACACTTACTAAGTAATGACTCGAATTCATTCAATCGGCCTAGGATCGTAAGGTGTTGCGTCGTGACCAACATATCTGTTGTTTTTGCGTATTTGGAACTCTTCGCCAGGCGATGTATTGTAATATATAACTCGCCGAATGCCAAATGGGTCAATGTAACCAAAGCTTCCGATCCTTTCGTTTGTATTCTGCGTTACTTCTTCGTGGTATTGCTTTGGAAGATAATAACGGAACCCATTTCTTCCACGAGCTACTCCATCGTACCCTGGGAACTGTGGTGTGTATCCATCTCCAAGCCGAATGCGAGATTGATAACGGCGTGTCCAGTCATCAGCATGTCTATACGAATTTGGATTAAACACGTCGTAACGCCTATAAGGTGTACTGTCACTAGCGTAATAATTGTCTTCAATTGTATTTGTGTTTTCGTAATCGTAAGTATTTGGAGGTTGTGATGCTTCATCAGCTGTAATAGGTGGCACAGTTGGTCGTAAATTAAAAGGTGTAGACACATCTATGGAGTTAGGAGACACTTCGACTTGGGGTGTTGAAGTTGGACGAGGATAGGAAGGTGTCGACGGGGTTATGGAGACTTCGTCTGGGAATGATTGTGGTGGTATATGTGTCGTTGGCGGAGATGTTGATGGACGTTGCGTTGTTGTACTTTCACGAGCAGGGCTGATGGTCCGATGCGTAGGACGTGCGGGCGTAACACCGAATCCGGAATCAGCAGGAGCAGATTTTGCAATTTTTATCGACTCCTGAAAGCATAATTTATTTATTAGATATTATTAATAATTTTTTGAACTAGAAACATAATCATCACTTCCAATTATCATCTCAATAGTTAAAGGGGAAGGATTTTATTCATAACATTGCGCGCAGTTATTTTACGAGACCGTCAATAGTCAAACGTTGATCCAACGGTTTTAAACCTAACAAATGATCTTTGTTGTACCTTGGTCCAGAACGATATTTTACGGTAAACAAGAAAGTTTAAAACGTTAAAACCGGTTAAAGAAAAATTCCCAGATTATGATTAATCGTAAACAAAGAAAAGACAACGTCTGGCAGATCAATTTCAGTGACTTGAGGTGATTAGTTACTGCAATACAATGCTCAAAGAAAGGCGCGGTACGTATGTTCCGTTTTCTTGCTATATGTGCTGAAGTCAGTTCAACTTCAAAAGAGGGTCAATGAGTATTTGAAGTTTATGAGTTTCCATCGCAAAAATGAATATTTATGGGTTGCAAGGTAATAGTAGTGACTTATGCTCACATTCATAATTTTTCATGTAAATGCCAGTGACCTTGATAAATAGGCTCTCCGACAGTTAAAACTAACTACAGTAAAGAGGTTCTTTTGGATGTTTTTTGACGATCGGTTGGTTAAGATGTTCTTTCAGTCTGGATATTTTACGTATAGCGTGAATTAGATGGTTATATCGACGTCTATCGGACGCCATAAGATCTTACTGAAATGTCCCATAGTCGCGTCTTAAAAACCCATGGGTGAGAATGGGGTATTTTTGCCGCCAAAGTACGGGCTTAAAATCATAGCCTTAATTAAAAATAATTAACACGGGTTAGCCATCTCTGTAATAAGAGATGTATCAACTTGCATATATCTGCAAAATTATACAATATATTTAAAGTTTTTAAGTCATTAATGATCGCTCTCTGGTTTGGGTTGGGGTCTCAAAATTATCATATTATTCTGTGCTGGCGGTTATGTAGCAGGAAAGAGTCTGTCATTCAGTTGGTGATCGTCCACTGTACCTGACTCCAAAATGATGGATGCATTAGAGTCCTAGAGGAAGACCACCAGTGCTTTTCGTTGTAAAACCTAAATCCTCATTGAATTATTACGGCAAGATCTTATTTTAATTTGTCATCTGGTAAAAATATCCCAGACAGAAATTAATCAATAATGAAGTAGTAGATAAGTAACTCTTGCCCGTTCATAGAAATATTATTTTAATAATGTTAAGTATTTTATCCATGCTCAAATTCTTCAAAAATATCTGATTACAACTTTTTTCGGTTCTCACATCAAGAGTCGGTTGTCGGTAGGTCGTTCCCGTTCGTGATTTTTTAATTTTTTTTATTATTCGCCACTAACTTCGGAAATTGTAAACAAAACGGGCACTTATTTACACTAGGTAATAAAGAGTCCAAACAGCTTTTTAATTATGTAAGAATCATTCCGATAGGGTAGACAGTGCAATTTATATGATTTTTTTTTCAAAATTTCAAACTATAATCAGCTCTCTTGTAAAGTTGCCTATATGTCGCTTAGTAATCTTTCCCTCGTCGATATGTTTGTGTTAATAATATATAGAACAAAAGACTTAATTCAGAGGAAATACCCATTGCCCATGGCTAGCTTTTAAATAATACTTTTTTTGATTACGTACTCCAATTGGTCGGTTTAGTCCTACGTAAACCGTTTTTGATTTGTAGATTCTGTATCCTTGGCCGTCAGCAATGTAATCTTGTAACCGCAAGAATCCGTCAGCGCCCACCCAACCGGATGTTCCTGAAATTGGGTATAGATGTTATTATGCAAGCCACCGTCTGTGATAATTGGTAATATTTATTTACTTTTTTAAGTTTTACCAAATGATATTTTAAAATTAAATATTTAAAATTTAACAAGCAGTTTATATATAGTATATACTGGGTGACCTTTTTTCACCGTCTAGAAAAAAATAGGGTGTAGCATGTGAACGGAGCAGAAGCATATGGCACTGATATATTACAAAAAATAAAAACAAAATTTTTTTAAATAAATAAATAAATAAAAATCTATCGAAATTCAAATCATACCCTAGTCTATAACTGCGAAGTAACAAGGTCAAGGATGCCTATTATTGTTTTTTTGCCGTTCATAAAGTAGTGTGGATATGATTTGAATTTCGATAGATTTTAATTAATTTAATTATTTGTTATTCTTAGTGGAAATTGATAATTATATAATAAAAATGAGTGGCAGGAGATCTACTATTTAGACTTGTTTTAGAGAAACTGACGACCAAAGTAAAGCGAAATGTACTAATGTAATGTAGTGTTCTTTGTTTGATTCCATAAAACATTTTATCTGGTTTTTAAATTCCTATAATTGGAAATAAATTTACAGTTTCTCATAAACATGATGCTATACGTATATGTATATTTAACCGAATAAATAAAAAAATATTTTCAACAGTAAAATTATAAAAGACATAGCATTACTCAATTCGGACATTTCAATACAGTGGACACTTTGAGTACCACTTTAAGGAATGTTTGATGATTTAGCTGAATATTAGGTAAAGCTGCCGAATACCGAATATGAAACGAATATTTGGCCAATCATATATATAAAATAAAATAAAATTTTAAAATGTTGTCGCAAGTTGTGACTTGCTAAGAATCAGCTTCCATAGTAGGAAGAAATAATCACAACCGCTACACTTGGCAAATAGATAAGATATCATAGTACCAGACATCTTGACTACTTGAAGCTGATTCTGTCATTGGTACCGAAAGCCCGAGTAGGTCGATCTTTATGGTATTGCCTCAGTCAAGTATTATGACAAAAGTGAAACGATATGGAGTCAAGAAACTCATAACGCCACCACCTCGACTTGAATGTTTTAAATTACATTTTAAGCTTAAACGTTAACAGAAACTGAGTTGCATAAAAAATTAACTCACCAACAACTGAGCCATCCTTCAGTCTTCTCTCTTTGCGATACTGTCCGTTATGAGTTTGATAAAGAAAGTAGCGTTCATCATCTTCATCAGTCTGGATGTGAAACTGGTCAGTGTCCTGTTGAGGACTGTACCCGTCCAGAGCAGCGAGAGCGCTGCATGTCCATAACTGTACATAAAATTTATGCACGTGAGGTTTGGTATTAAACTTTAACCCAAAGTCATAGTGGAAGATGAGTAGTTGTACTAAACTTTTAAAGATTATCTCTTTAGTTTTAGTTTTTTTCTGTACAATTATGTGTATATAGTATAAAATTCATTAGGCCAATTAATTTTTTATCCCAAACAATTAATAAAGAATCAATCATTCAGTGGCTAGTAGAATATCCACTACTCCATATCCCATGGGTGTCATAACAGGCGTCAGAGAGAAATTGAAGTAGGAGATAGGCAACAGTATCTTCCTTATAAAAACTTTAAATTCTAAAAGTACTGCGGTTGCAAATCCGCCTCTTAAGCGTGGCAACTATGGCATCCTCCCCAAGAGGAAATCTTTGGGTGACGCCTATGTCCAGTAGTGGACCTTTGTACGCTGAAATGGATGAGAAATAATAAATACTAATGATAAAGACCTTCGAGCATATAGCGTAACACAATATTTTGGTAACTATTTTTAAATTATTCGGGCATTTTTGTTAGTAATATACTTTTTAGATTAGCGGGTTGTTATTAATTTGATTATAAGTCGAGACAAGGTCTGCCAGAGTTAATCATACTTTTGAAGTTTGAATGAAGTAGCAAGTTGTGCGTGGGAGTCGGGACTATTCTAGTGGCTTATTATCATTGGTGTCAAGGATTATTCTAAATGTAGAAGTTTGTTCTTTGATTTACGTGTTTATGTAACTTTGAGTAGCTACTGTCAAAAGAAGGCTTATTTTATTGTGAAATTATTCATTACAGTAAAAGCGCATAATGTTTATCATTTTTGCTTTCTATTTTCCTAAATTTAACTGTCAAAAAACTTATGATTTGCATAGTACTACAAAAACGCAAAAATAATTGAATTCTATTAGAATTATCTTACTCGAATCAGTTACTTTCAAGTTGATATTAGATAATTATTCAGAGTTATGTCAGTTAAAGTAAAGAAAAAAATGCAAAGATTCTAATTTAGTACACGATATACATAAAATTATTTTTGCATTTTTGTATTACTATGTAAATGATAAGTTTTATAACAAATTACGTAACGACTTCCTAATTGTTACGAGAAAAATTATAATAATTTAAATATCTCACTGCTTCCGTGCAGTGTCAAAGTATAGACACAGAGGATCATGCAACAGAAGGGCGGGAGAAACATCGTCCTGATAGCATCCTAAAGTGGTAAAAAACTGCGTTAGTCAAGTACCACCCGCCTTACAAGCAACTATGGCAAATATTACCCCTGTGTGGTAATCTAAGGAGAGGCATACGTTACAATACGTGACAGTGAAGACGACTGAAGGGTCATTTTACCTGTCGTTTATTTTCATCAACTTCAATTTTTTTTTCGTCTTGTTTTTAGTCGTTTCTCGATGTGCATCACCCGTAAAATTTAACAGCGTGTTTGTAAGTCAATAGCTTTGCCTCGGATTAGAGACGGAACGAGCAATTTACAGAACAATGGGTCGATACTAACTAGGTCTCGAAGGTCATGATGAAAAATAAACGGGTTGTCGGACTAATAATTTAAAAAAAATAGTTTGTATTATTGTTTAAGTCTTTATTTTTAAATGATAAATCTAATTTTAATTTGTATTCGATATTCAAAATAAGTAGTATAAGTTATAGCTTATATACTGGGCACAGTCCTCCCCTCACTTTTGGGAGAGTTATGGAGCGGTTATTCCGCCGCGCTGCTCCAGTGTGCGTTGGCGAGTGATACAATTTTTCTCCCGAAATTTTCGGGAATCAAACTCGGGTTGTTCGCATATTGTGCAATTTATGGCGAGCGTTTAGCGTCTGCTTGCTGCTATGATTTTAATTCTTGGTAAAGTCAGTAGAAAAATGTTATATTTATACTTATTCAGTTATTCAAGTTAATGATAACCACAAATTTACTTTATAATTAAAAGCTGAACTAATAGGATTAGAATGATAGAGAATAATTATATTTGTATGAGCCTTAAAGAAAACATTAATTTGAATGAATCAATGAATAAAATATAGGTACTTTATTGTATACCAGTGAAACACAAAATATAAACAGATAATTTAAAGGTGCAATTGACGGCCTTATCGTTTGGAAGCAATCTCTACCAGGCAACCACGTTCCAGAAGATATTATAACCTCTGAGAAAGGGTAAGGGTGTACCTAGTTGTTAGAAAATACATATGGCATAAATATAATCATATACTCGAGAAATACATACATAATATATAATATAATATAATATAATATAATATAATATAATATAATATAATATAATATAATATAATATAATATAATATAATATAATATAATATAATATAATATAATATAATATAATATAATATAATATAATATAATATAATATATATATATATATATATATATATATATATATATATATATATATATATATATATATATATATATATATATATATATATATAATAGTTTTGATAAGAATAAAGATATTCATACTTCAAACATTAGGAACATACATAAGCTTGTGATGCTGGTTACTAGACTCCACAGAATAAGTAATTCACTTATGGGGCAATGTATGCGCTTTTACAATAACGTCGTAGAAAATATTCATTTTGGCAAACAACAAGTTTGAATAAATATTGAAGAAAATTTGTACAAAAAGGGTTATTATAGTGTTGAGTAGTACATGAATGAAAATAACTCGTAGGAATGAGATGATGCTACTATGTTGGATCTATTATAATTCATATAAATATTGTACAAAATTATTGTAAAGTTGAGTAAGAAAATATTTTATATTATGCTAAAAAATATCCCGTTGGATTTCTTGTTGGTTCTTCCCAGGACAGAAGTATTATCCGAACCATTAGTAAATACAAAAAAGGACTTTCAATAAGTATATGTAATAATCCATGTTAACTAAAAATTATTCTATTCTATTCTATTAAGGTTACTAGCTTTGCGCTCAGGGAAGTTCCCTCAATATAATGTATATTAAAATATTTGTATAAAAATCGACATAGCGTTACTGAAAACTACAAATTCTTATCATCGCTAGTAAGATAGCTTAAAGTAAGCCTTTTTTACATTGGGAAATGCCTACGCACACCCGCCTCGCGAGGGCAAGGATGAATTATGTCGGACTTGCACCGACTAAAACCATATGGTGTTCACCTTGGCTGCGGTGGTAGACCCTTCTCGCAGCAATCCACGAATATACTTCCAAAATGGGCTCGCAAAACCCACTCGGACTGTCCACAACGGGCCGGCCCTTCACCACGAGGCAGCCATGTGAGTTCTTCTTAGTTCACCGTAGGTGACCAAGACTGAGCTACTAAGACCTCACGCCACAATAAGACGGAAACCCGTTTAAAGGGAGCTTAAAGCCTGGCAATCTAGCAAACTATTAAAAAAACTTCTTTGAATGTGCCCAACAGTTAGGAAGAAAATACCAGGAAATAAATCCATTGATAGATGCGCATGCTTTAACCTTATTTACAACTATCCTCCTAGAATATTAATTTAGGTAGTCATAAACAGTGATCTACAAGGTTGATGCCATCACAACCTCGGGATCATACGTGGGTTGATAACTAAGGACCTACGCGGAAACGCTTTGCATGCATGTCAGATTTAGTTTCAATGAGAAACTGATATTTTAATTAGACTTACATATTACTAGCGTGAGCGTGATAATATATGTTTTGTGGTTATTGTTTCTGTAGCGTGTGACGAATTTGGCTTTGTTATTCAGGATACGTAAGACAAAGTTCATACGTATTTACTCATATATTATGTTCATGTGTTGATTTTTGGATTTGATATATGAGTGATGAAACTTTAAATGATTCGTTTTTTGTAGTAATCTATTTTAATTTAATTATTTTCGTACTTGGTGGAGCCATGTTGCAGCTATATTATGGTTGTAGCACCAATGGGTCGGCTCGACTGGGGAAGGACCACGCTCTCACCGAATACCATCGTAAAATAGCAGATCTATGCCGTTGTGTTTCGTATGGTGTAGATGTAGAGAACCGAAGACCCTTTTTACAAGGAACGAGGCATTCCATCTTAGTCCTCAGGGGTAGAAAGAGATCTGAATTTTGATTCCTAATCGAGGATAAATGTAGATATCTAATGAGCCACAACATTCACTTAACATAAGGTCACACATATTCTATAAAAAAAGGTCAGATCGAGATTATATCCGGCAGACAATGTCTTCACAAATTTTTATATTAAAGCTTGAAAACATTATGGTTTTTATTATTTACTAGGAACCCGCTCTGGCTTCACTTGAGTAGGTATGGCGTTGTTAAGATTTAGGGTAATTAAAAATAATTTAATTAATCTATTTTTTTTAGATGTCCACGTTTTTGGGAGAAATTATTCTAGATCACTCACGGCTCTTTATCATTGCTATTATTGTTCTTTATCAGTTCATGAAGTTTCATCACTTACAGTTCAGCTATTCTGAAGAAACGTCTCTGTGTCAAAATTATAGAGAAATATAATGTACAAAGAATTTCCAACTTTCTACAACGTAGAAGTAACTGTATTAAACCATACGCGACAAAGAGAGATACTGAATGTCGGAAGTGTGGTAGCGGCGTCAGTTAATCTATCAGTCCATCTGCGCCATTGAATTCGTAAGAGTTGACTACTGGAAATGTTATAAACATTTTTTCCTCCTTTCCATATTATGTCGCACATGCCAGATGTAAAATTTATAAATGGTAGAGCCATGCTGCAGTTATATTAATAATATAGTTGTAGCACAAATGGGTCGACTCGACTGGGGAAGGACCACGCTCTTACAGAATACCAGCGTAAAATAGTAGCGTAATGCTGCTGTGTTTCGTATGGTGAGTACAGAGAACCAAAGACCCTCTTTATTGGAAACGAGGCATTCAGTTTTGGTCCTCGTAGTGACAACGCATCTGCATTTTGATTCGTAATTGAGGATAGATGTAGATGTCTATGGGCCACAGCAACTACTTCTATCAGGTGGACTGTGTGCTCGTTTGTCACCCTATCCTATAAAAAATATTTTTATTTAAAGTGTAGTGTTCGCATTAATATAGAAATCATTATAGATTAGTTGAATAAAGATTTCAACTTCTACTCCAAATGTATACCTATTCTGCAGAATACAATGCACGTGAAAGTGGTACTCTTTATTTATCAACGGATGATGCTCCTGCAGAAATCGTAATAATAAGACAGTAGAAGTCGCATAAACGTGTAACCTTGTCGCCGCTATTATGTGTTGCGAACATAATTTACTATTTTGTGATTTAGTTGCGCGGGGAACGTTGTACGTGAATTTATGTTATTATAATGGTGAACTGCGGTATAATAGTAAAAAAAGTAGTAAAAACTCATCAAGGACATGTAATTCAACTAATAAAGGCCTAAAATTTCATAGGTAAGTTATGTATTTACTAATTATCATTGTTTAAACTAATTTACATCTCGATGAATACTTTACTATGATATTTGCCTTTGTAAATTTTCATTTATTACTTTTGTATTGACAATTACCATTGCTGCTTTGGCTCTACCGTAATACGCGGCGCACGCGATGTTGACAAACTCGCGAAGCAATGTAATGTGAAACATTAGATATTGTTACGAGCTTGAGGTTCGTGACAATAAAAATTGCCGATAAAATTACCTAAATTAACACTTTAATTTACTTTACAAAAATTAAAGTTAAAACACTAATAATTAAACACACTAATTCACTTAATTCCGCTCCGAAGCTTCGCTTGTGTCGCTGAGTTCAACTCTGTCTCGATCGCATCTTGCGCCACCTATTTATTTAAATTAGCAAAATATCCGGAATGTTCAAGTAAACACGCGCAAGGTACCGAGAGCTCGAGTATAGATTCTCTAGAAACTTAGTTCTTCGGGTGGCGCTGTCGGTCGAAAGATCTGTGATGTCATAAACTGCAACGCTCCCCTCGCTCTCGTTCCTGACACTAGATGGCGCTAGTTGTGTCGGCGACCGGAGCGCGTAACACTGCCCCCTCCTAAGACATGCTCGTCCCGAGCATTATCGGTCCCATAATAACGCGCCAAGCGATCCACATGGACGATTTTAGGAGTCCCTCTTGCGCCTTTCTGTATCTGGTAGGTCACATCGTTGATCCTGGTTACAATCCGGTACGGGCCGTCCCATTTAGCTTGAAGCTTAGGAGATTTCCCTTTGCTGCGGACTGGATTGTGCAACCACACTAATGAACCTTCGTTGAACCCTTTATTGTTCATTTTGCGGTCGTACCGGGTTTTCATTTTCTCAGACATTTGCTGGCCCGATTGTCTGACGTGCTCATAAATGTCATTCATTTTGTTCCGCAAGTCATTTGCATAATCGGTTATACTGCGTGGGGCATCAGGTGGTATCCCGGTGATCAGGTCCGCAGCAGCCGTAATTCTCTTCCAAAGTTTGCGAAAGCTGGTGTCACTGCTGTACTTTCGTGAACAGAACTTCGATATGACAACAAAAACGGTTATATGTGCTTGTCCCAATCTCGTTGCCGATTGTCTACAACTTTTGCTAGGTACCTCTCCAATGTCTGATTAAATCGTTCCACCATTCCATCAGATTGCGGGTGATAAGAAGTCGTTCTTGTTTTATGAGTACCCATAACTCGGCAAGTTTCCTGGAATATTTGAGACTCAAAATTCCTTCCTTGATCGCTGTGAATCTCTAAAGGTACTCCAAAACGACAGAAGACTTCATGAACTAGTTTATCTGCAACTGTTGAAGCTTCTTGATTTGGAATGGCGAAGACTTCTGGCCACTTAGTGAAGTAATCCATCACAACCATGAAATACTTGTTACCGCTTTCACTCTCCGGAAACGGCCCCACCACGTCAATGGCTATTCTCTCCCATGGTGCACCCACATTGTACAACTTCAATGCACCTCTACTACGAGTCTGAGGTCCCTTTACAGCCGCACAACTTGTACATTTGCGACACCAGTCCTCGACATCGTTTCGACAGTGGACCCAGTAAAACCGTTCTCGGATCTTCAGTAGAGTTCGTTTAACTCCCAGATGGCCTCCTGAACAATCATTATGGTACAGCTGTAGAACATCCGGTACTTTAGCTTTAGGGACAACCATTTGCAAATGACAGCTGTCTCCCCGAACGTTTTCCCATTTACGACACAGAACTCCATCCTGAAGCAGCAAGCTGTCCCACTGGGCCCAATAGCTTTTAGTGGTCGAACTCATCGCTGAGACGTCACTCCACTTGGGCTTGGGAGCACTGGCCTTTATCCATTCCAGAATCGGCTTGATGTCCGGATCTTCCTGCTGTGCATGTAGTAAGCTGTCCTTCCACTCTTTGCTGAGGTGGTCTGCCCTGAACATCCTCACGGATACCACTTCCTTACTCTCTTGCCTAGTACAATGTTTGCAATCTTCAGGACAAGGTCTTCTTGACAATGCATCTGCGTTGCCATGAGATTTCCCGCTGCGATGTTCGATCTCAAAGTCGTATTCCTGCAGTAGTTCAATCCACCTCGCAACTTGTCCTTCTGGGTTTTTAAACTGTAATAGCCATTTTAGTGCAGCATGGTCAGTTCGTAAGTGAAACTTTCGTCCCAGAAGATATTTGCTAAAATGCTGCAACGACTTTACCACAGCGAGCAATTCGCGTCTTGTGACACAATAGTTCCTTTCCGGTTTTGACAACGACTTGCTAAAGTACGCTATCACGACCTCTTGGTCACCACTCCGTTGAGACAGCACACCGCCAAGTCCTATATCACTTGCGTCTGTGTCAACTATAAATTCTTTGCTTGCATCAGGGTATCCCAAAATAGGTGTTTTGCACAGACGGTCCTTGAGCTCCTGGAATGCGATATTGCAACTTTCATCCCAGCAGAAATGTCGCTTCTCCTCGGTTAGCTTGTGCAGAGGTTTGGCTATATCTGCAAAGTTCTTCACGAATCGCCGGTAATAGGAGCACAAACCCAAAAATGCTCTAACCTGCGTCTTGTCTTTTGGAACCGGCCAATCCTTGACAGCGGCGATTTTCTCTGGATCTGTGCGGATACCTTCTTTCGATACTACAAACCCCAAAAACATTTCTTCGGGCTCAACTTGAGGTTGGCACTCTGAATCTTCATAAGCACGCGTTCCAGGTTTTGAAGGTGTTCCTCAAACGTACGGCCTACGATGATGATGTCATCCAAGTAGACCAGACAGGCATCGCCAATTAGCCCGGTAAGTACAAGTTCCATCAGCCTTTCAAACGTTGCTGGAGCATTGCACAACCCAAACGGCATTACTTTGAATTGCCACAGACCCTTTCCCGTCGAGAACGCAGTTTTCTCCTTGTCCTTAGGGTCAATTTCAACTTGCCAGTAGCCACTTTTTAGGTCCAGCGTGCTAAACCACTTTACTCCTGTAAGCATGTCCAGCGTGTCGTCAATTCTTGGCAAGGGATAGCTGTCCTTCTTTGTAACGTCGTTCAGACGGCGGTAATCAACACAGAACCGCATGCTGCCATCCTTCTTTTTCACCAGCACCACTGGCGAACACCATGGACTAGAGGAAGGTTCAATAACACCATCCTTCACCATTCCTTCAATCATGGTTTCCACTTCCTTTTCACGTGCTACCGGCAATCGTCTTAGCCGCTGACGGATAGGCAACTCTTCACCTGTGTTTATTTTGTGTTGAACTAAACCAGTCTTTCCTATGTCAGCCTCGTTTGATGAGAATACATCGGCGTACTCGAGTAACAACTTCTTCGCCTTGACCAATTCG
Source organism: Parnassius smintheus behrii (assembly GCA_036936625.1). NCBI lineage: Eukaryota > Metazoa > Arthropoda > Insecta > Lepidoptera > Papilionidae > Parnassius > Parnassius smintheus. Next base: position 28,736,093 of record JAUPFT010000007.1, read on the forward strand.
TTCGGGGACAGAACACTGCGACAGTCTTCCAAAAGTGTGGTCACTCTCGTTTCTGCATCCTTGCTGGGGGTCCCACTCGATATATATTGGCACCGACGTAACCAATCCACTTCCTCACAAGTACCAATTAATGTGCCTTTTTCTATAATCTGGTCCCGGTCGCAAAGGTTCAGCACACGTACTCCTGAGATGTCAGTGGTCCTGACCAAGGTTCGAGCTACTTTCCATGGAAGGTCATTGTTTACCCTTTCCACAAGTACACAACGGTGAGCTTGCCCAGCGTTTCGGGGAAGACTAACCGGAACAATCGTTTCTGATCTCGGCGGAAGAACAATCTTCTCAATGCTGTACACGTTCCCTGGTAACGCACCTTCCATAAAAAGTTCCTCCTGTCCACATTTCAAAACACCTTGCTTAACGTCGATCTCACAACAATTATTCCTCATAAAGTCTAGGCCTAGGATGCAGTCGTCCATTATATCAGCCACGATGACATTATGCAGGTAGATCACGTTGCCTAGCTTCAACTCCATCTCCTTCTCTCCACGGACGGGTATACGCTGACCGGTGGCTGTTACCAAATTAATGCGTTCTCGGTTGTATGCGGAGTCCCCAAGGAACTGACTTATAAGTTGGGAACTAACAACCGTACGAGAGGCTCCAGTGTCTATGGTCAGTTTACACGGCATTCCGTTGACCTCACCCTTGATGATTAGACTGTTCCCATCATGGGTTTGTGAGATCGAGATCCTTGGGGCTCTTTTAACATCAGCCAGCACCCGCCCCGCAGTTCTGGCTTTTACTCGTTTCCCTGCTGCTGCTGGGCGGTGCGGTTAGCCGCACTACCCTCCTGAGATCGTTCACCTTCCCTTTCTAGGGTTCGCTTAGGGCAGCTGGATCGAAGGTGGCCCTTTTCCCCACAGCCATAGCACCTTGGGCTGTATCCTTTGTTGCGGTCGCGAACTGTAGCTGCTGCAACCTCCCTGACGCGATGGGAACGATGATCCTGCCGCACGGCTTCCACTTCCAGTGCATGGGCCAAGGCGTCCTTAGGCGTCTCGTGGTGCCCGAGCCTCACAGCAGCTCTGACTTCCAGGTCGCGGATGCCGTCGATGAATGTCTGCACCAGGTTCCCTTCAATGAGCGCAGGTACAGACCGGTATGCTTTTCGCACCATCGATCTTTAAGCTGCGCACGAAAGACGTGTTCCAGGTGAGCGTCGCCATATCTCGCCTCCAATGCCTCAAGGAGTTGCTCATAAGTCACTTCCTCACCGAGAGCTTCCAGAACTGTTAAGGCCTGGTCGCGCAGGCCTAGTGTGAGAGCAGTCATGGCCTGGCTTTTATTCCAGCCGTTCACCTTCATAACAGCCTCGAACTGGATCTTGTAGGCTGACCAGGAAGAGGTACCGTCGAACGGCGGCACTTTGAATCCACGTAGCGAAGGTGTTGTAACTACTACGGGAGCTGTTACTCCATCACCCAGTTTGAGGTCGTCCAGTGTTTTCTTCACATCAGCCACCACGTAATCAACCCGATTGTTCACTTGGTCGATTTGGGTTTTAGCTTCCTTGATTTGGGTTTCAGCTTCCGACAGGCGGTTGTCATGTTGAGCAACCCTATCCTTCACCTCCTTTATCTCTTTCCCAAAGGTAGCATGAAGGTCCTTAATGAGGAGCATCTGCTCTTCCGACCGACGGGCCTGTTCCTTCTGTCCGCTCTGCAGCTGCTCTTTCAACTGACGGACCTGTTCCTCCTGTCGGCGGCTCTGTTCGTCCTGTCCGCCCCACAGCTGTTCTTCCAACCGACGGACCTGTTCCTCCTGTCGGCGAGCCTGCTCCTCCTGTCGGCGAGCCTGCTCCTACAGCATCACCATCAGAGCACCTAAGTCAGGTGCCACAGACGTAGAAGCTGCTGACGGACCGGCTTCCGTGGCCGGCGGCTGGCCCTCAGACATCTGCGGCGTTGCACCACCAAATCTCCTCTGGTCCGTCTCCTGCTGGCGTTGACTTCGGGTACGGACACCCTCCGTTTCCTCCTTAGGTAAAATCGGCATTATTTTATCCCACTTCTGACACCAATTGTTACGAGCTTGAGGTTCGTGACAATAAAAATTGCCGATAAAATTACCTAAATTAACACTTTAATTTACTTTACACAAATTAAAGTTAAAACACTAATAATTAAACACACTAATTCACTTAATTCCGCTCCGAAGCTTTGCTTGTGTCGCTGAGTTCAACTCTGTCTCGATCGCATCTTGCGCCACCTATTTATTTAAATTAGCAAAATATCCGGAATGTTCAAGTAAACACGCGCAAGGTACCGAGAGCTCGAGTATAGATTCTCTAGAAACTTAGTTCTTCGGGTGGCGCTGTCGGTCGAAAGATCTGTGATGTCATAAACTGCAACGCTCCCCTCGCTCTCGTTCCTGACACTAGATGGCGCTAGTTGTGTCGGCGACCGGAGCGCGTAACAATATCATTGTGCATTGCGTATGTTTATAATATGGCTGTAGATGGCGACATCGGTTTTGCAAATAATCGAGCGCTAATTCATTTCTATTGTCTTATTACTATTTCTGTGGCCAAACCCAAACCCAAAGGCTAGTGACAGGCAGCAGCTCATAAGATCGCCTGCCCAGTTGTGAGTTAATTAAATCAACGTATTATTTAGCTATATTTTAGTGTCCCTGTCTGGCTGGTATGCATGAATACTTATTTAAATATAATGCTAACATAAATATGAATAAACTAAAAAATAATAATAAAATATAGTTTAATAAAAAACGCAGGCAGTATCGAGAAGCATCGCCTTCTGAATTCGCGCCGGAAGTGGTCTATAGCGGAGTTCTAGTCGCTTCAGAAGTCCCGGACTGACCGTAAAACCGCAGAAGCAGAAATGGCTACAGGAATAATTTCGGTCGGCATACCATCCCACTTCTCCGTGTGAGCCAGGCCCAGACATTTTGTCTTTTTTTGTAGGATGTAGTGACAAACTAGCACACAGTCTACCTGATGGTAAGTGGTTGCTGCGGCCCATAGACATCTACATCCATCCTCAATTACAAATCAAAATGCAGATGCGTTGTCACCCATGAGGACTAAGATGGAGTGCCTCGTTTCCAGTAAAAAGGGTCTCCGGTTCTCTACACTCACCATACGAAACACAGCAGCATTAAGCTACTATTTTACGCTAGTATTCTGTGAGAGCGTGGTCCATTCGTGCTACAACTATACTATTAATATAACTGCAGCATGGCTTTACCACGTATATATATATATATATATATATATATATATATATATATATATATATATATACACGTCTATATACGTATATATACGTATCTAGACGTCTTATCGGTAATTCAGCTTTTTCGAGAGTCTTGTTAAATGGGATTGTAATGTCGACCAAAAATATTCTTGATGTGCCCTGATCAAGTTTAATCGCAAAAATAGTCCTGTTCGCGATGATAGCTCGGTGTCCCAGTAGAGTCTGCGATAATTATCGAGCACGGCTTCCGTCAATTACTCATAATAAGGCAATTTCAGATCCAATATACCTTATTTCAGAGCGAGCTCCTGCTGTAGAATATGATCGAGGAAATCGAATCTAACTTACTAAATAAAAGTGAAACAATTAACAAGTAATATACAGTGTAACGAATCAATTAAGTAGGTATGTCACATTTAATTATATTTGATTGCCAACTTCATATAGTCAAATTTTTGTTACACTATTTGCGGAAATTCCGTTGCATGCTAAAGTTTTACCTCACATATCTACCTTAAGAAGTATGACTAATTATTAATGAGTCACTCGCGTGTGTTAAAAATGGTGGGTTTGCATTGTGTCATTCGTACCATAGATATCTGTTTCACGTAGTCCTTTTAAGGCTTTCGGTCAGTAAGGCATACATTGTTTATGCCTTACTACGCATCGTTCAATGTGACAAAATTGCTATGTTTAGTTTGTGACGAACAAATTGTGTCGTTGAAGCCAAAAATTTTAAATTGATTTAAAGTTTTTCTGCCATCCACTCCATTCGATCCATCCACCCTTTTGAATAGAAGATTGGCCAAACGAGCACGCGACACACCTGATGGTAAGTGTTGACCGTAGCCCATGAATATCCAAGGAAGTCTATAAAAGTCTTTAAATCCGAATTTAGGTCTCCGCCATAGGCAGAAACGTTTGGCGGGCGGGTTGGTAACCGCATTAATATATATATATATATATATATATATATATATATATATATATATATATATATATATATATATATATATATATATATATATATATATATATATATATGTATAAGAATACATATATAAGAATTGAATACCAGCGTCAAATAGTAGCTTAATGCTGCAATGTTCGTATGGTGAGAGAACCGGAGATCCTTTTTACTGGAAACAAGGCATTCCACTTAAGTCCTCACGGGTGACAACGCATTTGCATTTTGAATCGTAATCGAGGATAGATGTAGATGTCTATGGGCCACAGCAACCACTTACCACCAGGTGGACTGTGTGCTCGTTTGTCATCCTATCCTATAAAAAAAGATGCTGCTGCCCATCTCCTGGTTCAGTTACCCTCTGTCGCCTCTTACGACACCCACGGGACGATATGGGGTAGTGGATATTCCTACACCGCCACTACCCGGTTGCAACTTTATTTACTGAAATTTATTTTGTCCCTGAATTTGTCCAATTATTTCATATACTTTGTCTTCGTTATATTAAGTTTAGAATATTTTTCTAAAAAATAAATATGTTAATCATATTTTAGCGATATAAAACTACGATATTGATATACTTACTATCAATATATCGAAAATCTGATATTTAAAAAAATATCAACAGTCCTAGTTTAAACCGATCAGTCGGAATGATCAGTTGAACTGACCGTGCGTGTCGTCCATAACGCTGTGTAATGTTGAGATAAGAGAATTCACTAGCACATATTAATCTGTGGTTGTTCTAAGAGGTGACACAAGGATATGAAACAAGTGATATGCGTCAGCATCTTCTCAACAGCTCAAAATAAAAATAAAAACTGCCAGTCCTCCTGCCTAACATGGCAACTATAGGCTAATTTTGTAGGCATATCTCTTTCTGTACGCGGAAGAGGTAAATAAAATAACGAATAATATGTAGAATAACGCCAAACATAGCCCTACTATAACTAGATAATAAATTATTGTACATTGTATTATTGTGATCGGTATTATTAAACGAGTTAAAGCCTATGAAAAATGACAATTCATTATTATATCTTATTATTTGGTGTAACCTTGGGTTTAGTGTTTAAGAAATATGAACATCATTCTTAAAACGTAATGATAATATACTCTTTGGGTGATCAAGATAAGTTACAAACTTGAAACACTGATGTTTTTTTAAACGTAACAGATGACGAATATATTCAAAGTCGTTTTAATTAGTGGCTACCTAAAAACTATAAAAAATTCAAAGTCTGTAAATTGTTTTTGTAATTATAAAACTAATTTTAATAGCTCAGAGTAACAGGAAACATGTAACAATGGTATGTAAAAACACAAAAGCTAAAGTAAAAACTATAGCATTTAGTTTTTCCACGATCAAAATGAATAATAACAAATTCCTTTATCTATTGCAAAGAAGCTGAGTTGACGGTCACTGCCTTAATGAGTTTTGATTTAATTATACATAATATTGTATCAGCCCCATGTGTTTTTGCTTAAAAACGAAAACGTTTCAATTAGTGATCATAAATATAGTACTTAAAAGTAATTTTGTCATTACTAACGAATATATCGACCTTTAAAATATATTATGAGTATTCACTAATAACGATTTAATTCGATACAATAACGATTTAATGCGATAAGAATTACTAATACATAACGTAAGTGCTTTTTCCGTTATGAGCTCGTAAAAGTGCTTTTTATTTTATTTTTGCTATTCATGAAAGCAATGTTTACCGAATGGATTTTAGGTTATCACTTACCGATATGGTCAACTATAATTCAGCGTTTACTAGAATACTGTTTAATGATAGGCAATAACCATAACATAGAAAAGAAGTGAGCGTGTTAGTCAAATCCCTGAAACTTTTTATAACATCTGAGAATCCCTACGCCATTACTGTTAACTAAGTCATCCGACTTACCACCATCGAACTAAATTACTAGCGTATAGTGGTACCTCAATGCTTACCACAGTAAAAGTCTAAACAAAGGCTTGGTATTCGCTAAACAGAGCGTACACTTCATTATAGACTGTTTTAATGTATCAGTTTGTATGAAAACTAAGTTCAACAAACGTTTACTTAAAAGGGAGTCGTTCTTTATAAAAGCTTTGGTTAAAGATAGTACAGTTAGTTAGTTTACAGTATTAGTTTGTGTATAGATATAGGTTTTTTTTTAAAATTCAATTAGATATATGCTATTTCATTAATATCACGAATTTTAGTTGTGATCCGTATAACTAATTAAATTAGAGTAGAGAAGAGAGCCTGAGTGATTGAAAACTTTTAAATCACATTCAGTCAGTCAAAGAAAGATGAAAGACACAAAATAATTCTAATTCTTAATTTTACAATTTAATTTTTATTTATTTTGTGCCAAAACTAAAAAAAGAAGTAACAAATAAAATGCTGGCGGTACTTGCTCTGTTATTTATTGAGAATGTTATACTAAATTTTGGAATTACATTAAAAAGGTGATGCTAGCAAAAGTAAGCTCAGCACCCCCTCGGTCCTTGCGCCCTAGGCTCCAGGCTCATTAGCCTGCGGGTAAATCGGACTCTGTTGGTTTAACATAAATATACCACATCAGATAGGATTTATCAAACCACTTCAAATTATCCTAAATTCAATAGACCAACAATGTTAAAGTAGAAACAATCGCTTGCCTTGCGACTTTACTAAATAAAATTTATCACCATATTTATTGGCTTCATTAGTGAAAAAAGTTATACACCATGTGGCTATGTAATTACAGTGGCTAATAGTTGTTCCATAAATCCTGAGTTTGAATCTCAGTCAACTAAAATTTTTGTGCAAAAGTTATATACACGTACTATTAGTACATCCACCGTCTAACTCTATTTAATGGTAAATGAGTGTTTTATAAAACAAACTTTATTAAACAAAGTTTGTATAAAAAGGGTTGTTATAATATTAAGGTATTTACGAATGATAATAAACCCTGGGAGTGAGGTAATAACTTCAATCTATTGCTAATTTGTTTTGTTGTTAATTGTGTAACAAATATTGTAAACTGCCTTTTTTTCGGGAAAATAACGGAATTCATACAATCCTCAAATTTTTGTCATATGTATTACCAGTTATAATTTAAGCATAGGCTCGATCGAGTTTGACGAAGCTTTATGTGTGTCCCATAAAGCTTGGTAAAAATATTTTATTCGGTTGTTAATTTCTATACATTCCTTTCAACGAAAAGTCTTTATAACGACGTAAGTTATCCGGTCACTTGAATTTCGTTATAGAGCTTTTAATATATTATTTATGTGAAAGACCCCAGTCTGTCCGACCGAACAGATTACACTAAGACCAGGGAATGGACTGACTATATCCAGAGTAAATATCTTTTACCCTGGTAAATACCTTCGTCTTACGAGTAAATTTGATTTAATTGGGACGAAAACGCAGTGCGGAAACCTAGTAAAATATAAAAATGTAGTTAGTATATTTGTAAGCGGGACAGGCACAGGCAAGACTGGTCGGGTGGGGATGGGGGGGAGGGGCAATAATCATAGTTGGTCTAAGGCTGTCAGAACTTTAAGTCAAGTGCTGTGAATAAATAATTAAATTAAACAAAGTCAAATTTGTAAAAAAAAATTACAGTTACGTTCATTGCAGTAATAAATTTTATAAATAAATTATGAATTTATTTATTTAATTATCACTGACTCGTTGGTCCAGTGGTTATAAACGCGACAGCAGATCATGAGGTACCAAAGGAGGTTCAAAACCCGGGTCGGGCCAAAAATATATCAAATATTGACTTTTTCCGTCAAGAAATTCTCAATAGTTGCCCGGAATTAAGAAGTAACGTAATTCCGTTAGTCCTGGGCAGCGTCTCTCCGGTCGTGTCAATTTACCGTCCCATCGGACTATGAGAGTGTGGGAATAGAGAATGCACCTGTGCCAGCGCATACACTTGGACACTATAATCCTGTTCTGCGCCGATGGCTAGTCTCCGTTGAGGCAGGCCGCCGTGACCAAAATTCTCAGCTACAAGCTGGTAAATAAATGTCGATTACGGGTTGAAACCAAGTAACCGTCATTCTAATAGAGATAAGCTACATTACTGTCATCCTAAATGAATTTTCGAACGATGCGACGTGTATTTAAGGTTGCTGCTTTTTGTATATTAATGTATGAGTTGCTTCGGAATTATTCCGGTGGTAGAAAATACTATGCGTATCCCCGCCTTTTGGTTGTTTCGACTAAGATCGATAATCTCCTCATTCGATCAGTCATCGTTGTTCACTAGTAGCGGCGTCAACGAGTTTGGGCTCCAAGAACTCTCGTGTCAGAAAATTGCTAGGGTAGGTCGTCCCGTCACGGTTCTCACAATGACGTTATCCAAAGAGGTCTTGTTTTTATAAGTGTTCCCTCGGTTTTAGAGACTTATCGTATATTTACAGACGATGGCTGAAGACCCGACGGTATGACTTTGGTCCCTTGGGAGAAAGGTAAAGCTCTAGCGTGGGAAGCTTCGTAAGTAGACACTAGACACTTTGGCAGCTTCTCTTATTATCTTAAGGGGATATAGAAAGACAGCTCAAATTTTAATTTCGCCCCCACTTCCCCGCGCGTCGTATGCTATGTACCGACATGTTTGTAATCACTCATACTGGAAGTATTAGATAATTTCCCCTTAAGAGGATACCTTGAAAATTAATCGAAGTTTTGGGGGCGTGGCTTATTCCTTTGTCGGTGAAGCTAATGGACGACTAATGGAGTGTCAAAATGAAAGTGATGCAATGACTTCATAGTACGCAAATTATGAGATAGCCATACAGAGCAAGCGCTCGGAAAAAAACTAAGTGAGCGCCAAACAACATTTTTATTTATTTTAACAAAAATTCGTTATGGATTAAAAACTGGTTTATGAGAACCTAGATATGATTTTTTACTTTGACTTAAAAATAATTCCAGGAACTTATTCGTAAGAATATTGTGGTGTCACAGAGAAATGTTAATAATTAGAGCCTACTTTGCAATTTTTTTCTATCGAGAAAATTACACGATATCGTGTTTTCCTTTTATGCAATCCAAGGTCATATAGTCAAAAATGATATACCAAAATTTTGGTTTGTAATCTATAAAACTTAAAAAAATATGTTGATGAATAATTTTTTGAGGTATCACCTTAAGGGAGCTGCGTTTAGAGCCGTTTCGGCATCAGGGCAGCTGAACTGAGTAAGAGGCGCAAGTATGAGCTTCTCAGATATGACAACAAAAAAGGACACTCAGGATGGCGACGATGCGCAGCCATCGTTCTTAGTACTATACCGATAGAAGAAAGCCTGTTAGACAATAAAAAATACTAGTAATGTTACTATCAAAATGATTGATAAAATATTGAATAAACTGTAAGAACTCCGTTAATGTTTGTCTCCTCGTTATTGCTACCGCTACCGATTCTTGAAGTTTTCTGATGAACAAAGGTCTGAACAAAGGTCTCCCCCATAGATTGCCCCATAGGAGGGATATTTGCCACAGTGACTACGCCTGACAAGCGGGTTGGCAACTGCAGTTTTTTAATTTTAGTCGTAATTAGGAATGCGTCGCTGCCCATCACCTGATTAGCTTCCCTCTCTCGCCTCTTACGACACCTACGGGTGATATGGGGGGTAGTTGATATTATTACACAACTACTAATATCAACTACCCCCCATATCATAAGCACTACACTGTATAATATGTCTCATTCGTCTGAAAAAAAAAAACAATATTAACTACACTTATAATGAATCGTTGACTGTGTTAAAATATTAAACTAATTAAAAAATAAAGTTAATTTTCGTAACAGAAGCAATTTTAAGCTATAAATAACTTTAAAACTACATAAAACATTACATTTAATCGTCAAAACCAGCTGTTATCCGCGACTTTGCTCTCGTCGAACTCAAAAAAAACCTGCTTATCTGTATAATAGTGGTCTTTGGGCAAATATATCTTTTCTGAAAAACCACATTAAAAGCTCAGTTTTTTTGCTGTTATCTTTAGAGCTATGGGAAAATGTTAAAACAAAATTTGAATGTCCAATGTTTTCACATAAATATGGTCTTATCTCATCGTTTCTTATCTTATATCACTCATAGTTTTGACGTAAAAAGATGTTGACGTTAAAAATTCTAAAAAACGATTTTGAATCATATCTTGAAATGGTAAAAGTGTAAGGACCTTTGTATGTATAATTACGAACCACAAAAGTTTGTAAGAAAATGTTTTCATAATTTAAAGTTTGTACGACGCGATATGATATCATCAAAAACATTTATTTTATCAATTTACAAATTTTACAAGAAATCCTGCATATTTTTCGGATACATAATAATAATAATAATAATGTCCTCCAGACCGAATTCCGGCCACGGCGGCCGGCCTCAACGGAGACTAGCCATCAGCGCAGGACAGGATTATAGTGCCCAAGCGTATGTATGTATGCGCAAGCGCAAGTGCACTCTCTATTCCCTCACTCTCATAACACGATGGGACGGAAGGTGAACCGACACGACCGGAGAGAGATCAGGCGCGGGACCAACGGCTTTTACGTGCTTTCCGAGGCACGGGGTGAGACACCGCCAACTTCTTGATTCCCGGCCAGCTACTCAGAATTTCTTGACAGAAAAACTCAATAATTGATTTTTTGGCCCCACCCGGCATTCGAACCCAGGATCTAACGATCAACAGTCGCACTTCTACAACCACTAGACCAACGAGGTAGTCTCGTTGCGGTTGGATAAATATATTGCATTTAACAGCAAGTAAGAATTTTTAGACGATTTAATTGTCTGAAACACAGATATGAAGTTATCTAGTTCAGACACAGATGTTCACTGAATTGTATTTATTGTTAAGATGTATCTCAAAGTGTTTGTGTCCTAGAAATTAAGATATTCTTTGTTTGTTTGAATAAATAAATAATTATTAAAAAAATATTATTATTATTGTTATTAAATGCGAATTCCTCAATAGACAATAGTCAACTGTTACTCATAAGTGTACTTTTGACTTTTTTAATACATAAGTTTTCTTTTTTAAAATCGCTGTAGGGTGACGTTAGTTCTCTGTTTGACTCATGGTTTGGCGCGACAGTATCCATACATGGCAAGCTATGAGTCCTAGACCCGATAAGCCTTAGTTACGTGATGATGGTATAGAGTGACATTATGTTCGTTTAGTTTCTCCTGGTTGCTGCTAGTGTTTCTCCTAAATTAGGAAGAGTGCTTTTCTTTTATTTTTTTATTTTATAGGATAGGGTGACAAACGAGCACACAGTCCACATGATGGTAAGTGGCTGCTGTGGCCCAATAGACATCTACATCTATCATCGATTACGAATCAAAATGTAGATGCGTTGTCACCCGTGAGGACTAAGATGGAATGCCTCGTTTCCAGTAAAAAGGGTCTTTAGCTTTTATTTTTACCAAATAAGAGAAGTACTCGTATATTTTCTTACTATATTAAAAGTTGGCCTCGTGACAACTTAAGTTTCACTTTTTCAGTCCAGTACCCATTAGCTATAATGTGACCTTCGCACCGAATTTCACGGTGACCAATCTCAATGGAGACTAGCCACCTGAGCATGACAGGATTATAGTGGCCGAGTCTATACACAATAATAAGTGCTATCTCAATTCCTATACTATCATAGTCCGATGGGACGGTAATCCAACACGAACGCAGAGATTAGCTGCGGGACCAACGGTTTTACGCGTTGTCTGAGGCATGGGGTTGAAACATCGCCATCTTTATGACTCCGGTCTGCTACTGAGAACTTCTTGACGGGAAAATTCAATGACAGATTTTGGACCGACTCTTGATTTGAACCCGAGATCTCATGATCTCTAATCGCGTAAACGACCGGTAGTCCATTAAAGTTACATTTCTGAGAGGGTTTTAGGCCAAGGAAGTGTCCGCCGCGCTGTCCCAATGCGTGTTGGCGAACTTCACATGTCTTCGAAATATTTTTTTTATTATTCCTCAGACATGCAAGTTTCCTCACGATGTTTTCCTTCACCGCCGAGCACGTGGTAAATCAGCACCTAAAATTGCAGTTAACAGTTTCATTGGTGCCGGTGGGGATCGAACCCGGGTTACTCGCGTTCTGTTATATTTACAGCGAGTAATAACCATCTGAGCTACCACGGCCATTAGTTATAATAAATTAAAAAAAAACATGTGCACCTTAGTGTTTTTGCAATGTTGTGTCACCTTCATTTTTATTTTAAATTTTCACCTGCAATAATTTTTACTTAAAATAATTTAACTTCTGCATTTATGAAACATATTTGCTGCACAAAATATGCAAAGTAAATGGATTTGTGATTAAAATTATGCGTAGGTCTTGTAATCACTACGTTTAGATATGAGATCAGCACAGCGGCCAGCACGTACAAGTACGACGTGGGTGGAACGATATCAACTGGTGCGTCAAAGCATGGGCGTGTATGGCTGTTTATTAATGGAAACATTGGGTGTATTTTACATAGACCGTAAAACGTATGTTGAATAGAGTAAAACTTGGCAAAATGTTACTATAATTATATGTATATAATTAAGCTGTCATTAATTTACGGTTATGATTGAAACATTGAATTAATGATAAATTAGAGTTAGACCAAACAAATCTGTTCTACCGTCACGGTAACATAAAAATTAAACTAAAATCAATGTCAAATAGTGTTGTAACCTTCGAAAAGCCGCTATTTGAAAATTGTTACTATTAATGTTATCGTATAATGATAGTGAGTTGAGAGGTGCATTTGGTATTTGCAATTACAAATTTATTCTACAAACCGTAGCGAACAAAAAGTAAAATAAAGGAAAGTTGCAGCCTATACACAAGTCTCCATTTATTTCTGGGTGGGTTATAGAGCAATCAGTCCATCAATGGCAGTTGATGAATCAGTTTTCACATGTACTAAAAATATTCTATTCCTCAAACATGCAGTTTGCTCAAGATGTTTTTTTGGTCGCCAAGTAGGTGGTAAATTATCGCTTAAATTGCAATCAACATTTTCCTTGGTGTCTTGTTGCTCGCGTACTCCATGGCGATTACTTAATATTTTTCAAGTTTGATTAGAAAAGTTAAAAAGAGAGATATGAAAAATTTAAAGAAAAAAATATCATTTCCCCTTAAATATAAGTACAATATAATTACATTTATATGGCTTTTAACTTAAAATTCAAACACATTTTTAATTTAGTTTGTGCTGTCGTGTTTGATTTTCGTGTACGCAGCGCTCGGAGAACTTCTGTATAATTAGAAACTGTCAACTACACAGGGGGTATTATAACAGAGCTATAAGTGTATCGATCTTCTTTTAATATAAATATTTATAATTAGATAGGACTGTTAACAGAAACTATCTCCGCTACAGGACCATGTAACCTTCCCTTTAGACAATATGTCTAGTACGTTTTGTCTTTTGTCTTACAGCGGTAACGGGTAAGAATGCCGCGCTCGTGGGCGCCACCTACAGAGCGTGGGTTCCCAGGGTACATAAATCCGCATTGCTCGAATAATGTAACCTTGGAGATCATGCTTATCAAATCTTAATTACATTACGTGGACAAATGAAAAAAAAAATACATCGTTCTTACGTTTCACGAGTTTGTACTGAGGTTGATGCTCTATGCTTGTTGAGTAAAGTTATGTCACGACGTATATTCTAACGTTTCTATTGTAAATGTTAGTTAAAATTTGCATTTTTTCACGGAATTAACTTACTACATTACTAAATTACACTGTTCATCTGAAGGTATGAATGCTGGGGCTCAAAGACACCTAACCTCAATTTATTCTCCATTTTAAATCTTAATGTAACAATAGTTTAAATACGTTCTTCTACTGGGGTTCGGGATGAAGACCTGTTAACCTAATTTATATAACATACATAAAAACTAGACTGTCACCTGTAGTGGTAGGCAGAAACTACGGTATTCCATTTGGCACTATCTTGACACACCTCTCTTGACTCCTTCACATCCATATACCTATCAAGGCGATCAAAGGTACTCTTAATTTGACCCATATGCTATATATCGCCAATTTGTCGATAAACTTTCGTGTAAGCCGTCCCTTGCCGGCTCAGCCGTTTACTTCTGTAACATAAATTTTCTTTGTCACTCTTTCCTCATTCATTCCGTCTACATGACCAAACTACCGAAGTATTTCTTTCTTAATCCTGGTCACATCATCTTGCAAAAAACACTATAACCTCATTTCTCAAATGTTAATAAAATAAAAAGAACCTCCATTGCGGATGGATAACTGCACATTTCTGAAAATCTTTTTATAATCAGAATCAGAATAGTTTATTTGTCAAACATAGGTAGGTTTAAACATTTAACGTCTTGTGAGGGTTACAATTATTAGTACGCTATGTTTTGTCTTAAAGACATACAAACATAAGTGTGTTTTTATGAGAATCATGCTATAAAAATAAAATAGAATAAAAATTAATAAAATTGTAACACTAATTAATATTCTACATTGATAAAATTAAATAGATGACAATAACAAAATAATTTAATTAGTCAATATAATTTAAAGTTAATATAATTAGTCAAAATTATCATTCATTTCATTTAATTTTCAGACATGCATTTTATCTTAAGGCGTTCTTTTATCGCCGACGACATTGTCATCATCTAATAGTGATTTAATTTGTAGTATGTTCACAAAACAAAAAAAGTTTAAACAGAAAGAGTGGTATTCGCTTTGTAAGCACCAGGAACAAACACAAGCTAGTGATTTGATACCAGTTACTCGACTACAAAAACTATTTTTAAAAGTCCACTGCTAGGTCTCCCTCAAAGATTTCTTCATGGGGTTGCCAGCCGCAGTTTTTTTATTCATTTGTTATCAGGAAGATGCTACAGCCTAACTCCTGGTTCAGTTTTCCTGTGTCGCCTCTAACTGCACCCACAATTTTTCCATAATCACTAGACGGTGTAGTAGTTTCTTAAATGTAAATAATTGTACAACCTACTTTACATTGTATAATGTTACTGTGAACTAATTGAAACAAAAGAAGACCCTAGACTAAGATTTCATATTTTAAGGTAAGAAGTAAAACATGACGTTTAATAAGAATTACTATAATCAATGTTATATACAAAATTATTTTATTCTATTCTATTCTAATATATTGATTACCAATTATATTGGCATCAGTAGAGTTCGAATTTAGGTTGCTGGCGTACTATTAAATTTAAAAAGACTGGCAAGGTAATTTGGAAGTTATTGTCGAAATTCGTAGAAGGAAGGGCAATTAAAATTATAATTATTTTTAACTTTCGCCTAATTCTAGACACAAGCTATTCCTAGGTCTTAATATATTAACGGAGGTCATGAGAACTTCCTAGGATTTCCGTTACTTGATTCTTACAATAACTCCAAAACAAGGCAAATGTAGCGAAATATTTAAAATAATATGCGCAATATACTTACTTGAAATTTAAATAATAACGAAAATTTTATAATTTGAACTTAATAAGTAAACTGCGTAAGCCAAGTCTTCGCATATCCTGACACAACATTAGATTTTTTTGCCTGCGATAATTCGGGTTCGGTAAATTTTATCATCTGTTGAAGGTCTCAAAACGGGTTATAACATTGTCTAACGAAATGGATTTACATATATTTTTACACAACAGTACCTTGCCATAAGAAATTACGATGATATATTGTTCTTAGACTTCATTCCTAGATTTAAACGTGTGAACGCAATGTAAGTTCATAATTTACAAGTATTAAAATACAAAAAATCTACTTCTAAAGATACATGTACTAAAAAATCGTAAAGAGTCATTAAATAACATAATGGGTATTTGTTAGGTGTACATGTACAGATTGAAAAAAAAAAGGTTACAAAAGCTGTTAAAAAGCCTTTTTATATTTTGGCATCATATTACATTCAAGTCGTTCTTCGGTAAAGCACTTTGACACTCTTTTTTACATTCCTATTAGTTTGAACTTACTAATATTATTAGAACTGTGACTTAGGCATTCAACTAATTCCATACGAAATGTCACACGTTTTGTCTTATTAAAAGACTTATATATCATACGTATTAATAGTTATTATTGTTAATACGCATAGTAAAATTTTGTTATTTATTTTAAATATTATATAAGATCCATTTATTCATGGGCATTCCAGCATTCAATTGACGTAATCATGAATGAATAATAACGTAATTATAACATTAAGATATAAAATAAATCGATGTATCAATGAGCCTTCCAACATACCACTAGCATAGTGATATGTTGCTTCCAAGGACTTTTTTTTTGCTTTTAAAACGCAATAATTAATATGCAATTTCTTCGCTATCATGCGAATGGAGCAGGCGAGTTGATGTGGTGATAGTATGAACATAAAAATAAAAAAAAATACGATGTAGGCAGCATTCACACTCTAAATAAAAAATAATAAATGGTTTAGTAATTTTGTGGTTATATAATTTCCATTGTTTTTAAAAATTAAAACAGAAAACAAAAGAAAAAAAAAAACGAGAGATCCAAACAGGTATTTTTCGCAGGAAAACAACAGGCCTATTAACAATGGTACTTGGTATGCTCAACAATGCCGATATATCAAAGTAATTAGGAAAAAGTGGCTGATGGCATGGGCGAATTCGCGATAGGCCTTACCTGCCTTCCACGCATTACTCCCTGTAAATAATGAAAGTGATGCTCGCGATACAATGTATTGAGGTTCTCACGCGACGAAAGTAGCTTGACGTAATCGCATAACGCAAGGTTACCAGTTTTAAATTTAGTGCTTGCTGACAGAAAGTTGAAAGGTATGATTTAATTGTTTAGTTCAAAGTAATTTACACAAGACAAAGCTTAATACAAATCTCACAAACTGGTGATGATATTATCAAACCGTTTGCCTATTGTAATAATATTATGTGTGACGTTACTTTACAAGACATTAAGTTTTTAATCTATAGTGATTTCGTTCGAAATGTTAGCAATTATCGACATCGATATACTCGTTTTTGTTTAGTTATTTACTTTTATTACTTTATATTCCAAAAATATTAAAAAAAATAGGACTAGATTTATTACCATTAGAACGATTAAATAATTGTTTTCTATAACATGCTCGCGATACAATGCATTGAGGTTCTCACGCGACGAAAGTAGCTTGACGTAATCGCATAACGCAAGGTTACCAGTTTTAAATTTAGTACTTGCTGACAGAAAGTTGAAAGGTATGATTTAATTGTTTAGTTCAAAGTAATTTACACAAGACAAAGCTTAATACAAATCTCACAAACTGGTGATGATATTATCAAACCGTTTGCCTATTGTAATAATATTATGTGTGACGTTACTTTTCAAGACATTAAGTTTTTAATCTATAGTGATTTCGTTCGAAATGTTAGCAATTATCGACATTGATGTACTCGTTTTTGTTTAGTTATTTACTTTTATTACTTTATATTCCAAAAATATAAAAAAAATAGGACTAGATTTATTACTATTAGAACGATTAAATAATTGTTTTCTATAACAAGTAATGATGATTATTTTATTACATTTCAAATATTCGTTTCGCAAACTTTATAAACTAATTGTTAGGGAGGTATCAATACTAAGTCCCGACAGACACATGGTATATGAGCATGTTGGATCCCATTTGTAATTCCAATTTTATATGCTGACTAACGACCCGCCGCGGCTTTGCACGACTGTTTCCCAGATCTCGACAACAATGCCATTTACCGGGTCTAATTGTAAGTGTGAATGTTCATCGAAATCTGTCCAGCCTTTCTTAAACTAAAACGAACTGTTATTCCATCAGCGGACTTAAAGCTTTCACAATTATGTGTATGTTAATAAGATTTCCTCCACATGTAGTAAAGGATAATATCACTCTAAAGTCACATTTAGGTAAGAATTCGATTATATAGTTAGACTCGAAGTTATTTGTAATTACCTGATAATAAATATTTACTGTTTTTAAAAAAATATTTCGAAGACATGTGCAGTTCGCCAATACGCATTGGGGCAGCGGGGCAGACACTTCCTTGCCCTAAAACCCTCTCAGAAACGAGGGCAGGTCTGTGCCCAGCAGTGGGACGTATATAGGCTGTAACTTTACTTTACTTTACTGTTTTTTTATAGATTTATCTAGAAAATTAGCTATAATGAGCACTAATTTTGAAAGCGCTATAATAAACGATTATTAGCTATTAGTAAACGATTTCTGCGAGTAGTATGCACCTCTATGAAGAAGCCTAGCAATTTTTACATAGTATTTGTTACACTTAAAAGTAAATTTCAATCACTGTAAAAGAACCTCACCTCACGTAAAAACTTTTATTTATTATGTATCATTCAGTATACAGATCTAGGTTTTATTATATAAAAATATCGATAAACAATTTATCGATAAACATTATATTGATAAAATTATTCAAGGATAGACACTTACAGCACTATTATAATTCGCCTATGTTGTCAACACTGTTTTCAAAAATTTAATTTCATGTCTTCATGTTGGTAGAGTAGTTTGGCGTCCTTTCATACATTTACTTATACTAAGAAAGTTCCGTCATTTAAACGTAGTGATTATATTCTCTTTGGATTTTATAGTGAACTTTCACAATATATTTTATATTATACAACGATAGTCAAAATCCTGCATTATTCAACTAGGTTTTGTTGTGAGACATCAGATAAAGCTTCCATAAACTTTCGATGATATAAATAAGAATTACGAACCGGATTAATGCAAAACCTTAATTTCACTAACTCAAAGATTAGTCTTTGAGTTAGTGAAATTAAGGTGATGAATTTATCGACAACGTTTTTGTTTCGCTAATAGCACATCAATAGAGGTTGTTCGTATTTAGCTCTCTAAGCAAGTAATTACTCTGAGAGTATGCAAGTAAAATAATGTCAATTAAACAATGTTTGGAAAATTATTCCCAACATCATCTTTTAGCCGCTAAGAAAGGACTTAAACGACGACTTGTAATAAAGCATTGTATGAACAGAATGAAAATTTTATGTAAACTTCAGAATTTTACCCTAATGTGGATAACTTTAAAAAAGAATGACCGCATATCCTAATTTTTATAATAAATACTCATTAAGCAGGTTGAATGAAGTCGGAAGTAGCAATTATACGATAGAATATTTATTGATTTTTCTGCCCGTGTTGTGTTCGTCTGTATAACTTACTTTCGATTCTCTCGCATAAAAATTACATAGGGCACGGGTGAATTAGCAAGAATGCGTGCCTCTGTAACAACTATTGCAGCTGATGGCATTCTATTAACACTAAAGGTGTTAAAATTACAAAAAATCAATACACGAGGATTGGTGGTGCTGGGATTAGTGGTGATGAAGATAGTGCCCGAAATTGAAAAAGGCCGGGTGATGCCTTTCAAACTGTAAAACACATCATTTTATTTTACGGATCGCGGATACGCGATACGCGGATCTAAACAAACAAATTTCTAATTTTTAACACTTTTAATGTAATGGATTTCCGCAAAGTAAGGCTTCTATGATTAATCAGAGATTTAATAATTATATTATCATTTGGGCATGTCGCCAAGGAAGTAAAAAAAAAGTAAAATTGGACAAGAGGGCATCATCGTAGTTATACGAAACCCGATGGTCTAGGAAAGGTATTGAGTTTTCTTGAGCTGCCTTACAACTAATTATGGTCAATGTAATAAAATTATATGTTTCTCTTCATTAGCTTTCTCTTTAATAATAGCCAGTAAAAGTCTTTCGCCTCTCCTATTGTTCGAAAGATTAATTGCCATGCTTTGCAGACTGATTGGCAATCGCAGCGTTAGACGTCTTGTACGAATTACGCTACTACTCGGTGCATATTTGAGTATTTTACGTCTGGTGTAAAGGAGATAACCATACCGCCACCATTTAGAAGCCATGAGATCTTTCTCCCGTTTGCCATAGTCACCTTTTCCGACACTCACGGTACAAAATCCTCTTAAGTCACTAACACTCGGCAGTGTTGACAATATGCACGTAGGTTACAGAAGAGAAGTCCTGTTTAATATATGTATTTGGATTGATTTAGATCATTATCAATTCATAGCAGATTGTGGTAGCTCGGGTCTTAGCCCTCGGTGTAAATTTCATTCGATCCCCGCCGGCACCAATGAATTGTTAATTGCAATTCTAATTAATGATTTCATATATTTACTCTTATAAGTTCTCTGCTTAGCTCATGGTTGACTGGTAGAGAATGCCTAAAGGCATTAAGTCCGCCAATTGTACATTTTAAGTGCAATAAAGTTTTTATAAATAAATAAAAAAAAAATTTACGCCAACACTACACATTGATTAAAACTACTTTTATGGATTTTATCGCGTTTAATTTAAATTGTTTTTTTTTTAATTCCCGACGTTTCGGGTGCTTTCCAGCACCCATGATCACGGGGGACTGAGGTGACTGACGTCCCGATGTCAATGTTAACCCGGAGTACCTTTGGCATTTTTATTGTTGTGTATGGTCCCATAAATTAAAAAATCAATTAAAATAAAGGCGATAAAATCCGTCAAAATAGTTTTAATCAATGTGCAATTTTAATTGTTGATTTACCACGTGCTTGTCGGGGAAGGAAAACATTGTTATACATGCTTGAGTAATAAAAAAATTGAAGATATGTGAAGTCCACCAACAAGCATTAGGGCTGCATGGTGGACTCTTCCTTGCCCTAAAGCCATCTCAGAAGGGAGTAAACGCCTATGCCCAGCAGTGGGATGTATATAGGCTGTACTTTTACTTACTTTACTTACTTTATAACCCAAAGTATGTCTAACTTAGATCATAAGCCGTATTCCTAGTTGAAAAGTTTTGTCATATTCCTCATTATTATTACACATATCATAGGTAATTATCATATGGTTCGAGTGCAGCGGCGGCGTTACCTAAGATGACTTTCTACGATTCAAGTAGTCAAACCACCTGTCAAGCGTGGTATCCCCCTTAAGAGGTCAATCTAGGCTTAGCAATGAGTTGCTGCGCTGGGGGCCGCGGGTTCGAATCCCGCACGGAACAAGTTTTTGTATGGTCTACAAATAATTGTTACGGGTCTAGATGTTTGTCATTGTGCAATTTATGTTTGTAAACTGCCTTTACGATACAGGAAGAAAATCCAAGTAACGTTTTATTTATTAAAAATTTTCACAGGTTGTAATGATTATAACGATTATTGAGCATTGCCCTTTCACTTTCTCCCTAAAGGTTAACTAACCATTAGAGATTGTGCATTCAACGGTAAGATATATTAGCAATTTGACATTAAAGGCGTTGCGTCGTCCAATTTTGAGAATGTAAACAAGCGCAGCTGTATATTTCATTTTAACTGTCAATTAGATGTACGTCTAAAAGTCTAAAATGAGTATTTGAATTTTAGCAATATGGGTAGTAAAATTTCAAGGATATAAAAATAACAAAATTAATCTTTGGGTTGGTAACATTTTTGTATGCAATCAATGTAACTGGTAGTGTACACATAAGATAAAATAAAGTCGACACTCTATTTTGTCCCAAATTGCAAATTCGAGTCTAGTTTTTATTGCGCTTGCAAGCCTCAAATTAAATATTTCTCTGAAGGCAAAAGTAGAACATACCTATTGGCTTTAATTTTTTGCATTATCTTATTACATATATAAAATTTTACTTTGGACAAAATTGTCTTGAAATTTAAAAATTCTAAAAGCTATTTGAAATATTTTTATCAATTAAATTTATTTCATTGTTATTATTAAAATAAAAAACTACGACTTTTGTCAAGAAGCAAATTGTACAAAATACATTTATCATATATCTAATATGTATATAGCATAACCTTTTATATATAAAAGGTTGTTAAGGTATATTAACTACTTTGCCGTTAAACAGCATTGCATTCCTCATAGGATGTGGGGCATTCCTCAAAGGTGACACTTATTTGTGGCCATCTCAGGTCCGTATTAATAAAGGTTCCTTAACGACCAACTAATGTGCGTAATCATTTGATACGTGCCTATTACGATATCAGTATCACATGATCGTTGCTAATTAATGAACACACAACAGTACCTCAGCTACCAAGATCAGCTCTTCAGGACGCTGAACTGTTTTTTTATAGGATAATGTTGACAAATGACCACACAGTCCACCTGACGGTATAAGTGAATGCTGTGGCTCATAGACATCTTCATTTATCCTCAATTAAGAATCAAAATGCAGCTACGTTGTCACCCCTGAGGACTAAGATGGTTGCCTCTTTTTCGGTAAAAAAGGGTCTTTGGTTCTCTACACTCACTTTACGAAACATATACGCTTTAAGCTGCTCTTTTACGCTGGTATTCTGTGAGAGCGGTTTAATATAGCTGTAGCGTGGCTCTACCACGTAGAAATCGGGATAGTGTTCTGTGACTTGAGGGCCTGATCTCGTAAACGATTACGTAATATTGACAGAAGTTTAGAATATAATAATCACATTTCACGTTATAAAGTTGTTTTCTACTAAAGAAAATTCCTGCAATTCTTAAAACTATCGTGTATGTTTGTATCCTTATCCCAAATACGAAACCCAACTCAATAATATGTACACAAATAACCTAAAGCGACAGCGTTATATATAAAAAAAAAATGACACCGAACAACATCTGTTTGTTTAAAACGTAGTGATTGTAAACTCTTTGCTTATTTATTTCACTGACCTCGCGTTATAATTAAATTTACACAAAGATTGAAAAAAAAATGCTTTCACTATGCTATAAAAAACATAGGGCTGTAGTGGTAAATAAGACCGATGCGATGGAGCGTCTCAAAAGGACGGTAACTCAAAAGGATCCGATGCATCTCATTTTTTAAATTTTTGGTAAACGATTTCGCGAAGTCCGTAAAATATCGTATTAATTCATCGTTATAGTTAATTTCACTTTAAATATTTTCAAACTCCTTGATTCGCGCTACTACTTTCACGATCTTAAGTCACGGACCGCCTGCACTCAGATTTTGACATCTCAAGTTCACGCACCTATTGTCTACATGATATTAAATAGTAACAAATCTATATTTCTTACTATATTTATATTTGAGAGTCAAGTTTCGTTTGTTAAATAGTGCGTCACTCAATTGATAACGTAAACCTAAGCCGCAGGCTATGTTATGTTTCTTAATAAAGATCATAACATCAAGATAGTTCCAGGTCTGTGCACTTGAGCTGAGAAACATTTAATAATACGAGCCCTAGCCGTTAGAGGTGACAATGCATCTGTGACCTTCTTTAATAAAAATCGGTTGCAGGTGTTCATGGGCTGTAGTAACATTTCAACATCAGGAGGACTCTGACATCTAACCATATAATTATATTATTATCAATCGAAAAAAGGTTGAAAAAAATATTTCTTAAAAATCTATTAATGCTTGGTAATATTTTGATTATCAAAATATGTTAATCTGTTTTGCGCTGATTCATTCTCAATCAATCGGAAGTACGATATGTAAACATACCGCCGAATGTGTTACACAATGTTATTGCAAAACTACCAACATAACTGCGACACTTTGGCATGTGCTGAAAATGTAAGCGCTTTCTAATTGAAGACCGGACATCACAATATTACTTAAGTTTAAAGGTGTCCAATATCCTACACGTAACGCCTATGTCCGTGCCCTATGTGATTGTTATGTGGCCCCGTTTGTCTTTTTTATCGATGATGGACATAAATATGAGCAAATATAATATATTTCCTTGATATATTTTCGTCACGTTAGTAATAAAATATAGTACCTAAAGTAAATTTTGTATAAGGTTAAAAATTTACTAACTTTTTGAAATTCAGAAAACTCATGTAGTGTTTTAAATACATTAACTAAACGTAAGAAATGTAAATGTTCCTTATAAAAAGGATTATAGCCGAGTCGTGATAGTTTCTGTGATAGGTGCTCGCCTTATTTCGATATACAAAAGCAAGCTAGAGTTCATCTTCGTTAGCGCTAATAAAATTGTTAGTTGCAATGTAACTTGTATCAATTACAAGTGTCACGCTACTTTCCTGAATAATGTCACATGCTTACATTTTTAGTTCGTAATTTGATAACTATGCTAGTTTTAATTTTAGATGGCTTGGTGAGCAGAAGAGCAGTCACTAAGGGTTTGTCTTGACAGGGAAATTGTTGATTACAATGTAATTGGAAACTATCTTAGAATATTGTAGTATTTACGATTGTCACACTACTTTACCAAAAGTGAGTTCCATGTTAAAATATTTTGTTCATAACATTCCAGTTTTAATTTCTGTAGTGCTTGGTGGTGCAGTGGCTACGGGTTTGTCTGCCACAATCCGACCCTAGGGCTTGAATCCCGAATGGAGCAAGTTGTATGGCCTACAAATAATTGTTTCGGGTCTGGATGTTTGCTCATGTGCAATTAATGTTTGTATAACAATTCATATTGTCATCATTCAATAATATTAATTTGTGTAATATAAAAGAATGTATTCTAAAATATGTAGTTGATAAACATGAAAATACTCAATATTAGGAATCTTGACGAGGAAATATGCACATATCGTTTAGGATTAAATAGCGTACGAAAACAATTGGCTTATACATTATAAACACGTGGGCACCTCAACCCGATATTAACGGTCAGTACGCATCCCCAAGTAACTACTCCAACTGTCTTCTTAAAAGTAGTTTAATAGATTTTTTCGCTTTGCACGATCTAAATCAATATAACACTAACAGGAATGCGAGTAGAAAGATATTAGATCTAGTCTTGTCTAATGCAAACATCAATGTAGTCGAAAGTCAGTTTCCTATACGCAACGTAGACGTTTTACATCCACCATTAGATTTTTTCTTTACAATCAACGTATCAGCAAATTTTTCCGCAACTAAGAATAAATGTTCCCACAATTTTGAAAGAGCCGATTTTGATTCCATTATAGCATTCTTGAATGGTGTTGATTGGCTACAAACTTTAGGCGTACTTAATAATGTAAATGAAATGATATCGAAGTTCTACGAAATCCTGCAGGTAGCTATAGACAGATTCGTTCCCAGATCGTGCAAATCGTCAAAATCTTATCCTATCTGGTTTACACCCGCTCTAATTAGACTCATTAAACAGAAACACAAATGTCATAAAAAATTAAATTATATAATAATCCACTAGATAAAATTGAATTTTCTTACCTAAGGAAGGATTGCGATGAACTAATAAAAAAATGTTATCATAATTATATTTTACACATCGAGGAATCAATAATCCGAGGTATTTTTGGACACATATGAAAAACATGCGTCGTAAAGGCTCAACTTACCCTAATAAGATGTCTCTGAATGATCGTGAGGCAAGCGGTAGGCAAGAAATATGTGATTTGTTTGCAAGTCATTTCTCATCGATTTTTATCAAGGATGATATTAATAACAATTTTTATACACAACCAGTCTCCAAACCAAACAAATATTTAGGCAATATTTACGTATCTAAACGAGAAATTAAGGAAAGGCTGAAAAGAGTAAATACAACAAAAAGTGCAGGTCCAGACGGTATTCCGCCTATATTTATATACAGGTATGCAAATTCTTTGGCTGCTCCGTTGACTATTATATTCAACACCTCCTTGAGCTCTGGCATTTTCCCCGAAAGGTGGAAGGAGGCGCGGATTGTACCAATTTTTAAAAGCGAAAATCCCACAAGTGTTTCTAATTATAGACCTATTTCCATATTATCTACTATGTCAAAGGTCTTTGAGAGCTTGGTCTATGAATCTGTTTTCAAAAATCTAGGACGACGTATTAGTTGGCAGCAACATGGTTTTTTGTCTGGTAGATCTACTGTCACAAATCTTTTTTCATATGTCACTGATTTAATCGAGAACGTTGATGACAAACTACAAGTGGATGCCATATACACAGATTTCTCTAAGGCCTTTGACAAAGTAAATCACGCACTACTAGTCAATAAACTAAGAGACTTTGGTATAAATGGGACATTATTAAACTGGTATGCATCATACCTTCAAAATAGACCCTCGACCGTGGTGATTGATGGGTACTCCTCGCAACCTTATATTGCCTACTCCGGTGTACCACAAGGCTCTAACTTAGGTCCTGTATTTTTTAACATCTTTATAAACGACATTGTTTCGATATTTCAACACTCAAATGTCTATCTATTTGCTGATGATCTCAAGATAGTTAAAACCATTAGAAACAACTCTGACGTCGAACTATTGCAAGATGACCTCAATCGCCTTATACAATGGTGTAATAACTACCAAATGTTTCTCAATGGCAAAAAATGTCGACTTATTAGGTTTACCAGAAAACATAATTACATACAAAGTCAATATTATATTGATACTGAAAAACTGACTGCGGTTCGAGCGATACGTGATTTAGGCGTTATACTAGACAGCGAATTAAGATTTACCAACCATATCGATAGCATAATCACCTCAGCTACGAAGACACTTGGTTTTGTATTGAGGAATTCCAGAGAGTTCATGCAGCCCTCCACTACAATCAAACTTTTTAGTAGTCTGGTTAGAAGTAAACTAGAATACTGCAGTCAAATTTGGAATCCGCACTACAAAATCCATAGCATTAGAATTGAAAGAATACAAAAACGACTGCTACGTCATCTTGCGTACCGTTCGAATAGCTATCAAACTAATGATTCCTACGAAAGACGTTTGGCGCAATTTAACATCACATCATTACAATCACGTAGAAGTATCTCAGATATGATATTCTTATACAAAACGCTCAATAATAGTGTCGATTGTCCAGCGATAGTTCAATTATTTAACTTTAAAGTGCCATCAAGACTGCCTAGGAAACCGCAAGCCTTTTTCGATGTGTCTCTTTATAGATCTAACCTGGGAAAGTATTCCCCTCTAGCCAGACTGTCTTATAACGAACTGTCCTCAAAGATTTCTGGCCTCGATATTACTTGCGACAGTTTATCCACCTTCAAATCAAAATTAATAAATTTCTTTAAAAATAATGAAACAATTAATTAAGAAGTATAATATTGGAAGTATAATATTGGAATTGTTTTTGTTTTCTATAATATGGTTAATGTAATTTAATATGATAATGAAGTTATCTATAATATTGTTAAATAATTCTATTTCTTTTCAATAACTTATTTATTCAAAAATGTAGTCCAAGTTTTTTTTTTATATAATCCTATCATTCACTAAATAATCAATGCATGTTGTGATTACCTATAAAAAGAAATACAATTATAATGTGCTTAATATGTTATGAAAATGATCTTTGTATTACTATTGTAATTTCTGTTGGTAATCCTAATAAATAAATAAATAAATAAATAAAACAAATTAAAGGTTAAATAGCGTCAAGCACGTAAATCTTAATTGACTACGCAAAGTTTGAAATATTTTCGGCACAGCTTTTGGTTTAATTTAATTACCACGAATTGTACAAACATTCGGAAGTAGACTGGCGCATGCCAGCTTATTCGTAATACAACAGAAAACATTTTCTTTTGAACTATAAGTGATTTTCTAGCATTAAGTAATAAACAAATTATAACGTTAAAAAAAGAAACTAAGAAATTTAGTTATATTTACATTTTAAAATTAAAAATTAGTCACGCCTTGTTGAAGTGGCGTAAAAGAATCTGTTACTCAATGGGTGTTGCAAAAGGCGATCAAGGAAAATACCCGTAAGTCTTTTTGCTTTCTATAGATAGCGGAAGAACCATATAACTTTTAGACCAGCAAAGTGAAGCAAGTGTTTTTTGCTCTTATTCTGATAAGCACGTATAGATTGATTCGAGCGCAATTGTCATGGCAAACTTAAATGAGGGAACGCGATAGAAAGAGGCGTTTTTAAACCGATTAATAACGATTCGCGATCAAAAAAAGAAAACCACTTTTATATTATGACAAAAAATCTATGGACAATTTAGTGGACGAAATTGAAGAAGCACAATTAGCTGTTTAGAAATCTCAGAAACAGTGCAGGAGACTGAAGCGATTTAAGGTAATTAATATTTGTGGAATACGAAAATAGTGACTAGAAAGAAGCCCATTAAATACTACTAAATTTTTGATACAATTCCAGCAGCTCATGTGGCTGTTGGTCATGGTGGTCATGGATGTTAAAAATGAAACTTCACGAAAATATGCGAACATAACTTAGAAATGATTAATATATACATGATGTATATATATATATATATAATATAGACATGACAGACATGATGATAAATAAATGATAAAAATGATAAATATTTTTCTCTCTATGTGCGAAATTTGTCAGTGAGGACTTGTTTCAAAACCCATCTTACATTCTCAAATGAACAGCCGTTGCCAAATTGATCTTATCGACATGCAAACTCCTGAAAATCGGGGATTTAAATTTATTATGGTGCATCAGGACCATTTGACAAAATTTGTTTTGTTGACTGAAAAGTAAGAGAGCAGTGGAGGTGGCGTATCATTTGACTGATATATTTTTGACATTTGGTGCTCCTTGCATCTTTCACTCCGATAACGGCAGAGAATTTATAAAATTCTGTCATAAATTAGCTCCTTTCATTTTGACCCGAGTGTAAACTGGTCCATTGAAAGCCAAGACACAGTTAAAGCCAAGACACAGTTAAAGCCAAGACACAGTTAAAGCCAAGACACAGTTAAAGCCAAGGATCTGTTGAAAGGGCTAACCAAAACATTGAGTAGTGATGATTTGTAAGTGTAGCATCATGCTAAAGCCTTCTTTGGGAGAGGCGCATGTTCGGCTTTGGATTGCTTACGGGCCTATGATGATTAGGAGGTGGAGAAAATATTGTCTATAATTATATATAATGGAAGATGCACGAAAGGAGCCTCTTAGAATGACATACTGTACCAGTATCTACGTTCTTTACGTGGTGGGTAATCAGTTAGTATGTGGAGTGAACTTAAAGGTGAACTGTGTCATGTTGTGTAGGTGCAGATATTTCCACCGAATACTGCACTTTTAAAATGATAGTGAACACGATACTGTTGCTGAATAATTTATATACTTTATACTGGAATGCTCGTATGGTATAAAATTACAAATAAAAAAGATAAAGTATTAAAAATCACGGCTTAATATTCGATTAGATATGTCAGTGTGCCGGCTGAGATTTAAGTTGGGTTAGCAAATTTGAAGCAAACGCTCAACTGCTGACCTACCATGACGCTGCTAGATATACACAAAGAGATTCAAATATTTACTACGACCTAAATGTCTTTGGATATCATCATCATCATCATCATCATTACAGCCCTTCACAAGTCCACTGCTGAACATAGGCCTCCCCCAAATAATGCCACAAAGCACGGTCTTGAGCCACCCGCATCCATCGACTTCCTGTATGTCTTACCAGGTCATCACTCCATCTAGTGGGGGGCCACCCTACACTACGCCTACCGGTACGAGGCTGCCACTCGAGAACTTTTCTTCCCATCGGTTATCGATTCTTCGAGCTATATGGCCAGCCCATTGCCCCTTCAGCTTACTAATCCGTTGGGCTATGTCGGTCACTCTGGTTTTACTGCGGATATGCTCATTTCTGAGTCTATCACGCAGAGAAACTCCGAGCATGGCCATCTCTATAGCTCGCTGAGCGACCTTGAGCGTCCTCATACGGCCAGCAGTGAAGGACCACGTCTCAGATCCGTAAGTCATATAATAATCATCTTTGGATATACATAGTAAAATTCGCATGATTGCAAATACATCTGTTTTTGTTCAGTGTTGATAATCTAATCAATGAAATTAATATTCAGATGATACTCTGTTGTTCTGTTGTTGGTTTAAATCTATATATCGGTGTAAACGTAAACACGTTTATATGGGCGTGATGACTTGATTGCTATGGTACTTGATTGTTATTTCGCAGATAATGAGTAAAAGTTAAATTCGAACATATTAATTTTAACATACACATAAAAGGTACGTCATTGTAAAAATATAAGGTAATATTCCTTATATCTTTTTGAAATTAATATTAAAGAATATACAAGCAAGTCACATTATACCAGTCTATTTATTGGTATTTCAAAGTCTACCTAAAACATGGTCGTCTTGATAAAATGATCTCTTTTCAAATTTTATAATATCGGAGTTATTTCATACAATCTTATACAAAACAGCAAAAATGTCTACCGATTGAACTCCAGACTGAATTTCGTCATGGCGGACAGCAAAGACTACACAGGTGTATTCGTTGGCGGAGAGTCTACGGAAACTAGCCATTTGAGTGGACCTGGAGTGTTCACGCAAGCATAGGTGTACTCCCTATTCCTTCACACTTCATACTCTGATACGACGGCGATACGATACGACAGAAGTACATCAGGCATAGGATCAAAGGCTTTCTGAGGCTAATTACTTCTTGAATTAGGTCTGCTACTGATACAGAAAAACCAAAATAAGTGAGTTTTGCTCCGACTGTCCAACGTCTTCATTAGAACAAAGCAGTCAAAGCAAATGGGGCTCAGTCAGTAAGTTTAAACAATTTCTACTACATAACAACTTACCTTCAGGTGAGATAGTAGTCAAATACTAAACATGGTTTGTTTTCATTTGGTTCGAATCCCAAATTTGGCTAATTATGTGCATAAAAATGAGTAAAGGTTGTTTGCCTGTGTATGGGCAATCTGTAACTTGCTGCGAACAAATTAATATTTTGCCTAATTGAGAGTTTCTGCTAGTATTAGAATTACAAATAAGTAAAAACGACGTGGAAAACTTGAGCTACTTTATTTAATAGAATGTTTTTATATATTTATATTATTGCATAATCTTATGTGCATCTTTGTGCAATTTTAAATTTAAATGACTATTTTATTATGATTGTCTCCTTGAATACAACTAGTTATTAATGTCTCGTTAGTAATTGTACTGCACTGCTAAGATGCGTATAATATCACTCATTATTTTCTTTTTGTGCCATTGAAGATTAATTTAGTCATTCTCACTTACTGCTAAGGCCTTCAATGGTACAGTTGGTTGAATTTTCTGAACAAGGTTTTTTTTTCATTGTTCCGTTTGTAGCTAAATGGCCTTTATACCGTCGCCTGCTAATAACATTGCTTTGGTACATATTTAGTAAACATATTTTTATTAAATTGAGTTAAATTTTGTCGTAGGTTGTAGTTTTTCTTAATTTTAACCTCGAAACAAATGTGGAAAAGTGGAGCTTTGTATTGGTAAAAATGCGATTTGCTTAGTTTAGACTGAAATTATCTATATTAAGATAGAAGAAACTAAAGAGGAAATCTCGTTGTACAATTCTGACATTAATTGTAAATTATTTTTTTTAAATTAAGAATTAATTTTTATGACATTGACATTGATGTTTTTTAACGTTTACAAACCTCTATGTTTAAGCTTGTAACATGTATACGTGGTATATCTATACGTGGTAGAGCCATGCTGCAGTTATATTAGTAGTATAGTTGTAGCACGAATTGGTCGGCTCGACCGGGGAAGAACCACGCTCTCACAGAATACCAGCGTGAAATAGTAGCTTAATGCTGCTGTATTTCGTATGGTGAGTGTAGAGAACCGGAGACCATTTTTACTGGAAACGAGGCATTCCATCTTAGTCCTCACGGGTGACAACGCATCTGCATTTTGATTCGTAATCGAGGATAGATGTAGATGTCTATGGGCCACAGCAACCACTTACCATCAGGTGGACTGTGTGCTCGTTTGTCACCCTATCCTATAAAAAAAATGTGGGAGCTTCTTAATATTAAAAGGTATATCGAATGAAAACGCATATAATTTTTTAGGTTATGTGAGAGCACATTATTATTAGCCGTTTTATTTTTGTTAAAAGATAAAAAATAAAAATGGATTGTCTCAGACACTCCGGCCGTTACGTTCAGTGCTAACCAAAGATTATACAAGTTATTGTGTTCTTCGAGGTTGGCCCTGTACTTCTTGCTCGATACTTGCGAGTAGCGATAAACTTTCTTATTGTTTTCTCAACTTAACATCGTTCTACAAAACCTACATTGATTGGTTTGTACGTAAGTATAAATAATGAGTGTAGCCTCTTCAAGGAGCGTGTCAACAGGCTTCTCCTGGGCGAACTCGCTCCATCGTAATAGATCTCATCTTTGTTTAAAAAAAATTATTTAAAAAAAGCACTACATAATTTAAAATATTCGTCAAATTAAGCCAATATTTATTATGCTAATATATGGAATGGTACAACTCTTTTAAATCTCACAATAAACATTATGTTCGTCAGCACAACTTTGTACTAAAATACATTTTGTGTTATTTTACTTAGATATAAGCAACCCGCTTCGGCTTTACTTGGATAGGATCTATTAATCTGGTGTGCCGTGTTCTCAAGTTCAAGTTTTTCGGATTGCTACTGGTATTGCTCTCTATCTGTACGTAAAGTTTCATCAGTCGGTTCCACCAGTCCGAAGATTAGCCCGGAATGTCTGTTCGACAGAACGACAAGCTTTAAAAATGGTTATTTATGTGTTAAAAGTATGCAAATAGCCTCTTGACAATTAGGATTGCCAGATAGTCGGGATTCGTCTGGATTCTCCCGACATTTTAAATGATTTCCAGACTTCCGACAAAACTCAAAATCTCCAGACTAAAAGCTTCTCTTTACATCAAAGCCGCTTTAGATTTAACAAAAGCTGAGTTAGTAATATGACTGATCTTTGAAGTAAATTGTTTGAATTTTGAATCTACTGTATACTAATAAAGGATTTTTGGATAAAAAAGGATTTTACCAAATTGGTGGACTTGTAGTACATGCAGCAACATAAAAGTTAAGTGTAATACATATGGCTGTAGTTAAATTTGATGTGTCAAAAATGTTGTCTTTTTGTAGCCTATTCATTTAAAAAATAAACTTTTTATTTAACATTTTTTTATAATATTTGTTTTCCCGACCACAGCCCCAAAAACCCGACATTTTCAAATTTTGTCCAGATCTTTTGGTCTTCCGATCTATATTATTTTTGCTCATTTTTTTTTTTAAATAAAGAATATTAACAATGCTATAAACATTACTAATATTCCCCTTTAACCACTCGTGGTAAGCTTAAATTACTTGTGTTACGAGTGGTTCACGCCAGTAGTCGAATGGCGGATTCGAACCCACGACCTTATTGAGTTCGCGGTCCGCGCTCTGCCATTAGGCTACTGTCGCTTAAAGTATTCCCACTTGACATATGTACTACGAATGTACTAGAGAAGCTAAGCGCATGAGCAGTTGATATAAACGCGCGAAAATTGTAATAATAAATAATTGTTTACTTAGATTGTATAGTTAATCGAGTAATTTTTTTAATTTTCGTTTATTTTGCATATGTGCCAATTTAATATAAAATTATTATTAACACCGCTCCACACTGCATGAATATCGAAGCCACAATAACACGTGTACGGAATACAGTAGGTACAGTTCAGTTGAAAATAGTGAGTGTTTGGAATGTCAAATCTAATGCGTAATAGTACATATATATCGATGCCTCTTGAGCTTAATAAAAGCAAGGTATTTCAATATTACATACAGAAGTTTTATTTTTTTTGGTACTTTAGTAGAGGGTTCGTTAGCGCGGTGAATAAGCATCTGGAGTTGCGTGGAATCTCGACCGAAGAAAAACTGTATGACCTACAAGTTATTAAATCTGTTGTCAGTAGGTGCTTGCTAAATTTACGTTACTATAAATATGTCAGATAATTTATTTGCCTCAATAAATTGAACGTACAATGAGGTTATTGATAAAGTTTCAAGCCATAGGTCGAGGAACCGACAACGGATGACGAAGAGAGGTTCTTGAATGCCCCCGAGGGCCACCACTAGATGGAGTGACGACTTGGTGAGAGATGCAAAAAGTTGATGGACGCAGGTAGCTTAGGACCATGTTTTGTAGCATTCCTTAGGGAAGACCTGTGTTCAGCGGTGGCTTAGATAATGATGATGATGATGATCATTTATGACAGTGAATTTTTTTGTCGTTATGATTCACAATAGCTAACTTACTAAATTCAATCTTGTAAAAAATATTATTCACATCTAAAACTACGGAATATAACAGTCTTTGACAATACTCGTAATTCCCGTCAGTGAAAAGGTAATAAACTCACATACAATTTTTTATTAATTAGTGATCGTGTAAATTTTAAACGACTTGACTCATTGAGATTGTATTCGCACAATATATTTTGTTATGCGGAGACGATGATTCATAGCTCATTAAGTAATTCATACTCTACTAACTCATATTCACAATATAAGACGTTGGTTTAATGCCAGAAAAAATCACAAAACCTGATCTCGATAGGTAGCACGGGGGTTAAGTTATGAGTATGTTATATATTTACTAGTGGTCGCCTAGAGGTCAATAGCCGACCACAATTTTTTAAAAATTTAAGTTTGTAAATTAAGAAAGCTGTATTTTATTTTCAACCGCACATTAAAACATCAATATTTCATATACAAAATGTAAATTAAACAATAAAGCTTTTTTGCCTTGACAGCCACAGAAATTTGAAAAAGGAACATTTAAAATCCCATAAAATTAAGTAGGTACTTAGTAATTATTTCAAGACAACATTTTAAAATTCTTAAGCGACTACTCTGTGCGTCTGTATAACCACAGACTACTATATGCTTGACATTGACAGTGTGAACGTAAACAAACGACGAACTAATATTATGTGTTTGAAAATGATAGTATGAACGTAAAAAATAAAAGTATAATTTTATTTTCATTAATGTATTTGTGACACATATAATACAATATAAATTTTAGCTCTCTGCACTTCTTCTCTATATACACTTTAACATTCCTCGGACGTGCAATATGCTTTAAAAATTTAAAAAACTAGGTAGGTATTGGAACTCGTTGTGCTACCTACCAGAGACGGCACAACAACGTCTGCCGGGACAGCTAGTCTTATAGTACATGAACGTACTATTGTTCTTAGTACGTTCATGTTATAGTAGTATAGTGTACTATTATTTATTCAGTGGTATAGTAGTAATTATAAGATGATTCTGACGCTGAGTTCCTTTTCGAAAATACTTTGAATT
Source organism: Parnassius smintheus behrii (assembly GCA_036936625.1). Classification (NCBI taxonomy): domain Eukaryota; kingdom Metazoa; phylum Arthropoda; class Insecta; order Lepidoptera; family Papilionidae; genus Parnassius; species Parnassius smintheus. Next base: position 28,771,438 of record JAUPFT010000007.1, read on the forward strand.
GAAATGCAACGGATACAACCGTTCTTGTTACGAGTACATATTTTCACATCGGATTACGCTTGCACAACTGCATTTCCTTACACACGCAAAGGCATCATTCTGTGTGATTCAAGTCAACACTGCCTAGTTTCTTAGCGACGATAGCCGCTGGATGCAAATAGCTGATTAACTCTTTCCTATCATAATATTTTACAAGTTCTAAGCACGTATCATAGGTATGCAAAAATATTTTAAATATAATATTGTGATCGTAACATTTTATGAATCTCAATTGAAAATACCTATTTTCCGCTTTTCAATTGAAATTACCTATCATAGCATACACACACACACACATATATATATGTATGTATGTATATATATATATATATATATATATATATGTGTGTGTGTGTGTGTGTGTGTGTGTGTGTGTTTGTGGGTGTATGCTATTATGTTCACACGTGTTTAATGTTTTCTTCAGTTTTTATATACCAAATGTGCCCAACAACGTGCCGACAGAAGTTTTCACTTCAAAATAATACATGCGCGCCGAAGAAACTTTTTTTGAACTCGGTGAAAAGTAATACTGCAAGTAGTGCAAGCGATAAGCGTTAATATTAAATTATAAATTACGTGAAAGTCCCTCGTGAAAGGTAAATAGTGCATAAATCCTTCGATATATATAATAGTATTTTTATTAAAATATCCTTTCGATTGTACATATTATTCTGGAGTTACAAAAATCATATGATCATGTTGTGTTGTTTCATAAGCTCATGAGACAGTTTTCGACCCGTTATGTGTTTGTTGTGCGAATTTGTACAACTTTATAAAGGTCGGTTCAAAGTTGTACAAGTGTATGTTTCTAGTAGATATGTCTTGGTGGTTGTTATAATAATAACCAGTAACCTTGTTAATAGAACACAAATAAATTGAAATCATGAGATTTCATTTTATTTGTGTTCTATTAACTTATTCACTGATCATATAAGCTTCCTTCATAGATTTTTATTTACTTATTTATTCCTTATTGCATTCCTTATCATTATTTTTTTATTGTTTTAAAAAACGTTACCCCTACACTAAGATGTTCTCCTGTATAGTGGGGGCAGTTTACAAACATAAATTGCACAAGGACAAACATCCAGACCCGGAACAATTATTTGTAGGCCATACAAATATGTACTTGTTCCGTGCGGGATTCGAACCCGCGACCCCCAGCGCAGCCACCCATTGCTAAGCCACTACGCCACGGAGTCGTCGTATATTAATATATAAGAATACAAGGGCGGACTTAATGCCCTGAGGCATTCTCTACCAGTCAACCCATGCCCCATAGGGGGGAATTTGCCGTAGTTGCCGCCCTATGCAAGCCCAAACGCAGTTTTTTTTTATTTCTTGGTTGTTATTCGGAAGACACAGCTACCCATCTCATAGTTTGTTTACCTCTGTCGACTCTTATGACACCAACGGGATGATATGGGGTAACGGATATCCTTATACCGTTATACATAAAAGTCAAATTAGAAAGAACGTTTTCCGCTTGCGTTTAAAATTTGCAAATAATAATTACGGCGGTTGACCTTGACCAATATATGATGGTCATCGATCAATTTATAAAGGGACGTCAACTCGGTTTCAAGAGCAACTTTAGTGTGAGCTAATACCTAATACTCCAAGGTATTGATTCAACGTCACGTTAATGTAGGTGGCCAATTGGTATTAATAACTTTGACCCAATTGGACAACCAAATAACATGCCTATTCGGTTACGATCTAAAACAATAAATCTGTGATTAACTAATAATAGCTTGTCTAAAAGTTTATTACATCAAAAATAAAAACATATAATGAATCCTTATCTAAAATTTTTATATTTGAAATGCTTTATATTCGAAATATGTTTCTTTAAATAAAAAGATCATAACAATTCAATTACACGTTTATGTATATGTGAAAATACCAGACAAACTAGAGATGCGTTATCTTTGCACTAATTTGCTGCCATTTATTGAAATGTTTGTGCGTTAAGTCAGGTAGTTATGTATGCATTGCTTTGTACGTGGTAAAGCCATGCTGCAGCTATATTATGGTTGTAACAATCGGCGAGCTATGCGAGCGATCGGCTCGACCGGTATAGGAACACGCTCTCACAGAATACCAGCGTAAAATAGCAGCTTAATGCTGCTGTGTTTCTTCGTGTGGTGAGTATAGAAAACCTTAGATCCGTCTTACTGGAATCGGGGTATTCCATCTTAGTCCTCAGGGGTGGCAACACATCTGCATTTTGATTCTTAATCAAGGTTAAATGTAGACGTCTATGGGCCACAGCATCCACTTACCATCAGGTGGACTGTGTGCTCGTTTGTCACCCTTATTTTATAAAAAAAATACTGGGGATCCACACCGATTTCGGCTGGGTAGACTCTATTAAAGTGGCGTTGTTTAGATTTACTTAAGGACTCAAACACTATTTATTTTTACAATTTTTATAGACAGATGGACAGATGGACAGATGGACAACAAAAAGACAGACATACGGACAAATATTTGAAAAAGAGTTATTCATGTCTTAATTTCATGTCAATAACCCCGTTAGCTTAATGTAAGGCAGTTAACAGTTATTACACTCCTACAAACATATATATATAAATGTTGGCTCCACTTAGGGCTTTAGGAATCAGGTGTTCTGATGACCTAACAAACGCTAAAACGCTATGATACGTAAATTCTATTACGTATTTTCTATGAATGAAAATATGTATTTTGAATCACTATTGTTGGCAATTAAGACTAAATAATAGAATGAAACTATTTTATATAATATAATATTATATATGCGAAAGCTTATGAATGTATTAGAATTCAAACATCCATATTTATCTCTTGGTAATGTGCAGAACCTAATGGGTGTGTTTAGCAGAAAAAAAAACACTAGGAAGCGCTTGTAAGCAAAATAACGAAACTATACAGTTTTCGGCCAGGACACGTTTGCTAACTTCAGTAGCGCTGACAGAATCCGCCATTTTGCTTATTTATTATGTTTGTTTTGAAGTAGAGTTTATAAGTTGTTTTGTGTAATTAGTCTCAAGTAATATGATGACATGAATAAACATATTATACATGTTATTAAAAATTCATGATTGGTAAGTTTTTAATATGAATACTTTACAAACATATATTTAAATTAGGTTAGGTTCCCCGGTTAAAGCTAACTTAGTGTCCTAGAGGAAAATAGCAATTTGTCATTTGCTTACAAGCGCTTCCAGAGCTTTTTTCTGCCAAACACAACCATTATTATATAATAATGTCACAGTCTAACCTTAGGCTTTAATAATGTTCTATTTCTTTTTAGCCCCAGATATTTATAGTTTATGTAGAATCTTATGACAGTTTGAACTCAACTTCAGTAGTTGTTCAGTGGTCAACTTTTTTATATGACTATTTATTTATTTATTTATTTATAAACTTACACGTAACACCTTAAGCTAAAGGGTACATAGGGCGGACTTAATGCCATGTGGCATTCTCTGCCAGTCAACCCTGGGTGGCAAGGATAATTGTTGGCAGGTGCGACCATTATACGCAAATATTTTGTAATTTTGTAATATTTGAAGTAAAAAAGAAGAAAGAAGACAAAATTAAGGAAAAATAATGTTAATTAGTAGTTTCCTTCAGGTAATGTTTTCGGAGAAGAACTTTGAAAGCTTTTTTATTTGTGGCATTCTTAATATCGTTGGGGAGGGTGTTCCAAAGTTGTATAGCTTGTATCGTAAAAGACGACCTGAAAAAATTTGACTTATGCTGTGGAAACCTTAACCTCAGACGGTTTGACTGTCGGGATGTTCGACCGTCGATCGGATGAAAAAAATGAAAATTATCCTTAAGATAAGAAGGTGACCTGGGATCGTTTAAAATTGAATATAGTACAAGTAAAATTCTAGAGCATCGCCTTTGACGTATAGGTAGCCATTTAAGCTTTGAACGATAGGATGATATGTGGTCATACTTACGTAAACCAAAAATAAACCTTATGGAATTATTAAGAAGGCGCTCCAACTTGTTTAGAAGATTTTCTGACAGATCTGGGTAACATACATCGGCATAGTCGATAATAGGTAGAATAAGGGAATGAACCAGCATTAGCTTGGTTTTGACGGGTAGGAAATTTTTAAGACGATAAAGGGAACGCAAGGTAGCAACAACTTTACGACTAACTTCAGAGATCTGCAATTTCCAGGTCATAGTTTTATCCATGTACAGGCCAAGATTTTTTATGGAATCACAATATGGAATCAAACTTCCATTATAAAATACAGGAGAGAGATATCCATAATCAACCTTAGCCAATAATTGCGAACTTCCGAATATTACAACTTTGCATTTGGCAGGATTAACAGAAACGCCATATTTACATGACCATTCTCTTATGGCTTCCAGGTTATCATTTAATTTGTGTATTACAAAGTTAAGATTGTTTAAGCTTGATTGTACATAGAGCTGGAGATCATCCGCATACAGATGGTACGAACAATCTAAAACTGAGGAGATAGAATTTATAAATAAGGAAAACATAATAGGAGAAAGTATTCCGCCTTGCGGCACACCAGATTCAATTTCAGCCCATGCAGAAAACCGCTGACCTGAGCGAACCGATTGCTGGCGACCGCGAATATAAGAAGAAAACCATTCCAAGGCTGGGGATGAAAATTTAAGGTGTTTAAGGATGGATAGGAGGATACCATGATCCACTGTGTTGAAAGCGTTTGAAAAGTCAATAAGCACCACCACTGTTAATTTTTGCTCATCTAAGCCCTTTCTTATATCGTCTGTGACTTTGATAAGCGAAGTGGTAGTACTGTGACCAGAGCGAAACCCCGATTGAAATTCATTCAGCAGGTTATGTTTTGCAACGAATACAGATATTTGCTTAAAAACACAGGCTTCCAGAACCTTAGAGAGGTATGGGAGAATTGAAATAGGACGAAAATGGTTAGGGAAAACAGGATTAGGTATTTTAGGAAGAGGTCTTACAAAAGCTTTTTTCCATGCAGAAGGGTATTGACCTGAGTCCAGAGAATAATTTATAATGTGTGTTATAGCTGGAAGAAGGTACTCAAGAATCATAGACACCATTTGCTTACTAATTTCATCATAACCCACAGCCTTGGATTTAATGGCTAACAGAGCTTTTTTAATTTCATCCTGAGTAACAGGGGAGAAACAAAAGTCAGGGATCTGGAGACGCTGCATTGATTCTATAGAAGCAATTGTTTGAGAACGGACTTGAGGGTCCAATGAAGTAATAGAAACAAAGTGACGATTAATGTCATCCAAATTGAGAGAGGCGTCATATTCCGGAGAATTAGTTTTATTAATTCCGATAGACTTGAGGAATTTCCACACATCAGTGGGCGAAGAATTAGTTATTTTGTCATGAATGTAGCGGCGTTTAGCATTTCGTACCACCTGATTGCATCTGTTTCTTAACGTTTTAAAGTTAGACCAATTTTTTTCTGAGCGATTCTTTTTATACTTCTGGAAAGCCCGATCTCGCCGTGCCATTGCCACCTGTACCCCTTTAGTCATCCAGGGAGCAGGAGGACGCTTAACTTTTACATAATGTACCGGAGCATGAATATTATACAGATTCAGGATGCTATTATTTAGAAAGGATATTTTATCATCGACGTTAGAAGCTGCCACCAAAGGGCCAAAATCAATTGAAGATGCGTCTCTCCTGAGACTCTCAATATTTATTCTTGAAAAATTGCGTAACTGCAGAAAAATAGGTTTCTGTTTCGGAGGTTTAAGTTTATATGAAAAATAAATCAAGTCGTGACGTGAGAAACAAGGAGCAGAGAGCTGTCCAAACTGAATCACACGATCAGAAGAGGAAGTAATGATGAGGTCAATCAACGAATCATCAGTGCCAGTATTTCTATGAGTTGCCGCCAATGGGAGAATGCAGAGTTCGACTGATTCAATGATTGATCGAAGTTTTTTGGGAGCGAGAAGTATTTTTTAACAAATCAGTGTTGAAATCACCCATTATCATGCAATGTATGTACTCAGATCCAATGGTGTCAAGAGCCGTCTCAAGTGAGGTAAAATAATCCACAGAAGGAGGACAATATACAACACCTAAAACTGCCCTAGCACCCATAATGTTTATTTCTAGAAATAAAAACTCAGCAGTGGCAGAAAATGGGGAGGGGGAAGATAGAACAACTTTATAAGGAATATTTTTCCGTAGATATATAGCGACACCACCTCCCCCCTTCTCAGTCCGATCATTGCGTATAAGAATGAAATTAGGTAGTGGGTACAAACTCGACATAATAGATGGTTTTAGCCAACTCTCAGATATTAAGATAGCATCGACACAGTCTAGTGAGAATGCTTCTTCTAAGTAGGAAAAATGACTTGGAATGCTCTGTGCATTAATATGACAAACATTAAAATATTTTTTATGAGGCAGAAAAATATTACTTAACTGATCGCGTAAGGGAAGTAAATTATCTGTAAGATCATTACCAGAGGCGTATGAGGAATCTGAACTATAAATGGAATAAAAAGATTCATCATCAGACATTATTAACTTCTAAATAGATTTATATATAATATGTATATTAGATAATAATAAATAATAAAATATTAAATATATTAAGAGACAAAACAAAGACTAAGTATAAAATATCTACAACGCTATACTTATAAACCAGAAAATCAACTACTCCACTATCACTGCTCTATCCCATCAGTTGACTGATAAAGATAACAATCATTGTTTTAAAACTAACCTTAAATTAATAGAACATTAAAATACACTATTATACAAGTAAATACAGAAACAGGATATAACAAAACATCAACATTAAACTAATAAGTCTACAATTAATCTTTCCCAACGGAAACAAAATCAAACTTTTCATTTGTTAGTGTCTGTGTATCCAAATCATTTCTTGAAATCAATGTTAACAGGGATATAGTAAAAATTGTAAAATTTAATCATGAAATAAAATAACATCCGTTTGCTAACAGTATTTTAGAAACATTAAAACACACTAGGATGCAAGGTATAATACCTTTGCCTGTACTTGGCGTATAGTAATTACAACAATAATCTTTAGCTTTACAAAGTAACAAAATAACAGTTTGTGTATATTTTTCTACCCACTTATTATAAAAAAAAATTCTTATTATAAAAAGTAAATAATAAACAATATTAACCCTTAGTAGTTTAGTTAAATCAATTAAACTAAGAAGCTAAATATAGTGCAACGATAATTACTAAGATATGATCATTAGGAATAATATAAGGCTTGAATGATACCAAGTAACATAGGACTGAATAAAGTAAACTTAATTATTTTAAAGAATCGTAACAACCTCGAGAAAGTGTGTGAAAATATCAACAACGTCATTATTTTTTGGTCACAACGCGGCGTATCCTTTTTTTTTCGTTGCTTGGACCCGATTGTGCCCCTTGATAGCGTGAGACCACTTCTTGTTGGCGACTACATTTAGATGTACTTGGTTGTGATACACCAGAGAGATTGCCTGTGCTATCTTCGGTTTTGGGAGGTGATGTATTTGAAAGAGGAGAACACCCTGGCGAGTACTTGGTGACAAGATTATTGAAGTCTTCCTCTGAAGTTACTTTTGCCCGACTACTATCAGGCAGTTTAATATAGACTGTGCCATCAAGCGTCCACACATTCCTCATGCCAAAGTACTTCCTGGCCTGCTTGTGAATATTTTGACGAGTCTTTGTGAGGAACTCAAACAATGTGAAAGACGTACCTTTTAACTTAGCCTTAGACTTCCAAACTAATGATTTTGTATGGTGATCATGGAACTGGACGAGGACTGCTCTAACTTGATCTTTACCTTGTGAGCCCAATCTGTGACACCGTTTGATCGAGGTTCTGCTCACATCAGAAAGGCCCATTTTGCCATGTATTAAGCTTAGAACCTTATCAATTAAGCTTACTTCAGAGTCCTCGGGGATGCCATTGAATAGCAATACATTTTGCCGTTGCCGCATGTCAAGTCCATCAATTGTGTTTATACAACTTCTAACTTGCAGTTGCAGTAGACTAAACATTTGTGTGACCATATCCTTGAATGCATAAAATTCCTGACTTAGCTGCACTAACGTTGGATTGGATGGGACCAGTGCAGCCTTCAAACGATCTTCGAATTCTGCCATCTTTTGCATCCAGCTGACTTCCAGTTCTTTCTGTATTTTGTCTACATTATTGATGCTTGCCATATTGTAATCGTAATGTAACAGTGCTTAATGGTGATAAATACTAGTGTTGCTGATGGGTGATGCAGTAAGTTATTAAAAGCTTGTTTACATAGATAAATTATTATTTGAGCACATTAAGATCTCTTTTCTCAATATAATTATCGTAAAATTTACACTTATCTATTGTGGAAATTAATAAAATATGAAATTATAAATAGGAGCACTTAAAAACAGCTGTTGACTTTATCACCTACCCGCAGAAAAAAAACTATATCAAAATCTAACGAAATTCTTATTATGAACCGTAACTTCTATATATCGTAACTTAAATAAAGTGAATTGGGAGGGAAAGTTCGCCTTAATCATCTTAATGATTAAAAATAACTTTCATAAAACTTACGCAAATAGGGTTTTTGCAATGAACATTATATAAAATAAAGGTTTTGTAATCGGGTCAATGTATCGGATACTGCGGAATCAGGTTTCTGGTTGAATTAGTGGGTGTATCCTAATGGGCAGCGTGAGACTGCTACAAAACCGCTAATACAAGCTATGGCGACTACTGTTAGGGTTGTCAGTGATGCATTTAACTATTAAGTATATTAATTTGTAAACTTTGTAAATATATTTGCGTAATTCTATTCTTCTTTCCCGAAATTAGCCTTCAGAGAGTTTTTTAATCATCCCCAAAAAGTCCACTGCTAGACATGGGCTATCCTTTTATAGGGAGGATGGCCATAAATGGCACGTTTTATGAGCAGACTAGCGATCGTAGTACTGGACGCCTCGCACATTAATTTGTTGTTCTTACTCTCCGTCGCTGGTTCAAACCAAACCCAAACGTTTGATATAAAAGAGTAAAATTATTTGTATTGAATTTATTTCAAACATTGCTTAAGATTTTCTTATGAGTATGATTATATAATCCTTCTTTGACAGTTAATTTTATAATTATCAAGTCAATTTAAAAATGAATTAACTTTGAGTGAATATACTCGTATTTCCAGGGAGTATTATCTTAATTATTTTAAGCATTTTATAATCGCATAATGTGTTAGTATTTTTTTTAAATATTATTTGACAGTTTTAATTTTATTTAAATCAAGCAATATATAGAATAACTAAATTATAAATATCCAAGTCCTAAGATGGACTATAATAATAACTATTTATATCTTATTTATAATTAAGTGTTTGGAATTGTATGTATGATACTGAATAATGAATATTCACATTAATTCGACTAGTGGTCCAATAGTGTTAAGGCGTAATCAATATGACAAATCGAATGTCATTAAACACGCATGTCACGTTCCGTTGTTCGTTACAGGGATTACAAAATTAACTATTTGAATATTCAAAGAAATGTTCAGCCCTGTGTAAAACGGCCGTGCGTTACGTAAGTTGGGTTAGTAGCTCTATAACTGGCTCCAAATTCATTCTTTGTGTTACCTTTCATACAATATGTTTGTCTTGGTTAGGGTTTGTTTACTAATTATTGTCTCTTTACGTCTGTTTACAACCACATCTTTCCTTGTGGTAGATGTAAGGAGGATATGCATTTAATTAAAAAATACAGAACAGGTAAGGCTATCAAATCTTCTCATGACGATTATTTAATAAAATTCAAGTGACCAACGAGCTATACTAATGTTAAACACGCCCTGCCCACGGTGCATTAAAAAGGGGAAACAGGACGCAGCCTGTTGCGTTTTCTGTCGCACTTACGGGCCGTATGGCAGGCATAGTGACGCACCACTGTCGTGTCGATGTGTATATTATGAAAAGTAAAGAATGCAAAATAAAATTATGACTGCAATAAAAGCGATTTGAGAAATTTAACATTAGCATAATGATAGTAATAGCATTATGTTATATATGACTATGACTAGTAATTGATACGATTAGAACCGTCGACACCTTCGAGTGTAAGTGATGAAACCCATTTTAGTCTAGGGTTATTTTAATGCGGTGTCCATGTCCCACAGCGTTCGCTTCCATTAGGTAGACCGTCTACTCATTTATCATACTTACTTGTATAAAAACATTAACTCACGGAGCCAGCAGCTACTTCGCGTAGATCACTGAGTTAAGCGTATAGAACGCTTATAATATAAGTGATAATAATAATAATGTCCTTCAAACCAAATTCCGGACGCGGCAGCAAGCCTCCACGAAGACTTGCCATCAGCACAGGACAGGATTATAGCGCCCAAGTGTATTCGCAAGCACAGATACATTCTCTATTCCCGCACTCTCATAGTCGGACGGGAAGGTAAACCGGACCGAAGAGAGATCAGGCGTAGGACCAACAGTTTTATGTGCTTTCCGAGGCACGGGGGTGAGACACCGCCAACTTCCGACTCCGGGCAGCTGCTGAAAATTTCTTGATGGAAAAACTCAATAATTGTTTTTTTTTAATAATAAGTATTTTAAAGATAAATCAATAAGTAATGGATAAAAATGTAGTGTTTATAAAAGTAAGGGTACTTATTTGTAAGATTCATTGAATTATTTCGGTTATACATCGGTATGTGCACCTATATTCAATTTTATTGTTATTATATTCGATCATTTTCTTATAAAATCACTAATTTATGGAAATATAATTTCGGGACTTATCCGTTAGAAAATATTCTATCATCGGCTTCGCAATTCTGCTCTAGTAATGATATTGTAGGCAAATTGAAGGTGTGTGATGTATTCGACAACAAATGTCACTGCTTTTATATCAGTATCCCTCTACTAAACCAAGTTAATTAATGCATTTTACCTTTTACATAAAAAAATAGATATAACCGCTTTGATTTTTGTCGTTTCAATAGTAAATTAAAGAAAGTTGATTGATTCAGGTTTTAGATTAGGTCATATATATATATATACACAGAATGGGTCCCACATATATGCAATAAATGAAACCACAAGTAATACTAGTCCGTAGAAGTGTAGAAAAATTAAATATTAAATTAAAACCCGTAAAATAAAAAGTGAAATTTTCAAACAAAATAAATATTAAAATAAATTCAGTAAAAATGAACACTCTGTTTAGACAACGTACCTTGACCCCTTGGAAGAGTGACAACGTTGCACGCGGGTGGCACGCCGACAAAAGACACCGCTGTCGATATGTCGCAATACCAATAGTTTGCACTGCGTGGCAACGTCACTTTTTAATGTTCAAGGATTCATTCAAGTTCATTGAATCATTGACTTAGTGACCCAATTCTATAGAGTGTTCAAATTTGCTTAAAATTAAAACTCTACTTTTTGACCTAATTACTGGACCGATTACGTTCATTTTTTGTATATCGTCAGCAAAGGCGATAACAAGTATATGATTTCATTTATTGCATATATGTGGGACCCATTCTATATATATATATACTAGCTTGCCAGGCAGACGTTGTCCTGCCCTTTTCGACGACCCTTTGTCATGTCCTAAAAAATTGTGGGCCACTCATGGGCAAAAAAACTATCCTATCTCTCAAGTTGGACTAAACTGCACACGGTGTGCAAATGTCATGGAAATCAGTTCAGTAGTTTAAGAGTTCGTCGTGGATAAACAACGTTACACGTAATTTTTCTATATATATAGCTATTTCCACTTTTTATTTGATCTTTACTTTCGCATTAAACGTAATGATATCATAGTAAGAAATGACGGATACATATTTGTTGAACGAATAGTGGACTTAAGCAAGTTTATGGTATTGTGCAATCATTTAACGAAACAACGTACGCCCACAACCCACTGACTCCTAGTTTTACGCCTTCCCACATATTACTTGAGTAGGTTTCATTTTATGTTACGATGAGTCATATCTCAATTTAATAGAGTGTGCACTGCTTTCATCCATAACAGCCTATACTCGTAAAAGTCTACTGCTGAACAAAGGCCACTCTTATAGAACCTCATAAGGAGAATTTTGTCATTGTTGCCATGCTTGACAGTTGGATTGACAACCGCAGTTTTTTGTATTGTGAGTTATTATCGTGCCGCTGCCTATTTTCTGTTTTTGGTACCTCTGTTGCCTATTACGACCCTCACGGGACGATATGGGGCATTTTTCGAAATCATAAAATATTACATTGAGTTATAATGTACTACGTACTAGAGAAGCTATTCCAAACAAAAATTGTGCACTACTCGTATGTCTTCGCGCATGCGCGGTGATAGTATGTAGAGTCGCGCATGCGCAGTTGGTATAAACGCGCATTGCGCTTGCGCGGTCAGTTTTTGTTATTATAGATTATATGTAAGTAGAATGGTCAGTATGTAATAATTGTTTATTTATATTGTATTGTTAATTATATCGAGTACAATTTTTTAAATTGTTTTTTATTTTGTATATGTGCTAATTTAATATAATATTACATAATATTATGTCAGAATTACATTTTAATGATATTTTTATCTGAATATTTTAAAAGGTATCTATGTCAAATATAAAAAACGTACTAAATGTATGTTTAACAAAACTTATTAACATAAAATTTAAATTACAAATATATTTATTTAAATTAGAATCATAAATATTGTAAATAATCGTTCATAAATGCTGGGCACGCGAGAGTTAAAAATGGACGAATTTATTCCACTTTGACTTTGATGTGGAAACTTAAAAATAAAATAAAAGAATAATAAGCGGATTTAAACATGGAAATTTTTGCCAAATCATAATAACTTATATGTTCTACAATACAAATACAATGTTTCTATAAAAAAAATGTGTATAATAATATATTCGTCCTATACTTAAGTACCCACGGAAATGTCGCATGTGAACATATTAATTTCATAATCTATATTCAGTGACACGAGATGGCGTCTTAGGAATAATTTGTTTTATTATTAATTTATAATACTTTTTTATTGAATAAGAATCTTATTAACCGATGAAAAGTAATTCCTTGGTTTTTACTGACATTTCTTGAATTATTTGTGCAATATCTAAGTACACAAGACGGCATATTTTTATCAAGAGATTTTTTTTAAATCAACACAACACGTGACAACTCTACAAGCGCCTAGCGAGTGACTGATTAAAGTGCAGTGCATGAACAGCAGTTGAGTGGAACAGAGTAGCTGAATGCGGTGTCTCCTCTAGTACGTAGTACATAATAGCGCAATGAAATATTATAATCAAAAAATTTGCTTCAATGAAATATACTTTTGTTCGTGAAAATTTTGAAATCAATGTAGACATAAAAATAATGACCGTAATTAAATTAGTTTTTAATTATGTTTTATCTCCTATTCGTTCATAGAGTCACGCACGCTCGCACGCACGCACGCATACACATATTTTACGTGTGATCGTTACGAATAATTCGCAATTTCATATCACATATAAATTTAGGGATAAGTGCTGGCCTCTAAATTTCGTAGTACGCTGGCGAATCGAATTTGACTACTTGTAACACCAGTGCTAATGAAATAGCTGCAGGTGTAATTGGTCGGCAGTGAATGTAAACATTGAAAGGAAATCTGTAAGTCTAATAAGGTAAAAATATTTTGAGAACATTTGGATTTCAGCCAACTTTGTCAAAATCGCGTTGGTTTCTTTATGGTTTTTGCTGGAAAATTTATTTTCTGATGCAATGGCAAAAGTAAAAAACTACTTTCAATAAGTATTATTTATAATCTATGTTAATAAAATTTATTCCATTTCTCTATCTATTTTACTCTGTCCCAAAACTTTTTAGGTAATGTCTTTCTAATCAAAAGTATACTGATAAAACTATTTTACGTTAATGTAATGTGTTTTGGTTGTATAGATATATTTTGTCCATTACGTAGTTTCGTTAACTGTTTGGCTAAAGTCGGTCAAAACGTAGGTGCGCCTATGTCCAGCTGGATTTCCTGTTCTTTCATATGGGTACATGCGCATGTGTGCGTGAACTACAATCATTGTATGTAGGTAGGTACGTGCTCCTTTTAAAATGAGTGCATTTTCTTCTGATTGAGTTTAGGATATTGGTTATATTATGTTATCACCGTAAAATTGTTTATTTACATCATTCAAATACTTACAACACTAAAAACCATAATGATAAAGTTAAAACTAAAACTTAAATATCACACATTCATTCCTTATTATATCATATATTTCTACTACCTTCGGTATACTAACAATCATAGTTAATAGTTATACCTAGTCTTTTTACGTGGTAGAGTCATGCTACAGCTATATCGTGGTTGTAGCACAATTGAGTCGGCTCGACCGGGGCAGGACCACGGAGAGTAAAATAGCAGCTTAATGCTGCTCTATTTCGTATGAAGAGTGTAGAGAACCGTAGGCCCTTTTTACTAGAAACAAAATATTCCATTTTGGTGCTCAGGGGTGACAACTCATCTGCATTTTGAATGTGAATCGAGTGTAAATGTAGATATCTAAGGGCGTCAGCATTAGCTTATCATCATATGAACAGTGTGCTCGTTTATCACACTTATTATATAAACAAAAAAATTAAGCGCACGTCGATTTCATGGATCGAGACTCTCTACCACAAATGGCGCATATACGTAGTCATCTCTCAGAGACTTATATTTATTACTTAGTTCAGCTGCTTCTGATGGCTCTCAACGAGGTACCTCTGAGATGGAGCCCGCTAAATTGTCTACGCAAGTAGTATCCCACACTAGGGCTTTATCTCTATCCCAAGGGATCAAAGTTATACGGTTGGGTCTCTTACCATCTTCTTCTAATATTCTACACGGCTCTAAAACCGATGGAACATTTTTAGAGACAAGAACAACTGTTAATACTTATTTTTTTTAGAATTTATTCAATGGAGCGGTCTGTCGATGGCATAATAAATGAGAAAGATTTGCCATTCACACGCCGCTTCATTAAGAAAATTCTAATCTCTGAGACTCATATTTATTACTTAGTTCAGCTGCCTCTGATGCCGCTCAGGCTCTATACGAGGTACCCTTGAGATGAGAGGCTGCTAAAGTGTCTACAAAGAATTCATAGAATACTATAATACACAATAGAATGTCTGTCAACTTTATTTTGTACGAGGATCGGCGTCGCCGGGAGCACAAATACAAGCAATTACGCAGTTATTGTTACTACTACAAACCCGATTTGCTGTGTTGACAGACTGAGTAAATTTACACATTTTGGACTTTTGATTAATGTTCAAGATCATCATTAAAAAATCGTTAATATTTCAATACAGATTATTTATTATTTGTAAATAGTGTGCAATTAGGCATTATTAAATAATTCACGTACAGCGACGCTTGACACGAAAATTGGAAACAATTGTAAAGTCAAAAAAAGTAATTTGACATTTATAGGTGTGAATCGACATGTTAGTAGTGACATGGGCTCCGCCCACTCCCCCGTTCTATTATGTATGTGTTTATAGTATTCTATGGAAGAATTAGTAAAACCATGGACTAACTCGCTGATTGTCTGGGGCGTGCTAGGGGAGTTAGCTAGTCTTAACGTTGCATGAGGAGATTAAAGTAATTAAAGTAACAGTGGATTTATAGCGTTGTGTGATGTCATCGTAAGAGAGTACATGCACCCTGTTTCCTCCCATGAGTCTCGCAAGAGGCGACTATGGTAAATGCCACAAAAATTTTGGCTTTCAAAAGATGATAGCTGATGGGCTGTTCGTTAAAGGGGATAAACCCGGGTTTTATCCCCGCCCATACTAATGAAATTGTTAATCTACGTGTTTTAATAAAAATACTTACGGCTACTGAACTTTACGAATTTTGGTTATTATTTTGATGTGACTTTAACATTTTACGTTAGTATAGTCGGTTATATTTATGGTTAGTTAATTTTATTTTCATAATTAAAAATAAAATTAGAATGAATTGAAATGAAAATGAAAATATTGTACTCAACGTAGGTTATACGATTTTGTTACAAATTAGATAAACTAGGCACAAATTAATGAAATTCCTAAAAAGTGGTCACGGCCAGAAACACCTTATATGGCAACCGTCGAAAACGAGCAAGCAACTGTCATGCTTCCATAAAAGTGCTTAATTTATTTTATAACGACACGAAATTTCTACAGATGGCCGGTATCTGGAGATTATTAATCTATATTATGCTAGACTAGTATTTTACCGACGCTAATTTGTAGTCATATAGTCCTAATCTAAACATAATATTTTATTTTTGGCACTACCACTTTCCACCTTAGTATTTTGTGTTGTGGGATAATTTACAAAGTCGAAAATACTTTATTCACTTTAGGATTTTAGCTATCATGGAAGTCGAAATAGTAGAGAAGAAACGGCAACTCTAAGACCATAGCATATTAATTTAAAAAAAAATCATTTTAAATTATGTGGTAATAGATCAATGTAATTGTTTAATTGAAAATAATTCATTTTAAATTATTGGAAAGGTGATTCATATTACAGTTTTATTATATTGGTATTACAATTTAATGCATTGGTCTAGTCGCTGTCTAGTCCGGGTATATTATTTCATCAACAAATATTCGTCAATCTCATAATAGGTGTTGCTAGTTATGTTTGATCATGTTTTGACTTCTCGTCAGGATGTTCAATAATAAGAGATGTAGTTTTTATTATTTACGAACGCACATTCGCAGCAAAATTTACCTGTCCCGTGTACTACATATAGCTCATTGCTGTAGTCTTGCTATTGTATCTGAAAACCTGACAGTGAAAGCGTTAGTCCTCGGAGGACTGTAATTGTAATCGCGATTCTCATTTAGCTAAGAAAATCTTGCTGTTCACAGAAAACTTATCTCTTTCTGACTCGTCGTGTTGTGATGTTTATTTTACCAAAATAACAACAGTGTGTATATGTCCTGTTAAATATTATAAAGATCCACTGTTCGTATTAAAATATCCATAATGTTATATAGTATCATATAACAGTAATTACAAGTGACAGGTTAAATTTATATATTAATAGGTGAAGGGAGTGCATTTGTGGCATTCCTTGAGCTAGGCCAGAGTGAAGGGCTGTGATGATCATGATTAGGAGAAGTTAAAACTTCGCTCATTGAGAAGTGTGAGTTTGGCATAGTTAAAGTTAATATGAAGAAGAAGTGCAGAAAGCTTAAATTTATTTAAAATAACTGTTACAAATACAAACTTAAATAAAAAGAAATAAAATGTACATTGTTTTTGTTTTTGTCGCTTGGAAAAATTATTTTTTTCACAGAACATTATTACTCTCTACCGAGAGATGTCGTTTGTTGACGTTCATACTACCAATGTCTTAGGGTAAGTACAATCATTTGTCTGTTATTACTCTAAAGCCAATGTCAAACACTTAATAGTCTGTGAGGGTCAAACAGTCGCACTAAGTAGAGTTTGTAGCCAAAATTTTAAAATATTACCAACAAGTACCTAATTACTCACAGATTGAATCAGCTGTAAATTTTGTGTGATTTTAATTCAAATAAACCCAAAAATGTAATAACTATATTATTATAGTTATTAAATTTTTGGGATTATTTGAATTGAAATAGAGTTGAATTGAGAGTAGGGGGATGGGGGAATAAATTAATCCAAGAATTTCAACCACTAGGTGATTACTATAATTTACTAATTGTATTGTTTTAATGTCAGTTATAATATTTGAAACTGTATATGAAACCATAGAATACTATATAATACATTACACAAATAAAACGTTTCGTTCGCCAGCAAAATGTCACTCCAACTAGCTTTATGTGAATTTCGCCAGTCAGATAGTAGATACAGCACAGAGAAAATATTTTTTTTTTCAGTTAATTGACAGCTGTACATAGTAATTTAGACATTTTTATAAATTATAGATGATTATGATGTGACACTGTGGCAAATATACACCTATATCTATCCTCGATTGAGAATCAAAATTTGCGTTTTCGCCCTTGAAGACATAAATAGAATGCCTCAATATCAGTAAAAAATGGTCTCCGATTCTCTACCCTCACCCACCATATGAAGCACTAACTAATTAAGTTGTTTGCTATCTTTACGCTGGTATTCTGTGAGTGGGTAGTGCTTTCCCGGTCGAGCCAACCTATTTGTGCAGCAACAGCAGTATAACCTCAGCGTGATTCTACGACGTTTAAAACTTAACATACGAGAATTCTTTGAGTGCATTTACACGAAAAGGGAAGAACTTAAAAAGATAAAATAATACAAAATCTAAGTAGATATTATCATATTTGACTATCAAGTTTATAGACAATAAAGGACCTTATACACAATATAGTTAATAACTAAGCATATTTCGTTTCCGTTTATTTCAAAAATATCATGCTATAATCATTGCCCTTTATATTTTATTTACATGAGGCTTACTGCGATAAGCACACGTTATGTAAAACTTGATCCAAATGCACCAGTTTCCCTTAACACCTGATTAAGGAAAAGTGGGTAAAGAAAGGTGATCAAAGTAGGTAAAATTTATATAACTCACGATCCATTACAGGTTTATTATACAATTAAAAGCTAATTGAATCGATCAGGAAATGGTGAAACTGGGTCACTACTTGCGACAAGTATCATACTGATATTAAATTGAGATCACCATCTTTACGGCGTTGTTAAATGCTGATACGTTGAAATAATTCTTTTACGTAATAAGTACAAATATACGTCCAGTCGCACGTGTACTGAGAATTGGATTGTCCACTATCCACTTTCACTCTCAGGGCATGTGTGAACTGTGCGAACGAGTATTCAACTCGATTGTATGATTTTTATGCTACAACAGCGTTATTTTTGTGCACATTAAAGTAATGTTTTTATTTTTTATCTAATTAATTAATGTTGTGATTATTATGGTCAATTTTTTTTGCACTATTTATATAAGTAGGTATAGTATAATCGCTCGCCAGAACGTTGTATATTATGTTACTTGATTAGTCAGAATGTTGTTTAATTGAAATACTGCCAGGGCTTACGACATTCATTCCACATTCGCTGTATTGTTCATAATACAAAAATGTTATCACTGATTGCCGATTATGGAACAATAACATTTTTTTTTCAATGCAATTGAATTGTAATAATTTATTGATGTATGAAAGAAGCTAGCATCACAATGTGGGTCAAAACTGTTTTAATTAAAAGTTGAGTTTAAAGTATCAAAGTTTTTTGTATAATATAAATAAATAGTTGTATAATATTCTCTGTACCATTTTAATATTGGATTATTTATTATATTTTTCAATTGTTAGCGCTGCATAGTGTTCAAGTTTTCCTGCCCGCGGGCGTTCCATATCACCTATAAAAATGTGTCACAATTATTTTACGGCAACCGGCGGATGGTGGATTAACTAGCAAAAATTGTCGCGTCTTCCAACATTTTCGTTGCTAGTTGTATAATACCGCCATTTTGGATCAGCAAATTGTCGTATCTTAGGATTCCTTAATGCGAGAGAAGTCTTACTGATGAACATTTGAATGATAATTCTTAATTACAGTTAACTGTGTAATAGCGGTTTAAGAATATCTACTAACCCATATCATCCCATGGGTGACGTACTAGGCGATAGAGGGAAACTGAAAAATGGTATGGGTGGCAGCATGTTCCTGATAACAATTCAAAATAACAGCACAGCATGTCACATATTATTGGAATTTAATTATCACAATATATTAAAAAAAAGATACGATCATAATTAATTTATTATATTTATGTCATAATATACCTACTGTATTTATAATTTAGAATCATTGAATTGAGCTTTTATTTTTACTCTTTATTTAAATAAACACAAGCGCAAGTACAGTTGTTATATATAATTTATCATTACCTTGTGTCATGTTCATGACTTTTTAATTTGATTTTGGTGGTTATACCTATAAAAATATATACCTTGCATTTTTTAATTTATATAATTGTTAGGTATTATTTGTGCCTAAGAGCTCAACCAAGCGCGTTCGTTATAAACTTTTCTATCTTTACCGTACAATTCTTTACAAATTTGCTGTTTATTGGCATAAAAACAACGATACACATTGCCCCCGGGCGGTTTGTATCTTCTCGTCGTTATTAAATCTCTTCTAGTTGGTGATACACGTCCACTGTATCCACACCAAGAAGCTCTACACATATACTTCAGTAAAATTAAGGAATGGCCAGTTTTTAAAAGCACTTTGCGCTTTGTATTTACTACTTTTTTAGGTTCTAGGCCAAAATGGAAAGGGATGTAAGGATTGAGGTCGCAGTTTATTTCTTTGTATTTACTTTCTTCGCAAATGAACTCGTCCTGTGAAAGAATGTTGGGCTCATCAGACCTTACTATTGTTCCGGTATCGACTAGGTCTGTGTGTGAATTGATATGGTCCTTTTTGTGACAAACACGCACACCGTCAGCGTAGATTAGGCAGTCTACCAAATAGAACGTTTTATTAGGTATAGCATTTGACAAAAATACCAATTTATCGATGTTTTTCAAATAATTATATCGAATCGTCTCGCATTCATAATCTTGTTTATTTTTCATGAAGCAGGATTTTAAAATTAACTTAGGTGATGTCACTTGAGTAATAGAGTGAAGTTTAACATGCGTGCAATGTATTTTAGCACATTCGTAAAGGACAGAATATGGTCTTGGTATATAAGGATCGTGAGATGGCAGATTTTTCAAATTGTAAACTCGTCTGCTAGGCGATTCAATTGCTTTACATGTAGGGTATCCATTCTGTAAATAACGAAGCTCAATTGTAAAAATTTTAGCATATTTTTCATCTTTTGAGTATTTCAATCTGTGTTATTTACCTGATCAATTATGCAAATAACGTTTTTATTGTACACCTGTGAAATAAAAACGTATTTTTTACAAAAAACTATATAAAAGCTGCTTTGTTTAAAGTTTTTTTTTTATAGGAGAGGGGGCAAACGAGCATGCGGCTCACCTGATGTTAAGTGACTACCGCCGCCCTTTAGAAAGTAGTAAGCTCTTTTCTTGAAGGTCCCCAGGTCGTATCGGTCCGGAAAAATCGCCGGTGGTAAACTATTCCATAGAGAAGTTGTACGCGGAAGAAAACTCCTTTTGAAACGTACAGTAGTGGACCACCAAGAATCCAGATGGTGTGGATGATAACGGGACGTTTGCCGCGTAGTGCGTTCACGAAATTTGGCGGCTGGGATTAATCCGAACAATTCCTCAGAGCACTCCCTATGGTATATGCGAAAGAAAATGCAAATAGATGCAACATCTCTTCGCAGCGCCAGTGAATCGAGCCGATCGAAAAGCACTCGTTCGTCGACGATTCGAGCCGCTCTGCGCTGGATGCGGTCAAGTGGAAGGAGCTGGTACTGGGGAGCCCCAGCCTAGAAGTGGCATTTTAATTAATATTAATGTATTGTTATGCCGTTACTTCAAGTTTTATACGGATTAAAAAAACTACATATGTGTATAAACTGTAGTTCCAATTTCAAACTTAAATTATTAATCTGTAAATTAGATATCAATTGATTTGAAATCAGTTGTTTGCTCTGTACAAAAAATACTATTCGTCAGTGTATTATGTTCGTAATCTGAATTGATCTTACCGCATAAGTTCTAGCCAGTAATAATGTTAAAACACAAGTGACTACACATAAAAAAGAAAACTTCATATCCGATATTCCATCACACGCCTATAAATTGTGAATACTAAAGTAATAAGCAGGGCGCAATAAAATGCGCAGCTATTTCTCGGTCAATTGCCATTGCCATCAATGTGGAATCAAATAGAAAATATGAAATTATGATGACGTAATGTATTTGATCATACAATTGTTTAGTTTAAACGGATTTGGTTCACGTTTATAGGTTTATTTCGTTGATCCACCCTAAAAAATCCACCCTAAAGTACACTAAGGGTACTCGAAAACGCGAGTTTATCTATCTACCCCAGATGGATAATCGGAATTCGTATATCATTTTTCCTTCCGATGTTCTCCCTCAGTTGTGTACAGTCATTTATAGAAACATGATAAAAACTGGTCCAAGATACTTGGTAGACATCAACATACCTATAAATATATACATACAATAAGGCCGACGCTGTAATAAAGGGAAGTACCTCACAGGATTACCGATTCATTGGAGTCTTGGCATAAAACAATTTAAAATGAAGTTAAACACTAACATCCAAAATTAACGTTTTTGGAGTGCTTACAAAATCACTGAGCTCTTCGTTAACACATCTGTTGTAGCAAAGAAATTTAGAAAACGATTGCAATTATGTACATTAAAAGTGACGAATTTATCACGGATATCAATTGACGTCTACTTAATAATGAAATTTGTTTCGGTAATTTCTTGGACATATTTCAGAATTTATAAATTACGTAATAATATTATTTAAAACGAGGAAGTTTAGTTTCATTGAAAAATTAATTAATAATTAAAGATTGTGAGATGAACTGTACTTGAGGTAAAACATCGGAAGAGTTATTATTTCAAAAATATCAAACTTATATTCAACTTAGTACTAATGGGGAGCAACAATAGTGCAAGTGCGAGGGAAAGGAAAATATTAGGTATGCCGTATGTGTAAATCTTACAAGTTATGTATGCCACTCGACGGAAAATGTATATATTTAGCAGCGAATTTAATTACCTATCGAACAAAGTAGAAGAAAGAATAGCGTTGTACAAATTAGTCCATCTATATATGAAAAGCATTATGTTCGGAGTTTCTCCAATTTATTCCAAAAAATATATAATATGAGCAGATCTCAAGGATACTAACTGAGTCACGCGTTGGTAACATATTATGTAGAATGTAGAATCGATAACACTATTTGCCTGTCTTAAAAGTTGTCGTTAAGTATGATACTTTATTACAGTTCTATAAAATTGTGCTGATATATTTCGTAAAATTGAGCAAGTAGTTACTAAATTATTAAAGCGAAAATCTTAAAGTGATATTAAGAATTACAAAATGCATTTTTGTACGTTACACTAATCGCAAAGGTGATTAAGACTGTGGAGTATAACTTTGAATATCCTCTTAAATTAATGAAACGGGGGCAATAACTTTACAGTAGGTCACTGATTTCAAGTAAATTATGCCATGAGTTGTAAAAATGAAAAGGCAGCCTTTTTTATGTTGACTTAGGACTAAAATTAGTCGTCAAAGTCGCAATATATGCTATCTGTAAGTGCTAGCATTAGTAAAATAATGACAGTATAGCTGTATAATATCTAAATTTAAAGAATTATAATGACTTTTAATAAGTATTATTCATAATCTATATTGAAAAAAATCTATTTCTATTTCACTTCGTTAGCTAAGACATCTTCTGATAGAAATAAGATAGTATCATATGGCTTAAAGTATTAAATAATATCATTAATTGTAGATATTCACGCAAGGTTAATGTAGTACTTCACCAATAGAATATCAGACTTATTCGCAAGGATAATCTTATCTATGATGGTGACCCGATCCCAATAGAGCTTGGCGCGGTCATTTACGAGCACGGCTTCCATTAACACTATATAGTAAGGTAGTTTCTGATTCAACCTGGATAGATAGTTATATTATTATTATGTATCTCCAGTTATTGATCTTAGCTGGGGCCCAGACGATAATTTCGTAATAAAACGTCAGTCTAAGCAGAAGCGTTGTGTGCAATTTTTTTATAAATAACCATTTTTAATGGGTGCGTTTGGCAGAAAAAAGCGCTAGCAAGCGCTTGTAAACAAAATGGAGATCGTAAGCGGTAAGCGCTGTCAAATCGTAAGTAGCTATTTTCCTCCAGGACATGAAGTTACGTAGGCGGTCCCATAATGAATTGGCCTAACTATGAACCAATGAAGGAAATGAAACGTAACCAATTTTATTTTTCAATATAATCACCATGAATACTAACACACTTCTGACATATGTGAATCAACATCTCTAAACCTTTATAAAAATAATCACATTTTTTATCCAAATTGACTTGAATTGAATTGATTGATTTTATCAAAATGACTGAAGACGGCCGCCTGCAACTCTTCATCGCTTGAAAATTTTCTTCCTCTTAAATCCCGCTTTAAATTTGGAAATAAATAATAGTCGGACGGGGCCATGTCTGGACTGTAAGGTGGATGTTGAACTTCTGTGAACCCGCATTGACCAACTGCATCCTTCGAAACACCAGCGGTATGAACAGGGGCGTTGTCATGGAGCAACAGGACACCTTTAGACAGCTTGCCTCTTCGTTTTTCCTTTATCTTGTCTCGTAATTTATATATTAAAGAAGCATAATATTCGCCGTTCACGACTGTATTACGTTCTTTAAAATCCACCATCAAAATGCCTTGAAAATCCCAAAATATTGTGCACATCAGTTTTTTAGTCGATTGTTGCACCTTTGCCTTTCTAGGGGGCTTTTCACCCTTATAACGCCATTCCATTAACTCGCGCTTGCTTTGTGGATCATAATCAAGATCATAGTTTCATCACCAGTTACTAGCCGCTCGATCACAGTCTTTGGATTTTCGCCACAAAGATCCAAAAACTCCGAAGCGCAGCGCACTCTTTCCTGTCTCTGTACCGCTGAAAGAAGTTTCGGTACCCATCTTGCACTCACTTTTTTCATGTGAAGAACTTTATGACACTTCGATACTCAGTTTTCGACATTTTGAAAAAATACGCGACTCTCGTTATTCAAATGCCTGTTAAACTAAGACTAAGCATTTCATGTCGATCCATGTTTCTTATATTAAGTGCACGATAAACGTACTATTTAATGCAACACAACATGTAGCGATATGTCGCGTTGAACTATATCAGGCCAGTTCATTATGGGACCGCCTGGTAGTTTTAACCGGGAAACCTAACCTAATTTAAATATATGTTTGTAAAGTAGCCATATTAAAAACTTTCCAATCATGAATTTTTAATAACATGTATATGTCTATTCATGTCATTATATTACTTAAAACTAATATTGCACAAAAAAACTTATAAACTCTACTTCAAAACAAAAAAATTAAATAAGCAAAATGGCGGATTGTGTCAGTGCTACTGAAGTAGCAATCGTGTCCTGGCCGAAAACTATTTTAGCGCTTGTAAGCGCTTGCTAGCGCTTTTTTCTGCCAAACGCACCCAATGTTTGTCAGTCTGTCCGCACTAAACGTTGTAATAACTGAACCGTTTGTGATTAAACTGAATGAACAGATAGAGAGCACTACCAGGAGAGATCTAGGCTTTATTTTATCCTAAAAAAATGACTTTAATATATATTATATATATAGGCGTAATATGGGCGGGTCGTTAGTATATTTATATAATTGTAAGCTTTCGACAGCTCAAGTACAAACTTTGGTTATTGACTTACATGAGATCATGGGCACAATGCGCAGAAGCTTTTTGGAGAAATTTACTATACTATGTAACGTGGGGTATGTTATATAGCCCTCTACGTATTCTTGATGAAATGAATAAAAAAAAGACCCAGAACATTAATAAACTGTTGGCAAAAAGGAGGAAAAATAAAACCGTCAGGCTATGAATTTGAGATGTTCGATGCATTGCGTTACACGGCTAATGAGTAGGGACTCGAGATACCTGCTGTTTCTTGTCTCAATGCATATAGCGTGCAAAGTGGTGACTCGGCTATTTATAACTCAATTTTCTATCACGTAGACAATTTCAGAATAATCGGAAGCTATCGGCATTTTTAAATTACTTGTATTTTAATAGGTTTGTTGTTTAATAGGTTTGTTGTTTAATAGGTTTGAATGTTTGTTTAACAGGTTTGAATGTTTACTCACCAACAGAAGAAGATTTTGTTTAAGCATGGTTCATCACAGAATTGAGATCTCCAGATGATTCTGCAATACAAAAGAAAAAAAATGTTAAGGGATTTTGGCTATTTTATTAATTATGAAATACTAGCAGTATACCCATGGAGTAAGTTTAGTACTTAATAGTAATAGTAATACTAATACTAATAGTAATAGTGATAGTCATAGTCATAGTCATTTATTCCGTAGAACAATATTAACGGTATCATTTTGTGTAATTAATTTCCAATACAATGGTATTGGAAATTAATTACACAAAATGAAGAATTATGTTTGCATGCAATTAACATAAATAAAACTGAAATTGAATAAAATTAGTGATAGTAATGACATATTTTTCTATCGGATATGTATTTTTCATTGAAATGAGATGTACTATATTTATTATATTTAAAAAAAGAAACTGATTTTTTTTAAATAAAATAAGTTCTAATCCCGTATTATTAAAAAAATACTGGCTATGTGTACTCGCTGAATGCGCCTTTTAGTTCCTGGGTTGCTGCAAAGTGGGTGGCTGCAAAGTTCCTGGGTCTCGAAATAGATAAACATCTTAACTGAAAAGCACACATTAATACTTTATGTAAAAAATTAGTAAAACCGCATATGCTTTACATAATTTGTCTTCAATAGTATACACGGATGCACTCCTCACTGTGTAGTGTTATGCTACTTACATATCATTTTACATTATTTTTCCATTCTGTTTTTGATTTTCTGCATTCACCTCAAAACTGCATATTTTGCATCACCTTTTTTTCCATAGGATCCTGTAACGTTTTTAAACCATAAGAACACAATAACAAATCATTTTCACTTTGTATTTTCACGTTATCAGCACTTTTTAAATCGGTGACAATGGAGTCTACCTTTTTCGGTCTTTTATTTAGTTCTCCGTAACTCTGCAATTTCGGGCTTCGAGCGCGCTGTTGCGCTACCTTTTTTCCTATACCGTAAAACCGGCCATCATTGCCCTTAGCGGATATCTTTGCCCGAACACGAAAAATAACTTAAATCTTGAATTGTAAATAAATTTACACAGCTGACAACATTTTTCAATCATCATCATCATCATTACAGCCTTTCACAAGTCCACTGCTGAACATAGGCCTCCCCCAAGTAATGCCACAAAGCACGGTCCTGAGCCACCTGCATCCATCGACTTCCTGCATGTCTTACCAGGTCGTCACTCCATCTAGTGGGGGGTCGCCCTACACTACGCCTACCGGTACGAGGCTGCCACTCGAGAACCTTTCTTCCCCATCGGTTATCGGTTCTTCGAGCTATATGGCCGGCCCATTGCCACTTCAGCTTACTAATCCGTTGGGCTATGTCGGTCACTCTGGTTTTACTGCGGATATCCTCATTTCTGAGTCTATCACGCAGAGAAACTCCGAGCATAGCCCTCTCCATAGCTCGCTGAGCGACCTTAAGCGTCCTCATACGGCCAGCAGTGAAGGACCACGTCTCAGATCCGTAAGTCATCACTGGCAACACGCACTGGTTGTACAATCTAGTTTTTAGAGATTGAGGTATACCTGACGAAAAGATATGTCGTAATTTCCCGAACGCTGCCCAGTCGAGTTGAACCCGTCGATTGAACTCTCGGTCGAAGTTGGACTTACCTAGTCGGACTATTTGTCCCAGGTAAACGTACTCGTCAACAACTTCGAGCATAGTGCTCCCAACAACTACCGGCACAGGTGTGACATGGACATTAAACATGATCTTTGTTTTGTCCATGTTCATCTTAAGACCTATCCGTTGGGAGGCACTATTGAGGTCATTGAGCATAATGCTAAGTCCTCCAGCGATTCTGCCATAAGGACTATATCGTCGGCAAATCGAAGGTGAGTGATGTACTCGCCATTGATGTTAATACCGTATCCTTTCCAGTCCAGTAGCTTGAAAACGTCTTCCAACGCAGCGGTGAAGAGTTTCGGGGATATAACATCACCCTGTCTTACACCTCTCTGCAGTTGGATAGATTTCGAACTCTGGTTCTGTACTCGGATAGCCATCGTAGCCCTACTGTACAAACACTTCAGCACTTCGATGTACCGACAGTCAACTTGGCACCGCTGAAGGGACTGTAGCACCGCCCAAATTTCGACGGAATCAAAGGCTTTCTCATAGTCCACATATGCCAGGCAAAGTGGCAGATTGTACTCTTCGGTCTTCTGTACAATCTGCCGCAGGGTATGTATGTGGTCTATGGTACTGAAGCCTTTTCGGAAACCGGCTTGTTCGGGAGGCTGGAAGTCGTCGAGTCTGCGTGCGAGACGATTCGTAATGACTCTCGAAAATAGCATGTAGACGCGGCTCAGAAGGGAAATCGGTCTGTAGTTCTTCAAGAGAGCGTTGTCGCCTTTCTTAAAGAACAAAACCACCACGCTTCTGCTCCACGCCTCCGGAGTAGTGCCACCATGGAGGACGGAATTGAAGATCTTCTGAAGGACTTCTAGTACCGGTGTTCCACCCGCTTTCAGAAGCTCCGCTGTAACTCCATCCTCGCCCGGGGCCTTGCCGTTTTTAAGGTGGTGGAGAGCCATTCTAATCTCGCTCAGACTGACGTCCGGGATATCATCGGAATAGTGTCGGATAAGACTTGCTCTTGGATCGTTACTCACACTTGCGTGTGGCTCCAACGATGATGTGTACAGCTGCCCATAGAACCTCTCAATCTCACTCAGAATCTCAGGGGTCCCGGAAACGATGTTGCCACACTCAGTCTTCAGCTTTGACAGTTGGCTCTTTCTTGCAGACAGATCTCTGGCAAAGACTTTGGAGCCCTGGTTCCGCTCGATCGCTTCTTTAATACGAGAAGTATTAAAGTTGCGTAAGTCTCGCCGCATGCATTTGGAGATCTGTCTGTTCAGTTGCCTGTATGCTGTCAAATCTGTTGACGATTGCAGCCTCATCTCCCGTCTAACAGCCATGAGATTAAGAGTGTGATCGGAGAGTTTTTGTGTTCTTCTGCGGCGGGTCTTGCAGAACTTAGCTCCGACCGCATGGACAGTTTCCACGAGCTTGTCGTTCATATCGTCCACTGCATTGCAATCTTCTAGGCACTGGAAGCGGTTACGTAACTCGAGCTGAAAGGTTTCGGGATTCTGGATTAGAGCACGAGGGGGACGGAGCGTTGACTTCATTAGACGAGACCTCTCCAACTTAACGTTTAGGTTCAGTGTGCCTCTAACCATTCGGTGATCGCTGCCAGTTTTCACCCTTGCGATCACTGAGACATCACTGAACAGTTGGCGTCTGGTCGTCATAATGAAGTCAATCTCATTTTTTGTCGAACCGTCGGGGCTCGACCAGGTCCACTTCCTGTGGGGCCGCTTCTGGAAGAAAGAGTTCATCATAAAGAGTCCCTCTTTCTCCATAAAGTCGGCCAGCTGCTGGCCCCTTCGGTTCCGTTGCCCTACTCCAAATTTCCCTACCTTCAGCTCACCGCTTTCTCTTGTGCCTAGTTTTGCATTGAAGTCTCCCATCAACACCGTGTAGTGGGTTTTGGAGGAATGTATGGCTCTGGAAATATCCTCATACATTTCCTCCACCTCCTCATCGGGATGTGCCGAGGTTGGTGCGTAAACCTGAATGACCTTCGGCGAATACCGTTTGGTGATTCTGAGTATCAGGTACGCGACCCTCGTCGACACACTCCCAATCTTTACAACGTTGTTGACGAGAGACTTGTGGACAATAAATCCGACACCTCCTTGGGACAGATGGTCGCCCTCCCGGTGATAGAACAAGTTGCCGGACTCGAGGATTGCCGTGTCCTCCCCCTCTCTTCGGACCTCGGATAATCCAATAATATGCCAGCGCAACTTGTCTACTTCTTCTTCCAGCTCCAGTATCTTCTCGTCAGTCCTCAGGGTGCGTGCGTTATATGTTGCCAGGTCGAGTCGTCTTAGGTGGCAACCGAACCTCCACCGGAGATTCTTAGCACCCCCTGCCCCGCCGTTACCATGGTCGCCACCGTAGCCAGGAATAGCGGGGCCGCCGGGGACTGGGGGCCGTCTGTTTGTGTATTTATTCATTGGGGGGTAATTGCCATAGTTGCCACGCTTGGCGAGCGGGTTGGCAACCGCAGTTTTTTATTACGTCACAGTTGTTATCAGGAAGATGCTGCTGCCCATCTCCTGCCTGTCTCCCTCTGTCGCCTCTTACGACACCCACGGGAAGATATGGGGTAGTGGATATTCTCAGCCGCCACTACACGGCAATACACATGCACATTTTTCAATATTTAGCGTAAATTAGAATATTTTTTTGGCAACACTAAATGCTCGTGACGTTACAAAGTTCACTCAGTTGTCGGCAAGACATCTCTGAAGTAGGACTAGTGTGAGGTGGTGCAAAAATCTTGTTTTACGTTTTTTCACACTGTCAGCGTACGACATCTTTCAGGTAAGTTATTTTAAGTTTAGTGTTACAATAAGTGCTACGCTTCATTTCTATGCTAGTTTGAGACCTTTAAATCATATAATTTTCAAGATAACGGGGTGGGCAATGATTCCCGAAGTTGCGTGAACACAGGAGTGACAACATTGCCCACTTCAAAAATAGTGTTAGGGTTGGCACCCATACTAAATATAAAATCTGTTTTTATTTTATATTTACGGTTGTATGATTGTCATGGTGTGGACGTGTGATGCGGGAAAATGATGAATATGTTACGACAACAGTTTGTTCGGCCAAAAAACAGTGAATGGATTGTGTTAAAGATGATTTGGCTAGAAAGCGGGTGAATACTGATATGATGGCAGATAAATACGATACAAAAAATATGTAGTGTCTATGTCTCAATAACTAGTAACTTTGTTGAAAAACAGAAACTTTAGTTTAGTATGTTTTTTGCAGTATGGGAAAGCCTATTAAAAGAAGAAATCGCAGAGTCCTCGGGTCTCGGCCATATAAAAATTATTCAGAGGAGATGCTGCACCTCGCAGTAGAAAATGTTAAAGAAAATAGAATGTCCTCTAGAACAGCCGAAAAAACATTTGGTATACCTAGGCGCACCATCCTAAACAAAGTGAAAGAGTGCCATAACAAAAATGTTGGAACTCCTACTCGACTCTCTTTCCAAGAGGAAAAGAGTATTGTTCAAGCATTGATTGCAGCCGGCGAATATGGTTGCCCACTAACGAAGCTTGATTTACGTTTGACTGTTTTTGAATATCTGAAAAAAAATAATCGTGAAAATTTATTTCATGGAAAATCACCAGGCAAGGACTGGGTTACAAGTTTTCTTAATCGGCATGTAGGTGAACTTTCTGTTAGAAGTACGCAAAATATTAAAACAGCGCGGGCTCAAAAAAGCGCGAAGGATTTCTTAGAATATTTTCAGAATTTAGAAGAAACTGTAAGAGATGTTCCTCCATCTAATATTTTAAATCTAGATGAAGCTAACCTAAGCGACGACCCAGGTTCTTCTAAGTGCATATTTCGCAGGGGTGTAAAATATCCTGAGCGAGTCCTTAACTCCTCAAAAGGCGCCATTTCGCTAATGTTTTCTGCGGCAGCCAACGGTACTAGTCTATCTCCGTATGTGGTATATAAGGCAGACAATTTATATTCGGAATGAATTCAAGGAGGCCCTCGTGGTGCAAGATACAACCGAACATCATCCGGATGGTTTGATTCCACAATATTTGAAGATTATTTTAAAAATGTTGTATTGACATGGGCAGAGGGTTTGAGTGGTAAAAAAGTAGTCATATGTGACAACTTGTCCAGTCACTTAAGTTTAGGCGTCATTGAGTTATGTCAGGATCACAACATATCTTTTGTGTTTATTCCTCCTAATTCTACACATCTCACCCAATCCCTTGATGTGGCTTTTTTTGCGCCCCTTAAAAAGGCCTGGCGCAAGATCTTACTACAGTACAAAATGGAAAACCCAAATCAAAAGGCAATCAACAAAAACCACTTCCCAAAATTGCTTACGCAATTGATTAAAACAATTGAAATGAACGAGGTACAAAACATAAAAAGCGGCTTTAGAGCCACTGGGATATACTTTTAATCCACGTGAAGTTTTGAAAAGAATCCCAGAATGTGCCGAAGAAATGGGCAATACTCATAATATTGACAGTGCTTTATTAGAATATTTAAAAACTACCAGACAGTCTACACCATTGACATCAAATAGGAACAGGAAAGTCGTGGTTGAACCTGGAAAATCTGTTACAGTTGATGATATTCAAAACCGGACTAAAGACACTAAGAAACGTCCCGCAAAAAACAAATCTGCTCTAATAAAAAGTACCGCTGTTCAAAAAGCTAAAAACCAGATATTGAACGATACACCTTCAACGGCAAGTGTCGGCAAAGAGAACCAAATTTTAGATCAATTCAAAGACGAACTATACTTCTGTGATAACTTCTCTTTATCATTCTTGGCAGGCAAAAATAGCGTTAACGAAAATGATACAATTGATGATATGATAGGAAATAATGACGTATACAATTTAAACACACATACAACAGAAGATCAAGCTTTACCAACTTTTACTGAAATTGACATTAGACGAAAAAAACGGAACTTTACTCTCACAAATTACACCCACATTATGTGAAATAAATGCTTCAAGCGGTACCATCATTCGTGAATGTGCTCGGACAAATATTATTTTGAAAGCAAAGAATCATGATTCGTGTAAAGAAAACACTAACCTATTGAAGACTGAAAAACAAAAACCAAAGATTGTATCTTGTGTAACCATACCGTCCACAAAACGTACGTCAAATATTATTTACCAAAGCGATTATGATAAAGAAAATATTGAAGCTAGACAAACGATAGCAAAACAAAATGATTTTTCTTTTTACACAAAAAAGTCTAGAAACATTTCAACAAAAGCGAAAAAATTAAAAAAACAAAAACATCCAATGTTAAGCTGCGACCAAAGGAAAAAATTAGAAAAGACTAAAGTTTCCAAAGAAAAAAATATGAAAGGCTTAAAGAAGAAGTTGAAACGAAGAGACAGTAAATCAAGCAACAGTGATATCGATATGAGTATTCACAGTGATTCAGATATATGCGGGATTGTTTCCGATCAAGATGAGCCAGGTTCTCCTGTAGATGCTCATGATTCTAATTTATCTATAGGCAGTGAGAACATAGTAGCGACTATCACAAAAACAGGTCCTAATTTATGTTTGAATGAACCACTGGTTCCTGTAACAGTAGATCATTTTTCAGAACCAGGGCCCTCGACTAGTTCAACGCGCGAAGAAGTTTCTGTAGAGTATAAAATAGGCGAATATGTTTTGGTTAGATATTTTTTTACAAAAAAAGTTGATTATTACGCGGGAATCATTTTAGACAAGCCAAAAAAATGGCAAGTTAAAAGTATCTTTCTTAAGAAAAGTCGACAAAAATGACAACTCAAAATTTATAAAAGTAAAATCACCGGATATCGAAGTAATAGACTGTAAGAATATTGTCAAGACTGTTGAGCTTCTAGCAATTAACGACGCCGAAACTGATTTTGTACTTGCTGATGATGACGATTACATTTATTTTGATTATTAATAAACTTATAGAAGTTACAACTTCTCAGAAGTTCTTATTTACTACGAACTTATTGTTTTTGTGATAATAGTTTTTGTTATTGTTGTGTAGTAGTAAGTAGTACTTTAAGAGTCAACTTAGTTTTGAAATATCTACGTGCTATGACAACAACCAAATATTTTTTATAAAGTTCCTTTATTAAGACTGTTGGTTAAAGTAAAAAATATAAGGTGTAAACAAATAAATTGAAATATCTACTACACGATTAAAATGTATGAAACAACTGATTTTTTTAGAAAATTTTTGAGTAGTACTGTGTTATGTAAAAGTATTTTGTTTGCACACTATATTTATAGGTTATTTTTTCTTTCTTAGTTTAGTTATTTGTTTATATGTGTCCGGGAAGCGTTGAAATTTTTTTTCTTTCTAAGATTTTGTAGGAAACCTTTCCGGGCGCAAAGCGCTTAATACTTATAACTGCAATGAATAACTATTGTACCTGACTGATTTTTAATACAAAAATTTATAACATGAAAAGATTATTATTTATCACATTATGTGACAACCCAACTAAAACGGTGGCGTAACCGTTTTAGTTTGTAAGAAAATGTAGCTGGTGTGTAGTATAACATTGCCCACCCAACTGAAATAAAAAATAAAAGGTTTTCGACATTTAGATCAAGAAAAATGGCAACTTTGCATAATTTACCATAATATATTTTATTTCCAAAGCCTTAGAACTGATAGTTTTAGAAAAAATAAGACTGAGCAATGTTGGACGGTTGTGCCTATAATTTAGCCCGGCTATTTAAACGCGTTTTTCTAGAATTCTGTTGAAGCCAGGTTCTCAACATTTTGTGATTTAAAGCTTTTTATAGTAATTGCTATATTGATCAACTTTATTACGCGTTCTGGTAAATAATTTTCACAAAATCTCAAAATTAAGTAAAATTGCGGGCAATGATGGCCGGTTTTACGGTATCAATAATATCTCATTTTTCACTTAAATCTTGCCGTTTCTCTATTACGAGCCTAAAACCAAAATTTGACATGTTTTGACATCGTTGTTTATCTGGTTGTCATGGCAATTTTTATTCAAATATCGTTACCGGCCTGATGTTTTTACTTCAAAAATACTCTTTTCTTCTTGGCCATTTACAAAAATTTGCTTTTAATTTAAATAATTTCAAATAATTTCTCGTTCTTATCCCAGATCCGTCAAAAAGTATAAAAGCCGAACAATCGGCCAATAGAAGTTCTCACTTCAGCTTTGATACGAGAAGCACCTCTTAAAAGCTTTATCCGCACTGCCTCGGGATCTTGCAAGCCTCTGCCTTCACCTGAAGCCGTCGCCTAGCCACGCCTACGCCTCCACCTATTAGTGCCCGCGCTATCTTCGGCCGCTGTGCGTGTTTGTCTCAAGCGCTGCGTGTTCCTACTCCAAACGCTGCGTGTCTACTCCGGGCGTTGTGTGTGCTTACTCCAAGCGGTGTGTGTGCCTACTTTAAGTGCTGCGTGTACCTGCTCAATACGCTGTGTGTACCTACTCCAGACGCTGCGTGGACCTACTCCAGACGCTGCGTGTCTACTCCTGGCGCTGTGTGTGTCTACTCCGGGTGTTGCGTGTGCTCATTCTGGTCGCTGTGTGTGCCTACTTCAAGCGCTGCGTGTACCTAGATTAGGCGCTGTGCATCTACCACAGGCATAGCCTGTGCATACATTATTTCAGTACTCATTTATCTTTATTATTTTTTTTTATTTAAAAATTGTAATTCACTATCATCACTACAGCCCATCATCACCTTCATACCTTTTTTTATATAAAAGAAACTGTAAATATCTTTACAAATTTTAAATAAATTATTTTCTTTTTGGTTGTTTCGTTGTTAGGTTAGGTTCTATAGTTTTTAATTGTCGCTTTACATTTTATAAAAGAAACTGTAAATATCTATACAAATTTTAAATAAATTATTTTCTTTTTGGTTGTTTCGTTGTTAGGTTAGGTTCTTTAGTTTTTTAATTGTCGCTTTACGACAACTGCTTACTACGGCTTAGCAGAATCCCACCTCCGATATGGAATAATATTTTGGGGTAACTCAACCGAAAAAGAATCAGCGTTTAAGGCTCAAAAAAGATGCATAAGGGCGATGTTTAAGCTCAAAACTACCGATAGTTGCATGCCATATTTTAAACAGTATAAAATACTGACATTACCTTGCTTATACATACTAGAAGTAGCAGTGTTTGTTAAATTGCATCCGAAACGTTTTAAACGCCTTGACCAAGTAGTTCCACGTAATAGACGCGACAATACCCTTTTATGTCATCAATCCGCTAAGACAGCACTAATGCGCAAAAGTATATACTGCATGGCTCCAGTCATATATGATAAAATACCAAAAAGTTGGAAAGAATTGCCGCTATCGATATTTAAAAAAAGGCTTCGTAGCTTCTTGACAGTCAAAGCATACTATAGCGTAACAGAATTCTTGACTGAAAAAATTTTTCATTTTGAGATTAAGACTGTATAATGTTAAAAATTTGAATTATGTTTGTTTTTGTGTTATTATTTTGTTATAGCTGTTTAGGTGATTAGTTTATATTTCTGTATATTTTGCATGCCTACTGGTAAAATATGGCTGAACTCACTACCTATATTTCCATGTACTGTAACCATATTTGCAAAATAAAATATCTTTATCTTTATCTTTATCTTTAGCGGAAAAAGAGCTAGCGCTCTAGCGGCAGCAACTAGCTGTTGATACAGTTCCCTTTACTGTCGTGGACCTCACCGATCAAATGTCTCTACAGCAAATGGCACAAATATGTAATGTGTCCGAGACTCTTGTTTGCGCCATTTACCTAGTTCAGCCACCTCCGTTGCCGCCATGGCTCTAAACGAGATACTCCTGAGAAGAGACACTGACAAAGTGTCTTCGCAAATAGCGTCCTCAAGTACCCTACAGGAGGGCTTAGTTTCTCTTCTAAGGGACCAAAAACATAGCGCTCCTGTCATCGTCTCTACATATATTTTTTAACTTTTATAAAGAATATTAACAGTGCTATAAACATTACTACCCCCTATGAGACAATGTATGGGGGAGGCCTATGTTCAGCAGTGGATTCTAATAGACTGTTACGGTAACGGAATTAAAATGTATTTATAATATAATTAATATTTAAAAAAAACAGCATCCAATTCATATCTAAAAAATAATCTGTATTTAATGTGTTTTCATTTTTTAAATATATTTCGTAATGTAATACGCGGGATCTCTATGAAACTATATATTCTTTATTAAAAGTCATTAATAAATTCGAAGATGTTGTGGTAAATACATAAAAAATACTGTGGAATTGATAATCTCCTCTTTTCTTAAACTCGGTTAAAAAGTGTTAATAGTTTTTGTTTTAAATTTTCGAACAATGCGATTAACTTTCCTCGGCTAGAATAGTGGCAGATTCATTTGTCTATATATCCATAGACTAGTTTTTGTGAAGTGTTGATGATGAAAATAATATATTTCGAATATATTTTGTAATCCCTACTACACGCGTTGAATACAAACTTGCACGGTGCTCTAGATTCTACAAGGTTACTAGTAGGTGTTTGTGTCATATTATATCATAGTAGATGTATATGTAGGTTACAGGCTTATGGTATAGTCATGGCTTTGTGACATTGAAGTTGTACTTACAAGTATATGTACGATTGAATACAACCAAGTTCTATAGTAATCAAGTTATTTGGGTTACCGAGATGGGCATTGTGCCAAGCGTTGTACCTAGTGGTTTCGTTAGTAAAGTAAGTACTTACAGAGGAACATCATAGACAACTAGTATTGTTTGCATTTTGTTTCGGAATTTTCTGTTATATATATATATATATATATATATATATATATATATATATATATATATATATATATATATATATATATATAATCGGGATCTCGGAAACGGCTCCAACATTTTTAAGGTTGGTTTAACTTCACGTTTAACTATATGATCATTCATTATGATATCATTATGAATGAACCTTCGGTGAGTCATTATCTGACGGTGATCATTATCTTATATGATAACCCATCAACTTGATTTCAAGTACAATCGTCTCTGTCTAATCTATAAAATATTTTTGGCAATAGCCATGTACCCTCTTACGACATCCAAAGGATAACTTACAAAAAATAGTTAAAATACAAAATAATTTTAAAAATAGGATGGATTGATTCCCTTTCACTGCTACACCGTGTCAAAAAAAGCAAAGTAGGCATTTGCTTTACTTGAATATGTTGGAGGAAGACGATAGCTGCCACATATATTATCACTCTTGTGATTATCTGATGCTTGAGCGTGTTTTGTACTGATGAGCTGATAGAAATCTAAGTAATATTTAGATTACGTCAATGGGATATCTGTGATGTGATGAATGAGGTTCACATTTCTTGTCTATTTTTTTTTAATTTGAACGTTTATCGGTCGGTTTAATATATTTTTTTTATAATCAATATTATTACACGCCGGCCGTTAAAAAAGATACCTGCGGTAGTTGTACTGTTTCTTCCCATTGAGTTATAATGTACTACGTACTAGAGAAGCTATTCCAAACAAAAATTGTGCACTACTCGTATGTCTTCGCGCATGCGCGGTAATAGTAGAGTCGCGCATGCGCAGTTGGTATAAACGCGCATTGCGCTTGCGCGGTCAGATTTTGTTATTATAGATTATACGTGAGTAGAATGGTCAGTATGTAATAATTGTTTATTTATATTGTATTGTTAATTATATCGAGTACAATTTTTTAAATTGTTTTTTATATTGTATATGTGCTAATTTAATATAATATTACATAATATTATGTCAGAATTACATTTTAATGATATTTTTATCTGAATATTTTAAAAGGTATCTATGTCAAATATAAAAAAACGTACTAAATGTATGTTTAACAAAACTTATTAACATAAAATTTAAATTACAAATATATTTATTTAAATTAGAATCATAAATGTTGTAAATAATCGTTCATAAATGCTGGGCACGCGAGAGTTAAAAATGGACGAATTTATTCCACTTTGACTTTGATGTGGAAACTTAAAAATAAAATAAAAGAATAATAAGCGGATTTAAACATGGAAATTTTTGCCAAATCATAATAACTTATATATATTTCTATAAAAAAAATGTGTATAATAATATATTCGTCCTATACTTAAGTACCCACGGAAATGTCGCATCTGAATATATTAATTTCATAATCTATATTCAGTGACACGAGATGGCGTCTTAGGAATAATTTGTTTTATTATTAATTTATAATACTTTTTTATTGAATAAGTATCTTATTAACCGATGAAAAGTAATTCCTTGGTTTTTACTGACATTTCTTGAATTATTTGTGCAATATCTAAGTACACAAGACGGCATATTTTTATCAAGAGATTTTTTTTAAATCAACACAACACGTGACAACTCTACAAGCGCCTAGCGAGTGACTGATTAAAGTGCAGTGCATGAACCGCAGTTGAGTGGAACAGAGTAGCTGAATGCGGTGTCTCCTCTAGTACGTAGTACATAATAGCTCAATGACTTAATGTAAGGCGAGATGATATTAATAATAAGTTGAACGATTAAATACTTGACTTTTCCCTTTGCATCTCTATTGACTATCGATACAGGAAGATTGGTTTTATTTCGCTATTTCCACAGTATCATTTGCAATAATGTAATATTTTCGGGATAAGATAATGACATTGATATATATTTATGCTACAGAAAGAAGCTAAACGTGCTAATATCAATATTATAACAAGGTTATTCAAAAAGCCTTTTTAAAGAAATTAATATTTTTACTGGTGCATCAATCAAACTTCATTTTCGATAACATAATTAACGTAAGAAACTATTTACCATAATTTAACACATATAATAAACATTTATACGTGGTAAAACCATGCTACAGCTATATTACACTTTTATCACGAATGGGTCAGCTCGACCGGGAATGAAACATACTCGTAGTCTCACAGAATACCAGCCTAAAATAACAACTTAATGCTGCTTGTTGTGAATGGTGATGTTAGAGAACTAGAGACCTTTTTTACTGGAACTTCATCTTAGTCCTCCGGGGTGAAAAAGCATCTACATTTAAATTCTTAATCGAGGATAGATGTAAACGTACATGGACCACAGCTTCAGTTTACCATCCAGTGGATTGTGAGCTTCTGTCACCCTTACTCTACAAAAGTGATTTACCAAAGTACAGGCTTCACAAAACTGGCGGTTCATCTGGGGTAGAAGTGTGACTTGTGCGACTACTTATAATATTTGTTTTCTGTAATATTACTGCGCAAATCAGTATTGGCTTTGCAGAAGTTCAAAGCGCTTATAAAATGTATTCTTATACAGAAAATACAAATATTTTAGATTAGATTAATGTTTAAAAGATAAAAATGCTTGGTTATAGTCAGTTTCGCTAGACTTTTACTTACTTACTACCAGCTACTCGACACGGAGTAAGCAATTCATTCTTGGGGCGATGTATAAGCTTTTACAACAAAATCCCACAAAAAATATCCTTCCATCCATCCAGAAAATTTGGTCTGATGAAAGTTCAAATACTTTATTAAACTAATTTTGTATAAAAAGGGTTATTATAATTCCCTTGGGAAAGGTGATCGCTACAGAGCTCATTCAAATTAGTTATGAGTTCCGCTGTGTTTTTTGCTGATTCTTCTCAGGACAGAGGATTTTTTTCGAACCATTGGTAAATTAAAAAGTGACTTTCCATAAGTATTATTTATAAGCTATATTGAATAAAAAGTTTTTTTTTTAAATTTCTGTTTCCTATTTAAGTTATTAATTTATGTGATATAAGTGTAAGTGTCGGGAGACACCTGTCGACATCTGTCGCTTACGCGATCGAAGTGTGCCTTAACAATACTGTTTAGATTAATTCTAAGATTATTTCATTCTAGAATAGAATTAGATATCAAACATACTGGTAATGAAATAGGATTAAATTTGCGCATCTTAAATACACGTTGTATTTTTTTTCTAATGGTTCAGCATCTAAGGTTGAACATAACTTTTACATCCTTTTAATCTTAAACACTAGAAAGATAATAATGATGTATGTGGTCTGTAATATTTTTTATAGAATAGGGTTACAAACGAGCACACAGTACTCCTGATGGTAAGTGGATACTGTGGTCCATAGACATTTACGTATATCTTCGATTAAGAATCAAAATGCAAAGGCGTTGTAACCCGTGAGGACTAAGATGAAATGCCTCGTTTCTAGTAAAAAGGGATCTTCGGTACTCTACACTCTATACGAAACACAGCAGTACGAAGCTGTTATTTTACTAATAAGGAATAACTTTTAGGAAACATTACCATAAACAAATACTATTTGGTAAAATATTACGTTCTAAAATTCTACTAATATTCAAAAATTGTCGTGTAGTGGCGGTGTAAGAATATCCACTGTCCGATATCATCCCGTGGGTTTCGTAAGAGATGATGAGGGAAACCCTCTGGATATTCGTCCTTGTGAAATTTGTATTTGTAAACTGCCCCCATGATACGGGAGAAAATCCTAGTGTGGAGGTAACGTTTTTAGAAGAACAAAAAAAATCTTGAAATGTCATGACAGAGGGAAATAAATCAGAAGATTGGCAGCATTCCTAATATTCTTCCTAGTAGGGACTAAAATTAAAAACAGCGGTTGCTATCCCGTTTGCAAAGCATAGCAACTATGGTAAATATCCCTGCGAGACAATCTATAGCCATGCCTTTGTCCAACAGTGGACAACTAGCTGTAACGCTAAAGGTTCAAAAATCAATGTTTGAACATTTTTTTTCAAAAATATTCATTTACAAAACGCGAACGTGGAGGAGCTAGGATTTTCTCTCGACGAAAGACTCGAAAAAAGACGAAGTATTGTGCGGGATAATAACCCGCGTTCCCATTATCGAGAGGACTACTGAGCTATCGAAGCGTCAAATATAAATACGATACTAGCCTCATAGAAGCGTTATAAATAGATTAAAAACATAAGTTATTACCTTCAAAATACACTAAAAGCAACCACCATCACAAAAATTAATATGCACATGCAGAATTTAAAAAAAATGTTTAAGCACCATTGAGTTATAATGTACTACGTACTAGAGAAGCTATTCCAAACAAAAATTGTGCACTACTCGTATGTCTTCGCGCATGCGCGGTAATAGTAGAGTCGCGCATGCGCAGTTGGTATAAACGCGCATTGCGCTTGCGCGGTCAGTTTTTGTTATTATAGATTATACGTAAGTAGAATGGTCAGTATGTAATAATTGTTTATTTATATTGTATTGTTAATTATATCGAGTACAATTTTTTAAATTGTTTTTTATTTTGTATATGTGCTAATTTAATATAATATTACATAATATTATGTCAGAATTACATTTTAATGATATTTTTATCTGAATATTTTAAAAGGTATCTATGTCAAATATAAAAAAAACGTACTAAATGTATGTTTAACAAAACTTATTAACATAAAATTTAAATTACAAATATATTTATTTAAATTAGAATCATAAATGTTGTAAATAATCGTTCATAAATGCTGGGCACGCGAGAGTTAAAAATGGACGAATTTATTCCACTTTGACTTTGATGTGGAAACTTAAAAATAAAATAAAAGAATAATAAGCGGATTTAAACATGGAAATTTTTGCCAAATCATAATAACTTATATATGTTTCTATAAAAAAAATGTGTATAATAATATATTCGTCCTATACTTAAGTACCCACGGAAATGTCGCATCTGAACATATTAATTTCATAATCTATATTCAGTGACACGAGATGGCGTCTTAGGAATAATTTGTTTTATTATTAATTTATAATACTTTTTTATTGAATAAGTATCTTATTAACCGATGAAAAGTAATTCCTTGGTTTTTACTGACATTTCTTGAATTATTTGTGCAATATCTAAGTACACAAGACGGCATATTTTTATCAAGAGATTTTTTTTAAATCAACACAACACGTGACAACTCTACAAGCGCCTAGCGAGTGACTGATTAAAGTGCAGTGCATGAACCGCAGTTGAGTGGAACAGAGTAGCTGAATGCGGTGTCTCCTCTAGTACGTAGTACATAATAGCTCAATGGTTTCTTCCACAAATTTACAATTAATATTTGGGTAATGGATTTTTTATTTTTAATTATTAAATTTTATTTTTAACAACAGGGAGATGTCATATCATTTTCTTACCATCGTACTAATAAGCGCTTAGTCACTGAATTTTGGAAATCGATATTTGAGATTTTTATGAATAAAAGTTAATGGTTAAAACATAGAAAAGGCTAAATACTGAATTTAGTGTTCGAATTCGAGAAGAAACCAAATATATTACAGCTTCAATTTCTTTTATAGTTTTTGCTTTTTAAGGAAATAGCAAAAAGGTCACAGGAGACCGAAGAGCTAGCAGTTAC
Organism: Parnassius smintheus behrii; assembly: GCA_036936625.1. NCBI lineage: Eukaryota > Metazoa > Arthropoda > Insecta > Lepidoptera > Papilionidae > Parnassius > Parnassius smintheus. Next base: position 28,814,447 of record JAUPFT010000007.1, read on the forward strand.
CTCGGACAAAGAATTAGTCTAGCTATTCAACGGGAAAACGCTGCCAGTATCTTCGGAACCTTGCCTAAAGGACCTCTTTTTTAATAATTTAATTTAGTTATTATAATATATATTTTTAAGGTTTTTAGTATTAGAATTTAGAATGAAGTTATAAATATAATAAATCAGTCTCCTTTTATAGTTTTAGCAGTTACAGTGTAGTGGCGATGTGAAAATATTTTTTATAGAATAAGGATGACAAACGAGCACATACGCCACCTGATAATAAGTGGGTACTGTGGCCCATAGACGTCTAAATTTATCCTCGATTAAGAATCAAAACGCAGATACGTAGTCACCCCTGACGACTAAGATGGAATGCCTCGATTCCAGTAAAAAAGAGTCTCCAGATCTCTACATGCACCACACGAAGCACAGCAGTATTAAGCTGCTATTTTACGATGGTATTCTGTGAGAGTGTATCCCTTCCCCGGTCCAGCCGACCCATTTGTTCTACAACCATAATACATGTGCAGCGTGGCTCTCTCATATCCCCATATCATCCCGTGGATGCCGTAAGAGGCGACAGAGGGAAGTAAATCAGGTGATGAGCAGCAGCGTCTTCGTTATAAGGATTGAAAATAAAAAAGCCGTTACGACCTATTAAAGCCTATTTTAGAATTTAATAGGTTGTAACGGTAAAATTAACGGTATTTAGCCTTTACCTAACTATTCATTTAGTGACATATAAAAATATATGTAGTAAATTTATACCTAATACTTATTAGGTATAATTAAATTTTATATTATTTTTTAATTTGCGGAAATAATTATAAACACGCCAACATAGAGCATTCACTTGAGCTCTTTAATTTTGTGAATCCGAGGCTACGTTCACGTGATACGATCGAAGGTATGCCAGTACGCAGCAAGAAAATACACGAACGATTACTAGGTATATGTCCAAATTTGATACCCAAAGTGTATGTTGCATACACATATTTGGTTTCTTCTCGAATTCGAACACTAAATTCAGGATTTAGCCTTTTCTATGTTTTAACCATTAATTTTTATTCATAAAAATCTCAAATATCGATTTCCAAAATTCAGTGACTAAGCGCTTATTAGTACGATGGTAAGAATATGATATGACATCTCCCTGTTGTTTAGCCGTTAGAAATAAAAAATCCATTACCCAAATATTATTTGTAAATTTGTGGAAGAAACAGTACAACAACTACCGCACGTATCTTTTTTAACGGCCGGCGTGTAATAATATCAATTATAAAAAAAATATATTAAACCGACCGATAAACGTTCAAATTAAAAAAAATAGACAAGAAATGTGAACCTCATTCATTCACATCAGATATCCCATTGACGTAATCTAAATATTACTTAGATTTCTATCAGCTCATAAGTACAAAACACGCTCAAGCATCAGATAATCACAAGAGTGATAATATATGTGGCAGCTGTCGTCTACCTCCAACATATTCAATTAAAACAAATGCCTACTTTGCTTTTTTTGACACGGTGTAGCAGTGAAAGAGAATCAATCCATCCTATTTTTAAAATTATTTTGTATTTGAACAATTTTTTGTATTTTATCCTTTGGATGTCGTAAGAGGGTACATGGCTATTGCCAAAAATATTTTATAGATTAGACGGAGACGATTGTACTTGAAATCAAGTTGATGGGTACATATAAGATAATGATCACCATCAGATAATGACTTACCGAAGGTTCATTCATAATGATATCATAATGAATGATCATATAGTTAAATGTGACGTTAAACCAACCTTAAAATTTTTTACTAAGTATTAGTAAATCAGCACTTGAGGATTTATAGATTTTTTTAAATTTTCACCTTATCGAGAAAATAATTACATGGAATTTTGCTATTTACGGAAACAACAAAACGACGTCAGACGTATCGTGCAAAAAAAGGCAATGTTTATTTATAGAAAGTGTCGCAAACAATGGAACATTGAACGATAGTGAAAATGTGAATGCCACTTGCATATCAATCAAATGTTTTGTATTGACGTTGGGACAAGTATGCATGGCTCATGGTTGACAACTGTTATTAAAATGTGAGATCCAAATGATAATGTAACTCGTTCCATTACCCTTTGCGGTATGCAGACTACGTAGCCCGTGAGATTTTTGGAATTATGGGAGCCATGAATAAAACTTGCTCGGACATGGGAAAGCAATATTTCTATTTAAGTATTCAAAGAAGGATAGGTCCTTCGTTGTCAAGAACTTCCCCACTGACTCTCAGAGTGCCGTCAATGTTAATGTGAATATTTATGACATTTGAATAAATTCTGAAGTACCAATATCTGGTTAATAGAAAATGGCAATAGCGTCAATTTATAGTTGTAACAATCGTAATTTATTTACACAATAAATCACACAAGAGAAGTTTTAAAACTTCAAAAAAAAAAAATAGTAGACTTTTGCCTTCGCTGAGACGTGGGCAAAGACGGTACAATATCTCGAAATTATAGATTTATAGTTTAACTTTCTCAAGTTTAGTATTGTGCGGTTTTGATGGTGGAATGTGTGAATATTTAAAGACGGCACTTTTAAAACGACTCTTTGAGCCCTTTCCAGCATCTAAATATGAGTTAATTTATTAAATTCACAGCCTATATATGACCCACACCTGGGCACCGGCTTCCTCTCATTTCTTAAGAGCAAGAAAGTGTCCGCGCTACCCCAATGCGTGTTATCAGACTTCACGTGTCTTCGAAAAATTTATTAAAATTTCTCAGACAAATGTCAAATATTTAGAAGTCTCTACTGCAGTTATATAATTGTCTGTAACACTCTTTTACTTAACTATTACAGCAATTGTCTATTTGTGTACCTAATTCAATGAAATAAAATATTTGTGCATTGAAATACAATATTTTCTCCCCAGTACCAGCTCCTTCCACTTGACCGCATCCAGCGCAGAGCGGCTCGAATCGTCGACGACCGAGTGCTTTCCGATCGGCTCGATCCACTGGCATTGCGAAGAGATGATGCATCCCTGTGCATTTTCTTTCGCATATACCATGGAGAGTGCTCTGAGGAATTGTTCGGATTAATCCCAGCCGCTAAATTTCGTGAACGCACTACGCGGCAAATGTCCCGATACCATCCACACCATCTGGATGCTTGACGGTACACCACTGTACGTTTCAAAAGGAGTTTTCTTCCGCGTACAACCTCTCTGTGGAATAGTTTACCACCGGCGATTTTTCCGGACCGATACGACCTGGGGACCTTCAAGAAAAGAGCTTACTCCTTTCTAAAGGGCCGGCAACGCACCTGCAATTCCCCTGGTGTTGCGGTTGATTATGGGCGGCGTTAATCACTTAACTTCAGGAGAGCCGCATGCTCGTTTGCCCCCTCTTCTATATAAAAAAAACATAAATCAAGGGAACTGATAGTAACTTGAGTTTAGCCTCGAAAGTTCCCAAAGAGAGCTTATAAGCTCCATAACTTTAGATGAAAATTTTTTTTCGTCAAATATTATCTACCCATTTTTTACAGAATATTAGCTTAAAAAAGTACAAGTAGGGGCCGTTTTCTTTTTAAATATTACTGATATTTTGAATTACAATGTAGAAGTATGTAAATATATAATTGCGTTTTTATTAAATAAAACTGTTCTTGTATTTTTCAAATTATTTAATTATTAGAATTTAACTCTTAAATTTACTTATACTATAAATTATATTAAAGCATTTATCATTATCAATAGAGTACCAAGGCTTAAACACTTAAAGCGAAAGTCTTCTTATTAGTTGAAATATTACAGTAAGTTAGCAAATGTCTGCGTAATGAGCATTTCAACCGGTCTCAACTTAAATGAGTGTAAGAAACGCGGATGAGTAACTTGATCGCCTGGTTGTGGCTGTGGTTTCATAAGTATACCACAAGATTTTATACGTCAGTACACTCATTTCAATTTCATTAAGAAAATATGTTGAATTTACATTCTAACTTACACTATCTTACAGATCTTATTTTTTTACAGTAAATTAAGATAATATTTAACCTATAATAACACCGTTAATGGTCTGTTTCACAATCTTCAAATTTGTTTCAGATCAAATTTCCATCAAAACTCTTTGGATGATACGTGACGCGACGCAAAAATGTATACTACAAATAAATGTCTACTAAAATATTGATAAACTTGTGCTTGTGCCAAGCGTGACGACTGACGATAAAGGCGAATTCTCTCTAAAGTAAGAGAGGCCCATGTCCGGCAGTAAACTTTTACTGGCATATGATGATTAAGAAGAAGAATTATTATTATTATTGTTTCCATATTATTGTTTCAAAACAAATTGTAACTTAATAATACTTTCAAGTTATAAAATTTCGTTTTAAAACATTCAAAAACGCTGCAGCTATGTCATGGTTGTAGCACGAATGGGGCTGCTCCACCGGGGTAGGACCACACCCTCACAGAAAATCAATAGCATGAACAGGTTGGTTCTACCGGGGTAGGACCACGCTCTCATAGAAAATCAATAGCACGAACAGGTCGGTTCTACCGGGGTAGGATCACGCTCTCACAGAAAATCAATAGCACGAACAGGTCGGTTCTACCGAGGTAGGATCACGCTCTCACAGAAAATCAATAGCACGAACAGGTCGGTTCTACCGGGGTAGGATCACGCTCTCACAGAAAATCAATAGCACGAACAGGTCGGTTCTACCGGGGTAGGATCACGCTCTCACAGAAAATCAATAGCACGAACAGGTCGGTTCTACCGGGGTAGGATCACGCTCTCATAGAAAATCAATAGCACGAACAGGTCGGTTTTACCGGGGTAAGACCACGCTCTCATAGAAAATCAATAGCACGAACAGGTCGGTTCTACCGGGGTAGGATCACGCTCTCACAGAAAATCAATAGCACGAACAGGTCGGTTCTACCGGGGTAGGATCACGCTCTCACAGAAAATCAATAGCACGAACAGGTCGGTTTTACCGGGGTAGGATCACGCTCTCACAGAAAATCAATAGCACGAACAGGTCGGTTCTACCGGGGTAGGATCACGCTCTCACAGAAAATTAATAGCACGAACAGGTCGGTTCTACCGGGGTAGGATCACGCTCTCACAGAAAATCAATAGCACGAACAGGTCGGTTCTACCGGGGTAGGATCACGCTCTCACAGAAAATCAATAGCACGAACAGGTCGGTTCTACCGGAGTAGGATCACGCTCTCACAGAAAATCAATAGCACGAACAGGTCGGTTCTACCGGGGTAGGATCACGCTCTCACAGAAAATCAGTAGCACGAACAGGTCGGTTCTACCGGGGTAGGATCACGCTCTCACAGAAAATCAATAGCACGAACAGGTCGGTTCTACCGGGGTAGGATCACGCTCTCACAGAAAATCAATAGCACGAACAGGTCGGTTCTACCGGGGTAGGATCACGCTCTCACAGAAAATTAATAGCACGAACAGGTCGGTTCTACCGGGGTAGGATCACGCTCTCACAGAAAATCAATAGCACGAACAGGTCGGTTCTACCGGGTTAGGACCACGCTCTCACAGAAAATCAATAGCACGAACAGGTCGATTCTACCGGGGTAGGATCACGCTCTAACAGAAAATCAATAGCACGAACAGGTCGATTCTACCGGGGTAGGATCACGCTCTCACAGAAAATCAATAGCACGAACAGGTCGGTTCTACCGGGTTAGGACCACGCTCTCACAGAAAATCAATAGCACGAACAGGTCGGTTCTACCGGGGTAGGATCACGCTCTCACAGAAAATCAATAGCACGAACAGGTCGGTTCTACCGGGGTAGGACCACGCTCTCATAGAAAATCAATAGCACGAACAGGTCGGTTCTACCGGGGTAGGATCACGCTCTCACAGAAAATCAATAGCACGAACAGGTCGGTTCTACCGGGGTAGGACCACGCTCTCATAGAAAATCAATAGCACGAACAGGTTGGTTCTACCGGGGTAGGATCACGCTCTCATAGAAAATCAATAGCACGAACAGGTCGGTTTTACCGGGGTAGGACCACGCTCTCATAGAAAATCAATAGCACGAACAGGTCGGTTCTACCGGGGTAGGACCACGCTCTCATAGAAAATCAATAGCACGAACAGGTCGGTTTTACCGGGGTAAGATCACGCTCTCATAGAAAATCAATAGCACGAACAGGTTGATTCTACCGGGGTAGGACCACGCTCTCGCAGAAAATCAATAGCACGAACTGGTCGGTTCTACCGGGGTAGGATCATGCTCTCACAGAAAATCAATAGCACGAACAGGTCGGTTCTACCGGGGTAGGATCACGCTCTCACAGAAAATTAATAGCACGAACAGGTCGGTTCTACCGGGGTAGGATCACGCTCTCACAGAAAATTAATAGCACGAACAGGTCGGTTCTACCGGGGTAGGATCACGCTCTCACAGAAAATCAATAGCACGAACAGGTCGGTTCTACCGGGTTAGGACCACGCTCTCACAGAAAATCAATAGCACGAACAGGTCGGTTCTACCGGGGTAGGATCACGCTCTCACAGAAAATCAATAGCACGAACAGGTCGGTTCTACCGGGGTAGGATCACGCTCTCACAGAAAATTAATAGCACGAACAGGTCGGTTCTACCGGGGTAGGATCACGCTCTCATAGAAAATCAATAGCACGAACAGGTCGGTTCTACCGGGGTAGAACCACGCTCTCATAGAAAATCAATAGCACGAACAGGTCGGTTTTACCGGGTTAGGACCACGCTCTCATAGAAAATCAATAGCACGAACAGGTCGGTTCTACCGGGGTAGGATCACGCTCTCACAGAAAATCAATAGCACGAACAGGTCGGTTCTACCGGGGTAGGATCACGCTCTCACAGAAAATTAATAGCACGAACAGGTCGGTTCTACCGGGGTAGGATCACGCTCTCACAGAAAATCAATAGCACGAACAGGTCGGTTCTACCGGGGTGGGATCATGCTCTCACAGAAAATCAATAGCACGAACAGGTCGGTTCTACCGGGGTAGGATCACGCTCTCACAGAAAATCAATAGCACGAACAGGTCGGTTCTACCGGGGTAGGATCACGCTCTCACAGAAAATCAATAGCACGAACAGGTCGGTTCTACCGAGGTAGGATCACGCTCTCACAGAAAATCAATAGCACGAACAGGTCGGTTCTACCGGGGTAGGATCACGCTCTCACAGAAAATCAATAGCACGAACAGGTCGGTTCTACCGGGGTAGGATCACGCTCTCACAGAAAATCAATAGCACGAACAGGTCGGTTCTACCGGGGTAGGATCACGCTCTCACAGAAAATTAATAGCACGAACAGGTCGGTTCTACCGGGGTAGGATCACGCTCTCACAGAAAATCAATAGCACGAACAGGTCGGTTCTACCGGGGTAGGACCACGCTCTCACAGAAAATTAATAGCACGAACAGGTCGGGTCTACCTGGGTAAGTTCACGCTCTCACAGAAAACCATCGCAGAATAGCAATTTAAAACTGCTATATTTTGTATGGTGAGTGTAGCGAACCGGACACTCTTTTAACTGGAAACGAGGCATTCCTTCGATTCCGATTCCCGATTCCGGATTTCCGATTCCTTCGATGGATTCGAGGCTTAGTCCTCAGGGGTGACAACGCATCTGAATTTTGATTCTTAATCGAGGTTAACTGTAGATGTCTATGGGCCATAGCATCCACTTAACATCAGGTGGACTGTCTGCTCGTTTTGTCAGCCATAAACTATAAAAAAATTCAAGCACGTGTTGTCTGTCACAAACATCGAGGGTCGAAACTTATAAAATTAAATATTACTTAAATACATAGAGGTTACAAAGGGGTTAAAATTACTATAATTTATAAAACTACTAGCTGGCGTTGTTCTGTCCTTTCCGACGACCCTTTATCCTATAAAAAATCCTCAAATTCGCAATGAAAAGTCACTTACGTAGAATAAAAACTATCCTATCTCTCAAGTTGGAACAATCTGCATACAGTATGCAAAATTTTATTGAAATCAGTTTTAGTAGTTTATGAGTTTATCGCGGGCAAACAATGTGACACGTAATTTTTATATATAAAGATATTTTCACAAAGTTTCCATGATTATCAATTTTAGTAGGTTATTGGGATTGCAAATTATAAATAAGGAGGGATCGATATTTATTTTGATATTTTCGGTTAAATAGGTTAAAAAATTATAGTGTGACTTAATTCTTCATAAGAAAGCTTTTTAAAATGTGTTTGTTCATAATATTTAATTATTCTAAAAAATCTTAAATTCTTTCAACTATCAGAATATACTTCCCACAACTATGCCAATTTTTAAATCAATATCTAAAACGAAAAACAATCAATAACCAACACACAACAAAATCTCGTTAAAAGGGTTCCACTTGGACTTACTAAGGACGGAACCTGAAAAAATACAAATTGTGTAACATCAAAAGGCCTGTTCATCTTTGTGGTGATAAAATAAATTAATATCGTAGCGCCACGGAGAGCTGACGAAGTAAGAACTGTTTTTTATACCATGTTACCAGAGTATATGGTAAATTATTACTTAAAATTATAATTAACAATTTCAGTGGGGGCGGCGCGGATAAAACTCGGTTTTCATGCGCATTATGAAATTATTAGTTTACTGTATGAGCTACCACAGTTTTAAAAGTCATGTTACTATTGCGTAATTCTTTACGTGATTCCACATTTCCCTATAATATTAACTGATGTAATAGAGCTTAGCCTTCGTCTTTTTATATCACTTCGGTAAATCTATAGTCGATTATATAACACTAAGTGACAATACGTATTTTTCTAAAGAAGAGGGGGAAAATGAGTATGCGGCTCACCTCTTCTCTTGACGGTCCCTAAGACGTATCGGTCCGGAAAGATCGCCGGTGGTAAATGATTCCAGAGAGGGGTAGTACGAGGAAAAAAACTCCTAGTAAAACATACAGTGCTGTGCCGCAAAGCATTCAGATGGTATCGTGAGTTTTGATGCGACGTGCGTTCATGAAATTTGGCGCCTGGAATTAATCCGAACAATTCCTCAGAGCACTTCCCGTGGTACATGTAATAAAAGATGCGAAGAAAGGAAATGTTGCATCCCACATTTCTTCGCAGTGCCAGTTGATCGATCCGATTGGAGAGGACTCGGTCGTCGATGATTCGAGCCGCTCTGCGCTAGATGCGGTCAAGAGGAAGAAGCTGGCACTGGGAAGCCCCGGCCCAGATATGAAAACAGTATTCCATTCGATATGTCGACGCTGAAGGATTCCGATACTGGCTAAGACAACGAGGAGAGTGCCTTGAAACTGTGGAGACACGACGACGGTTCATTTTAGCGGTAAACGCTCAAACTTGTGTCTTCTGGGGATTAAACTGGAGTAGATTTAGTCGTTCCTAATCCGAGACTTAGTTCAGCAAAAAATCAATTTCAGACACAAGTTTATTCCGGTACTCGGCGACGTTTTCCCAAGAAATATTGGCACGGCCGGTGTACAGAGCATTATCAGTGCTGTCAACCGCATAGCAATAAATATTATCAGCTTGCAACATATCATTGATATGCAGAAGAAACAGCGTTGGTCATAATACGCAGTCTTGTGAAACATCATCAATAAAGGGCTTGTAATTCGGATTAGCACCGTCTACGACAACCTTGACGCTCCGATCTGCAAGAAAGCTGGTGATCCAACTGCACAATTTTTATTTCGAAGATTTAGATTCGAAGATATATATAATTTTATACTTCGGTTAAACACGACATTTATTAACAGGATGTATTATACATTCATGCAGGTACGCACGCATCGCTTATGTATGTATATATGTAAATACAAGTTGTGTAACTCAGAGCGAGTTACAGATATGTGGTGGTGGGACCGCGGGGGAAAGGGAGCTGCATAGTAGGAAGGAATTACGATGTGCCTCTTTCCCTACTCTCTACGGCAGAAACGTGGTCGGCAGCGCAGCCAAGAATCAGATTCGCAGCTGGGGCCGAGGGTCTGTTATATATTATATATCTGTTATTGCTCTTTATCTGTTTGGGAGTTTCATAACATTTAGTTCAGCGATTACGGAGATTATTAATTTTACATTAAAATTTTCAAAAACTCTTGAAACAAAAAGAGCTAATGACATTCAAGGGTATGGAAATAGTTTCTTGAATCTTAGCCAAAAACCAATCTCCATCAAGTCACCTTCCAAACGAAAAACTCTAACGTGGTAGAGTCATGCTGCAGCTTTATTGTGGTTGCAGCACGTATGGGTCGGCTCGCCTGGGGTAGGACCACGCTCTCACAGAATACCAGCGTAAAAGCAGCTTAATGCTGATGTGTTTTGTATGGCGAGTGTGAATAACCCGAGACCCTTTCTACTGGAAATGAGACATTCCATCCCAGTCCTCAGGGCTGTCAGGGTCAGATGTCTATGGGCCGTAGCATCCACTTAGCATCAGGCGGATTGTGTGCTCGTTTGTTACCCTTATTCTATGAAAAAAGTAAAAAAATATATATCGGTTTATCCGTTTGGCAGCTACGATGCTACATACAGAAACGCAGATACACGGATACACGTTAAACATATAACACCCATCTGTTTGCGTCGGGGGTTAAAATGATTATTCATGTCTTCATTGCATGCAAATTACCGACTCCATCTACCGTCCCCAACTTTAGTAAAAGGCAGTTATATTACAGACAAACATTAAAATTTTTATTTTCATGTAAAGATTATATTGGGTAGAATCAAAAACAGATGATAACACCTAGCCGATTTCTGTATAGAAATTAAGATGTTTTTAATTTTATTAATCTCACGATTTATCCGTGGTAGAAATCGGTGTTTTCTTATATGGACATCTATTCCATCAATTCTGATGTATTGACAGAGGCAATCCTGGACATGTTTACAGACTATACTAGACTTCCCAGAGCTTCGATGCTTCAAGTCAATCATAATATGTTGTATGACGCGGGTTTCCATTATATTTTTATTTTGCCTATGTAAAAGACTACATTGACATTCTAGACTGTATACTCCTGAATCTTGTAAATCTCTCTGACAAATGTCACTGTGCTGTATCATTACAAGACACAAATAAAAAAAAATTGTTTAATTCATCGCCGATCTACTTAGTCTATAAATGCGGTAAAAGTTCTTTGACCTATAAAAACCTTGAACACAAATTTTTGAATAAATTCCTTTATTATATTAACAAAAATAGCGAAAATGTTGCAAACTAGTATAGTCGCACAAAATGTTAATAGATTCGAGAATTTGATGAATTTTAACTACTGAAACTGAAACGCCATTCGTAATGCATATTAGATTGTTTGGAATTGAATAATTATGTAAAATCGATTTATAAGTGCTTATTTCGGAAGCGTAGCGAGCATTGACCGATCTTTATTAATACGATGATCTCGTTTCGCCTTTTAAAAATAATGTGTCCGTTGAATTTTTTACAACTAACCTAATGCGACGAACAAAAATTATCTAAAAATTTTCAATGTCAAGGATATGAGATCATTTTTATATATGAAATTTTATACAGACTACAAAACAGAAACTTTTAAAAATTCTGCCTAAATTTTTAATTATTTTAATGATATTCATCTACATCGTCTTCTTTACCTTCTTTATAACCCATCACAAGCTGTTGCTGAATATAAACCAATCTGTCACATTGACTTTTCATCTTTTTCCTACATATTTTATCAGATAATCACTCCATTCACGAGGTCATCAGGGTGCACCTTACCTTCCGTTTACTAGTAACTGGTCTATCATTAGAGATCCTCCTATCGGTTCTTGGTTCTTCGTACTGGATGGCCGCCCTAATTCCATTTCAAATTACTGATCCTGCTTGTGTACTAATTCTGATTCTTGGTAGAAGGATAGCTTCGGATATCTGAAATACGGTTTCTATGACGCAGAGAAATTAAGATCATAGTCTCCGTTGATCGCTTTGTAATAAAATTGAAGTAACTTATTTTCCACCCAATGAAGAATAACTTCGCGTAGAAGAGCCATACTGGAGCAATATTACAGTTGTAGCCCGAACGGATGGGCTCGACCGGGCAAGGACCATGCTATACCAGCGTTAAATAATGTAAGTAAAATGTTTCCCGAGACTCTTTGTATTGGAAACAATGAATTTCATTTTAGTCACTGGGGTGACAACGTATCAGTATTTTGATTCTTATTCGTGGATAGATGTAGATGTCTGTGGGCCATAACATCCACTTAGCATCTGGTGGATTGTGTGCTTTTTTGTCGCCCTTATTGTATACTAGCTGGTACCTGGCGCGTAGCTGCCACAGAAGAAATAAGTAGAACGATATTTTTGGTTTGGTAGAGTTTGGAAGAGTTACATTGTTTAATTAGGAATGATAATATATTCATTGACTTTGATATAATTTTGAAATAAATTTGTCGGTACGATACGCGCTTATAACCTTCGCACAGGTACAAGCAATATGTTGACAAAGTTTTACCGCAACCTGATGAACGGCGTAGCAGCACATATACATACAGCAGCGTGCATATAAAACGGGCTGCTGTGGTCCATACACCACTGCAGGAAACAAAGAAGGTTACAGATGGATTGTCACCTTTGAGGATCAAGATGAAATGTCACAGCCTATCATTATACTAACTTTCTATACCCTTCAGACTTTCTATACCCTTCAGGAGCAGAGTAGTGCAAGCACTGCCATTTGGCGACAGAACTACGCAAGAGAGTGGTCAATGCTCAGACAGTGGTATAGCTGATCGACATTACTCGTAAGCATCTCAAACGGCAAGCAGCAATAGAATAGAATAGAATAATAGAATGGACTAGAATAGAATAAATTTTTATTCAATATAGATTACAAGTAATTCTTATTGAAAGTCAATATTTTACTTTACCAATACTGACAATACGCACTGGCTGTGCTATTTAGGGTTTCTATTCGGTCAACAAAACCTAATTTTACTATAGTAGGATTGTATAAGAATACGAGTTTACTATGGCTTAGCTAGCTTGTATCGTGGGTATCCCATGAGGCAATTGCTGAGTGAGTAGTAAGTGGATCACAAATAGTTATTTGACATAATTTTCGTACACACGTCATACAATTAGAGTACGATTTACCAAAATTCGATTTCTAATATTTGAATAGCCGTTAGTTGTTTATAATTAGTGTTGACAATGATGTCTGAAACGATAAGTTTAGTGAAAGCACGTTAGGGACGATTTTTTAATAATAAACTAAAAAGTAAAAGAGGCAGGTAAACTCATGTAATTAGCGTTACCTCATCTATTAGACAATAAATCACTGAAAAAGTTGACTTCCGAACGGACATGAAATGAGTTACGTGCTCAGTAGCGTGTGCTGTTTATTAACACGCGATCATTGCACACGATGATGATATTTATTCAAAATATTTTTCTTTTAAATGTAGAGGTAGGTAGTTTTTAATAAAATTATTTTTTTTAATTCGCAAATTTTAGCGTCTTCCTAAAAGAGCAGACGCTCTGTGACCTTTGCCGTATCCTGGTTTGAATTTTAGATCAATAAGAAGTAAAACTGTAGATTCAAGTTATTTCATAATTAATGGCTTTGTAATCTAACAGATGGTAAGTTACAATGAATAAAAATAGTAAAATTTTTACTGAAATTTTAAATTTCTCTCATATAAGTTGTTAGTTTCATGAGTAGTGATAGCTTAGAAGCTAATCGTTCGCTGTAAAATTCAGTGCCCGAGCAACCTAGGTTCTATCCTCACCGGTACTAATGAATTTCTTAATGTTTTAAGTGCTGATTTACCACATCCCAGGAAAAAAGTTATTTCAAAGACGTGTGAAGTCCGCCAACACGTATAAGGGAGCGCGGTGGATACTTAATTGTTCTAAAACCCTCTCAGAAATGATAGAGAGTGTCAGCCTCATTCCGATAAGCGGAGTGTTGAACAGATTCTAGATGGAGCGACGAACTGCTTATATATGAAGGAATTCGGTGGATTCAGGTATCTTAAGACCTCGCTTTGTGGTATTCAGTCTATGTTCAGCATTTAACTTGTAAAAAGCTGTAAGGTATGTAAAATATAAAGCTGATGACGAGGAAGTTGTTATCTAATTAATTATCTCATATATAAAATAGAAAAAGACTATTAGTAGTCCAAAAATGTTTGTATTCTCAGTTATAAGTAATATAATAAAACAAGTGGTCAAATTAAAAATGTTGTACAACCGAATTAAATAATAAAAAAATGAGAATCTCGTAAATGTATTCGAAGTCAATTAAATACGCATGATTAAAGATAACTCAAAAACTCCTGATCACGAGAACCACCAGCTTTCAAATAAAAAAAGAATCATAAAAATCGGTTTACCTAGAAAAAAGTTCTGAGGTATCACACATAGACAAACATACAGTCTACTGTTTTATAATCTTCAAGGTGAAAATGCGGAAAAGTAGATCGCTACTTGCATAATTTTTATGCTACTGATACAATGAAATAGCTTACTGTAAATTATTTCGAGCTCTGACTTCTGAAGAAATCTTTTAGCTCAGTCAGATTTTATTATTTATTTGTGAATAAGTTGCGAAAAATGACTTCCATATACAAATTTAAATTTTAGTATAGTTCTCACATGAATTTCTTTATTTTAAGTAATCTTTATTTTTATTTAACGTGGTAGAGCTATGTTGCAGCATTAACCGTATAGTTGTAGCACGAATGGGTCGGCTCGACCGGGGAAGGACCACGCTCTCACAGAATACCAGCATAAAATAGCAGCTTGATGCTGCTGTGTTTCGTATGGTGAGTGTAGAGAAGAGAGAACCAGAGAACCTTTTTATAACGAGGCATTCCATCTTAGTCCTCACTGCTGACAATGCATCTGTATTTTGATTCGGAAGCCAGATGTAGATGTCTATGGGCCGCGGCAGCCACTTACCATCAGGTGGACAGTGTGCCCGTTTGTCACCATTATCCTATAAAAAATAAAAGAGATTCATCTGGATTTACGAGTCTTGTTTATTCGGAAATTTTGTTTTTAAAATAGATGGCTTCAAGTGGCAAGCTGACGTGTCTCACGCTATGTCATCTTATGGTCATACTCAATTACGTATTTAGCAAGGACGGTGTGAATTTGCATTTTAGTAACTACTCGTATATTATCGAGCACGTAACATGCCAGAGTAGAGTACACGCTATTGAATCTGAGAACGGACTATATGTATTGCTTTATGAAATATATACCATACGTGCTAGGAAGTTTTGCGAAACTAAAAGGGGTATGGTAAAGTAATTATTACTAAATCTTTTCAATGAACTCTACCGGCATCTATACAAAGTTCCATGTGTTTCCAATTTTCGAAACATCTTCCAGGCCCGTTCGCTTCAGACACCTTTTTACGACCCGTTAGAACGCTGCTAGCGTATCTTTCGGCGATGAAACTGGTATTCATTTCGGTTGATTTTTTTTAAAACTTTTGAAATAGAGAAGTAATACGGTGCTAATTCAGGTCTGTAAGGAGTAAGAGTTTATACGTGGTAGAGCCATGCTGCAGTTATATTAGACGATAGTTGTAGCACGAAATGGGTTGGCTCGACCGGGGAGGGACCACGCTCTCACAGAATAGCAGCGTGAAATAGTAGCTTAATGCTGCTCTGTATTTCGTATGGTGAGTGTAGAGAACCGTAGACCCTTTTTACTGGAAACGAGGCATTCCATCTTAGTCCTCATGGGTGACAACGCATCTGCATTTTGATTCGTAATCGAGGATAGATGTAGATGTCTATGGGCCACAGCAACCACTACCATCATGTGGACTGTGTGCTCGTTTGTCACCCTATCTAATATAAAAAAAGATGGTGACTCAACGGATTAACCTGTGTGCTGTCCAGAAAGTCAATCGTTTTTATGATTGAATACGTGGGCGCGTTGCCACAGTGAATCAGCTGCTCGCAGCAGTGAACAGTTTTGGTAAGCGTTTGGTAGTATACCATTTGGTATTGATGCTAATTCGATTTCGTAAAGCAATTGATACTAGATAACCCATCAAAGTAAAAAATTGCGTTCAAAATCTTTCCTGTATTTTTTGATCACTTTACCTTGTGAGGTATAGTTTTTTTTATATAAAACTAAAATGACAAATGAAGTTGCAATCCACCCGATTCATTTAAAGAAGACTTGCAGACTGTCACCTGTGGAGACTAAGAAGGAATACCTCACACTGTGTAATTATATTATCTCTATATATTCTTCAGAATAAAACACAACAGCTGAACTGTTATTAAGCGACAGGAATAGGAATATATGTATTTAAATACATAATGCATTAAAGATAATCGCTCTTATTGCAAAACGGGTTTTAATGATTGTATCGGATTTTATTTAAGAAGATTCTTTGTCACGCAAGAAATCTTTTAGCCGCGGCGCCTCAATCTTCCCGAACAATGTAACTTAATTTACATTTTAGTTCGCGTATTTTTCACAAGACTTCTTTCTTGAAACTACATGAAAGTAATTATAAACTACTTTTTGTAACGAAACGTATAGAATCCATCATATTTAATTTTATAATGTAAGTACTTTGTTAAATAAATAAAGCAACTGCACTTGCGAGTTAGGTGTTAAAATACATAATAAATACATACATAAACACTCGCGCCTGTCACCCAGAGGGGTAGGCAGAGACTACAGATTTCCATTTGGCATGATCCTGACACACCTCTCTCGCCTCCTCCACATCCATATATCTACGCATACATGCTCGTCGGTTAAGGGTACTCCTAATTTGACCCGTTTTCAATATATCACCGATTTGGCCGATAAACTTTTTCCTAGGACGTCCCTTTCCGACTCTGCCGGTCTCTGCCGTTCACTTCTTTCCTACCACTTCTTTCTTTCTTTCCACCGAAGCATTCCTTTCTTAATCCTTATCACACTCTTATCTTATCACACAATTTCTCACCGTGTCATTCAGATTCAGTCTTAACATACTCCTTAACGACTATATTTCTACTGCGTTTATTCTACTCTCGTGCTTCTTCTGCTATACCCAACTTTCACCACCATACGTTAAAGTAGGGACTAGCACAGCATTGTGGATTGCCATACATGCCTTTTTTGACACGTTCTGACTTTTCACAATAGAATATTGGGCCCCATTTACTTTATTTCTTGCATTCACTCGTCGTTCTATATCCTTATCATATCTCCCATCCTTGCTAAGTGGTCACAATAATGTTAAAATGCTTTGTGAAATAACTAAAGAAATCAGGAAAATAATAAGTTTTACCTTACATTTATTTGCTTTTATTTTTTAACCTCTCGGTAGCTATCAAAGTAGCAGATAAAAAATTCCCGCGGACAAACGCAGTGAATAAATAAACTTTGATGTGACAACATAATAAATTAATAGACGAGATGGTGTATGAAACTATATTCATAGGGCTTTATAGTGATTTTTCAGAGATTGTTTATGAAAAAAAAATCGATCTTAAGAATGTTGGATTTCAGCGTTTCACCATTTGTCTAGGAATTCCATAGTAAGACAGATTAATTTCAAGTAAATGTCATACTTTAATTTGGAGAAAGTAACTGTATTACGTGTGTTTTTTTTTAACATCATCAGCAACTTTTGAACATACATATCAATTAGTTAAGACTTCTTAAAGGACTTTCTTAAAAGACGCATTATTATATCACGTCCTGTTATCTATTATTATATTTTTGATCTGGTAATTTTTGGGATGGTATCGCCACGCCGTCTCTGTTGAAGTCTTCGTCGAATTTTTGGTCACGCATTAGACTGGATGCGGTTAGAAATTTTCTAATGCCGCGACTTCGTTGCTAATTTCATTTAAAATACATTAAATCATTTAAACAATATATCAAATATTCTTAATTATAATCTGAATTAGAATAATAAATCATGACAAATATTTCTTACATATATTGTTTAACTACGGATATATAGTTAACCGTTAGTTGAAAATAAAAAAGGTTAAAAATTCGTTTTGTGAACTAAAAAGAAACATAATTTTAGTGTCAGTCAATTAGATATATGTAAGTAATTTTTTCAGAATATTAGAAAACATAACATTTATATTATAAGCAACAGAAAAAAGATCGAAATATAGTCTTTGTGAACAGTACTAAAACAATTCAATTAACAATCCTCAATTTGTAGTTACTAGGTATTACTTTTTAAATGG
Organism: Parnassius smintheus behrii; assembly: GCA_036936625.1. Classification (NCBI taxonomy): domain Eukaryota; kingdom Metazoa; phylum Arthropoda; class Insecta; order Lepidoptera; family Papilionidae; genus Parnassius; species Parnassius smintheus. The sequence continues at coordinate 28,832,681 of JAUPFT010000007.1, forward strand.
TTTTAGTTATGTTAACTATTTATCGAGCAAATACTAAGATTAGTAAGATCAGTTTGTCAAATACTTATAATTTTTTGGTACGTTGTTAATTTTAATTAATTTATCTAATTTTTTTTCAATTGCATTAAAATTAATTTTATGACACGTTTTATTGCATATATATGCAATAAAATGTGCCTTATATGTTTTTGTTTTATTTTGAATAAGCTTTTTTAAATTAAATTAAATTATTGTTACCTTTTATTGTTTTGTTCTTGTTTAATATAATAATGTACAGTCCAACTTTAAGTAACACTGGGAATATTTTATTGTCCTTATAATTTTATTCACAGAGGTTCGCTGTACTTAAACTTTACGAAAGTAAAACTAACACGCTTATTGTGTACTGTCAAAGAAATATTCACAGCATATTATCTAGTGTAGCTACAATGGAAACCTAGGAGTGTCCTCAATGCTGCCATTTAAACAATTTGTTGGACTTGGAACAAAAGAGATTAGAAGACAAAACGTCGCGTTCGCGATCGCATCGGTTTTAAAATTCGAACGCGTGTTGCGCACGCGCCGGTTCTTAGGTTACTGGTTAATGTTTCCCGCCAAAACGCGCGGAGATAGTAACTGATTGCACAGATTCAATCACAACTGCATTTTTTTGCAACATAGTGTAATTTGAGGATGCTTGATAAATATTTATACTTATAAATTATCTGGGCCTAACCTTTTGGATATGAGACTTTAAGCTATACCACAAAACAATTATTACCTATTTATTTCAACCCTTAAACTTAAATATTGAACTCGCCCTTAGTAAGCAAAGTAAAGTTTAAATGTAACATATGTTATTTTAATAGTCTTAAATGTGTTTTAATGTTAATAATTATTAAACTTAATTGCAAATAATAAAACTGAAGCATAACAAATTTTAAAACATTGATAACTTAATAGACTGCGAATAAAAATATTGTGAGGAAAGGCACAAGTCATCAGCATTTAAGAAATTAAAAAAATGATTTAGTTTATGGAAACAACTTATAATTTAAAGGAACTATAACATTTATGGTAATAACAACATTGAGCTATTATGTATTACCTACGTACTAGAGGCGACACTGCATTCAGCTACTCTGTTCCACTCAACTGCGGTGCATACAATACACCGTACCCGTACTTTAATCAGTCACTCTATATAGGTATTATCGATGAGTCACTCGCTAGGCGCTTGTAGAGTTGTTATGTGTTGCGTTGATTTAAAAAAAATCTCTTGATAAAAATATGCCGTCACGTGTACTTGCTACTCAGATATTGCACAAATAATTCAAGAAATGTCAGTAAAAGCCAAGGAATTACTTTTCATCGGTTAATAATATACTTAATCAATAAAAAAGTATTATGTATTAATAATAAAACAAATTATTCCTAAGACGCCATCTCGTGTCAGGGAATATAGATTATGAAATTAATATGTTCAGATGCGACATTTCTGTTGGTACTTAAGTATAGGACGAATATATTATTATACACATTTTTTTGTAGAAACATATATAAGTTATTATAATTTTGCAAAATTTTTCATGTTTAAATCTGCTTATTATTCTTTTATTTTATTTTTAGGTTTCCACATCAAAGTCAAAGTGGTATAAATTCGTCCATTATAAACTCTGGCGTGCCCAGCATTTATGAACGACTTTTATTCCAATTGCAATAAATATATTTGTATTGTAAATGTTATGTTAATAAGTTTTGTTAAACATACATTTAGTATGTTTTTTATATTTGACTTAGATACCTTTTAAAATATTCAGATAAAATATCATTGAAATTAATTGTGATATAATATCATGTAATATTATATTAAATAAGCAAATATAATATACACAATAAATGACAAAATTTAAATATTGTTCTCGATATAATTTACCTATTTAACAATACAATCTTCTATTACCTACGGGTCATTCTACCTATGTTTATTCTATGATTAAAAAACAACCGCGTGAACACAGAGTAGTGCACATTTTTGTTTGAGATAGCTATTCTAGTACGTAAGTACATATTACTTCAATGGGTAATAACTATTAAATATATTATAATATATAGATAGCATTTACAATCGGACTATCATGGTGTTTGTCATAATTTAACTTAACATACAGAAGTAGACATTTCAAATGATAGAAAATGGAATAATAGAAAGATTAAAAGTAAATGGTTAGTTTTATAAACACATAAATGTTTGTGCGTGTGTGTGTTTACGTTCAGTACACAAATTCGGTTTCAAATTCAGCAGACATTGTGTGTGTATCACATACAGTACTCCTTTCAGTTTCATCATGAGATTTTAACTAAGGTGTTCTAGGTTGAATAACAAGGCTTTTATTAATTTTATTGTATAATAGTTGAAAACGTTCAGCGAATGGTGACGTAATCATATTCTGTTGTTTTAAATATTCGTTTCGTCTTACTTTGGTGAGCAAAATGGAATCATAGTAGTTTTAGCACGGGTGCATGGGTGAGTAACATAGAATTTAGAATATATAATTTTCGGGCCAACAGAACTTAAGCATCAGAGTAGATTTGGAAGGTAGAACCCATAGCATAGCATAGGTACCCATAGCATTACTTTGAAAACAGCACGTTGTGCACATTCAATCTCAATCATGCAATCTCGATATATTCCTTCACAAGACACAATGCAATACGTGTCCTTAAAAACCTTAAAATTTGCAGCTGATCTTAGGCGCTTAACACTATTTTTTTTACAAATTATTTTAACAAGTATTTAGGTGTGTTACTTCCATAAAGTAGTGAAATTATGATAAAAGTGTGGTCTGTCAGGATGGCTTTTTAACCGACTTTAAAAAGAAGGAGGTACTCCGTTCGGATGTACGTTTTTTATGTGTGTTACCTCAGAACTTTTTTTCTAGGTGAACCGATTTTGATGATTCTTATTCGAAATTAGGTGATTCTCGTGTGGTCCCATTTAAATTTGATCAAGATCAAATCAGTAGTTTTTGAGTTATCTATATACAAGTATATTATATAATGCGGATTTAATTGACTTCGAATACTGATATATATATTGATAGATATTGATAATGTTCTCATTTTATTTATATTGAAGTCGGTTATATATATTTTTTTACTTTTACCACTTTTTATTAGTTCTATGTAATATGTCAATACACTGACAAACAATTAGTGTCTTAGAGTATATGTTGTATACTCTAAGTTAAATTTTAAATGAATTAAAGTTAAATATCTTCTTATACTTATAATTTTAAAAATTACATTTAAGGGCTTTATAACTTATTAAGCTACTAAAACTAAATTCGTTGTTTTTTCATAAGATATTTTGATTATTAATGTTTTGATCCATTGTGAGTTTTATAAACCCTTAATATTTTTTAATAATATAATTTAAATCCTGATCTCTAAGAACCTAATATAAATCCCTAATGATCTACCTAAATTACTCGAGAAGTTGCTGTTTGATAAAAAGCTCGAACCCTCAAATAAGTAAAAACGTTCGCCCAAAGTGATTAACATTCTCTTAGAACTCAGCAATTTTAGATCAAAACTCAATATATAAACTTGTGAGTAATGAAAAAGGGTAGGTCACAAAAATATTCATCAAGTAATAATTATCTTCATGAATTTGAACCAACTAACACATAAATATCCTATAAATGAAAATAGACGTCCTCTCTTTTCTAAGAGAGTTTTAGGGATAGACTAGAATAGGGGTTTGAGGACGGGGCATGGCGTTGCATAATTCGGTCAAAAGGGTCGTATTCTGAGATGAATCCAGAATTAAGTTTATACAGAATTAAGTGTATAAACTTATTTCTGGATAAATCTCAGAATACGACCCTTGACCAATCTAGTGTCCAGTTACAAACTATTTGTTCTCTAATTTATGGTAATTTGCAGGTCGTAATGGCTTGAAGAAAGCTTTAGCAAGACGGTGCTACAGTTTTGTAGTTAAGTTGCTCTTTTCAAGATTTTTATATTGATCGTTTCATGTATTTGTCATGTTAAAGCGATTTTAAAGCATTGTTGTGTGCTAAACATCGATCTTTCCTCACATCGTGCATTATATTGTTCCTTACGTTATATCCGTGTATTGGATACATATTTCTAAAATTATTGGACAACATACTAAACAGTCGACACATATACATCCTTGCATTGTACTGATTCCTTTAAGTTTTCTTTTTAATCATCTTATGTATGTAAATAACTTCTTTTATAATAGAAAGTTTAATAAAATGATTTCTTATACAGTTCGATATTATAGTCTACAAAGCTCTATTACTCTCTATATAATATAGTCCTTATTGGAAATGTGAATTGCATAGGTTTTCTGAACCTTTCCATTATTCGTATTTTTAGTTAGCGGCGAGTACAAAAAATTATGATTTCATATTTAAGCAGGACTGTTATTAAATAATATAAGCACAGGTAAAGGTAGGTATAAAAAGGTAATTGATTAAAAGAATACAAAATTTTTGGCTGTGAGGTTGCGGCGTTTTTGAATCCATCACCTTGTTTTATTTCACTGGTGTTGTAAGGGGCGGCTGTTGGAAAGGCAAAAAGATATTACAGCTTCCGATAGATGGTAGTTTAATTATAGTTTTATATAAATTACCCAGACAGGCGTCGAAGGCTGCAGGTTCAAAGTTGCGAGATATTTTGTACTGCAAGTAAGCCCAAGCAAACAATATACTTTATCGTATTATCAGACACTTAGTTTTTGTGCTGTAAAAATATTTTCAAGATATTTTTGTTTGATCGCAATGCATGTTCACACTTTATACTAGTCTATATTAATTAGCAGTTTATAGTCATTAAATCATAAAAGCAGGAGGTATTATTTTAGATAGAACGACTAGTAGTTTCACTAATGAACGACATACAAGAGTACACATAAAGGATTCCTACCATTTTGTCAGCGAGATTAAAGACCTACATCTGGCAGACAATGAAACTATGGTCAGTTTTGATGTGCAGTCATTGTTTACATGCTTACCTGTTGAAGACTGCATCTCAATTGTAACTAGAAGGCTGAAAGAAAGCAACATGCCCGTAGAATATGCAGTATTACTCAGACACTGCCCTACATCTGGCTACCTATTGTGGAAGGAGGAGTTCTACAAGCAAGTAGATGGTGTGGCGATGGGCTCACCTGTATCTCCCATTGTCGCCGACATATTCAGGGAAGACTTTGAGGAGAAAGCCCTGCTTAGTTCTCTCATAAATCCAAGATTCTACAAGCGGTACGTAGACGACACTTTCACAATTCTACCTTTAGATAAAGTAACTGCATTTTTAGACCATCTTAACTCTATAAATTCTAAAATTCAGTTCACAATGGAGTTAGAGGCAAACAATTCCTTAGCTTTTCTAGATGTGTTAGTAATTCGGAATCCTGATAACACCTTGAGCCATACTGTGTATAGAAAAAAGACCCATACAGATAGATATTTAAACGGTGATTCTCACCACCATCCTTCACAGTTAGCTACCGTGGGTAAATCTTTGTTTCAGAGAGCACGAGGGATCTGTGACAGTAAACACCTGGCTGCAGAGCTCCACCATGTCAAGCAAGTTTTGCACGACAACAAGCTTCGAATCCCGCGCCTACGTCACAGTGAACGAGTGAAGCCGGCCTCAGTCGAGCGTGTACCTGCTGTACTACCATATGTTAGAGGAGTCACTGACAAGATTGGCTACATCTTGAAGCGCGCTTCCATCAAAACATACTTCAAGCCGCTGAAGAAGATTGGTCAGTTTTTACCATCAGTCAAGTGTAATGTCCCTCTGCAAGATGCAGGAGTGTACAAGCTTGATTGTGAATGTGGTCTCTCCTACATAGGACAAACTAAAAGATCAATAAAAATCCGCGTTAAAGAACATATAGCTGATGTGAAGAATCGACGCTCCGGGAAGTCTGCAGTCTGTGAACACGTACAGGATCGCCCCCGTCACTACATCAGATTTGACAGACCGCAAATCCTCGCTAAAGAACACCGATTCCTTCCAAGGATGATTCGCGAGGCTATTGAAATGAAAAAACATCCTAACTTCAATAGAGAAGATGGCTGGGTGCTACCATCTGCTTGGGATCCTATAATAAATAAAATTAAATCCCAACCCAAGCATACAACTGCAAGACTTCAAGATACCATAAGTTCATACTGCATAGATCGGAACAAAAGATAAATTTAAATCTATGGTAACCGCGGTTAACTATGACATATGGACGTTGAACGTCTCAGTCCCGCCCGTGACCATGAGTGCTGTAAAGCGTTCGAAACGTCGGGTATTTAAAAAGTTAAATATACGCGAAAAATTCCGTAAACACTAGTATTATTTCAGTGTGTAGTGTTCGCATAAATATAAGAAATCATTATGAACGATAGTTCATAGTACATCGATAAGGTATGATATTGCCTTCGTGTTCTTATAGACCCAAGCTCCACAGCTGGACACGGGCTTCTACCGTTGTAACAGTGTATTCGCAGTGCCAGACCTCTCGCATCTTTTGCCTCATTTACATTCAGCCCCTGGCACTGCTCTTCGCGCTGCCGGCAATACTTCGCTAAATACTGCCGTAGCAGGATCGCGGGAAGTGTGTATTCACACTCTGCCCTACCACTCACATCGCTTTCGGCTTTCGACTATGGCAAACGTCGAAATAATTACAGCGTCCGCGCTGTGTCTTCTTGCAATACAAAATTATGTTAATAATTTAAAAAGATTTCAAATTTAAAAGAAGATAGATAGATAAATAGAAAATTTATTTGCTTAAAACATGGTACATAAGATGATCAATGACGTGGAACTGACATGTTTTGCCATAATTGGCATGCAAAAATGATATGAAATGCAGCTAATTACACAAACCCAATGTTACATTTTAAAATTATTGTATTGCTTAAAAGTTAGGTACAAACATTCTTTTTGAATTCAAATAGGTATTATGTACAATTAAATACTTATACAGATCTACTCTATTTGAATTCTTACTGTAAATTGTTCAAAAATTATTAATTGAATTATTACATTATTGTTACATAAATAATATTACATATTATATGAGATTAGTTAAGCTATTATTATTTTAATAATTACGCTTCAGTATTAATTAATTCATAATTTTAACTACAATAAAATTATAATTTAAAAATCTCAGGCTATTATGCAAATATTACCATTTAACTTATTTCACATTTTAATAAATAAATAATCAATATGAGTTACTAATCGTTGTTAGAAATAAAATGTCAATGTTCATTAATTCCTTAAACTAAATTTCATATTAATATAATAAATTTGACGAATTTATAATTAATTATGTGCATAGGTACTACATATGTTATCTCAAAAAGAAAATTCGTATTCGTAGAAGATGATGAATTGTGGTTTTTAACGTTGAAATCCCATATAGTTTTTTCTGATTCCAGCAGTTCTAAAACTTTATTGTAATTTCATTATTCCACTCGAAAGGCATTTTGGTAGATCGTATCTGAATACATTCAGCCCTGTTGGGCAGGGAAGTGAGCAGGGCAGTGGGCAGGGCAGTATGTAAACAGGCTACTCGCGTTGACACTGCCGCTGCCACTTGTAGTGTTATGCTACTTACATACCATTTTACACTATTTTAAATCTATTTTTCCATTCTGTTTTTGATTTTCTGCATTCATCTCAAAACTGGATATTTTGCATCACCTTTATTTCCATAGGAACCTGTAACATTTTTAAACCATAAGAACACAATAACAAATCATTTTCACGTCGTATTTTCACGTTATCAGCACTTTTTAAATCGATGTCAATGGAGTCTACCTTTTTCGGTCTTTTATTTAGTTCTCCGTAACTCTGCAATTTCGGGCTTCGTGCGCGCTGTTGCGCTACCTTTTTTCCTATATCAATAATATCTCATTTTTCACTTAAATCTTGCCGTTTCTCTATTACGAGCCTAAAACCAAAATTTGACATGTTTTGACATCGTTGTTTATCTGGTTGTCATGGCAATTTTTATTCAAATATCGTTACCGGCCTGATGTTTTTACTTCAAAATACTCCTTTCTTCTTGGCCATTTACAAGAATTTGCTTTTAATTTAAATAATTTCAAATTTAATGAGAATAATTTTCCGTTCTTAGGCCAGATCCGTCAAAAAGCAAAAATAAGCCGAACAATCGGCGAAGGGGAGTCTGACTTGAGCTTTGATACTTGAAGCATCTCCTAAAGGCCTTTTCCGCACTGCCTCGGGATCCTGCAAGCCTCTGCCCGCTCCTTAAGTCGTCGCCTAGCTACGCCTACGCCTCCGCCTACTAGTGCGTTGTGTTTGCCTACTTCAAGCGCCGCGTGTACCTACTTCAAACGCTGCGTGCCTACTCCAGACGTTGCGTGGACCTACTCCAGACGCTGCGTGTCTATTCCGGACGCTGTGTGTGTCTACTCCGGAAGTTGTGTTTGCCTACTTCAAGCGCCGCGTGTACCTACTTCAAACGCTGCGTGCCTACTCCAGACGTTTCGTGGACCTACTCCAGACGCTGCGTACCTGCTCAAGACGCTGTGTGTGTCTACTCCAAGCGCTGCGTGTACCTTCTCCAGACGCTGCGTGTGCTTTCTCCAGATTCTGCGTGTACCTAGAGCAGGAGCTGTGCACCTATCATAGGCATAGCCTGTGCATACTTCGTTGCAGTATCTTTATCTTTGTTATTTTTTTAATAATATTGTAAATCACTATCTTCATTACATCCCATCATCACCTTCATACCTTTTTTTATAAAAGAAACTGTAAAACTTTACAAATTTTTAAATAATTTATTTTATTTTGGTTGTTTTCGTTGTAGTTAAGTTAGGTTCTTTAGTTTTTTATTGTCGCTTCACGACACACTGCCACTGCCCGACGATCGCTCAAATGTCGGTTTTTCGCGCGGAAGTCAAAGGACGGGAGCGCGGGCGGCAGTGAGTGTTCACATTCAGCTCCATCGCTCTCGCTCACTTCGCGCCAATAGTATATACGCAGTAATCACAGTAATCTATGGCGCCAAGCGCCTGGACGAACGGACGTGCGTGCCGTCATGTTATAAGTACGATCTACCAAAATGCCTTTCGAGTGGAATGATGAAAATACAATAAAGTTTTAGAGTTGCTGGAATCAGAAAAAACTATATGGGATTTCAACGATAAAAACCACAATTCATCATCTTCTACGAATACGATTTTTCTTTTTGAGATAACGTAGTACCTATGTACATAATTAATTATAAATTCGTCAAATTTATTATATTAATATGAAATTTAGTTTAAGGAATTAATGAACATTGAAATTTTATTTCTAACATCGATTAGTAACTCATGTTGATTATTTATTTATTAAAATGTGAAATAAGTTAAATGGCAATATTTGCATAATAGCCTGAGATTTTTAAATTATAATTTTATTGTAGTTAAAATTACGAATTAATTAATACTGTAGTGTAATTATTAAAATAATAATAGCTTAACTAATCTCATATAATATTTAATATTATTTATGTAACAATAATGTAATAATTCAATTAATAATTTTTGAACAATTTACAGTATAAGAATTCAAATAGAGTGGATTGAGATATTAAATACTAAATTGCATATACTTCAATGAGTTAATCTAAACATTAAGCTTGGTGGGTGATAAATATACGCTTTTAACAAATAAATAAAGCCTTTAACATTATGACATTTAATAAACAATGTAATCTTCAATTTGTTTTAAATAATAAATAACAAACTCCTGATGCTCGTACCAGCGACATCTCGCTTATACATGTAGTAAGAAAATGCAATACGGTGAACTAAACTTAAAGACGACGAAGGCAACGACATAACAGTGCTAGCAAGACATATTCGGTTTAAATTAACTAAGTGTAGATGGCGCTGTTATCAAAGTTACCATGGATGCACAGTGCACTGCACACTGTTATTATGTTATCATCAAATCATATTTTTACTTACTTGCCTCTTGTTTTGGGGTGCAAATTAACAGATATTATTGCTTTAAGTTTATGATAATAAAATGATTCCATCAGTGCTGTGACCTCAGAAGACCTTGTTCAGGTTATTAATTTAATCTTAACCATAATAAAAGATTGGTTGAATAATTATAATTGTATCAAGTTGTACCTAAATAGGTAAACAATGTGACGAATAAAACTCTTATTTCACGCTTTGTTATAATATAATATATAATAGTGTTTAAAAAAAATACCAAAAATTGAGTACAGTATCACAAAGATAGGTACATATAAGAATAAGAATCCTACTATGAAGAATAAAAAAGGTAAGGTAATAATTACCAAGCGACATGTCGGGCGATACCTATTGAGTTAGGTATATACGAGTACTTATATATCATTGAAACAGAAAGGGTATGTTCCGAAATACAACGCAGTGTACTGTCCAATGCAAATGACGTATCATTTGACACTTTATTGTACTAGCGTGCCGCCGCCATATTGTGTCGGATATCCGGCATAATAAAACAATGTTTAATTGTGTGTTTGCCGAATGAAGCATGTCAGAATTTGTTTCTATTTATTCAAATACAAAAAAATATAGAATAATTGATGGTATATCCATTAGGAGGATATAATGATTTTTGGAGCACAAAATGACAAAATAATCGCCAACACTTTTGCAAATGGCGCAAAAGTATGACGTCATATACTGTCCAATGTTTTGAAACGAATCACCAGTATAGCGTCGATTCATGACGTCATTTGCATTGGACAGTACACTGCGTTGTATTTCGGAACATACCCTAAAATAATTCTGCGTCGATATGTCATACTACCGCAGTGTTGCCATATATACAGATTTCCCCGTATTTATACAGATTTTTGGTGTGTGATACAGATTAGCACTGGATACAGATTTTTATACAGAGTTTTCTAATTCTATTGATTGGATTAATATAATATTCAACTTAAAACAGAACGAAGCAAATTAAGTGACTAGATACCGCGTTACACACATCATTGCATGATTATATCCTTAATGGTTAATTTACTTTTTCACAACATAATTAGTTAGTATGGTAGAATTACAAGTGTATTATAAAATATGTATATATAAGATATGTGTGACTGAAAATAATAAAGTAATTATATGTTCGTTTGTTGCAAATGTTTGAGTTTTAATACGTTGTTTAAAAATTTAGTGTAAAGTGTATATTTTATACGTGGTAGAGCCATGCTGCAGCTATATTATGGTTGCAGCACAAATGGGTCGGCTCGATCAAGAAAGGACCACGCTCTCACAAAAAACCAGCGTAAAATAGCAGCTTAATACTGCTGTGTTTCGTATGGTGAGTGTAGAGATCCAGAGACCCTTTTTTACTGAAAACGAGGCATTCCATCTTAGTCCTCAGGCGTGACAACGCATCTGCGTTTTGATTCTTAAGCGAGGATAAATGTAGATGTCTTTGAGCCACAGCATCCCCTTACCATCGGTGGACTGTGTGTTTGTTCTCGATTGTCACCATTATTCTATAAACATTTTGTTTTATTTAATTACGATAGCCAAACTTTATCACCTTATCACCTTAGTAGTTATTCCTTATTTTCAAAAAAAGCAATGATGATGGTGATCAATTATTCTATTTTGGTTTATTATATTATACAGAATTTAAGTTTAAATAGCATACAGATTTAATACAGATTTTAGCAGTTTCTAATACAGATAAAAGGTTCAAGGCATCTGGCAACACTGTACTATCGTACCGCTAAGATGAGTTTTGTTGTCGCTTGGTAACTTAAAAAAATCACATTTTCACAGTTTTCGGTGATCAAGCGACTAAAATTTGACTGATTTATGAATAATTTTCACTTGGTTCGTTTTTAACTTTATACTCTTAGTAATTTTTGCCTTGACTCGAATAACTGTTTAAACATAAAGCTTTTTTCCTTACGGTATCTAGGGCATAAGCATTACTTAATAAATTTTACCGGGAGTTAGGTTGTGAGCGAAGGCGAAAGGCTTTTTAAAAAGCAAGAGGAGCACAAGTGCTCACTCTGAAGTTCAGGTTAAGACTAACTTTATTCAGGTTTTAAGATACAATATATATGATGTGAGAACAATGGTCATGTGATGTGAGAACAATGGTCAATAGTAATCTTAATGCTTGCTGTTATTGCAGATAACAGGAAGCTATTTTAACTGAATACTTATTATCTACTTATAATAAAAGCTCTTGTCTTATGTCCCTCTGATAGCTGTAGTTCCACGAAAATACTTGTTATCTAATTACAATGACGGGCATTGTCTAATGTCCGTCTTATATAACTATTTCCATGAAGCTATTCTAAATGGATACTTATTATTTAATTACAATGAAGGGCATTGTCTAATGTCCGTCTTATAGTTATATAACTCCTCCCCCCTTAAGATGAAGGCGCGCCGAAGGCTGCGACTGGAGCTGGATGCTTTCAGCTTCCGGTTCTTGCGGGACTGAAGTGCGCGCCGACTTAGGTGTCCACCAGAATTTGTAGATTGTTACCAGCACTCCTGTTAGTAGTACCATGATGTATAAGGTGATCGACGACCAGCTAGGTGTGCTAGAGATGATTGCCGGTTTTTCTATCGTAGGCTTGACCTCTTCTGACTGCTGTATCGCTTTCTTTAGGTTGTCTAGTTCGATGTTTTCCAATTTGATTTTAATTGGTAATAGTTTCGGCGTTTGATGAGCTCGGGGTAGCGGGATAGTTTCTCTGATGTTAATGTATTTTTGGTGTGTTGCTAAAGTTCTATCCATTACTAGAATCTTGCAGTTGTTGTCTGTTGTTACTAAGAAAACGCCTTTGTTTCGTTGGTATTGAACGTCGTTACCACATGTGGTTTTTATGACTTCTTCTTGTTTCATTATTACTATCCAGCTATTATCCCTGATTTGTTGTATGATGTTGTTTTCGAAGGTTGCTGTTGCATAGGTGCAGTTGTGTGGTTCTTGATGCTGAATCAGTTGAGCTATACAGTCATTGGAGTGCAGTAATGTGTTCCACTCTAGGTGTCTGCAGATGACCTCGTCTTCTATTATCTTGGTGCATGGCTCGTGAGGATATGCGAACTTATTATTACCCAAGACTAGGAAAGGATTTTTGGGAACCAAGATTGTGTTATTGTCATTAGGAATGGAATATAGGTGTAGGAGGTTATATGGTTGTTCTGCAACTAATGGTATTTCTAGTATGAAGGTAATACTTTCGTTAGTGCTATATGCTTTTACTATAATGCTTTTTTCCCATAGTTGTATGTTGTTTAGAATTGGGGCAAACGGTAAGTTTCCACTGATTTCATTTTGAATATTATTTAGTTCTTCTATTAGATAGGAGGGGTCGATAATGCTCGGGTGCATCTTTTTAAGTTGTGCAAATGTGAGTGCGTTTTCTAGAGTATCTAGTCTATCATAGAGTTGTTGGAGTGAGCTTTCTATATCGTTGAAGATGTTTATTAACACCATATTATTTTCTTCCGTTGAATATCTGTCTATTGCTCTGTATATTTTTATTTGATTGTTTTTTATGGTTCTCAAATTGTTTTCATAATTTTTCATGAATTCTTGCATTATACTTATCGTTTTTTTTTGATTTGATTTATTATTGTTAAGTGATGTTTGTATTGCCTTGATTTCGTTATCGAATTTAGTTGCATCGTCTTGGTCTAGGTTTCCTGTAATGGTTTTTATTATTGTTCCTAGGCCATTTATAAGGCCACGTTTATATCTATATCCTAATCTATAGCCTATTGTTTCTAAGCCTAAGTAAATTAACTTACTTTCTACTGTGTCGATGCGATAATCTATTCTTTTGGTTATCGCGTCGTTATCTGCTGATGTATTTTGTTTTAATTTTATTGTATAATAATTGCTGCAGATCTCTAAATAAATTTCTCTTAACTTTGTAGTGTTGTAAACTACTGCTAAGTGGTATGTATCTAGTTGATATTGGGCCTTGGCTTCTGTTAGCACCAATATCCCATTGTGGCTGTCTATTGGCTGTATGATTGCTGTTGCTGCGGCGAGCTGGAGCACTGCGATGCAGGCGATGGCGTTCCTGAAACATGTTCAGGGCGCCTTAGTAAGCGGAAATGAACTCTTATTGTTTTGGCGTTTACGTGTTTGCCTACGATTTCCGCTATTTGCTCAGGGTGTATACGCACTATTGTATACGGCCCTAGGTACTTTGGGTCAAGTTTGTTACTTCTTGCTGTTTTTGCTACTTGCTTGTATACTACATCGCCTACTTTAAATTGCGCTGTTTCTTTGTCTTTGTTTGCTTTTTCTATTATTTGTTGCTTTTCGCTTGACAATTTGCTATTAATTAATTTTTGTGTGTTTTCCATGATCTGTTTGTGTTTAATAACGTATTCCTGATAAAATTCTTTAGGACAATGTAATTCTAATGGGTTTCTACTGTCTGTATGTCCGTACAGTAGTTCGAAGGGTGTGAAGCCTGTTGAGGAATGAATTGTGTTATTGTATGCTATCATGGCATATTTCATAAGGTTTGTTGGTTCATCCTTATCTGTTATTCTCTGTATTCTTATTATTTCAGCTAATGTGGAGTGTAGTCTTTCAATTGGTGAGTTTGAGTTAGGGTTATAAGGTGTTGTAAAGTGTATGTGTATGTTATGCATAGCACATATCTCTGAGATGACTTCATTGTCGAACTTTGAATCAGAGTCCGTTGTGATTTTCTTAGGTACCCCTAATACTGAAAATAATCCAAGTAGTGCTTCTGCGATGTGAATGCTAGTTGAGGCTGTGAGTGGTATTGCTTGTGCGTATTTTGTAAAATTGTCTATTATAGTGAGGAACGTCGTGCCTCCACTGCTGTACAGATCCATGAACATATGTTCCATTGGTCTATGTGGTGTATCTGTTAGTGATAATGGTAGTTTTAGAGGATTACGTTCGTATTTACTTTTAAGACAGCTATCGCATTTATTTATGAATTTTTGTATTGAGGGTAACATATTTGGCCAGTGATAGTTCCTGTGTAGATGTTTGTATGTTTCCTGTATTCCTCTGTGTATTGTTTTTCCTTCATGGTATTTCCTTATTAGGTCTATTTGTTCGGAAATATTTTCTATTAATGTGACTCTACTTTTGCATCTAATTAATTTTGGTCCACGATTATTAAATACTGATTTATATACTTCACAGAATAATTTATAGTATTCTTCGTGATGAAAGAAACAATGAAAAATTCTGTCTGGGATTGTGTGTTCTTTTAGGAATGATATTATTTGGTCTTTTGTATTGTTGATTGGAATCCAGACGTCTTTGATAATAGTTTTTCCTTTTGATCTATCGTCGACTCTGTATGTGTCTCCTGGTGTTTTTCGTATGTGTAGTTGTTTTAGTTGTCTATCAATTGCGTCATCTATTTCTGGTATTTCGTCAATCACTGTCGTTTCCTGATTATTATCTGTGATTTGAGATGTTACTGACGTTGGTGTTTGGTTTTCCTGTGATTGGTTTTTTATGTCGGGAGTGATAGGCATATCTAATAACGTTCTAATATCTATGTTGGCTATGTCTAAATCGTCGTGTGAAGTGCTAGGTTGAGGTTTGTCTGTGTCAGGATTATCATTTATTTTGTTGTGGTGCACCGTTTGAATTCTTGATAGTGCATCAGCGTTTGTATTGGCTTTGCCTTTTTTATATTGGACATCATAATTGTATTCTGCTAATCTTAGACGCCAGCGCGTAAGTTTAGAGTTTGGATCTTTGATGGACATGATCCATGTGAGTGGGCGGTGGTCAGTGTAAATAGTAAATTTCTTTCCATATAAGTAAGGGCGGAAATACTTGATTGCCCATACGATGCTCAATAATTCCTTCTCTATTGTAGAGTATCTTGTTTCTGTGTCTGATAGTGTGCGTGATGCGTATGCTACTGGTTTGTCTGACCCTAATTGTCCTTGAGATAATACTGCGCCTATTGCTACGTCTGATGCGTCTGTAGTGAGAATAAAAGGTTTTTCGAAATCTGGATATTGTAGTATTGGTGCATTAATGAGTACTTGTTTGCATTTCTCGAATGCTTGTGTGTATTCTTTTGTTAATTCGATTTTGCTACCTTTTTTTAGACACTTTGTTAATGGTTTAGTTAGCTTTGCAAAATCCTGGATGAACTTTCTGTAGTATCCCACTAGACCGAGGAATGATTTGATTTCCTTCTGTGTTTTGGGTATTGGGAAGTTTTTAACCGCTGCGATTTTATCTTCATTTGGCTGAAGGCCTTTATCTGTTAGTGTATGACCTAGGAATTTAACTTGTTTTTGTAGGAATTCTGATTTGTTTAATTGTATTTTGAGATTATGTGTTCTGAATCTGTCGAAAACTTGTTTGCATTTGTCAAGATGTTCCTGTAGGGATGTGGAATATATAATTACGTCATCTAGGTACGTTAATACGTTACCTAGTCCTCGCAATACTGAATCCATCAATTTTTGGAAAGTACTTGGTGCGTTTTTTAAACCGAATGGCATCCTGAGAAACTCATAATGTCCGCGATCGATAGTGAATGCTGTTTTTTCGACATCTTCTGGGTGCATTTCTACTTGATGATAGCCAGAGGCTAAATCTAATGTGGTAAAATACTGTGCTCGACCTAGTTTATCTAAAATGTCATCTATGTTGGGTAGAGGGTATTTATCTTCTATTGTTTTGTCGTTTAGTTTTCTGTAATCAATCACTAGTCTATACTTCTGTTCTCCTGAAGCATCGACTTTTTTTGGTACTATGTGTACTGGGCAAGACCAAGGGGAGTTGCTTTCCTGTATGATATTGTTTTCTAGGAGCTGATTAATTTGTTTTTTGATCTCCTCTTTTAGTTTTGGTGCCTGTCTATAGTTACGCACATAGATGGGCTTATTATCCGTGAGTCTTAGTTGGTGTTTTATTTTGTGAGTGAAAGTTAATGGTATTTCCTCGCAATGGAAGATGTCGCGGTAGTTGTAACAGAGTTTCCTAATTTCGCGCTCTTCCTCCGGGTTCATGTGACTTGTTCTTAATCTGTCTAGATTTTGTTTTAGTATTTTGTCTTTCTTATTTTCTATTTTCGTGATCTTGTTATCCGTGTCTTTTTGAATTTTATTTTTTATTTTTAAAGGTTGGAAATGTAGTGGGCTACTGTTTTTAAAATTAATTTCTTTATCGGATGTGTTTATTACTGTCATTAATGTGTTTCCTTCTTTTACTGATATTAGTGCTGGTGGGAATATTAATCCGTTTTTTGTTGTTTTTTTATCGGAAAAATATTCTCCTTCTTTATAGTTACATAGTAAATTAATTACTTGTTCACATCTGGGTGCTATTTTGCTGTATGATTTTATGTCGTCCCTTATGGGTATATTGGCTTTATTTGTCCGGAGTACCATATTTTTTATGTCTATTTTGCAGTTTAGTGGAACGAGTAAATCTAATCCTAATAGTCCTACAAAATCCGAGTCAAAGTTAAAAACTAAAAACTTGTGTGTAATATCATCGTTAAATAATTTTTCTGGAAGTTTTATGTATGCTACTTGTTTATGTTTCGATGTTGCGTGCGCTGTTTTAATGAAATGTGTTTCGTTTTTTATCTTAATGTTAAGGTTTTTCTTTTCCTTCAGAATTCGCGGATGTATTAGTGATTGTGAAGCTCCTGTATCTAAAAGAAATCTGCCGCCTAACTCTTCTATGAATATGTAGGGAAGTCGGTTATAGTTTTGTATGTTATTCATAAAGACTATATTTTCAGTTGATTTTCCAAATCTAGGAGAAAATTTTCATCTTGGACCTCCTCGGAGATATTTTCCTCGGTGTCCTGCTCTGATGATGACTGATTGTCTTCATCATCATTTGTTTCGCTTTGACAGTGTAGTTTCTTTACCGATTCTGTATTGTTTTGCGGGCTTTTATTTTTATTGAATCCGTCTTTCTTTTGGAAAGTACCTGATTTTGTTGTTTTATTGTTTGTGGAGGTTTTGTATGTGCTTGATTTGTTTTGTTGTGCACGCCTAGTTCTGAGTTTTACCTCCTCCTGTTTTGCTACCGTTATGGCTTGATCTAAATTTTCCACACTTTTTAACTTTATAAGTATCGCGGTTATTGGGTTAAGTTTATCTAAAAAGGTTTCTAAAGCCATCTGCTCATAGTAAACTCTTTTGCTTGGATCAGTTGATATTAATGTGCTCATTAAGAGTCTGATTCTATCACCGAACGCATCTATTGAACTGTTATCTCTAGTGATGTTCATTAATTCCTGCACTAATTGAATTTCGGTGCGAAATTCGCCAAATTTTTTTTGGAGAACCGATTTTATGTTAGGCCAAGTTTTTGTGCCAGGGTTCTCGGACAAAGCTTCGACAGCTTTTCCTGTTAATTTGTTTCTAATGAGACAAGCAATGCATTCGTCGTCTCTATTAGTAATTAGCTCCAGAGCATTCTCGACACCTTCGATGTAGAATGCTAACGTCCTCTTGTTCCCATCGTAACTGGGCAATAGTCTTGAGAACGTTGAATAGTCGGTAGGTACCGGCTTTTCATCAATAACAGGTTTTTCTTCATGTACCTTCTTATCGTTTGCCATTTTTATCAAAAACAAGAAGTGAACAATGGGTAGAAGCACCTAGCGAGTGTTTTAAGTATTTATACTACTATTGGTCCCTAGACACTAGAAAACACCACAAAAGTTGTGTAACTGTTAGTATGTCCGGGATAGTGAAAGGAGTCTCGGGAATAATCAGAATAAATGCTTACCCCACGAGCATAGCCGATGAGAGGCTGTTGATTTTTGGTGAATCTTCCTGACTTCTGCTGGATTCTGCTGCCTGCCGCCGATGCCTGCTGCTGCTCACGGTAGGTTCTTGATGCACGTCACGGAACAAGGTATTAAGGAATTCTCCACTGGAACCGATGAACGCGACGTACCGACTGCGCCAGTTAGGTTGTGAGCGAAGGCGAAAGGCTTTTTAAAAAGCAAGAGGAGCACAAGTGCTCACTCTGAAGTTCAGGTTAAGACTAACTTTATTCAGGTTTTAAGATACAATATATATGATGTGAGAACAATGGTCATGTGATGTGAGAACAATGGTCAATAGTAATCTTAATGCTTGCTGTTATTGCAGATAACAGGAAGCTATTTTAACTGAATACTTATTATCTACTTATAATAAAAGCTCTTGTCTTATGTCCCTCTGATAGCTGTAGTTCCACGAAAATACTTGTTATCTAATTACAATGACGGGCATTGTCTAATGTCCGTCTTATATAACTATTTCCATGAAGCTATTCTAAATGGATACTTATTATTTAATTACAATGAAGGGCATTGTCTAATGTCCGTCTTATAGTTATATAACTCGGGTTGATTAATTTTTTTTTCTCGTCACTTTTTAACGCACCTTAATTATGTATCTACTCATTTTCATTTAGTAGTTTTTTCCTAGACGAATATAGTAATGTTATATCCTTTAAATATATACATATATATATATATATATATATATATATATATATATATATATATATATATATATATATATATATATTATATATATATATATATATATATATATATATATATATATATATATATATATATATATATATATATATATATTTATGTCGTTTGGTAATATTTTACCTGCCTTTTCTTACTGTTTTTGTTACTTAGATAACTATTTCTGATATGGAATTTGTATAAAAATGAGCTTATCCCTCTAATGCCCCATTTATGCCTAATTTACATTCAGCCCCTGCCACTGCTCCTCGCGCTGCCGGCAATACTTCGCTAAATACTGCCGTAGCAGGATCGCGGGAAGTGTGTATTCACACCATAGATTACTGCGTATATACTAGAGACTTATATATTCTGCGTCTTGAAATTTCGCAGTGCTTGCTTGTTGATGTTTTTTAATTTCATTAGTCTCATAAGTTTGCCTTGGTAGTAATCGGTATTTTTTGCGAGGATTTATGATCTATCAAATCTAATGTAATGGCGGGGACGATGTTAAATATGTTCATAGACTGCAGACTTCCCCGAGCGTCGGTGCTTAACGTCAGCTAGATAGATCTATTTGCAATACTTGACGTGCTGAAGCTCGGCAGCCAGTTGTTCTCTGTCACAGATCCCCTGTGGTCTGTATAACAAAGATTTTTCCCACAGCAGCTAACTGTGATGGATGGTCGTGAGATTCACCCTTTAGATATCAGTTTGTATGGATCTTTTTCCTATAGATATTGTGAACAATAGTGTTATTAGGCTTATTTGTCTCTAACTCCATTGTGAATTGTATAACGGAGTTTATAGATTATATTTATAGATTATAGAGTGGTGGTCTAAAAATGCTGACTATAATAGGATAATAAAATATAAGATGACTATCATAAAGTATCAGAATTAAGCAATTACGCTAGAGGTAGGAGTAAAACCCCTATTACACTACCCTGAATCAGGCTCCCTATGCCCTGATTCAGGGTGGTGTAATAAGAGAAAGGGATAAACCACAAATCCTCGCAAAAGCACACCGATTCCTACAGGATGATACGCGAGGCTATTGAAATTAAAAAAACATCCAAATTTCAATAGAGAAGATGGATGGGTGCTGCCACCTGCTTGGGATCCTATAATTAACAAAATTAAACCTTCATGATACTGTAAGCTCATTTTGCGTAAATCGGACCAAAAATGAATATTCAAAAACTGAAGGTAGCCGGACTAACTATGACATTGGGATGTCAAACATATCTGCCCACCCCCCCCCCCTCGTGACCATGGGTGCTGTAAAGCACCCGAAACGTCGGGAATTAAAGAAGTAAAAGTAGTGTGTAGTGTTCGCGTCATGTTAAGTGATTTATTTGTAATGGGTAATGGAATGTAGTTGTTTTTCTGTGTTTATCATTGCAAAAGCGACATCCAGAGAACCTTTGTTCCTTTACATTTTATGGAGTAATTTCCTTACGCCTAAAGTAGTCAGATGGTAACGAAAATTGAAGTGCTAATGTCGCTAAAAGTCACTAGAATATTTTGTAGTACGTGTAGTATCAATTATTGATAGATCGCGATGCGGATCACAGAATTTCTAGATTTCCGAAAATCCATATCGCGATCCAAGGATCGTGATAAATATTTCGCGTGGAGTGTTGCTGCGATACGGATCGCAAACTGGATGACTTTTGTAGCGATGCGAGCGAAATCGCAAACGAAAGCGAGAATCCTATTTCGACGGAAGTATTATGATTGGAAACAACACCCATATTATGGGAAACATCGTGTGATGGTTTTAAAAACAATTGTAAGCGCATGAAGGCACTTCAGAAGTTACTACCAATTTATAAAAAAATAAAAAATGACGCTTCAATGGAAGATGTTAGAAAAAAAATCGTTAAAATCGACTCGATCGATCGATTTTTAATATTATTGTCATAATGATACCCACACAAACTTTAAGCAAGCTTTTATATGTTGTAGAGCCATGCTGCAGTTATATTAGTAGTATAGTTGTAGCACGAATGGGTGGGCTAGACCGGGGAAGGACCACGCTCTCACAGAATACCAGCGTAAAATAGTAGCTTAATGTTGCTGTGTTGCGTATGGTGAGACTCACAGGTGACAACGCATCTGCATTCTGATTCGTAATCGAGGATAGATGTAGATGTGTATGAGCTACAGCAACCACTTACTATCAGGTGGACTGTGTGCTCGTTTGTCACCATATCCTATTAAAAAAAGCTTTTTCTACATTTCGGTCCATTTTAGATATGTCTACACTTGACAGTTTTGTGCCCAATACTGACGTGATCCGTAATGAACGTGTAGAGTGTGTCGATATGGATCGCGATACGTCATTCCAGATCGCGTCCAAGATCGTGATAAATATCACGCGTGTAGCATTCGCAATACATCATGTTCATGGGGGAGAGGAGGATAGACCGAGATCATAGATTACTGTTTTTTTATTAACTGGCTTTATGGCTCTGGGTTCTAGCCCTTCTGAGCCTATCATCTCTTTCGGAATCTTCATTTTATATTCTTTTTCTTTGCAATATGCTGATGCGTCACGTGAAGTCCTTGGGAGATTTTGACGTCAGCTCAACCTAGCGGACTGTTGATGACGACAGCCACTCAGGTTCATAAAACGCCCAAGCGATCAAAATAACGAGGTTTATATCGACATCAAAGCACTTGTTTCGTTGTTTTTTCCAATAGTTCACACGCGCGGACACTTAATTCACCAAATTGCATTACTTTTATGAATCAAAATCCACTTCAAACCATTATTCAAGCGACAAAACAGGAGCGACAATTCGTCTACGGCCAAGTTCCCGCCAAAAATCCTCTGGATTACTGTATATATCTGAGATCATGGAGATTAGAAAAGAGGAGAACGATCGCTACGTAGTACATCTAAAGCATAGCCCACCTATTCTTGAAAATTTGTAGAATTTATAGCGGCGCTGCCGTTGGTGAGTAATGACTGCGAAGTATAGCTGTTTATGTGTATGAGTTAGATGAAGTTAGTTAAATAATGACAAATTTTCTTCGCGGCATTGGTGAGATAATTTTCATGCTCCGTGATTTTGTAAATTTTAACAAAAAGAAACATAAAAAAATGGAGAAATATTTTACTGTGCGTGGATGTGCAAGTGGTTTAGAATCTGATTGGAAAAATAGACTGAAAATGACTTTTATTGAGCGAACTTAGCGATCGCAGCATCTCACTTATGGTGTCCATACCTCTGGGACACTATTTTCTACGGTGATTGTTCTACTGTTTTCCAACCTCCATGGAGTAGACTGAGATATTCAACGTCCAGATGTCATGGTTAAACGCGGTATGAACTTGTAGTATCTTGAAGTCTTGTCGTTGTATGCTCGGGTTGGAATTTTATTTTATTAATTATAGGATCCCAAGCAGATTATAGCACCCCGCCATCTTCTCTAATGAAATTAGCATGTTATTTGATTTCAATAGCTTCGCGACATCCTTGGAAAGAATCGGTGTTCTTTAGCGAGGATTTGCCGTCTATCAAATCCGATGTGGTGATAGGGGCGATCTTCAATGACCGCCAATTTTTTTATAGAACAAGGATAAAAAACGAGCACACAGTACACCTAAAGGTAGGTGGAAGCTGTCGCCCATGGATATCTAATTCTATCCTAGATTAAGAATCAATATGCTGATTCTTTGTCAGTAGTGACAGGTGGAAAGTTTCGATAAACAATTGTTTTTTTCACGTTAATTTACATTGAAAAAAAAAATTTCAGTATAGCTTCTGTTTTTTATTTGGATCAAGAAGCAGAAAATTACCGATTGTGTAACCAAAGTCAGTGGCGTAGCTATCTTGGGTGGCACCCGAGGCGGAAGTTGGTGGTGTCACCCCATCGAAAGTAAAAAGCAATAAATTTTATATGATAAAGGACATGGATCATTTATTATTTATAATATTGAACAAAATACAACAATAATTAAGAAAGAAAAGGAATTGTTACCTATACACTCAGACGAAATAAAAATTATTTCGTCTGAGCCTATACAATTAAAATTTCTTCTTTCTAGCTTTGACTTTTTATTATTTATCACTATAGAATATAATACACTTTTACTATAGAATATAATATACACTATAGAATATAATATACGTTATATATAAATACACGTTTAACAATTCACGCCAACCACACACAACGTACTTCCTTCACGAAACTAATGAGAAATGTTGCAACTGAGACGTCAAAGATCGCGAGTATGGGACGGGGAATCACCCACGACAGCGTCATGCTCTTTTGCGGGAGTCCCCGAATTATACATAGAGCTGAGCTAGTGCTAGTGGAGGAATACCCGAAAAAGAAATTTTTGTGCTAGCGATTTTTTTGTTTGTACATTGTTCTTAAAGTTGAGATACCGTGTGGGTGTCACTCCAAAAAAGGTGACACCCGGTGCGGCCCGCCCTCGCCCCCCCCCTTTGCTACGCCACTGACCAAAGTAGACAGTAAAAGTGAGTAAATATACAGTTAAACGTAATAACGTCCGTCTGCTGGGCAGAGAGTGCCGCAGCCACACTACACCTATGTGCGTTGTGAAGTCCTCTCATGTCTTAAAAATATTTTAAATATTTACGATTGGAAGTTTTTCACAGAAAATCAGCACAGATTTTTTATTATAATTCAGACACCTAATGGATAGATTTGGTTAGAAAATATAGTCACTTGTTGTATAATGGTCGTAAGTAATTATGTTTTGTAATAATATATAGAATAAAAGTGAATTTTAAAGTAACGTAACACAAAATTAAAATTACACACTTAAAATATTTAACTTAATTTATTTACAAAAATATATCGTTGAATGTTAAATGTTATTTATGGCAGTTTAAGGCAGTGAAAAATCTTATGATAAGTACTCGTTCACACCGTTACACGGTATAATCAATTTAGTGTTATTCATATAAATAAAAACTTTAAAGATTTGCGACTTCAAATATATTTAAATTGAATTTTTTGTATATTTTATTGTAATAATCACAAATCAATCTTCAAGCAACTGCAAGAACTTTTTATAGGATATTCTAATTTCAGTCTTTAGTCAATCTGACGTCGCAATGTTTTAATTACGTAAATATTTATAAATTAATGTAACGCAAACATTATTTATAAAATTGTCTTACACTATTTCACCTATATATATGTATATACCTCTTAAGCATGATTTGAATCGAGTGGATAATAGAGCCATTTGAATTCATAGCCTTTAAGTCCATATTTTGCGTCTTTTTCTGTTTCCGGTTTAGGAACATCGTCCGATAATAAATCGAGAACTTCTTGTGTAATTTTGGGACGAAAACCATGTTCATCAGCAACGTAATCGATTCTGGTTCTGACTCCATTCCGTCCAGTAACATAATAATAACCTTGTTTTGCCCCATTCGTATAACCTTCTTCGAAGTGTCCATGGAATCCTACGGTGTAATTAAACGTATATAGAAGTTGAGTCATATCGTCCTTAGTTAAACCTTCAGGCAATCCTTCTTTCTCGCCGGGGCGTTTGTAGTAGATGTCAGTATTTTTATCAACTATTTGCATCTGAGCTGATATCAGTAGTGGTTTATTGGGTAGTGAGTTTTCTTGAGTTGATTCAAATGAATTTGTTGCGGTGTTTTCCGTAAAGTATTGTTGTTGGTGTTGCTGTCTCAGCTGTTGTTGTGACTGCTCGTCATATGATTTAGGATTTCGGTTTATTCCTGATTGCAAAGTTTGACCTTGGTATTGGTTACTTATAAGTGATTGAGGATTAGTCAATTCAAGATTGTCTCCTTGTTGTGAATAATTAGGCTGTTCTTTATTTTGTGGTGCAACACCAGTGGCTGCTTGATAATTATTTCCATTGTTTGAACTTCCTTGTTGACTTTGTTGAGGATATTTTCCGCCTGAATTTTGATCTAATTGTGGATAATTCTGTGACAATTCAGCATCTTGTTTTAGAGGATAATTTTGTCCGTTGCCAAATTGTTGCGAATTGCCGTGAGGGCTACCAAAGGCATTTTGCTGAGGCTCTTGAGAAATAGCTGGTTTTATACCACTATTTGAAATAAATGGTGCTTGAGTAGTAGTCGTAGTAGTGGGAATGCTACAATGTGAACAAGATTTTGTGAGGGACGCTGGACCCGGCTTTTGTGATTTTTGACGAGATGTGCTCAAAACTGGTGCCGCTGCGTTAGTTGACACTTGCTGTGAAGGTGGGAATTGAAGTGATCGCCCTTTTTCTGCACCAGTTCTAGCAGTTGGATCTGTATTTAAAATAAAATATAATTATTTAATGTTACGTGTGTGTCTGTGGTGTATGATAAGAAGAATATACTAAATACTTCTTCATACATCATCGATATGGGGCGTGCAGATTGTTGAACGTAAGTCTGTTGATCAGTTTAATAGCTGAATATCCACTAAAATACCGTAATAAGAACAAAATTCAAATCACAGAGGTTTGAACTCTGTCCGTCAGTCCGGCGAGGTAAGTATGATTAACTCCTGCAAGTCGCTTATGTAGTAGTAAACTTATAATATTATTAAATTGCATTGTATTTTTCGAGAGTCACTACGAATAGTCTGGCACGCAGAATCTAAAACTTCCCGCCTCCCGAATAAGCAGGCTTCCGAAAAGGCTTTAGTACTATAGATATCAGACATTGTCAAATGGAACAGAAAACCGAAGAGTAGAATCTGTCACTTTGTCTTGGGTATGTGAAGAAGTATTTGATTCCGTCATCAGTCGGTATATCGAAGTGCTCGAGTGTTTGAATTGTATGATTACGATGGCCATGCGACTACAGAACCAGAGTATGAAACGTATCCTACTCCAGAGAGGTGTAGGATAGGGTGATATTATATCCTCGAAACTATTTATTTCTGCATTAGAAGATGTTTTCAAGCTACTGGACCAAGAAGCATACGGTATTAATATCAATGGCGAGTACATAATTCACCTTCGATTTGCCGACGATTTAGTCACGATATATAGTTACGACACATCTTTTCATTAGGTATACGTCAAAACTTGAAAATAAGATTGCACAACCAGTGCGTGTTGCCAGTGATGACATATGGATCTGAGATGCGGTTCTTCACTGCTTGCTTTAAAAAACGACAACCGATGGCTGGAAAGGTTTTAAAGTGGCAGCCTCGAACCTGTAAGCGCGCGGCCCCCCACTGGATGGGAAGTCGATGCATGCAGGTGGCTGAGAACCATGATTTGTGGCATTCCTTAGGGGATGTTCAGCAGTGGTCTTGTGAAGGGTTGTAATGATGATGATTAAATTGCAAGTACAGTGGCCGCACATTCTCACGCTGATTATTGCTTATATAACTACCCTACAAATAACTACCCTAATTCATGATCGTAATAAAGAATCTTTCCTTACTTCGTAATAATTATTCTAGTATAAGATTTAATCATTAAAACGCTAATTATAGTTTAATTATAGTTCTAGATAATGTATTGACATTGTAATAATAATTTTTAGGCTTCTTTTTTAAGCATTAAAATCTAATTCACTATTTCGTTTTGGGTTAACATTATACACTAAATATACGAATTTCAGGTCCAAAACTCATCCTATTTACGATCCTAAGATTCGTGGCATACGAACAAACAGTCAGACAGCAGAGTTTAATAACCCTTTGGGTACGGAACTCTAATAAGGAAAATTTGTGAATGAATTACGCCTCATCATAATATTTAATGGAAATTCTGAAATGAGTAACGTAGGAAATTTTCTATCTAACTCTTTATCCTGTTTTCCTTGATATTTGTGATACATTCGTCATATTATTTTTATGATTTTACAAATGACCATGAGAAATGACAGCATGTTCCCATGTTGTCAGCATTGATATTGAAACCTTGTATAAAAACATTGGCATAGTTTTAACTCACATGGCTTTACTCGAATATTTTTCATTGACAAAATCTTAAAACCTCCGTTTTCATCGGTGGCATAAACTGTAACGTGATAGACACCATCCGCAGTAATAAAGCCGAATTCGCCCATAATGATTCCATTCTCATCTGAAATAAACAGCAAAAAAATTAATCCTAAATAAACAAAAAAATAAATAAAAAAAGAAGCCAATTGATTTGACTTATAAAAAAGCCTGTTACTGTACTGTACCTTATAACATATTGCATGAGAAAACAAGGACATTTGCTAAGGAAGATTTACGAGGAAGTAATCAATGATTCTTAAAGTGATGCAACCAAATACGTATTTGTATTGTAATTGATGAAAAAATATGAATGTATTTTAAGTCCAAAGTTATTTGTCGATCAACCACACTTTTTCGATAATTATCCAATGATGTCAATATTTATATAATCTATAGTATTAGTTTTATCTAAGCAATTTAGTGGATTTCATGAGGCTCTCGATCAAAGTAAATATAAGATTCATCGTAAAACATAAGCGCGTTAAATTTGTAAATTGCAATGACTCGTTTGTATGTTATACTGAATAATAGTTTAAAATTCACTGTGATTTAAGTATGTTTAATATTTAAACAATACACCGTAATTATGCATGAATTGAAAAATAGGCGTATGGTTTCGTTTTATAAAAATATACACAATACTTTTTATTATATGGATATCAAAACTATCAAAACTTTGCGCCCTCCTTTCTGCCAAGGAGGGTCGCGTTCGTATATGGCTTAGAGATCTCTAGTCAGATCGTTAAGCCAATTCCTAAAAGGTTGGGTTTAGTGGGTAAAAGTCACCACATAACCACGCAGCCGGCTGCGTGGTATGCTATGAGCATTCCCAACCTCCCTCCCCCGCTTTCCGGAGGGTTGCCCACATTTGCTTCGGGCGCAAAAAAATATCAAAACTTACGTTAGTATAAAGCAATAAAATACGTTAGGATAAAAATAAAAATAAGATAAAGATTTTTATTAACGTAAGTTTTATTACTTTTTTACGTTTGTTGTTCACCGTGTAGGGGCGGTGTAAGAATATCCACAACCGCATATCAAACCATGAGGTGAGCAGCAGCGTCACTCTCACACCAAAAAAATACTGCGGTTAGCAATCCGCCCGCCAAGCATGGCAACTATGGCACATAACCTCCCAAAGAAGCTATATGAGCGGAAGGCCTATGTTCAGCAGTAGCCTTTAACGGTAATTACGTTTGTTGGTTTTATTTGATATAGCCTTCATACTTCGCGTACAGGTCTCCTCCGATCTCTGAAGGGTGGGGCTTGTATGAGTTAAAAGGTGAGGTTGAAGGTCATGAAGCAATTAATCCGCTGCGCTACGCTAATACTTCAGTATTAGCTTATATTTGTAACATTGAAACTATGGTCATTCCGCGTAGTTCTCGGATGTCAATCTTGCTCTCGTAATTAAAAAATTACGACACATATTCTCGTCGAGTATACCTCAAAACCTGAAAACTACGTTGTACAACCAGTGCGTGTTGCCAGTGATGACCTACGGAACCGAGACGTGGTCCTTCACTGCTGGCCGTATGAGGACGCTCAAAGTCGCTCAGTGAGCTATGGAGAGGAATATGCTCGGAGTTTCTCTGCGTGATAAACTTAGAAATGAGGATATCCGTAGTAGAACCAGAGTGACCGACGTAGCCCAACGGATTACTAAGCTGAAGTGGCAATGGGCCGGCCATATAGCTCGAAGAACCGACAACCGTTGGGGAAAAGAGGTTCGAGTGGCAGCCTCGTACCGGTAGGCGAAGTGTAGGGCGATCCCCCACTGGATGGAGTGACGACCTGGTAAGACAGGCTTTGTGGCATACCTTGGGGGAGGCCTATGTTCAGCAGTGGACTTGTGAAGGGCTGTAATGATGATGATGAATCTTTTCTATGCATCGAAAAAAAAAAGAATAGTGGCTTCTATTATAATGGCATAAATATAATTATTATAATTATTTAATACAGAGACCGTGTCATCATTTTAAACAAAAAATATCAGAAAATTTTTAAGCCCAAACGTTACACGAAAAGTATAAATATTTACAACCACATATCGTCTGGGTGTTTTAAGAAGTGCCAGAGGGAACGAACCTTAATATGAGTAGCAGCCTCTTACGCAACTATAAAATATAAAAACTGCGGTTACCAACATGCCTGCCAAGCGAGGAACTATGGCAAATATCATCCTTGTGAGGGAATATGTGTTTAGGCCTATGTTCAGTCATGGGCTTTGATAAGTAATGAATGAATGAATGAATTTAA
The DNA here is from genome assembly GCA_036936625.1 of Parnassius smintheus behrii. Classification (NCBI taxonomy): domain Eukaryota; kingdom Metazoa; phylum Arthropoda; class Insecta; order Lepidoptera; family Papilionidae; genus Parnassius; species Parnassius smintheus. Next base: position 28,862,460 of record JAUPFT010000007.1, read on the forward strand.
TAAATTAATTTATTTTATACCTTTCTTTTCATGACGATGCTGTTCTCCTTCTATAGTGAATCCGAACTCGTAAGGTCTGTTTTCATCCGTATATTTGTCAGCACATTTCACTTGGAGCATACATATTGTTAAACATACAATAAAAGTAAACTTTTTCGGTTCAATCATCTGAAAAATAAATAAATAAATATATTACATTCACGATAGGTCATAAATCAATACAAAGTATGCTGTTATTTCTATAAGCTTTAGTAAAAATGTCATGTATGAATAAAATTATGATAAATTCTGTTTAATACGCATCGAAACGAAGTCTCAAATATTGTTTCTTATATAATTTATAAGCTTTAAAAAATTGAAGCAAACTGTAAGGCAATAAAAATGCCAATTCGTAGTTATTAAACATATAAATATCTCTATATTGGTTAAGCTTAAATATAACTTGTGACGTACAACCGGATATGTGCAGTGATTATAATTTGCTAAACCGATTTAAACGAACTAGCCGTCAAATCAATATTTTATCAAAATGTTTTTATATCTTATCTAAAGAGATTCTTGTTTTGAGAAAATATTGTTTATTTTACGAGCGTATTACAACAGTAATAAATGATTCTTAATTAACATTTACTACTGAGGTATTAATTAAATTTACGTCATTTGATAAATATTGTACATTTACGATACAAGTATATTAATTATTTTTTACATAATTATTATTAAAATGGATTGCCAAATGAATTTTTTATTTAAATAATATACCTGTATTTCAACCGACGTCTAAAAAACAGGAGGTTCTCATTTAGATCGTATGTTTTTATGTTTAAATTTAAAAACACACGAGCTTAAAGTTATGAGAATATAACATTATAAAAAGTTTGATTAATTTCATCTTTTCAATTTCATTTTCATTCATCGTAGTTTGTTGTAGCCAGAAATACAGCTGAATTTATGGTTCTGCTTCTATGTAAGAATTATCGCAAACGCTACGGCAGTCAGACGGAGTTAATTAAGCGTTTAGCATTATGGTGACCTACCACGTGGCCTAGTGGTTGAAGCCATGTAGGTTCCGCAACGTCTGTTCAAATTTTATCCTAAGCCAACAATGCAGGGAAGACTAAATTGTTGGTAATTAATTCTAGTTATGTGAGAGTCTTCTTGTCAATGACGCTGCATCTTCGAGTAGCTCTTATTTTATCGCACACGTATCATTATTATAACCCACCCATCCATAATTACCAAACGCATGAAGGAAATGCTTTTTATATGATGGTTCATCCATCAACTGTGGTGACTGTGGGAGTTATGAGAGATGTCCATTGGGGCCTATGATTTCCGGATGATGGTATAATCACCCAGTATACACCAAATGTAAATTACCCTGACCGGCAAAGGGGGAGCAACGCAAAGGCGCGTTATGCGTGGTGATTATAGCTACTCCTCCTCCAGGTTCTCCCAACCTATGTCTGGCGGTAGACCTTATGATGAAAAAGACATAAAAAATAGTCACAAAAAAGTTTGCAGTGAACAACTACAACAACTAACGATATTAGGCGTTTGATTCACAAAACATAAAATTAAAAAAATCATTTATTAATGGTACAATTTTTTTTAATATTTTACTTCTTATAAACTTCAAATATTCAACAAACTGAAAACATGAAATGAGATATTGTAATAACGATAGATTACCACTTACATTATTATTATTTTATTATCTGTAAGTAACTTCAATATTATATTGTAAAAAGTTTCCCAGATTGTTTACGTTAATACGGTAAGAATAAAGATTATTATTTACGTTCATAGTTTGTAAGAACACAAAACATGTATATTACCTAAGAAAAATATTTTAAAGAAATAAAACTACACTATTACATATTGTTGCAATGACGTTTTCGTCTTAAATTTTGTATTCAAGGACAATAATTGCCGGTACAAGAATTATAAAAAATAACTTAGCATAACATCGATATTCAATTTAACTTTATGATTATGTACATGGTTATAATATTTTTGGTTGAATCTATTGTAAATATTTTTTCTCAAATCGTTTACGTAATATATACTCTAGCTTACGTATAATATGTAGGTATATTCAACACTAAAAATGCAATTTACAAACAATTGCTTTAACTTTAAAAAAGTAATTATTTTCAATTTCACAAGGAGATTTCAAATTGAAAAATAATAAGTAAGAGATTATTTCACAAAAGTGTTGCTTGCACTATTATTATTGAACGCATTAAAATAAAATAAATGTAAGTATAAAAGTTGATTTTATAAAATAAAATAAAAATAAATGTAAGTGATAATGTTGATTTTATAAAATATTGTTTTTAATTTAAGTGTAAAAACATCGATGAATGTATGTAAAAGGGCAACTAATGGAAAAATATCAATAAATTTTTATGTAATAATTTACCTTATTGTATATATTTACGCCTACGTGTGAAGGCGTGGGCGTCTGTGCGGCCTGTTGCGCAAGAGTTCACACGAGACTGTGCTGATTCTTTGCTCTACGTAATTTATTAACACGTCTAAAGCATGACTTCATAGAAAGATCTTGAGATAATCAGAAGGGATATGCTATTGATTTATATTTTTAAAGAAAATAAAATGAATAAAAAAATCTCTATAATTACATACAGCTTAGACTACAAAGAAAATAAGTAAATGCCGTGACATTGTCCTACAAGGTTTTACAATTTATGTAACTCCAGAATCATTGGAAATATTTTATAGAAAGTAAGGATTAAAATCAGGCGTATGTGACTTGCCTTATTTGTGATGAAAAGACTTAGAGAACTCGAACTGAGTAAAAAAAGTATTAAGTTAACAGAATCTGCGTGCGATTGAATGGTGAACCTACTACTTATTAGAGATTTTTGAGATATGACAAACATTACTGCGGAAATATTTTTTTATCAAGGATTACAATGATTAATTTCAGCTATTTTCATTGTGATGTCCTATTAATGCAGTTTATGGTTGGAATTGGTAACTGATATTTTATTTATTTATTTATTTTATTTATTTATATATTTAAGAAATTTATGATTACAAAGATGAATAGTTTTAGTGTAAACATAAACTCATTAGAGTTTTTCCGTACACCATTGCTGTCGACACATTATTCTAATTAACACTTTATAATACATTACATTACCAAAGTTACATTAATATTATTACCAACTTAAATTAGGTGCATTAAATGTTATGTTTCTAATTGACAAACTATTTATGGGTACAAAAATACAAAATAGTCTTAGGCGATGAGCGTAAAATCACATGGTGAACTTATTACATTCTGTGAATAATCGTGACACAGGATGATTATAACATATATTTTTATAAATTTATAATAAGATAATATGTTGATAAAGTAAACCAATAATATAGAACGAGAAGTTGTTTAAAGTGTTACGAGTATTTAGTAAGAGTTAATTGTATATAAAAAAAATTTAGTTTATATTTTATGTTTTTCGTGTAATGACGTCTTTCAAAGATTTAGGTAACTGATTGATTAGATTAGGTATAACATAGTTTAAAGTTCTTTTTCCGTATAAGTTATTATATCTAGGTAATTGCAAATAATATTGAAAATAGATATTGCACGCCTTAAGCGCAAAGCGCTTAGGTATGTTCTACTAGGGCCTAAAAATCAAGAATCCAACGTATTGTTGCATGAAATCGTATCTAACAATCATATTGAACTAAATGATAATTAAAGCACTTTGTTAGAAAGACAAATGATCGTTGAACTTATTATATTTTTTCAAAACGGTTAATTGCTATCGATGCGCACCATAATTAATGCCTTCTTCCGCCGAGATCGGAAACAATTGTGCCAGTCAGTCCTCCTCGGAATCCTGGGCAAGCTTGCTGTGAACTCGTGAATAGGGTAGACAACCTTCCATGGAAAGTGGCTAGAACCTTGGTCAGAATCAATGACAAATCAGGAGTACGTGTGCTGAACCTTTGTGATCAGGAACAGATTATAGAAAAAGGCACACTAGTTGGTACTTGTGAGGAAGTGGATTGGTTGCGTCGGTGCCAATATCTATCGATTATGTCGATATATGGGACCCCAGGCAAGGATGCACAAACCAGAGTGACCATACTTTTAGAAGACTGTCGCAGCGTTCTCTCTACGAATGAAATGGTCAAGGCGCAGAAGTTGTTACTCATGTACGCCGATGTTTTCTCTAGACATGTGTCAATCATTCATTTCTAGTGACCGAATCATTCTAGTACATTTCGTCACGCGTACCGGTACATTCGGATCGATCATTCAAATAGATCATTTCGGGATCTAGTACTCTGTGGGTCTGTGAGATCCATTGGGAACTGAAAATTTTCTATTTGAGATCGGTAATACACACACACGATGTCAAGGATTGGTGTCGCAAATGTACAAGTTGTGCGGCCGTGAAGGGACCTCAGACTTGTATTAGGGGTGCATTGAAATTGTTGCATTGAAATATTGGTGCACCATGGGAGAGGATAGCCGTTGACGTTACGGAGACGTTTCCGGAAAGTAAAAGTGGTGGTTGTGATGGATTACTTCACTAAGTGGCCGGAAGTCTTGGCCGTACCAAATCAAGAAGCTTCAACAACAATAGATAAACCAGTTCATAAAGTCTTCTGTCGTTTTGGAGTACCTTTAGAGATTCACAGCGATCAAGGAAGGAATTTTGAGTCCCAAATATTTCAGCAAACTTGCCAAGATATGGGTACTCATAAAACAAGAACAACTTCTTACCACCCAAAATCTGATGGAATGGTAGAAGGATTCAATCAAACATTGGAGAGGTCCCTAGCAAAAGTTGTGGAAAATTGGCAACGAGATTTGAATAAGCACATACAACCGTTCTTGTTGTCATATCGAAGCGCTGTTCACAAAAGTACATCGGTGACACCAGCTTTTGCAAAATTTGGAAGAGAATTACGGCTGCCTGCGGACCTGATCACCAGAATACCATCTGATGCTCCACGAAGTATATCCGATTATACAAATGACTTACGGAACAAAATATATGAGGTTTATGAGTACGTCAGACAATCGGGCCAGCGAATGCCCGAAAAAATGAAAATCCAGTACGACCGCAAAATAAACAACAAGGGGTTTGACGAAGGTTCACTAGTGTAGTAGCACAATACAGTCCGCAGCAAAGGGAAATCTCCTAAGCTTCAAGCTAAATGTACTGGATGTATGTATGTATGTACTGGATCAATGACGTAACCTACCGGATACAGAAATGTGCAAGACGTACTCCTAAAATCGTCCATGTGGATCGACTGGCGCGTTATTATGGGGCCGTTCGGGCTCGGGATGAGCATATCTTAGAAGGGTGCAGTGTTGCTCGCCAATGCATGGTACATGACACTAGCGTCATCTAGTATCGAGTAGCAGAACTAATCCTTCTAGAGAATTTCATACTAGAATTTTCTACATCTAGTCAGTCGGGACCGGTATGTACTCGAACATTCTAGATGATTCAGTAGAAGAGGGCTTATACAAGGCCAGTACGGACCGCAACCGAGGTAGTATTAAATTGGCAATCAAGCGAATACCTCGAAGAGATATAATTCCGAACTAAAGTGATCAGTGTGATTAATTATTAGTATGTTTCAAGTTGTAATTGGTGTTCGGTAATTGAAGTATAATTTTTGGTAGTTAAATCTGCAGTTTTTATTGTCACGAACCCCAAGCTCGTAACTATATTTTTAAATTAAAAAAGTGGTTAAAAGCTACTAAGGCTTATAGTGTCGATTTATCAAGTCTGCATGGCATGTGAACACGATAACTTTTGAAAATATCAATTGTTCAACTCTATCTAGTGTTTAATCTCTTCAGTCAAATGGGAAGCCATGGAATGTAAAAAATGGCTGTTTAATTATGCTTCCGAAAAAACTTCCGAAATTTTGGGTGTTCCAGCAGACTTTTAATAAAATATTTTACTAAATACAGATCTAGTTTGACTCACTGCGGGCTCGGTCGCCGTCGTGAGTGGGTTACTGTATCGTTTGTTTAGAGCGGCCCGTGATGAAAAATATCGATCGCTGTAGAAATACAAATATTTCAAAAACCGATTTTGATACAGACTTGAGCAAGGTAAGATATTATTATTATTTTTGTAATCACAGATTTTCATTACAATATATTGTTTCGCTAAAAGTATGTAGGATTTATATATAAATATCCATATACGTCTTGGACTTTATGGAGTGACCAGATACTGGCTATGATTAAATGAAAAAAAATTGAATTTCTATTGTTGATTGAGAATTTTTTTTTACATTTTTTCATGATCATATAAGCAATATGAGCCGTGCACTTTTGGATTTTCAAAAATTAGAAGTACTTAATAATAATAAGGTTATTGTTGGAAACTTGTTTGTATTTAAAATACTTAAAAACATTGACGTATAACATGAGCGCTTAAGGTATGCACATTTGGATTTACCAAAAGTTTTTTCTTTATTTAAACTACTGTAAAGAGCTACTTGCACATAATATAATCAAGGGACTCAGAATTTTTTAAAGAAATTAGTATTGTAACTATTGCTTAACAGTTTATTTTGAAACTATATCATCTTTGATAAAATGAGTGATAACTTAATATATGTATTACATACACGTAATAAAACTAAGCTCATTTTTAGGTAGATGTCTAACAAAATTTCCTGTGATGAAAAATATGATATACATAGAATGATCTTTTTATTGCGTTAACTTAAAAACTTGAATATTTTACATCTCGAAGAGACCGTAGATCTTAGTATAGGATAATTATTCTAACTTGCTACTCGTACTCATTCCTTAGAAAAAATACCTTGACGGATGGACTGATGGACGGATGGACAACGAAGTGATCCTATATTTTTTGAGGTACAGTACCCTAAAACTGGCATTTGAACAATATATTTTAATGTCATTTCTATTTTGGCTACAGTCACTGAATTTGTCTCCCACTGTCGCAGGGTTGTTACTCAACCAAAATACTTAACTAATAATTGATAAATAAGTCCCGACGATGAGATGATCTGTTGCTAATGTTTTTTTTATCAATTGTGTAAAAAATGTAAAGTAAAGTTACAGCCTATATACGTCCTAGTGCTGGGCACAGGCCTCCACTCATTTCTGAAAGGGCTGTAGGGCAAGGAATTCTGCGCCGCGGTGTCCCAATGCATGTTGGCGAACTTCACATGTCTTAGAAATATATTTTTTTATTTCTCTTCAATTGTGTAAAATAATATACTGTATATATTTAAAAAAAGTCACATAGGGTTTCTTGCTGGTTCTTCCCAAGACAGAGGTTTTTTTCCGAACTAGTAAAAGTAAAAAATTACTTTTAAAAATTATTCTTGTAATCTATATTGAATAAAATGATTCTACCCTATTCTATTCTAGTTGTCACGCGTGGCGGTCGGGTTATATTCTATAAAAAATAGTCAGTCTTATTCTATAAAAATATCTATCTAGATATAGATAGATATTTTTATAGAATAAGAGTGACAAACGAGCACACAGCCCACCTGATGGTAAGTGGATACTGTGGCTAATAGACATCTACATTTATCCACACTTAAGAAACAAAATACAGATGCCTTGTCACCCCCTGAGGACTAAGATAGAATGCCTTTTTTCCGGAATGCTATCTCTTCGGAAAAAAGGATGTCAAGCATATTTTACGAGGGTATTCAATGAGAGCATGGTCCTTCGATAGATTCGTCCTACAACCATAATATGGCTGCAGCGTGACTCTACCACGTCAAATTATATTTTTAAATTGTTTTTGTATTTATTACAAAAGTGACTGCCATATTCGTTTCTGTTAGATATATGTGACTCTTAGTAAAATATTTATTGGTGTACTATTTCCGTAGGCTATAGGAGCTGTTCTCGGCAAATCAATCGAATACACTATACACTTACTAATTGATAAAGGTCAATGTGGAGTGTTATATGTTTTCTTAGCAATTATCGTGATAATCAAGGTCGATATTTAAGTTACGATGAATAAGGCGGGAGTATTTTGTTAAACTGGTACTTGCTCAAAAATTATATTGTGTAGTATAGTATTACAAACGATACCAATTTGCATTTATAACGATATGACCTACCTATTATATAGGTATATAAATAAACAATGTGTCCAGTGAACACCTGATATTGATAAAGATGTTAATGATCACATTGAAACCACCCGCTAAATTAAATACAATGATATGTGTCTTATCTAGATTGAAGGGGTAGTGGTGTTGGGAGTAGTGGTGTTGGGAGCAGTGGTGCTGGAATTAGTGGTGACGGGATTGTGGTGACGGGTGCTCTTCAATCTAGGTAAGACACATCGTTGTATTTAATTTAGCGGCTGGTTGCATTGTAAGTATATATTATATGGATTACCGCAAAGTAACGCCTGATTCTATCAATTACCTGATATTCATTTTATGACAGTCCTTGGCGAAGGACTGGGCGCAGCTGTTGACTTGTCATCGGCTGTAGTGATGATAATGAAGAAGATATATTCTAAGTATTGCTTTATAAATGGCTGTAAAAAAATTGAAAATGCATAATGAATTATCATTTAATACTTTATGGACCTATTAATGATTACACTATTAATGTAATATTCCATTATTATTACTATTATATGACGATTATGGTTAATAAATGAAAACAATCGATTTTCGAACAATGATGGCGGACGTTTTGTGAGAAATGAATAAAATGTTATTCATTGTTTTACTAAATCGTGGATAAAGCGTTACTTGGAAAGAGGGTGGCCTTTCCAAGTAACAAGGAGGATGGTTAAAAATAGTTCTACAGTTTTCACTTTTAATTAAAGAACATAAAGTAAAATTTTTACTTTTATAAATGTAGTAGTATACATATGATGTTGAAATAAATTACCGAATCAGGAGACAGCCATGTCCAGTCTGCATTTGTCACTGTAAAAATAAAGAAAATTACATTTACTGGCATGAAATATTTAAATCGCACAGTGGTGGACTACTAGCCATACGGGTGGTACCGCGAGTCTTGTCGCGATGTGCGATGGTGAAATTGTGTGGCTGGAATTAGTCCGAACAATTCCTCGGAGCACTCCCCGTGGTAAATGCGATAAAATACGCAGAGAGACGCAACATCCCTACGCAGCGCCTCTTTGCAGTACCAGTGAGTCAAGCCGATCGGAACGAGCTCGGTCGCCAACGATTCCAATGGCTCTGTGCTGAATGCGATCAAATGGAAAGAGCTGGCACTGGGTAGCCCCAGAGATGGGAACAGTATTAGTAAAGTTGCAGGTGGTGTGCCGGCATGAAATACTGTTCCGCTCTGCTGAGCACGCCAAGCTTTTTAGTGACCAAGTTGGCCTTCTTTTCTAAGTGACCACGAAACTGTACGTCACTCGATATGTCGACGCCGAGGAATCCTCGGCGTCGACATATCGAGTGACGTGTTTGTGACATATCGAGTGACGAAGTTTCGAGGACATACCACGAAGGGGTTCTTTTTAGCGGTGAAAGCGCAAGCTTGTGTCTTTTGGGGACAGAACTGGACTAGATTTTGTCGCTCTCAGTCCGAGATTTTGTTCAACAGAGTCTCGACTTCAGACAAAGTTTGTCTTTAAAAAACGTTACCGCTTTGCAACATATCATTGATATGCATAAGAAACAGCGTTGGTGATAGCAAGTAGCCTGGCGGAGGACCACACACCGCACAGTCTAATATGACCTTGATGCTCCGATCTGCAAGAAACTGGTGAAGTTTTCTCGGGGAGCCCATAGGAAGGGAGCTTCGTAAGAAGCGCTTTGTGCCAAACCCGATCGAAGGCCTTCAGGCGTTAAACGCCCAACGCCTCTCTTGGACTCTACTACCACCGCTCATCTATGAGTAAGGTAACCCAGTCACTAATCACCTGGTGATCCTCAAGGTACCTCATGAGCTGGAAGTTAATAATCGTTTCCATTATTTTAGAGAACAAGGATGTGATAGCGGTAGGTTTGTAATTGGATGGATCTGAGTGGTCGCCTTTTCTAGGGATCGGGTGCAATAAGGCTGTCTACTATTGAATTGAAGTTGAATTTTTTCATAAATTCTTTATTAGATAACCTATTACATATTTTTTAATATTTTTGATTGTCCTCTCATTTATGATATAAAAATAAATATATAGTGATAAGCGCATGGGCTATTTGCAAAATCTGCGCGTCCGCATTGTTTCGTTTCAGTTTAAAATAAAGTGGAATAGCTTAAATTTTGTCCATATAAGATTGTAAATAAAATTTATTAAAACTTATCCCTACACCGTGAATTCTTTCATATTATTCTTTCATATTATTCCCTTGTTGTAAAGTTTTCCTTTTATATTTTTATAGCAAGGTCTTGTGTATTTTCTGGAATTTCGTTATAAAAGCTTCTCATGAATAAATTGATAACTCTGTGGAGTTGAGTAATTATAAGTAGTATTACGAGGTCCTGGCTGTTCTCTGTGTTTTAAGGTGTGCAACTTTAAAAATAATGACTTTGTCTTGTGTGAAGTTAAGTATTTTACTCCTTTAAAAATTTTTTACTTTCTTTTAAGCTTTTATTAAACTTCAGGATTTAGATTATAAATTTCTGAAAACAATATTGTTTCCGTGTCAGCCGCGTTATCCATGAGCCATGAAAATAACTAATAGAAACAAATCTAGCAGCTTTAACATAAATTAGACTTTTGATCTTTTTACAGCATGTCTGCTTTCTAATTTCGGTGGATAGGAGCCCACTTAAACGGCGCAAAAAAACATCCTCTAAATACTAAGTGGAATTAACAAGGCTCGGTGTCAGGTTTCCCATATAAAAGCATATTATACACAAGCATACATTTTTTACGTTATGCAGGTGGCGTAGGTCCTTGTTTTGTGTTATTGCTTACCGTGAGTTTGCACTGACGCGATTTTCACAAAAAAACATGTTTTAAACACTGTTTTCTGTCAATGTATCAAAAAGCGTTTGCATAGTCAAAAAACATGTTGTAATGAAATATTATGTTTGACAGTTTATTGTACATTACATATTTTAACTATATCATATCTTTATAACTACAGAAAAATGTTTGAAAACAAATTTGTGGAAATATTGTCATATTGAAAGATAAGTTTGAATATCTGTTGAAAATTTTACACAGTTTTTGTGAGTGCGAACGCCACCATCAACAATACATGTTATGTGATTTATTTTTATCGATTTGTTTCAAAATATTACGTGTTGGATGTTTCCCAGTGCAAACGTACTGGCAATAAGTTTGTGAAGGGCTAACAATGATATTCATAACTTTTTTGTTTTTAGGTCAATTAATATTAAATAAATAAATAAATATTGCTCTTTGATGTGAAATCATTCCACATATTGATTTAGATATGGTATTATTCAATTTATTGTATGTTATTTAAGGGGCAGCGTTCGGAAAATTACGACACATCTTCTCGTCAAGAATACCTCAAAACCTGAAAACGACTGTACAATCAGTGTGTGTTGCTAGTGATAACCTATGGATTTGAGACGTGGTCCTTCACTGCTGGCCGTATGAGGACCCACAAGGTCGCTCAGCGAGCTATAGAGAGGGCCATTCCTGGAGTTTTTCTGCGTGATTAACTTCGTACATAGTCCACAGTAGAACCAGAGTGACCGACATAGCCCAATGGATTAGTAAGTTGAAGTGGCCATAGACCGGCCATATAGCTCGAAGAACCGACAACCGTAACCGATGGGGAAAAAAGGTTCTCGAGTGGCAGCCTCGTACTGGCCTCGTACCTCGTAGGCGAAGTGTAGGGTGACCCCTTACTAGATGGGGTTATGAAATAGTATGCAGGAAGTTAATGGATGCAGGTGGCCCAGGGCCGTGCTTTGTGGCATTCTTTGGGGGAGGCCTATGTTCAGCAGTTGATTTGTGTAGGACTGTAATGATTGCTATTTAAGTTTATTTATGATATAAAATATAAAATGGTCATGTGGAAAGAATGAATGAGGAAAGAGTGACAAAGCAAATTTATATGGCAGATGTGAACGGCCGAGTCGGGAAGGGACGCCCTAGGAAAAAGTTTATCGACCAAATTGGCGATATTTTGAAAATGGGCCACGTTAGAAGTACCCTTAACCGACGAGCATGTATGCGTAGATATATGGATGTAAAAGAGGCGAAAGAGGTATGTCAGGATCGTGCCAAATGGAAGTCCGTAGTCTCTGCCTACCCCTCTGGGTGACAGGCGTGAGTGTTTATAAAAAAAAAAATTAAAATAATTAGAGTATTATCAGAAAATAACGCTGGATCATAGTATAGTCCCCTAAAATATTGATATATCATCAATACAGAAAAATATTATGAAGTGGATCTAAATCTAACCTTGTGGAACGCTCATTGATTTTTATAAACGAGAACTCTTTTATAGTTGTAGCACGAATGGGTAGGCTCAACCGGGGTAGGACCACGCTCTCACAGAATACCACCGTAAAATAGCAGCTTAATGCTGCTGTGTTTCTTATGATTAGTGTAGAGAATCGAAGACCCTTTTAACTGGAAACGAGACATTCCATCTTAGTCTTCAGTACGGATCGGCATTTTGATTCTTAATCGAGGATATGCATATTTATAGGTCACAGCCAAATGGCTTTGTGGAATTCCTTGGTGGAGGCCCATGTTGAATAGTAGATTTGTGACGGGCTGTAATGATGATGATGATGGGTCACAGCATTCACTTACCACCAGGTGTATTGTGTGCACACCACTTAACGTTTACAACTTTGTGTCCTGTTAATTAATATCTAGTTTTAAGACTGGCAATGCACCTGCAATTCTTCGGATGATGCAGGTTTTCATGGGTGACGTTAATCACCATCACTTATCCAGCATGCTCGTTTGACTTCTAGCGTTTTTATTTGAAGAGATTTCGGCACCTCAATAATAACTATAAAACCGAAACTCACTAATACAATCAACTCAATAATCAAAGAATACTAGTATATATATATATATATACTTGTATTCACCCAAAAGTTATGAAACCAGTCTGGAGACAATGGGTTATAGGAGTTATTATGGATGTAAATTTTTTGCAACACGCAAATAATTCGTATGCAGTTCGTTCTAGTGATGATGAAGGCAAATCCTGTCTTCAACAAGAAAGGATTATGCAAACTTTTACGGGCTGATGCAGTAAATGAAGTCAGTGCTTAGTATATTTGAATCGATGGTTTCTACAACAACATAATTTACATTTTTGCCGAAACCGAGTTTAAAGCGATTTTGGTTTTAGTTTATGGCCATTAATACACAACTGCTTTGCTTTTTATATATATATTTCTTATATAAATTCTTATATTTCTTACATAAATTGAACTACAGAAAATACCGCTTAGTGTTAAAACAACATAATTCACTGACATTTCTCTTGAGTCATTGTTAAATTAACACAAGTGAAGTGAAATATATATATATATATATATATATATATATATATATATATATATATATATATATATATATATATATATATAACAATCAACCTGAGTAGGTAAAGTGTGTAAATATGATTCTTGAATTGTAAAAATAATAATTGGAGTTGATCGTCTTAGGTAGGTATTTACTTTTATTTATTTAAAAAATGTTTAACACGCAAATAATTATTGTAATAATATAATTTAATCACACAACTATCATCAATCATTCGTAATCTCATGGTGATAGAATTGTCAAAATCGGTCAAGTACTTTTCGAAATTAGGCAAAAAACATATTCATAGAAAGTAGCGGCCTCTATAATAAAATGCATCCTACATTAGACATCTATACTTATACATAACATTCTATTGGTGAAAGAGTTTTCAAAATCGGTCAAGTACTTTACGAGTTTACCTAATAAACATATTCGTTTCACAGTCATAATAGCATTATAATGGTGAAAGAAAGAGCGATTCAGCTTTGCCACCCGTACTCAGAAAAACATAACCATCCTTTTTTGTCTGTAGTCGGATATATTTGTCGGTGACATCGGGTGACAAAGGTTGCGTATCGGCTGCTTTGGATAAATATTAAATATCCTTTGTTAACGGTTGCTTTACATCCATACCTCCATTTCATTCACTCAGTTGAGAATTTTTTTTTTTTTTTTTTTTTATAGAAGAGGGGGCAAACGAGCATGCGGCTCACCTGATGTTAAGTGACTACCGCCGCCCATGATCAACCGCAACACCAGGAGAATTGCGGGTGCGTTGCTGGCCCTTTAGAAAGGAGTAAGCTCTTTTCTTGAAGGTCCCCAGGTCGTATCGGTCCGGAAAAATCGCCGGTGATAAACTATTCCACAGAGAGGTTGTACGTGGAAGAAAGCTCCTTGTGAAACGTACAGTGGTGGACCGCCAAGCATCCAGATGGTGTGGATGGTATCGGGACGTTTGCCGTGTCGTGCGTTCACGAAATTTGGCGGCTGGGATTAATCCGAACAATTCCTCAGAGCACTCCCCGTGATAGATGCGATAAAATACGCAAAGAGATGCAACATCTCTTCGCAACGCCAGTGAATCGAGCCGATCGGAAAGCACTCGGTCGTCGACGATTCGAGCCGCTCTGCGCTGGATGCGGTCAAGTGGAAGGAGCTGGTACTGGGGAGCCCCAGCCCAGAGATGGGAACAGTATTCCATGTGCGGTCGAACCTGCTGAGAATATTGGAAAGGTGAAGGCAAGTGAGTTTATTGATAACCAGATCAATAACTTTTCTTTCACATTGCGTTTTTCTACGAAAAACCGCATTTCTTCACAATTATTTTTGCCTTCAGAATTGGCATATTCAGCGAAAAAACCAATAAATATAAAAAATGAAGATATCAAAAAGTTAATCTCCATTATCCCTGATTCATTTAAAGACTTCTATAAAGAAATTTTGGAGTGGCCAACCACAACAGTAGAAAGTATAGATGAAGCAGGAGATGATGCATAATTATAAAAGTGGGTACAGCAACATTATGTTGTAATTATAAGATTAATAAAGTTGAACAAATATGAGTATTTGAGTTATTATAAGTAACAGATTTGGTGTCAAAAGCACATGAGCACATTTATACTAAAATAAAATAAAAATATGTATAAAATACATTATTAAGAGCTCTATACACTAATATATATATATATATATATATATATATATATATATATATATATATATATATATATATATATATATAATTATAAATTACTTGCATTATCAAAAATTATCCAGATTTTTGTATCTCCTGCACATTTTATTTTTAGTTAGTTGTGATGTTTTAGATATCATTAATTCATTTACAGATTTAGAAAATTTGATTGTTACAATTCGTCAATTTCGCTCGTTAACATTGTTTATTCTTCTTGCACGAATACTAAAACATAAACAAATAACATTCTATATTTCATTTATACCTTTACAATTTTTCTATAGTTTTTTTTTAGATAGTTTGAATACCCGTGTTTTTAACCGTTTATCATTGAACAGTACGGAGCTATTTCATGAAAATCAAAAATTTAATTCAATTTCCGCCGTGAAGTGGTGGTGTAAAGAAATCCGCTACCCTATATCGTCCCTTGGATGTTAAAGGAGGTGACAGTGGAAAACTATTATAGGATAATAGTTCTGAATAATAAAAATTCGCAGTTGCCAAACCGCTTGTTAAGCGTGGGCCTATGAGTGGCGTACATATTATTTATCCGTGTACGTAGATATATTCTACTTCCTCCTACCAAGGACTTGAATAATGTTTTTACAGTTCTGATAGATATTGAAATTGTATAAATAAATAGTGACACGAGGCTTTATACCTCCGTATGATTTATCTAATTTGTTAGCTTGTGTTTAGTTGAGGTATGCAGAAGTCGATGCAGTTCAGGAACTGGAAGTCAGTCACGACTTCTGTCGGTGTCATCACGTCTGTGCGTTATTTACTTGAACAAATAAATTCCACATTTAAATATTTATTGTATTCAAATGGTAACCTTTTACTCTAACATACTGGTTTGCAGTACTATGAAATAAAGAGATGATCATAGTTTATGCAGAAAATGTTTTAAATTAGTATTCACGTCCCGGGTACCGATCTCGAGTTGTTTGCGTCCCATGAACTTTAAAGCTTTTAGCGCCTGATCATTGCTTAGACTAGGGAAAAGGTTAGATGTTAATTATCAGTATGAGACTGTTATGAAGCGCTTTGTGCCAAACCCTATCGAAGGCCTTCGCAATGTCCAGACTAGTGGCCAATGCCTCTCCCTTGGACTTTACTGCCTCCACCCATCATTTGAATCCGGTAGACCAGAAGGTCACCAGCTGATCGACCGCTACGAAAACCGTATTGGCAGTCATTAATCAGCTGGTACCTGGTTCTCAAGGTACCGCGTGAGCTGGCAGTTTATAATGGATTCCACTATTTTGGAGAACAAGGAGGTGATGGCGATAGACCTTTATTTAGACAGATCTGAGTGGTCTGAGTGGACGCCTTTTATAGGGATCAGTTGGACGAAAGCCGTCTTTCATGATTACGGGGCTATGCCTAGAGAGCAGGAGTACCACAAAAGACGCGTTATAACCTGCACCTCCGGCATGGAGCACTCACACCGCGTGATGGTCGGTGGCGTACTCCCTCGTCAGCGAGAGTCGAGTTGGACAAAGAAAGAGTCTAGCAGATCGGCTTTCTCCTTTGCGGTATGAGCCAATGAGTCGTCCACCCTGTGCAGAGATGGAAGAGATGGCTGACAGAAATTTTTGGAGAGACCAGAATGCACAGGTTTCAGAAGGAAGGCGAACTAGTTTCTCGCTAATTCTGCCTATGTGCTCTGATTTGCCTTGGCAATGACTCTTTTGAAAGACCCAGAGGCGGAATTACACTTCCTTTTTTAAAGCGCTGGTGTTTATATCACGGGACGTTGATGCGTCAGCCCAGGCTTGGTAGCACTCCTGCTTATAGCATGATGCTATTTTACAGGAGCGACCAAACCATGGCTGAGATTTGCCTCCGATGGACACCACAGAGGAAGAAATAAAAAGTTCCATACCCTGAAGTACCACATCAGCGACAGAATCCGCAACAAAGGTGGGATCGTCCGGCGAGAAGCAAACCCGCCTCCAAGGGTAGGATGCAAAGAAAGACCGCATCCTATCCCAATCGGCTGACTTATAGTGCCAAACATGGCAGCAGCCTGCAGAATTCAACTGTGATCTCAGCTTGAGTGGCACCACACTCCGGACATGACAATGGTCCGAGGAGCCTAAAGGGGCGTCGACGGAAATCTGATATCGGTCCGGGTGAGAGGTCAGCAGAAGGTCCAACAGGGAGGGTGCATGATCCTTCACATCTGGAATCCGCGTAGGCAAAGTAACCAGTTGTGTCAGACCATATGCCAAGGCAAAATCATGAACAGATCTCTCCGCATGATTGGTTAAACGTGAACCAAACCATTCAGCGTGATGGGCGTTAAAATCGCCGAGTATCACGATCTCTGCGGAGGGGATCTGCTATAGCAACGAATCTGTAGCTACCTATAGAGGCACCCGTAGACGCGCGGATGGTCATCGCTGTCTACGCGTAGCCAAATGATGGACAGATCCGAACCTTCAAGACTGCCAAGGCGTCGAGAACAGATGTCCTCTCTGACGTAAACGCAAGCTCGGGGCACAAAAGAGTGATCCAGTTTGTATCAGCCGGAGAGAACACCTGCGTCTCGGTCAGAAAGAGCAGAGCCGACCTCGCCGTCTCGAGATGGTAGTGGACGGCGTTTAGGTTAGAGTGAAGTCCCCTGATATTGCAGAAATTCACGGATAGCGTGGCAGGGCTCGCCTTGGTCTTGTTGCTCCGTTTACCCCGAACAGTTGTAGTCTTGAGGGGAGTTTTGAGGATTGGGCCTCCGGCCACCTGCGCTCACCAGACGAAACGCGGAAGCAGAGCTTCCACTTCACGCCGGTATTCTGTGAGTTCGTGATACCACCTCGGTTTGAGCCGGCCCATACGTGCAACAGCAAAGCTGCTGCGTGGCTCTACCACTGTTACCTACTTTCATTGGGTGCGTTTGGCAGAAAAAAGCGCTAGCAAACGCTTGTAAGCAAAATGGCGATCGTAAGCGGTAAGCGCTGTCAAATCGTAAGTAGCTATTTTCCTCCAGGACACGATGTTAGTTTTAACTGGGGAACCTAACCTAATTTAAATATATGTTTTTAAAGTATTCATATTAAAAATTTACCGATCATGAATTTTTAATAACATGTATATGTTTATGCATGTCAATATATTACTTAAAACTAATATTGCACAAAACAACTTATGAACTCTACTTCAAAACCAACAAATTAAATAAGCAAAATGGCGGATTGTGTCACCGCTACTGAAGTAGCAATCGTGTCCTGGCCGAAAACTATTTCAGCGCTTGTAAGCGCTTGCTAGCGCTTTTTTCTGCCAAACGCACCCATTGCTTTCATATTTTTATCCATATTTATCTCGCTACTACCTTCCTTTTCTTTTGAAATTTCTATTTTTGGTTCATTTATTTTAGATGCCTCATGTCAAAACACGCTTTCAAAGAATTGCTTTCATCTCTTAAAACTCGAAATTTTGTCTTTCATAAATAACCGTCATCAGATTATTGACGTCTTTTCTGTCAATCTGTTCAATGTTTTTTAGGATTATACAGTAAATACTTGCATTTATTTACTAAACGCCTGTAAGGTTTTATTTGCAATGTGTAGTTTTTGAATATTGCTCAGTCGGCAATGCCAGGAGAGAACTAAGCTTAATGTATACAATAACAGTACCAAACGACATAAATTATAATTTGCATCCTCCAAACCGAATCCTCACTGCTTGATGTTGGGAATCCTGACCCAATATAAAATAATATCCTGAATTTAATTATTTTCAGATTTATTTGAGAATTGGTGACAATTAGTGACTCTCCCTCTCTATTTCTCTCGAGCGGCAGCCTCGAATCGGTAAACGAATTGTTTGGTTGCTCCCTACTAGATGCAGGTTAATCTGGAGAAATATTTGTGTTTCAATACTTAAGGAGCTACATATATACTTAAGGAGCCTTTTTTGAAGGATTCTAGCTAACATTCAAGCTAGCATCCTCCTTTTGAAAATTGTATTGTCAGGGTCGAAGATATGAATTCTATTTCAAGATTTAGTGACTAATTGGTGACTGTCATATATACTGAGTTTGAAATATATCTCTTTAAAGAAACCGAAGCTGTTCATATTATGCCTAAGGAATAAATCTGCCTTGAAAATTATAATTATGTATATAAATAGTAGTAATTGACAACAAGTCATTTTTCGAACAATATTGCACGAGACCTACTGGCTAGTTTTGTAATAACGTAATGGTGTATATTACGGCTAATATTAGTATAAATAATATACTGAAAATTAGCTGGCTAAGCTTAGGCTTAGTTTTAGGCTAACGGTATTCTTTCACCCCGCCTGTCACAGTCAAGGCACAATTGTAGGTGAAGAGAAGTTTTGGGATTGCGATTCACTACTTGACCGGCTACTATCCGGCAAACATAGTCTTTTTTATGATGGCGTGGTTTCGTGTCCCACATTATAGCTTCTTGCAAGCGCGAGACAGAAAACCCCCTTTTTGTATAGATTTAGATTTCTATTAAAATCATAACTTTAATTTATAATTTAAAATAGTGATTAAGTTCCTTTTACTTTTATATTCTTTTTTGTACATCTTAAGTACGTCTCACTAGTTATAGTTATAGAAAAAGAGTTGTGATAGCTCAGGGGCTCGCTGTAAATTTCACATTACACGAGCAACCCGGTTTCCCCACCGCTGAAATTGTTAATTGAAATTTTAAGTGCTGATTTAGCACGTGCCCGGTGGTAAAGGATAACATCGCGAGGAAAGCTGGTTGTCTGAGAAAAAAAATTCAAAGACACGTGAAGTCAATGCGGACTTCACGTGTCTTTGAATAACGGTGCAGTGCGGGGGACACTTGCTTGCTCTAAAACTCTCTCAGAAGTGAGAGGAGGCATGTGCTCAGCAGTGGAATCTATATTATAGGCTTTGACGTTTACCTTACTTTAGGTAAAGGAAAGAAAACTATTATAGACATAGTTTTGGTCAATAATATGTACTAACTTATTATTTGACTCTCTTTTTGCTTGTATTTTTAATTTATGTTAAAAATAACTATACTTTTTTATTAATTAATAGTAAGAAAGAATGTACATATGCGACGGCCACGTGTTTCTGGCTTGTTGGATACAGATCCGAGTCCGAGTAAAAGATGCTATTGTTTTGCTATTTTTAGGTCTGTATTCTCGAAGGCTTTCATTATTTCTGAAAACCAGTGATGTGTCTTTGGCGCAATTATTTTTTGGTATGCCTTTTAAATAACGGAGTCGGATGTAAGTTTGACATAAGCTTTATATGTAAGACACGTTCGTCGGTCATTGTGTACGGCAATGGTGTGTGCCATAATGAAATGTTTAGTTCTTTTTGCCATGAATTGACCTTAAATACTATACTCTATCCAGAAGTTTTTCTTATAGATATCATGTTCCTGCAAATAAACTTTCACTAAGAACACTTCCACTATACTGATGGCTGGGATAGTTACACAATGGCGCTAACACAAATGTCATCACTTGTGCTAACGACATCGAACTATAGCGCAACTACATTTGCAGCTAAGTGTCGCGTCGGGGTTAATACTGGGAATATAGTTTTATGATCTTGTGTAATATTATAATAAAAGTTCTACTGAGCAGTAAGGCGTCCTTTATGGCTTGGAGTTCATCTGGGTTGGTACTATTCCATTTCTATCGGCAAAAAGTAGTGCATCCATCAAATGTTGTACAAGACATCGGTAACTTTTTCTTTGCTTGGAAATGAATGTGGCAGTAGCAGTGATCAGTTATCACATGAGCAAGTTCGTCGCTTTAATAGAACGAAAAAAAAATATAGTAAATCAACATTCATAAAACCATTTCAGACTTGACAAATAATAGATATGGAAAACAACAATGCTTACAGTTATTTCGTAACTATTCAAATAAACCTGACGGGATGAAGGTTCTTTGTCGTTTGTGCAGGTATACAGTTGAGTGTTCAAGAGTTGCATTATGTAAGAGACGAGGTTAGAACCTTGTCGCTGCAAATTGTTTGACGCGCAAGGCCGTAAAAATTGACTGGTAAATTGTAATCCAAAATTTAAAAAACGAATGCGACATCATTCGTTCTATCGCGTTATTATTATTAGTGAATGACTCAAAGCCGCAAGACATATCTAATAGTATTTTTTTATTAAGATATGACTTTTAGCCACAAGTCTGTTTTCAAATCCCTTGTTAAGTTATTACGAACTTACAAATTATGATAATTGTGATAAAATAAATCAACAGTTTATTTGATAAAAATATCTGCGTACGTCGAATGTTCACCGATATTATTATTTAAGGAAACTTATGAAGGCATACCACATTTCTTTATTTTTGAAGTTTGCGTGTTACAATGTAAAAACAAATTTTATAACCCTTATGTTCAAATTTCAGTCGGAGTCAACAACTGTGCTAAAACAGCTATGCTGCAGTTATATTAGTAATATAGTTGTAGCACGAATGGGTCGGCTCGACCGGGGAAGGACCACGCTCTCACAGAATACCAGCGTCAATTAGTATCTTAATGCTGCTGTGTTTCGTATGGTGAGAGTAGGGAACCGGACACCACTTTTACTTGAAACGAGGCATTCCACCTAAGGCTTCACGGGTGACAACGCATCTGCATTTTTATTCATAATCGAGGATAGATGTGGATGTCTATGGGCCACAGCAACCACTTACCATCAGGTGGACTGTGTGCTCGCTTGCCACCCTATCCTGTAAAAAAAAAAACACAAATTATGTATATTATGCGTTCCGCGTATCTGAGAAGCGTCATTATTAACGTCATGATAAGGTTTTCAAAAGTGAGTAGGACAGATCTGTGATTGTGCTGACAGGTGGGTTTTTGATACTTTTTCCCATTCATTTTATTTATGGAGTGTAGAAGCAAGGAGTACCAACTCCCACAGTAGAATAGTTGAAAAAGTGGCCATCTGTAAGCAGTAAATAACAGTTCAAAAACTCTCCACAACAGCGCTGGAGTAGCTACTGGGATGAAATGAGCTTAGCAGTTGTCGACGGTTTAAGTGTGCTGCTAAACTGCTCAGTAGCTCTAAAATCTAAAATAATTTTATTTAGTAAATATAACCTCGAAAAAGTCGTCTATCCCACTAATATTTTTCGGTGCGTTCTTTAAAGTATACCCCGTAGTTATAGTGGCGCCACCCTTATTTAACGGTTTTCTATGGACACTTTTTAATACACAGTCTGTACTCCTTACTTCTACACTCCATAATTTTATTCATTATAGCCTGTCAAAAGTCAACTGCTATAGGTACACGCCTCTCCATAGATTATTAATAGTTATCGCTTTATTTGCAGATTGACCTTTATGATGGTAGAAATGTAATTGTACAGTATATAAACGGCTTATTAAGTAATGTAAAATGTACAAATGTAAGTATTTCATATCACACTTTTTCTTATAGTAAAAATGCCTTACTTTCTTTAGTTTTGACTTTACTACTTTTGGAAATAATCTATACATATTGTAATACAGCGGAAGAGTATTTTTTTTGTTTGTTTAAACACGCTAATCTCTGGAGCTATCAGCTAGATTTGAAAAATTCTTTTTGAATTTGATAGCCAGATTCACGAGAAAAAGTATTGGCTTTATATATTTAATAGAAAATCAAAACAAAATCATAAGAAAGTCACAAGTATGGTTAATTATAAAGCAACAATAGAACTATTTGATATAAAAGGTTAAAGTGTGAAGATGTAAGTTGAGCCGTGTCTAGACGGCTCAACTTACGCGATGATGGTCCGATGCGAGTCGCGATTATGATTTGTTGGCATTTAACTTGGTTTACGAAATACAAGGAGAAAATTTGCAATGTGTAATTTTTAGACTAATGTGTTACACCTAATGTGTAAATGGCACTAACGGGCATGCTGTATATATTTAATATTCATAAGATTGAAGGTGTTTGGATATTAAATGATTGCAGACAACATCATTTATTACATTTTTTACATTTGCTATTAGCCAACTTCGATCACGGCGACATCTTTCACCTAACTTTTGAAGTAGATAATTTTGTCCTAAGATAATGGATGAAACATTTATCTATAGTTGAAGAAATCTTTAATGAGATTTAAATTCAAGATATTAAGGACGCAAAAAGTGGAAATAATAATTTCGTGGTTATAATATAATTCATAGATGCATAGATTAATGATAGTTAGTGAGTTATCGCCATTACACGGCGATATAAAACTATCCACTACCTCATATCATCCCGGAGTGGCGTAAGAGAAGACGGTAATGGAACAGAAGACAGGCAACACTAATTTTCTGATAAAAACTTAGTAAGAAACTTTAATTACCAACACAGCTGCCATGCGTTACCAATATGGCAAATATTTCCCCTGCGCGGCAATGTATGGGGAGGACTAGTGAACTTTAATAGGTTGTAATAGAAACTAAAAGCGATGAAATACGTGTACAAAACAGCACTACTCGTTATAACCAAAAAATTTAACCTTAAATTGAAAAGCGAAAACTGACTTCAAAGTACTAAAAGAATAAGATAATTTCACATAATAAAGTTAATGCACACCTACACATAGTGTTATAAATTATAGCCCTGACTTCAGTCTGTAAAATTATTCTTTTAAATCAGCTTTTACTTTAAACGTTTAATCTTTTGACTCTTTGCGATGGTTTTAGGAATGTGATAAGCTCAAGGTAACAAATAAAATGTCTTCTTATATTTACGAATAATAAATAATAAAAATTATTACTTCTCCAAATCGATAACAAGACTACCCATGAAGTGCCTATTTAATAAAAATAATCATTAAAGTTGGCATATAAGATAACTGAGGAGGATATTGCGTAATATATACTCGTATACCTACAAGAAAGGCCAAAAGCATACAGTCGAATTAGAAACCACCTCCATTTTTAAAGTCGGCTTAAAACAGATCACCGTAACTATGTAATCTAGGTGTGAGAACATATCATTCCGTGATTGTCGCATCTTCTTCATACAACTAAAAGAAAAAAAAATGCGGTTGTTGAGCCCCTTGCCAAACGTGGCATTTATGGTATTTATAAAGCTATATGTGGAAATCTATGCTTTTTTATTAGAAAAGAGTGACAAACGAGTACATCAGGTGGGCTGTCCACCTGATGAAGTGGTTGTTGTGGCCCATGGCGACTACATCTATCCTCGGTTTTTCAAATTTTTGTTTTGTTTCATATATGAGATAGTAGCATAATGTTCGTTACACCTTTTTCTAATTGTTTATAATAGAATATAATATAATAATTTTTATTCAAGATAAAGTATAAAGTAAAAGTAAAGTTACAGCCTATATACGTCCCACTGCTGGGCACAGGCCTCCTCTCATTTCTGAGAGGGTTTTATTCAAGATAACAACAGTAAATTATAAATAATATTTATCTGAAATTCATTTCTTATTTTACCAAAATCCGAAAAAGGAATGGTAAGGAAGAATTAGCAAGAAATCCAATATTTCGTTTTTAAGTAGCATTTTGAAATGAAATACGTAGCTAGTATAATTAATCAACAAAAAGTCAATAAAGTAATTTCCAGTTGCAAATCTTATAATTAATAACTAAGCAACGCCCAGAAACTATTAAATTGATGGTAAAATTCACGACTAGAACATGAAATTGATGACATACTAACCACATATATTTCATAATATTTCGGTACAACTCTTGAGGACAAAGATGGAATGCTTCGTTTCTAGTAAAAAGGGTCTCCTGTTCTCTACCCTCACCATACGAACAGCAGCGTTAAGCTGCTATATTATGCTGCTATTTTGTGAGAGCGTGGTCCTTCCCCGGTCGAGCTGACCCATTCGTGCTACAACTATACTACTAACGCAGCTGCAGCATGGCTCTACCACGTAAATAATGCCTATATTTAGTAGTGGATGGATGGCTTTTTGATAGTCTGTAAAGATTAACACTAAAGTGATCTAGTTCTCGGGTTCGGCTATTAAATCAAAACAAATTTTGTCAGTTACCGCTGTGACTCTTTACACTACTATATAGCCTCTTTATTTTTTTATAGAAGTTAGAGCGACAAGCAGTCTATCTGATGGTAAGTAAATATTGTGGTACCACGTTTAAAAGCCAACTAATATGCTATGGCATCAGCGATAAATCGGACAAAGGTTAAGATGAGTCAGTGCATTGCCTATATTTTTGCATGTATACTTGCAACTCGGTAGAGCCGTGTTAGCTCAGGGGCTAAGCGCTCGCTGTGATTTTCACACACGCGAGCAACCTAGGTTCGACTCCCGCCGGCACCAATGAAATCTTTGAGTGCAATTTTCAAAGCTGATTTAACACGTGCTCGGCGGTGAAGAAAATCATCGTGAGGAAACCTGCATGTCTGAGAAAAAAGAAACAAAATTTCGAGGACGTGTGGAGTCCGCAAACACGCATTAAGGCAGCGCGGTGGACATTTACTTGCCCTAAAACCCTCTCAGAAATGAGAGCTGTATAACTTACTTTCTATATTATGTATTTGCTTCCCAGTTCATAGCTACCGATTATTTGGAAGTTGTTGCCGTAGTCACGAAGATATTATCAATACTATTGCGAGATGTGTTTAGTTTAACATAATACTAAGTTATCGGTCGAAGTTCATTTATATGTGTGTGTCTGTATGTTGTTCTTCTTAATGTCGCGATGATCGTTGACACTAGAGAAAAGTACCTACTAAACTCATCAAAATGTGACTATTTAATTGCAACATCGAAACGACCGCAATGATAATGTCTTTTAGCAACTCGTTGATGGCCTGTGCATTAAATTTTAGTAGCTTTAGTATAATGATTTCTTATATTTACATAAATACTACACATTAAATAAAGCTACTTTTATGGACCCAGACACAGAACAAATGATCGTGCTCATCACACAAACATTTGTCCTGGGTGGGAATCGAACCCACGACCTCCGGCATAGCAGTCAGGGTCACTAACCACTAGACCAACAGGCCAATGACGAGCACGTGCATACACTCGTGGTAAAATATTTCTAATTGTATAAACTATATCACCCTAACTTATGTAAAAACGCTTGTATAGATGCAAGGATGTTCTGAATGATATACAAATATGTTGTAATGATTCTACTAACTGTTTATTGCTTATGACAGCCATTAACCTTACAATGTTCTTATACAAAGAATAAGCTTATTAACTAGATTGGTTTTATGATAGTAATTTCATTTAGATGCTGTTTTTTGTATTCTGTAGCAAAACATGACTAATATCAGGTATATCTCATTAGTTTTTTTTTTATATCAGCCAATGTACTCTAATGCCGAGGGGATATTTGCCGTAGTTGCCACGATTGGCATACTGGTCGGCAAACGCAGTATTTTTTTTTCATTTTGAGTCTTTAACAGGAAGATGCTACTGCCTATTTTATGTTCATTTCCCTTTGTCGCCCCATTTATGACGCCTACGGTACAGAGTACCTTTATATACGTCGAGCCTACGGGGTGATTTTAGGTGGTAGAGCAGCAGCTATATTAGTAGTGAAGTTGTAGCACAAATGGGTCAGCCCGACTGGCTAATAACTACACTCTCACAAAATACCAGCGTAAAATATTAGCTTAACGCTGCTGTTTCGTATAGTGAGTGTAGATAACCGGATACCCTTTTTACTGGAAATGAGCCATTCCATTTTAGTCCTTATGGGTGATAACGCATCTTTTTTATAGGATAGGGTGACAAACGTGCACACAGTCCACCTGATGGTAAGTGGTTGCTGTGGCCCATAGATACTACATCTATCCTCGATTACGAATCAAAATGCAGCTGAGTGGCACCCGTGAGGACTGAGATGGAATGCCTCGTTCTCTACACTCACCATACGAAACACAGCAGCATTGAGCTACTATTTTACGCTGGTATTCTGTGAGAGTGTGGTCCTTCCCCGGTCGAGCCGACCCATTTGTGCTACAACTATACTACTAATATAACTGAAGCATGACTCTATCACGTAAAATGCATTTTCATTCCTAATCGAGGATAGATGTAGACGTCTAGGGTCCACAGCAAACACTTAACTGTCTGTGTGCTCGTTTGTCAATCTTGTCGTATATTAAAAAAAATGATGTGGAATATTAGACTCTCTTACACCATACGGCGTCGCTTAATTAGTTTCGTATAAATAGAAAGAATTTTTTTTTTCGTATTAGAATAACTTTTGAGGATATTTACATCATCCAAGTTTAATAATCACCAGAGCGTCCATCTCACTAAAACCTTTTTTCTTCAATGAGTGGCCAACTCCAACTAACCCATATGGATAGTACATTGTCATTATTGCTTGCTAATTACTTGGGCCATACCGTTTGCTTTAAATTAATCTTTTTTTGTACGGTGGCATTGAAGAATTACTGTAAAAATTGTTAGTTTTATTTTGTATGTATCTTAAAAATATTAATTACTTCGCAACCTTCCGCTAACTAAATACAATGATGTGTCTTACCTGGATTGAAGGGCACCTCCCGCCCTCCCTCAATTGCATGTACTAACTCCGTCACCACTAGTAACAGGAGTTAGTGCATGCAATTGAGGGAGGGCGGGAGGTGCTCCTCAATCCAGGTAAGACACATCATTGTACTTAGTTAGCGGAAGGTTGCGAAGTGATTAATATTTTTATTATAATGGATTTCCGCAAAGTAACGCCTGTTTCTATCAATTATTGTATGTATCTACTCCTTTGTTTACGTTCTTTTAATGCTGGTTGTAAAGTTGTGTGAATTCTTAGTTCATTCTTAAGAGTATTTCAATTGTAAATTTATTAGAAAATCTTTGATTGTATATGTCAGGGTCATTTGAATGTAAAGTTCATCATAAATTCTATTGTATTCTATTGTATTTTGTTTCAGTTCTTGACGAAGAATGAAAGTGTTTGCGAAGAAGTTATTTGTAACGTTTTGCTGTATTGTTTTTTCTGAAGATGAAACCCTGTTATTTATTAATACATTACAAGTATAAGATAAGCTTCCTTTGTAGTCTACAAGAAAATTTTCTAATGTTATAATATTTTTGTAAGAATACTCAATATTTGACTGATCTATCTAAAGTACTTGCATGATGAATTATTTAATTCATTTATTAGGAACGCGTACATTGACACAACACACTACAATAAAAAATAATATTATTAATTATCACTAATAATAATTCTGTGTGCATGTGCCGCTTTGAAAATAATGATTTAGAAATATATAAAATGCAATATGAAACATTGTACTGTCAAAAGACAGAGTGTTAATAAATACATTATCATTGGATAACATTGCTCGTTTTAAATTTAAAAAAATATTTTGAATAACACATACCTAAATAATTAAATTAACCGAAATAATTCTATTCAACTTTAATGCAATGGATTCTAATCTGACTGGTTTGCCATCCAAAAAGGTCTCAGACAGGACTGTGCAGCTTTCCCGTGGCTGTTTAACCTATTTATGGACAGTTGTTTGCAAACATTGAAAGATGAAGAATTTGAGTTAAGAATAGGCGAGTTAAATGCCTTTTGCCGTATAGTCATATTTGCATCGTCGGCGGCTGAGTTGCAAATGATGGTAACATTAATGAACTGGGCATTAAAAGAAAGGGGAATGAAAGTGGACGCAAGTAAGACAAAAGTGATGGTTTTTGAAAGAGAAGAAGGTAAAACCTTATGAGAAATAAGGATAGAAGGGGAGTTGATTGAACAAGTGGATGAGTTCGTGTATTTGGGATGTGTATTTAGCAGGGATGGTAGATATGATAAGGATATATAGAACAACGAGTGAATGCAGTAAATGGATTGAATGGGGCAGGTATGGTAATTTAAAATGCTGTGTTAATCCCTACTTTAATGTATGGTAGTGATAGTTGGGTATGGCAGAAGAAGCACAAAAGTAGAATAAATGCTGTACAAATGCGGTCTTTCAGGAGTATGCTAGGGTTGAATCTGAATGAAAGGGTGAGAAATTGTGTGATAAGAGAAAAATGTGGTATGCAAGATGATGCTGAGATCAGGATTAAGAAAGGAATGCTTCGATGGTTTGCGCACGTGAATGAATGAGGAAAGAGTGACAAAGCAAATTTATATGGCAGATGTGAACGGTAGAGTTGGGAAGGGATGCCCTAGACGAAAGTTTATCGACCAAATTGGCGACATTTTGAAAATGGATTACATTAGAAGTACCCTTAACCGACGAGCATGTATGCGTAGATATATGGATGTAAAGGAGGCGAGGGAAGTGTGTCAGGATCATGCCAAATGGAAGTCCGTGGTCTCTGCTATCCCTTCTGAGTAACAGGCGTCAGTGTCATTCGTTGTTTCGTCATTTTAATGAAAATGCTCTGAAAATTATAAATTAAATTAATGTAATTTAGTAATGTACAGTACCTGGATGACCGAGCTTTGCTCGGTTTTTTTTGAAATTACATTTAGATACAAATTACATACTGATGAAACATCAATAGTATTTTTTGATCTTATTGACATAATAGAAAAAAACTGAACTGGTTATTTGAATAAAAAATCATGAGTGCAATAATTAGTTTAATAACAATTTTCGCGTTTTTAAAAATACTAAAAAAAGGGGCTCGAAATAGTAGATTTTCTCACAAAAGAAGGAAACTTGAAAAAAAATAAAGAAAAAAATGGGACCGAAGACAGGATGCGAACCAAGGCATTACGATTTCGCGACCTCTCGATATCTACTTGAGCTATTACGATCATTAACACAGTGTTAAAATTTACCTTCTTATATTGTAGCAGTTTTCCGTTGCCTGAAAACACGGACAAAAAGACATTTAGCTAAAACAAAATCCTAGCTAGATCGGTTTATTGCCCCCGAAACTCCCTGGACACTAAATTTTATGAAAATCGTTGGAGTCGTTTCCGAGATTCCGATTATAATATATATATATATATATATATATATATATATATATATATATATATATATATATATATATATATATACAAGAATTGCTCGTTTAAAGGTATAAGATTACTTACATTAAAAAAGTAAATTTACAGCCTATATACGTCCCACTGCTGTGCACAGGTCTTGGCCTTCCCTCATTTCTGAGAGGGTTTTAGGGCAAGGAAGTGTACGCCGCGCAGCCCTAATGCGTGTTGGCGAACTTCAGATGTCTTCGAAATAATTTTTTTCTCTTATTCCTTAGACATGTAGGTTTCGTCACGATTTTTTTCCTTCACAGCCGAGCACGTGGTTAATCAGCACTTAAAACAGCAATTAACAATTTCATTGGTGCCGGCGGAGATCGAAGCCGGGTTATTCGCGTTTTGTTACATTTACAGCGAGCGTTAACCATCTGAGCCACCACGGCTCTTTTATTGTATTATTTTAAGTTAATTGATGCCTCTTTAGCTATAGGAATTTAGAGGGGGCAATCAACTCATTATTTAAAGCCGATTTGGACTCTTTCGTTGGGTTTGAAGATTTCCCCCTCTATTAAGTTATGTAATTTAAGAAGAATTAGTAAAAGATGGATCTGGGGATTTTATTAAAAAATTATGTACGCAGGATAACGGAGAGTTTTCAGTCCACGCTGTTGTAGTTTTGAGATTGTTTGTTGTGCAGTGTGGGTGAGCATCGCGCGGCGCTGATGCATGAACAACAGATTCCTCTGGACCTTCCACAGTATCCATCATTATGCATTATTTTTCTACTTGTTTATTTCTTGTCAATGTTTACCAATGGTCTATCTATGTTCCTTTAGTGTTTTTGTTACCAAAGCATAAATCTTGTTGGTGCCTAGCTAAAATAAATAAAATCATCCAATGAAGGTCTAAATAAAAAAACAAATTAAACTTTTATATTATTTATTTATAAAAGCGTCAATATAAAAGTACAAAAAGTTATATATGGCACGAGAATTTAGATACCACGATCGTTGATTCTGTATGCTCAATGTTATTAAGAAATAACTGAGATCTAGAGCTTGTATGTGTTCGAGTTATTTCAAAATTTACAAAACTGTTTAACTACGTTGCTGACAACATTTTCTATTAAGATATATACACAAAATTAAAAGCGCCAGAATTATGTTGTACTAAATCTATTTTTTTTGGCCAAGTGATGTCTTGGGTTGGTAACCATTTGGACCGGCAGTGAAGGTGACAGTGTAGTGCTTGCCATCGGGAGCAACGAACGTATACTGGCCTGTCACAGTCAAAGCAGCATTTTCGGATTGAGGATTGTCAAGTTTACCCTCTTCTTGTCGTGATGTGCCGTCACTGGTTTCATATCTGAAATAAATAAAAAATAAGATAAATATAAAACTTCGTAAAAAATAAGATTATAATATAATTAAATATCTAAAGCAAGACTATAGTTATGTGGGCAAAAGAAAGAGGGAACTATTGCAGAAAACCAAGGCGCAGATTTTCTCTTTTCTGAAATATTTTATATTATCTCTTGTTTGAACGTTCGGATATTACTTCACTGAGAGTTTTCTTTATAGATTGACGCATATAAATGAGCACACATTCCACCTGATGGTAAGTGGATACTGTGGCTCATAGACATCTACATCAATACTCGATTAAGTATCATAATGCAGATTACAACCCTTGATGATTAAGATGTGATCGTTTCCAGTAAAAAAGTGCTCGTTTCTCCACACTCACCACACGAAATATAACTGCACTGATCTACTATTTTACGATGTTATTCTGTGAGAGCGTGGTACATCCCCGGTCGAGCCGACCCTTTCGTGTAATAACCACAATATAGATGCACCGTGGCTCTACCACGTAGAGCTCATTTTTAAGTAATGATACTACAAAGGTTGGTACAACTACCAAAATAAAAAAGAAGCAAAAGTGTCTAATTAAAAAAATACTGGGATACTCTTGTAAATTTCAAGATTTTCAATTATTCTTCTTCGCCTACATAATGGCGGAAATGTTAAGCTTTCGGTTGTTTTATATTTGTTACTCAAATATTTAATAATCTGTGTACCTTACGACGATTATAGATGCGTAATTTAAAAAATATTATGCATGCGATGGACGTGAGACTTTTGCATAGCAACTCCACTTGCTCAATTAATTAGCATTTAAATATATTTAAATTGGTAAAGGTCGTAATCAATATTTGGTTACTAATTCATAAACCGTAAAAACTGTTTATTGGTATATATCTATTATTAATTTATTTTACCATTACATATTTATTACCAAGTAAAATCTTTGAGACCCTAACGTTATGTCCCACAACTGGGCACAGGCCTCCCTTTATTTCTGAGAGGGTTTTTAGGTCAACGAAGTGTCCGCCACGCTGCCCCAATAAGGGTTGGCCAACTTCACATATCTCTTTGAAATATTTTTTTCTTATTTCTCAGACATGTAGGTTTCCTCACGATGTTTTCCTTCACCGCAGAGCACGTGCTGAGTCAGCACTTAAAATTGCAATTAACAGTTTCATTGGTGCCGCCGGGAATCGAACCCGGTTTGCTAGCGTAATGTGAAATTTACAGCGAGTGCTAACCATCTGAGTAACCACAAGATCTTATGTGCTTATTTAAGTATATACCATCCTCTTGTCCATTTCTGCCGCTAGATATCCGGTTCCGGTCTAAAGGGTACAGAGAAACAGTACAACGCATTCTTCGTTTAAAGGTATCCACGAACTACAGTAACTTCTTACCGTCAGGTGGACTGTAAATTTTTTTAAGAATAAGGATTTAAATAATAGCATATAATCATGCGTTTTGTTCTGGCGTATCGAAATCTACATGTATTATCGTTTAAGAATTAAAATGCAGATGCGTTTTCACCTCTGAGATCGATTGCGTCGTTACCCTATACCGATAGGATTATAGTGCACGTATGTCATTAGCTGTATAACAAAAAGGCGTTTATAATCCAATAGTAAATTGATTGAAGACTTTTTGTGATAAAATACTAAATATTAGTTAGTAGCTAAAGTTATACATAAACTTTTTTGAAAACAAAAAATATTATAGATTTCCTTTTCTTGAATCACCGTTTAAAGTACTAAACTAGAATGTAATACTTACGCAAAACTGTATCCGTCAGGTTGTACGTCGCTGTCAAAACGCAGGATCTGCACATCTTGATTGTTTTGTTGTGGAGCCCCCGAGCACAGGGCAGCCATCAAACATACAACAGCCACCTGAACAAAAAGTTCATGGGTACAGTAATATGTTGCAAATTGCAATTTTATAATTTGCTGTCAAAACAGTACGGTTAAATCTTATAATTTTTATATTTCAATTTATTTAAATTATATTATTTATATAAATATCGTAAATAATGTTACATTATATATAATAATTGACTGCCTCGTTGGTCTAGTTGTTGTATTAGTGCGACTGCTGATCATGAGGTCCTGGGTTCGAATCGGTCGGGCCAAAAAACCTATTATTTAGTTTTTTCGTCAAGAAATTCTCAGTAGCTGCCCAGAGTCGGAAGTTGGCGGTGTCTTACCCCCGTCGTGATCTCTCTTCGGTCGTGTCGGTTTACCGTTCCCCGATGGAATGATTATGAGAGTGAGGGAATAGAGAGTGCACCTGTGCTTGCGCATAACTTGCGCACTATGATCCTGTCCTGCGCCGATGGCTGATCTCCGTTGAGGCTGGCCGCCGTGACCGAAATTCGGTCTGGAGGACATTATTATTGTATACAATAATATCGTATGTGGTCGGAATTACTTTTGTTTAATAATTTAATAATATTTATACACTAGCGATCCGTCCCGGCTTCGTTCGGGTATTTTCTGGATCTCGAAAACAGCGCGCCCTACTGGGTCCAAATGAGAATCTAGCCCATCTAGGGACCCATTTATTCATACACAAAACATTTCGTAAAATCTGTTCAGCCTTTTTGAGTTTAAGCGAGGTAAGCCGGACTGCAATTGATTTTTTATATTGATATGTAGGTATTAAAAAGTTGATGACGAATGAAATGATTATTGTATGTAATGTAATAAGATTAATTTAAATTAATGATTTAAATAATTGTTGATAAAGATTTAGGTGACTTCTGTGTTCTTTTACAAAAACTTGTAAGTATTTGCATGCTTGAAAATGGTTGTGTGTGAAACTACAATTTTTCGTACCACCAAATGGAAAACAATTTTTTGAAATATTTAATATACATATAAATTGTAGCTGTTATTATTTTCATGGGTTAATTTTAAAATCAGATGTCGTTAATATTTTCGAGCAAATCGTGAATATCATAATATGTTCTTGAAAATTCTAATACATTTAATTTTAATTCATTAATGAGAAAAAGCTTTAGGTGAGATTAACATTGAATTTTATTAATTAATATAATTTATATTAAATTATTAGTATAGAAGTCTACAAAAAAGTTCTGATTAATATAGAATTATAAATTGAAAACTAGATATAGAAATAAAGGCCTGTTGCAATTATTGCATGATTGCTTTAGCTTCTTTGCTTGCATTTGAAATCCGGTAATGATATAATTGTTGTTCAAGATTTTTTAAATAATATTCACTTATTTCAATTACATCAAGCTTTTATTGATTACCAGTTATAATTTATTTATGTTAGAGAAATTTCAAAAACAAAAAAAAAAACACAAAAATAGTTTATTTAAAAAAATAACAAAAGAAATGTTGGAATAAAATATATTATTACAAATATTAGCTACTTACGTATTTGAACATGTTACTTAGTTTTCGTCTTGAGCACAAACCAACGAATGAATAACGACTGCAAAATCCTTCATTTTATATGATTGCCAATGTACAGCACTGCAGAAGGCTGACATCATGTGAGGATAGGTCGGAGGTGACGAGTTGTGCACTCCACTCTCTTGGTCGATAGAACTTAGTTTTTTGTAAACCTAGACGGTCACAATTCTAACAATTAGCAATGTGATAAAGCGCTTAATACAAAGTATATATTCCGTAAATATCACTATATTGCAAAGGTAAAGGTACTGTTTTCATTCAAAGTTTTAATTGCGCAATGCTTTTAAGATGCGCTTTACACGTTACGCCTTTGTATTTGTATAATTATTATTTATGTAAGTTATTGCGATGTCAACATATTTCTGACAACCGCTTTTTATTATAAATATGTGAAATATTAAAGTTATGTTATTATGATCTTTTATTAAGATTTCTTAAAATAAGTATTTGATACGATATATAACTATTTGAATATTAGTTCATAGATTACTTTTAGGACTTTCTATGGATAAAATCAAGGCGATATATTATGATACCGCAATCACATACAGATTAAATAATATTTTTAATTAAAAATACGGTATTCATGTTACCGTCAGCAGAAAGCACATATTATAAAATCCAAGTAGCTATCTACCTACTTACGGTAGATAGGAAACATGCGGCCTTTAATCCGACTTGAGGTCACTGTGTCATCTTAATTAATCGATTGTGCGCATATGTTCGTCTGTTTGTTGATGCCGATTTACTACATATTTATTATCTAATTAAATAAAAGGAAATGTGCGAGTGACGTACTGGATGGGCTGATTTAGAAATAGTACGTGAGAGAAAACACAATGGGCTCATTTGAAAGTTTCGAATCACTGCTGTGATGACACACGTTTGCAAAAGCTCTGTCAAGCGTTTATGATTTATTAAAAATAATGTTAAAAGTTTCTGCATTATAAATAACAGATGGCATACTTCTATTATTATTTGTATGTTTTAAAGGGCATTAAAGGGTTTTAAAGGGTTTATTATTGAGCTTTTGTCTATAACGTTTTATTGTTAATTTAGATTTTTTTACATAACTTTTTTTAATGTAACTCCTGATGTATGTAGAAGGGATGTAAAGTAACAGACCACATTAGCCTTCATACGTTTTACCAGAGTTATATGTTTGGACAAAGGTCACTTCTCGTTATCCATAGGACATTTTGAGAAGCGAAAGTCTACAACGCTATC
Organism: Parnassius smintheus behrii; assembly: GCA_036936625.1. Lineage (NCBI taxonomy): Eukaryota > Metazoa > Arthropoda > Insecta > Lepidoptera > Papilionidae > Parnassius > Parnassius smintheus. The sequence continues at coordinate 28,898,582 of JAUPFT010000007.1, forward strand.
CCAATACTTGTTGCAAAAATATATTTAAAACTAGCGACAGCCGGTGACTTCGCTCGCTTGGAGTTGAAAATTACAGAAATTTTGTTGATAGTTTCTCCCTAAGACACTATACTTGTTTAGGTGTTCCATACCATGTGTGCTATAACTGGACAAAATCTACTCGTGTATCCATATACTTATAATATAATTGTGTATGGATTGGGTCATTGAAGCAACTTTAAAGCGGTATGATTACTCTTTATTCCCTATCCCGTAGGAAACTAGAAGAATCCTGAAATTAGTTATAAGTGGCTACCATCACCTACCAAGATATGGTAATTTTAAATCAAAAAAGTAATTCCTTTTTATTGTTGTTTACTTTAGCTATTTCCCTAGCATTATGTCGTATGGTATTTTGCTATGGAGACACGCGACTGACAATAAAATTATATTTGTTTTACAGAAGAGGGCCATTAGAGCAATATATGATTTAAAACCAAAAGAGTCGCTCAGATAAAAAATTAAGGAAATTCATGTATTAACTCTGGCCTCTCAATACATTTATGAAAATGTAATGTACGTACACAAAAATAAAAGTAGTTTTGCAAAAATAAATGGTATTCATTCTGTAAATACTAGGAACAGACACAAGCTAGTAGTACCAGTTTCTCGAGTCAGTAATTCATTATATGGGCGATGTATACGCTTTAACAACAAAATTCCAGAAAATATACAAAATTTGACATACACAAAGTTTAAAAAGTTTGTACAAAAAGGGCTATTATAATATTAAGGAATTTATGGATGATAATAACCCCTGGGAAGGGGGATCGCTACCAAGCTATTTCTAATTTGTTTTGTGTTGTTAACCCGCTAGCTCAGAAAGAACAGCCAACAGGTTAATTAATTGTAACGTACATGATTGTAACCTATTATTTGAAAAAATGTATGCTGGGTTTCTTGCTGGTTCTTCCCAGGACAGAGGTGTTTTTTGCGGTGATTAAATGAAAAAAGTGACTTACAATAAGTATTGTTTACAATCTATACTGAATAAAAAAGCTTCCGTTTCTGTTTCGATTCCGGATCGCAGGGAATTTCCAAAATTCCCGAAAATAGTTATTTGTGACTATAATCACCGGCTTACTTGCCGAATTTTCAGTGCAAATAATTATAGTAACGGAAATATGGCAACAAAAAGCAAAAAGGTAATTTGTTTTTATTCCAGATATTGGGGGAATTTCGAAAAATCCTTCCTTATTTTATATATTAACGGAACCTCAGTTCGAGTTCGGGCTGGGCGTTGATGAGTCGGTGAGTGATTACAGCGAGTAAGTGAACCGGGACTTGTCACTCTACAATGCCATGCTACAGCTATTTGTTTTTTTTTGTTTGTCTTTCTATTCACCTCTGACACTGGTCAGAGATATTGCATAGCGAAACATTTTAGGAATATCTTTATTTATTCCGGGTTTTTCTGTTAAGACGGGCTCAGTGCATACATTTGTATACACCGGTGACCCTGATGTGCATACTTTTATACTACATTAAAACTATTGAACGTATTTTCTTAAAGTTAATTACATTTATCTCTAAATACTAGAATATTATAATTATATTTTTTGTTTTGTTCATTTTTCTTTTTCTTTATTTTTTTACCTTTTTTTTCTTTCTTTTGCAATATTTTTTACAGTATATATACAACATATATAATCTTACAAAATTTTCCTATTCTATGTTCCTATATTTGTCTTATTTCTATAACGTTAACTATGCAGTCTTATTTCTTGCTATAGTTTCTATGGCTACATAAATAGTCTATAAATATATCTTTTTTATTAGACTTTATTATTTCCCACCAATTATCGTTTCCAACTCTTTCTTTTATTTTTATTTCAATTTCATTTCTGGCTAAACCGTATTTTGGACAATCTACTATTAAACGGACTATCCCCTCATATACATATGCATGCGGGATTATCTTTACATATAAATCTATGCAGGTACTCACCGAATTCACCGTGACTCGTCAGCACTTGCATAAGCACAGGGGTAGGTTTTAGTTTTTTTTTATCTGGTGCGCTTGTATTGCATTCGGGAAGAAGAGCTTGGTAACTTCCGCTGTTGCTGTTTTTATGTACCTATCGTTCCATGTTTGTACGCTGTCATGTCTATTCAATTTTTATATATATGACAATGGACGTAGGTCATAATCCGGTGCTGTCTTTTTTTTGTACTCCGCTTGTATCGCTAGCTGCTATATTGTGGTTTAGCATGAATCGGTCGACTCAACTGGGAAAGGACTGTGGTCTCACAGCATACCAGCGTAAAGTAGCAGCTTAATGCTACTGTATTTCGTAAGGTGAGTGGAGAGAACCAGACACATCTTTCACCTACAAATGAGGCATTCCTTCTTAGTGTTCAGGGTTAACAACGTATCTGCATTTTAATACTTAATTGAGCATAGATGTGGATGTCTATGAGCCACACTATCCACTTACCATCAGGCGGACTGTGTGCTCGTACGTCACCCTATTTCTATTAAAAAATGATTTTTAAACATGCATATTTCCTCAAGATATTTCCTATTACTGCAGATTACGTACTAAATCAGCATTTTATCATTCAAATTTTTTATTTCAATAATGCCATAGGACATGATTTGCGTACTATGAAACACCAGGTCATATAAGAGTTCCCTTGATATAGAAGTTTATACAGTGATACAATAACTATCGATTTAAGTTTAATAATTCTCAGATGTTTTAAATAAGTATTTATGTCTTTAACTAAGATAAACCTTTTATTTGAAAACTTAATAAACATAAGTTTCAAATTACCAAATAATAATCACGCAAAACCTATAATCAAGTATTCGTTTCGTATTATTTACATCAACGGCAACCTTGACATTAACTTTTTGATCAGTATCACAACACCAAGATAGAAATCTTTGTTAAACTTTGCTTTTTATATACTTGGATTCCTAGGCAAAAAACCGAGAATCGTAGTTTACAATGAATCTCTAGGAATTACGTTTCATCGTACGTTATAAAAACAAAATGTTTACGTTTTAAATAATGGTTCTGTTCATTAACTGCTATTTGTTATTTTTCTATTTTTGTATAAATGTAGAATGTTGTAGGTACATGGAATTCTAATATGTTAATCTAATAATGTAATTTTACTTTAGGACAGACACGCGGCGCAACTTACTCAACTTACATACAGCTCGTATTGAAGAAGCGATCCAGCGGAACCAAGACTCCAAAAATTTTGCCAGTCTATCTGTATATCTGTTTGTCAGAAAGAGCCAACTGTCGAAGCTGAAGATCGAATGTGGCAGTATCGCTCCGTAGATACCTGAGATTTTGAGTGATATTGAGAGGTTCTATAGGCAACTGTACACGTCATCGTTGGAGCCATACGCAAGTGTGAGGAAGATCCAAGAGCAAGTCGTATCTGACACTAATCCGATGACATCCCGGACGTCAGTCTGAGCGAGATTAGAATTGCTATCCAGCACCTCAAAAACGGCAAAGCCCCACATGAGGATGGAATTACAGCGGAGCTTCTGAAAGCGGATGAAAAACCGGTATTTAAAGTCCTTCAGAAGCTCTTCAATTCCATCTTCAATGGTAGTACTACTCCGGAGGCTTGGAGCAGAAGTGCGGTGGTCTTATTTTTCAGGAAAGGCATGCTCTCTTGAAGAGCTACAAAACGATTTTCCTTCTGAACTGCGTCTACGTGCTGTTTTCAAGAGTAATTGCGAATCGTCTCGCCCGCAGATTCCACAATATTCAGCCTCCCGGAAAAAACGGTTTCCGCTATGGCTTTAGCACCATGTACAACACTCATAACCTTTTTCAAATTATACAGAAGATTTAAGAGTAAAATTTGCCGATAGTCTTGCGTATTTGAACTATGTGAAAGCCTTTAATTCCGTCGAAGTTTGGGCGATGCTGCAGTCCCTTCAGCGGTGCCAAGTTGACTGTGATAATATCGAAGCGCTGAAGTGTTTATACATTAGAGCTACGATAGTTATCCGAGTACAGAACCAGAGTACGAAACCTATCCAACTGCGGAGAGGTAAGTAGTAAGACAGGGTGACGTTATATCCCAGAAACTCTTCACCGCTACATTGAAAGACGTTATCCAAGCTACCAGACTGGAAAGGATACGGTATTAACATTAATGGCGTGTACATCACTCACTTTCGATATGCCGACGATACAGTCCTTATAGCAGAATCGCTGGAGGACCTAAGCACTATGCTCAATGACCTCAATAGTGCCTCCTAATGGATAGGACTTACAATGAAAATCGACAAAACAAAAATCATTTGTAACGTCCATGTCACACCTACGCCGTTGTTGTTGGGAGCACTTAGCTCGAAGTTGTTGACGAGTATGATTTATGGGACAAATAGTTCAACTTCCACGGAGAGGTCAATCGATGGCTTCAACTTCATAAATTAAATAATAAAACGTGTTATCCAATATGTTTATCGATTACAGTAAGAAATAGGGATCGTTCAGACAATTACGTAGATTATATAAGATTAAATACTGTAAAAATAAGGTCAAAGACACAGGCGCTTATTCGTGCTACTACTTACTTAGCAAAATCTGATGAAAAGTGTTTTTAGTGCTCTTTTCAAATATATGTCTATTTCTTGGCAACAAATCAATGATATTGTTCAAATGTGGCCAGGTGACGGGGATCTAAAAGCAATCACCATATATATTACTAAAAAATGTCTAAAAATGTATATGTTCTCAGATCAATGACCAAAAAAAATAAAATAAAATCAAGAAAATAAAATTCGACAAGTGAATACAATGCACAATTATTCTTCTGAATTATCAGCCTTCTCGACATTTAATTATCCTTTGAAGTAGTACGAGAGGACAACGATCGTCAACTTGCCCAACTTGTAATTACCTCAATCTTCCTAACAGGTTACAGGTACATTTAAACATTTCATTGCTAGCGGTTGGCAATACGTTCGATGCGCAGCTTATGAATCAATGTATATTTTAGATCCCTATTTTTCACGGGAAAATACGAGCAAAGCGGGTTGAGTGCGCGTTGAATCAATAGCATGCCATCACCAATCGGATTCGGTTTGATTTAAGAGCTTGCTCGGCTATGTGGTTAAAGTGAAACGTTTAGCTCAGGGTAATGTTTGTCGTAAATTTTGTCAGTCGGAGATTCCCCTACTCCGGCGACTACGTCAGCACCACGTTTTTGGTAATGAAAGAAATCATCGCAAAGAAACCTGCATATCTGATACGAAAATATTTTAAAAACAAGTGTTTTCGTCCATCACTTTTTTTTAGTACTCCAGACCGAATTTCGGTCACGGCGGCCTGCCTTAACGGAGGCTAGCCATCGGCGCAGGACAGGATTATAGTGCCCAAGTGTATGCGCAAGCAAAGGTGCACTCTCTTTTCCCTCACTATCATAATCCGATGGGACGGTTACCCGACACGACCGGAAAGAGATCAGGCGCAGGACCAACGGCTTTACGTTGTTTTCCGACGCACGGGGGTGAGATATCGCCAACTTCCTGATTCCGGGCAGCTACTGAGAATTTCTTGACAGAAAAACTCAATAATTGTTTTTTTTTGGCCAGACCCGGGATTCGAACGCAGGACCTTATGATCAGCAGTCGCACTACTACAACCACTAGACCAACGCAGTCCGTCCAACACTAACAACACTAACTGGAGTAGAGAGGCTACTGACGCCTTTAAAAATGAAGGAGCTCTTTAGGTGTGACGTATAATTTTTTAATTAATTTGGAGCGTCGTTTATCAATTAGCTTTTTTATTCTTTTTTTTGTAGAATAAGCTGCAGTGTAATTTTACGGCGTAGCCGCGCAGCAGCTTCTAGGTTCCACGTTCCGTTTTTAATTAAAGATATACTAAATTTATAATTAATTATATTCTTGTAATTTATTTCCTAGCAAGACGGTACAGACATACCTAAGGTTGGTTAGAACTTACTTAAATTAAGTATTGAGTATATGTCTCTTTTTATTGTCATTTAGTGAAAAAAGTGACAGAAACTCTAAACATTTCTTCAATTGACGTCGACTTTTACCCACGACAGAACGGAGATGGTATACGGGCTTAGTGCCACAGGTTGTCTGCGAGTGCAAATGAATGTTCCCATTTATCTCCAAAACTGTTGGACCGATTTAAATTCACCAGCGGTGGTTAGCAGTAGGTTAACCATAAGGTGTTAACTCGCCAGGGGGCACTTTTCACTCGCTATGTATGAAGTTTGTTATAATCACACACACGCAGATACCTATATATATATATATATATATATATATATATATATATATATATATATATATTACACATGAGTAAGGCCGTTATAGTTTAAAACGGCAAAATATTTAGGTTGAGTGATGCATGTGTGACTCTGTTCAATGTAAACAATGTATACAATTGACAAATCCCCGTAACGTTTTCGCGGATCACCTTAAATAAACTGTTTGTGTGATTATGATTAACACCTTGCTTGTCAAGAAACTTCGAAACATTACCTTGTCAATACATTGAATTCATATTTATAGCTCACTGCAGTCGCTTCAGGGCGTAGACGTTCAGGTCTCGTCAAGCTACCGACATCAATTCTTTCAAAACTCTCCAAAAGATCAAAATGATGAAAATTGTAAGTAGTTTTTACTCTCATTAATTTTTAATAAATAATAATTACTTATTTTCTTCAAAAATAGTGCAAAGTTAGTAAGCTAACTTCTAAGCTACTTGAATTTTATAAAATATGTAATAATCGTTTTCATTACTAAGTTATACCAAACAAAAGTGTCTAAAAATTTATTTTTAAAATATTACAATTGCATTTTTATAAATAAACTACTCGCGATATATTAATAGACGTATAAATTGCCAACATAAAAAATTAACGCTTTTATTTTTTCACATTTCGTTCATTCCCAGCTCAAGCAAGTTACTTTACATTCGAACAATTCAGTTCTACTGATCCTTAAATTTAACCCAAACTTCCCTTTAAGTGAAATTAGGTGATTTTAATATTCACGATTTAGATCCCAAAAATTCTTAGGAGTATATAACAGTAAGCCGATCTGTGCTATATTATGAACATCACCGCACGGAATAATTACGTTAAATAACAATAATATTGCTGGTTAAATAAAACGAGAAACAAAAATTAATTTTATTTTACATTTTCGTTTTTATCGATGATACATGTACGAGTACGTATATAATATAAATGACAGCGTCCACTTACCATAAGAGGTGGTTTTTGGTCATTTGTCACCCTTATTTGTATAAAAAGAAAAACATGCAATTAACAAACAAAAATACACGCAGTTTATATTAAATATACACTTACATTTTTAGTATCTTACTTAAATGTTACATATATATATGTATATATATATATATATATATATATATATATATATATGTATTAACTTGTTATCTTCGCAGATGTTTTTCGCTTTGGCCGCTTTGGCGTTAGCTTGCGCATTGCCTCAGGATAATGACCAGGAGAAACAACCCGTTGAAATTGTAAAACAGAATTCAGATATCAACGTCAATGGATACGATTTCGAGTGAGTGAAAATATAAGTCTAGCGTAATTTAATAGTCATGCACTTATAATGCTTCCACGACCACCTAGTTGATCCAGTGGTTGTAAGCGCGTCTGCTGATAATGAGGTCCTGAGTTCAAATCCCGGGTCAGGTTTTGGCCGGTTATTGGGTTTTGCTATCAATAATTTCTCAGTTGCGGTCCGGAGTCAAGTTGGCAGTGGCAAAGTTGGTATCATCTTCGTGTGCTTTTTCAAGCACGTAAAGCCGTTGATCCTACGCTTAATCTGTCTCAGGTAGTGTCGAAATGCCGTCCCTTCTGAGTACGAGATTGAGAGAATAGAGAGTGCACCCGTGTTTACGTTCACACTCGTACACTATTATAATCGTGTTCTGAGCAGATGGCAGTTATCCGTTGCCTAGAAGGGATTATACCTCCAAATTTTTATATAGTACTTTCAATGAATATAAAAGATTTATCCGAGGCTATGATAAGATGTTCTTGGACCTTCCATATACTTTTCTTACGCCACTACCATACAACAATTAAGCATTTCTAATGTGATAGCTCAAAGGTGCGATCCACGCCGCTAATAGTGACATTATTAATTGAATTTTTAAGAGCTGATTTACCACGTGTTCAGCGGCAAAGGAAAGTATGTTTTAAGACAATTGAAGTCCCGTAACACGCGTCGTACTGAGTAGAGTCGGTGTAAGAATATCTATTAGTGGGTATCGTAAGAAATGACAAAGGAGGATAGGAGATGGCTAGCATGGTCTTTGTTATGTTAACTAAAAATTAAAAAAAAAAGTGGATTCCAACCTGCCTGTCAAGCATGGCGATTATAGCAAATATCCCCCTTAAGAGACAGAGAGTTCAGCTGTGGACTTTTGGAGGGATAGAGATAGGAGGATAAGCGAAAGGGAACTTCAATATACGATAGACCAATACTATCTTTAAATCGTCGTATTACTTGACTACCTCGTTGGTCTAGTAGTTGTAGTAGTGCGACTGCTGATCATGAGGTCCTGGGTTGGAATCCCGTGTCGGGCCAAAAAAAATAATTACTGAGTTTTTCCGTCAATAAATTCTCAGTAGTTGCCCGGAGTCAGGAAGTTGGCGGTATTTCACTCCCGTGCCTCGGAAAGCACGTAAAGCCGTTGGTCCCGCGCCTGATCTCTCTCCAGTCGTGTCGGTTTACCGTTCCACCGGATTATGAGAGTGAGGTAATAGAGAGTGCACCTGTGCTTGCGCATACACTTGGGCACTATAATCCTGTCCTGCGCCGATGGCTAACCTCCGTTGAGGCAGGTCGCCGTGGCCGAAATTCGGTCTAGAGGACATTATCTTTAAATATGACAGAAACTTATTGACAGAACTATCTAATTCCCTTTTTCAAATATTGAAGATGATATAAGATGGTTTTTTAACGTTAGTTTTCTGTCTTATTCTAAAGCTTTAAATAAATGAATATACTTTAGTTGCATTAATAGTTAATTGAAATAAACAAAGAATTTTACCCAAATATCATAAATGTGCTAAATCTGTAAGCTTGTGACTGAAGTGCACATTAATGGTTTTATTTGTAAGGTCGTATTATTTAGTAGCAGTGTGTTATTGACTAAGTACTTAACGACCGCTTGTGTTTCAAAACAAATGGTGACGAGTCCTACTTACGCAGTGGTTAAATGTTAGATTTGACGCAAACCATCTATCAAGACGATTGTGTTTTGTGTGTATAAAATTAAAATATTTTTTTGAAAGTGATACAATAAGAAATTTTGTATAACCGACTTCAGTATAAATAAAATGAAAACATAATCAATGCATTCGAAGTCAATTGTTAAGGATTACTCAAAAATTTATAATCATCGAAATCGGTTCACCCAGAAAAAGTTCTGAGGTAACATACATAAAAAAACATACAGTCGAACTGATTTACCTCGACACTAGAGTTTTCTTTTGAATAGTGAAAATAGTTTTTATACATAAATTGTACAAAGAATGAGATATGAATCTGGAAAAAATATTGGTAGGCATAAAAATATATGCTCCTTCGCTAAGGGATTCGAACCTTTGGCCTTTACTGTGTCACGGAGCCTTCGCCTATTAATGCTCAGTAATATTGTTGAAGAAAGTGAATAATTTAAATAAATTAGGTTGTTATTAAAGCATTAAATTTTCTTGTAGTTACGTCCAAATTAAGAATTTATTACTATGTTTTACTTAATAGAAATCGTTAATTTATTTTATCGAAATGAAGAAAGAAAGACCTGATTTTGATGTTTGTTATAGTGACTATTAATACTCTTACGACAATTAAAATTAGGAGAATTTATGCAGCAAATATGCTAACATTCATTTTTATATTTTTTGTATTTCAAATGTGCCAATATATTTTGAATTATAAATACTCGTATATATTCAACTGGAGTTAAATATTATTGATACGGTTAATAATTTTTAACAGTTTTAACAATGTATAACTACATATATCATCTATATACTATCAATCAAACTATGCTATATTAACCTCTTCCTCGGTATTTACTTCATAATTTTTTGACAGATTTGAAACAAGTGACGGTACATATAGGCAAGAGCAAGGAGAGTACAAAAATGACACTGAACAACAAGGTCTCTCTGTAAAGGGCAGTTATAAGTACGTCGCCCCTGATGGTAAGCACATCCAAGTTACATTTGTCGCCGACAAGAACGGTTACCAGCCAACAGAAGAGAATACGGATCAGGAAACTAAGGCCATTCAATCCTAATAGAACCAACGTTGAAATATCAACATGCGTTTTGCTGAAACCAAATATAAAATGATAAACTACCTAGTTTATAATTATACATAGTAATAGTGAGACTAGGGGAAATCTTCTCTCTAGTGATAACCCGGAACAATGTAAATAAGGGAAAAAGTACAAATTATATGTGTTGGTTTGTAAAATTATTAAAGTATTCATCCATATATGTGTAATGTAAAAACATGTAAATATTAAAGTTGATTTTTATAAAAAACTGTGTTCTTGTTCTTATTTTTTTGCTGATAAAACAAATTTTCGTCTTTCCGTTCGTAAAATAAAGCAATGATATTAAATTACTGTTTTTGAATTGAAGGGATTCTTGAGAACGGTTACGAAAGCTTAAACTTCAAGCTTTTGAAGGTTGCAAGATGTGTTTTCTCGTCTCGTTAGTTGGTTGTAATTTGGCTGTGGAGGAAAAACGGAGATCTCCGTCGGGCAATTTGTTCAGCCCGGGAAGTGAGCGAATCTCCGTGTGGTAGTATAGTGTTATTCTATAAATACTGAAGTACATCGGAAGTTTGAAAGCATGGTTAATTCTTCGGTTTGTTTCGGTTGTTGCGCAACGACAGCTCTTTTTTGCCTTGGAATCCATCTGGGTAGGTACCAGCTTCACAGCTATTTCTATCACCAGATAGCAGTGCTTTCACTTCCGTATTTCCGTCAAAAGGCTTATAGAGAGCCAGAACAGGCTGTGAGATATTCCATCGTAGTCCACTGAGGTAATAACGCATCTATTTTTTGTTAGGAGTTATCTGCAAATGGTGGACTGTAAATTCGTTTGTCACTTCAATTATATAAAAATAATAAAATAATCTCCTAGCCCCATACAAATGTATAATTATAAATATTGATTCCTAAACCAATACATATTTTCTGAAATTTGCGGCTGTTAACTTTTAATAGTTATAATTCTACTAAGAGTTACAACAAAAAGCATGGAGTGCGTACAATGACTTAGTGTAGAGTAGCTATTTTTAGAAAACTAAAACAACAATTCATATGATTTGCATTGCAGTGAAGTTCAGTCAGTAAAATCCTTTAAGGCAATATTCTATCTAAAATTCTTAATTAATTATCTCTTCATACGGCAAATCAGTATGAAGCAAGGAATCTGTAAGGACTTATTAATCCAATAGGGGTCTAGAAGAAATTATTTTACGACAGACGACGCAAAATTTTTGTAAAAAACGTTGTTTTTCTTTTGTTCACTGGCAAGTTATAATTTATTTTAAGGTTTGGATATTTACCAGTAAAAATACGATTGTTTAATTTTTTCTTTGAATAAATTTTTACAAGCTTATTTAAAATATATCGTTTTTAAATGCAAAATAATTTTTACGGGAAAATTTTCCCGTGATCATCATCACCATAATATCATACTCAGTTTTATAAATATATAGAAAGTTTAACAAAATTTTTAGTATTTACTACTTTACTACACTGGTCAATTATTTTGCTACGGCACGGCACTACCATTGTACATATTTGTATCCCTAACTTTTTACGACACGAAAGAAAATTTTAGTGTAAGTGAAACTTGAAAATACGCCATTAAAATTCTGATTCAGTCATATTCATTGAAGGATTGTACTCAGATTTAACGTTTAAAGCGTTTCTGTCTTTGTACGAAGTATTTTGTACAAAGACAGAAACCGTTTGTTGTATTTATATATTACAGTCCCTTTACCTTTTTATTTAATTTAATAAGGGTGACAACGAGCACACAGTCCACCTGATCGTATGTGGATTCTATGGTCCATCAGTTAAGAACCCCTAAGGACTGAGATGGAATGCCTCGTTTGCAGTAAAAAGGATTTCCGGTTCAACACTCACCATTCGAAGCACAGCAGCATTAAGCTGGTGTTTTACGCTGGTATTCTGTGAGAGCGCGGTCCCACCCCGGACGAGCCAGCCCATCCGCGCTGCAACCACAATACAGCTACAGCAATGCTCTACCACTTAAAAAGATGGTAAATGGATACCGCAGCTCATAAACATCTATATCTATCTTTGATTTTAAGACTCAATAAATTAAATGAAATCTTAATAAAGAAGTTAATAAACAATTTAAAACATCAATCAATAAAAAAAGATTAATTTAATTTCGTAATCACTTCCCTGGTGGTTGGAATTACATATAAGTATATAAATATATATTAGATACCTGCTGATACGTTTTTTATAGGATAAGGTGACAAACGAGCACACAGTCCACTTGATGGTAAGTGGTTGCTGTCTACAGCAACCACTTACCAACAAGTGGATCGCATGAAAACACAATGTATCTCACAAGTAATACATATTATATTAAATTAGATTGCTTAGTGCGATTGCCAAGTCAATCTATACATTTAAAAAAAGATTTTTAACATTGATATTGTCACTATAAAATGTTGTTAGGTTAACTAATTACGTAATAACTTAAAACAGGAGGATCCTTAAGTATGGACTGAATAAATTAACCGACTTGGTATTACATGGATCTCACAACGTTTTACGGTAGAAGAACTGACTTGCGAGACTTGGTTTTTTTACAAGTTAAGTTTTTGATAGCATCTCATTTCTTTTTGTAGATAAGATAGTCCAACTTTTTGTTCTTTCCGGTACTTTTTACTTCTTGAATACCAACAACGTACCGATCTACACCTAATATACATATGTAAGTACACTGATTCATTCGTGCAAATGTAACTTTGTAATTCTATATCTTTATATGGGATTACAAAGTTATTTATGAAATTGGTGTATCTTTTTTTTTTTTTTTTTTTTTATGGAAGAGGGGGCAAACGAGCATGCGGCTCACCTGATGTTAAGTGACTACCGCCGCCCATGATCAACCGCAACACCAGGAGAATTGCGGGTGCGTTGCCGGCCCTTTAGAAAGGAGTAAGCTCTTTTCTTGAAGGTCCCCAGGTCGTATCGGTCCGGAAAAATCGCCGGTGGTAAATTATTCCACAGAGAGGTTGTACGTGGAAGAAAACTCCTTGTGAAACGTACAGTGGTGGACCGCCAAGCATCCAGATGGTGTGGATGGTATCGGGACGTTTGCCGTGTAGTGCGTTCACGAAATTTGGCGGCTGGGATTAATCCGAACAATTCCTCAGAGCACTCCCCGTAATAGATGCGATAAAATACGCAAAGAGATGCAACATCTCTTCGCAGCGCCAGTGAATCGAGCCGATCGGAAAGAACTCGGTCGTCGACGATTCGAGCCGCTCTGCGCTGGATGCGGTCAAGTGGAAGGAGCTGGTACTGGGGAGCCCCAGCCCAGAGATGGGAACAGTATTCCATGTGCGGCCGAACCTGCGCCTTGTAAAGTTGCAGGCGGTGTGCCGGCGTGAAATACTGTCCCGCTCAGCTGAGCACGCCAAGCTTTTTAGAGTCCAATTTGGCCTTCCCTTCCAAGTGACCACGAAACTGCACGTCACTCGATATGTCGACGCCGAGGATTCCGATACTGGCTGAGGCAACAAGGGGAGTGCCTTGAAACTGAGGGGATACGACAAAGGGGTTCTTTTTAGCGGTTAACGCGCAAACTTGTGTCTTCTGGGGGTTAAACTGGACTAGATTTAGTCGTCCCCAATCCGAGACTCTGTTCAGCAAAGACTCGACTTCAGACACAAGTTTGTCCCGGCACTCGGAGACGTTTTCCCGAGAAATATTGGCTCGGCCGGTGTAAAAAGCATCACCAGTGCTGTCATCTGCATAGCAATGAATGTTACGGGTATGCAACATATCATTGATATGCAGAAGAAACAGCGTTGGCGATAGCACGCAGCCCTGTGGAACACCAGCATTAATAAGCTTGCAATCGGAGCTTGCACCGTCTACAACGACCTTGATGCTCCGATCTGCAAGAAAGCTGGTGATCCAATCGCACAATTTCTCGGGAAGCCCATAGGAAGGGAGCTTCGAAAGAAGCGCTTTGTGCCAAACCCGATCGAAGGCCTTCGCAATGTCCAAACTAACGGCCAATGCCTCCCCCTTGAACTCTACTGCCTCCGCCCATCTGTGAGTGAGGTAGACCAGAAGATCACCAGCTGACCGACCACGGTCAACCGTATTGGCGGTCACTAATCAGCTGGTGATCCTCAAGGTACCTCATGAGCTGGCAGTTTACAATGGACTCCATTGTTTTGGAGAACAAGAAGGTGATGGCGATTGGCTGGTAGTTGGACGGGTCCGAGCGGTCGCCTTTTTTAGGGATCGGGTGGACGAAAGCCGTCTTCCATGATTTTGGGACTACGCCTAGGGAGTAGGAGTACCGGAAAAGACGCGTTAAAACCGGTGCCAACTCTGGAGCACACGTTCTCAGCACAATTGGGGGGATTCCGTCAGGCCCACTCGACTTGTGGATGTCCAGGGAAAGGAGTGCTTTGCGAACCGAGCGCTGTGTGAACTGCACTTCCAACATGGAGCACTCACACCGCGGGATGGTCGGCGGCGTACTCTCCCCGTCATCGAGAGTCGAGTTAGATGCAAAGAAAGAGCCTAGAAGATCGGCTTTCTCCTTTGCAGTATGGGCCAGTGAGTCGTCCTCCCTGTGCAGAGATGGAAGAGATGGCGGACAGAAATTCCCCTGGACAGCCTTGGCGAGAGACCAGAATGCACGGGTTCCAGAAGGAAGGCGAACTAGTTTCTCGCCAATTCTGCCTATGTGCTCTGACTTTACCTTGGCAATGACTCTTTTGAAGGACCTAGAGGCGGAATTATACTTCTTTTTTAGAGCGCTGGTGTTTACATCCCGGGACGCTGATGCATCAACCCAGGCTTGGTAGCACTCCTGCTTATAGCATGATGCTATTTTACAGGAGCGACCAAACCATGGCTGAGATTTGCCTCCAATGGGCACCACAGAGGAAGGAATAAAAAGTTCCATACCCTGAAGTACCACATCAGTAACAGAATCCGCAACAACGTTAGGATCATCCGGCGAGAAGCAAACCCGCCCCCAAGGGTAGGATGCAAAGAAAGACCGCATCCCATCCCAATCGGCTGACCTATAGTGCCGAACACGGCGGCAGCCTGCAGAATGCAACCGCGATTTCAGCGTGAGTGGCACAACACTCCGGACCAGACAATGGTCCGAGGAGCCTAAAGGGGCGTCGACGGAAATCTGATATCCGTCCGGGTGAGAGGTCAGCAGAAGGTCCAACAGGGAAGGTGCATGATCCTCCACATCTGGAATCCGCGTAGGCGAAGTAACCAGTTGTGTCAGACCATATGCCAAGGCAAAATCATGAACAGATCTCCCCGCATCTATCTATATATCTAGAAAACTGGACCGAAATTAAAAAATACTTTAGTTCATCCTTGATTTATATACTAAACGCTAATTGCATTCTAAATTCAAAGCTTCTATATTTGCTTGAAGTACCTTAGAGTTTTGATGATCGGTCAGTCAGTGAGTGACAAAATTAAGAAACTTTGACAGTTATAATTCTTAAACTACTGGTTCAAATTGAATGAAATTTGAAATATACCTTGTTTACACAATCCTTAGGTTACTGAAAATTCAGGCTTTTAGTTTCATCCACTACGAAGTTAACTGAATTTCTTCGAGAAATGTATGGTACGGCCGTGCCGCTTTTTTGCTCGACTTGGCGGGGGCACTGCCGTGCCCCCAGATATGTCTGGTATTTAACGAACAAGGTTTTGGTGACCTAAAAATGGTTCAATATCTCTGAGGAATAATTTTCCGTCGTCTGCCTTTAGGTTAGGTTTAAAGAGCTTATTATCTCAAAAAAAAAAAGAACAAAAAATTCACTTAGGCGTTGGTCTCCTATAAACGCCGTCGGCCGCTTACAGCGTCATGCCGTACGCCGCGTTACGATGCTTACTATAGAAATGTACTGTTGTGGTCTCTTTTACACGCTGACGTCGGCGTATGGACGTCGTAGGCGGCGTAAGACGCTTTGCGCTGCGTCTCTAGTTATTTCGAACCATTGCAGCGTGAACGTCGTGTCTAGCGTCAGTACAAAATGGCCAAATTTAATAAAGGAAAACTTTTTCTTCAACCGAAATGGGCTTAGGATGCCTTTTTGATGGCACTTTTATTACATACTCCTGCACAAGCTCTACAATATGTTTAAATTGTTCTTGATTAATACGAAAATATTCATATTCATATAATCGCTGTCTTTTAAGTGTTTCATTATCAATAGCTGGAAACATCCTTCCTCATTCCTCTTCATAAATAATCAGTGCCTTGTTGCCTTTATTTTTCTTCGTATACGGTCGTCTTGTGCCTCTTCTTCAAGTAACACAAGCGCCGCCAAAAGTGTTGAATTTATATCCATTTTATGAACAAATATCACACACAACCACACGTGAGCACTGTCGGCTACTTACTGTTGTTTGATCGAAAGTCTAGACGTCGTCCGTTGCTAATATGTATTGACCGCTGACGCTGTGCCTGGCGTTCAGACGCCGATCGGAACGTTTACGCTGAAGTCGGACGTCGCGTATAGCATTTAATAGGAGACCGTAGCCTTATATGAGACTTAAAAATAACATACTTAGAAAAATAATTACATTTACATACGGTGACTTATATGAATAAAGTTACATAAATATATCCAAATTAGAATTAAAAAGCACTGTCCTTAAATTAATGTTTGACTGTGATTTTATAATTTATCTCCAAATTTTGAAAACGATTTTTCATGAAATACCTCGTTTGGTAGGCTGTTGTACAATAGCGCTCTAGATAATTTTTAACTGCGGAAAGTTTTATGATGAAAAGATTTTAGACGTTTTGAGGAGCCTAAACTCAATTATCAAATAACATATCAGTGATCTTTTGTTTTCAAAACAAATCTATTTTTACAATATTTTTTTGAAATGTACGCAAAAACAGCAGTTTGTTGATTCATACAAAAATTAGCAGTGGAATAACCATGGAAATGGAAAACCTCCCACATTTAATATTATGTCATATATCCCTACAATATTATTAAAAAAATAACCTTGTTTATATTGAAATTAGTTTATTAAAAATAAATCTACAAATAACTTACAGTCTTATTTCTAAATTGATACCTAAGTTAAAATAACTATTTACTAACAACTGTTTATTTTCTACTATTTTAAGACAATTTTTCCACAATATTCTGGGCGATGTTTTAGTTTGAGATAGTAAAATGCATCATCATGAGTATGGAGAAACAGATACTGGCTGTTTTGCCAGTATCTGTTTCCACTCTTTACGCATTACAAAATTACAATCGACGAAGAAAACCTACTAGTCCTAATGCGTGGAATATCGATAGAAATAGGATTTGCTCCAGTCCAGCGAGTTTGATGAGCTTGCCACTTAAAATTATTAAATCTGCTAAAAATGATTATAAATAAAAGGAACAGTTAACTTAAATAAAATACGTTACAATATTTATAATATCCCTTATTCAGATAATTTAAATTAAAAAATAAATTATTTTTGCTTATCTGCAATAATTATTACTACACTATTTAAATAAATAATTGTTCGCAGCCTCGTCAATTAATTTATGATACCTAATTCGTTGATCATTATGAAATTTGCTTTATACTTGTGCGGTATCCTCGTTTACCCGCTTTATATGTCATTTCGTAAAGTTGTCCCTTATCATCGAACCAACGAACTGTGCCGAGAACATCAAGGGCCGCGTTTGGTGTACCAGGATTTAATATTGCACCTTGTTCTGATCGTGAAGTGCCATCACTGCTATCATATCTGAAATTTATTAAAAGCGTGAAATCAATAAATGAAGAACTATAAATTATTTTAATAGAATTGAATCAGCAGTTTAATCAGTATCTTAGTGCACATAATCGTTACCATTATAGCCCATTAAAAATCTACGCCTATTAAGAATCTACGACGAACTGAAAATAAGTCCCCCCACAAATTTTGACACTACACGAACTATTTTTTTGTGCGCGTAAAATAACATTTAAATACAACATTACATATTTCCCTTCTAAAAGCCTCTCTTATTCCACCGTATTTATACGTGGTAGAGCCAAGCTGCAGTTATATTAGTAGTATAGTTGTAGCACGAATGGGTTGGCTCGACCGGGGAAGGACCACGCTCTCACAGAATACCAGCGTAAAATAGTAGCTTAATGCTGCTGTGTTTCGTATGGTGAGTGTAGAGAACCGGAGACCCTTTTTACTGGAAATGAGGCATTCCATCTTAGTCCTCACGGGTGACAACGCATCTGCATTTTGATTCATAGTCGAGGATAGATGTAGATGTCTATGGGCCACAGCAACCACTTACCATCAGGTGGACTGTGTGCTCGTTTGTCACCCTATCCTATATAGAAAAATTGGTTGACCCTGCAGGCCATCCCTGGAACTTCCCGCAAATTTTCAATGCAAAGTGCTCCAAATTTCACCAAATTATGTTGCGATATTTCGAAGTTATGTTAAAAAAATGTTTTCTTCAAATTCTTTCTCCTTCGATATGTCACGAACGAATGGACCGATTTTTATTTTCCAAACGGCATTCTACGTCATTTTTGAGGTTAAGAGCTGATTTGTTTTTTAAACTCTCGCTAAGCACCCACGCCCAAACTCCCCTACTCTTCCTGAGCGTGGGTGCTCAGGCTACCTCTCGTATTCTAGGGAAGGGGGGGGGGGGGGCAAAATTCCGCTTGATACTAAACCCCATAATATGCCCGGGCCAAACAGAGCAATTAGTCAAAGGCGCCCCCTGCCACGCTATCTGTGAATTTCTGCAACATCAGGGGACTTCACATTACTATCTGGAAACCGCGAAGCCGGCCTTGCTCTTTTTAACCAGGACACAGGTGTCTTTTCCACCTGATACTTTATATCTCTCATACCCAGGGTACAAATTAGAACACTAGAACACTCCTTTGTGCCCCGGGCTGGAGTTTGCGCGTACGTCAGAGAGGACAATTGTTCGACGCCTCGGCAACCTTGAAGGTACGGACCTGTCCATCTTATGGCTGCGTGTAGACAGCGATGACCATCCCCGCGTCTACGAGTGCCTCTGGGACCTATTCCAAAGCGGTAATGCCGACACAGACCGACTGATCGACCACGTCCAGATGGCTGCGGACTCCATTACACAACAGGTCTCATCCGCAGAGATCATGACACTTGGTGAATTTAACGCCCACTACGCTGAATGGCTTGGTTCTCGTTTAACCGATCATGCGGGTAGATCTGTTTATGACTTTGTTTTAGCATATGGTTTGACGCAACTGGTTACCTCACCTACGCGGATCCCAGATGTGAAAGATCATGTACCTTCCCTGTTGGACTTTTTGTTGACCTATCATCCGGATATCAAGTCTCCATTGATGCCCCTCTTGGCTCCTCGGATCATTGTCTTATCCGGATTACGGTGCCACTCACGCTCCCGACGCGGTTGCTTACTGCAGGTTGCCGCCGTGAGTGCTTCATGCAGAATGTGCTGTTTACCCAACGCTCGGTGCGCAGAGCACTCCTCTCCCTGGATATCAACAAGTCGAGTGGACCTGATGGCCTCATATTGCGCTGAAGACGTGTGCTACGGAGTTGGCACCGGTTTTAACACGTCTTTTCCGGTACTCATACTCCTTAGGCGTAGTCCCGAAATCATTGAAGACAGCCTTCCTGCACCCGATCACCAAAAAAGGTAACCGCTCTGATCCGTCTAACTATAGGCCTATCGCCATCAGCTCCTTCTTCGCTAAAATAATGGAATCCATTATTAACAGCCACCTTAACTAAAAGATGAGAAAAGGGGGTAGTCATTCTGCATGTGTTAATTTAAGTGACACAACCTGCTAATAGCATATATAATATTGAATAGATAAACTGTGCACGGTGCACGATGCAACGTATTCATATTTTATTTTACGTTTACTATTGTGATTGCCAATATCCAATATAAACACAGACAAGTATATGCATGTGCCAATATCCAATCTAAGCACGATTGACTACATACGACGTTATAGAGGTTTTGTGTTACGCTTTGTTTGCAGCTTATACATATATTATGTCATATAATAACTTTACACTTTTAAGAAAGATTTTAGAGAAGATGTGAATTGGCGTTTTTTTTATTATAAAGAAATACATTTTAAGCAGATTGTGAGTTATAGGCGTGCGAAACATAGCATCGTTTGTACTTTCCAGTTTAAATAAATAGCCGATATCTTTTTAAGTTTCGTTTTTTTCTGTTGGCGTAAGTTATCACAAGCTTGAAAAGTCGTGGCCACAATGTTTTTTTGGTAACAAAGTAACTTTTTTCATATTTTTTAATTTATTCCAGCTGATTTCTTGTAAAAATATTATTATTTGAATAGTTTAAATTTGTAAATATAGTTTATTATGCAGTTAGCGTATGCAATATTCATTACTAGCGACCTGCTTTGGCTTAGCCTGGATCCTATATCACCTGCCAGCAAGGCAACTATAGCAAATATAGCAAATATCTAGTCAATGAGGACATCTAATAAACAATGGGAGAAACCTAAGTTCAGCAGTGTAATTGTGATACTTTGTGATGAATTGATGAATGAGGAAGCTTAATCATATTTAAATTATATATTAGCCATACGAAGACAGGTATTGTGCATAAATAGCGCATTGCTTTCTTTATACTTCGCGAGATTTGCGGATGTAAGTATGTGCTGCAGTTATATTAGTAATATAGTTGTAGCACGAATGGGTCGGCTCGACCGGGGAAGGATCACGCTCTCACAGAATACCAGAGTCAAATAGTAGCTTAATGCTGCTGTGTTTCGTATGGTGAGTGTAGAGAACCAGAGACCCTTTTTACTGGAAACGAGGCATTCCACCAAGTCCTCACGGATGACAACGCATCTGCATTTTGATTCGTAATAGAGGACAGATGTAGATGTCTATGGGCCATAGCAACCACTTACCATCAGGTGGACTGTGTGCTCGTTTGTCATCCTATCCTATAAAAAAATTATTTATCCTTAAAATATTTTTTACTTCTCGAACTTTTGTACATATTATTCCACACGAAATCAAATAAATCTTAAATGGACGTACTAACGTAAATTTCAAATCCATTTGCTGTATACCAATCTTGATAAAAATGTTTGATACAATGTGACTTCTTACCAGTCACTTCTAAATTTGTAGCTTATTTAATTTTCATATAAAAATAAGCCATTTAAATACACCCAGCCTCAGCCAGCACTAGCCAGCTTTCAAATTACCATTAATAAAGATTGAAAAGAAAATGGTTTAAGCGACATTCGGTATAGTTATTATATTATATTATAAACAATATACAATTTGTAAACAGCAATTTTTTCGCCGTCAATCAAGCTGAGTGCCATTATGATCAGAATACTCGACGTTTCGGGTAAGCTTAAAAAAAACTAACTAAGTGTTATGGTATTAGACAAGTATCGGTGAAAGTTAACTTAAAAAGGCGAAGTCTTTAAAGGCATTTTGCTTAAACTGTTCATTATTTCCCAAGCTTATTATCCAAGTTCCAAAGATTTTTCGTCCTGAAACCGGAATATCGCTTAAAACGTTTAGTCTTCATCTAAAATAAATAAAGCATTCAACTTAAGCCTTTTGTTTGCAAATAGCGTCTCATTAAATGTTTACCTAATGAGGAATTCATCATTTTTAATAAACTTCATCGAACTATCTTAAAAGTTTTATTTTATGTTAATATTTTTATGTTACGTTTTATTATATATTAATATGCTTGTCAAACGTAGCGATGGCAAATCATTCTTAGATGCAGTTAAATAATTTGTTTTTTTATAAAACAATGAAGTTCTTAGGTCACCAGATGGTAAGTAAATACTGTGGCCCATAGTCACCTACATTAATTATTGATTAAGAATTAAACGTAGATTCGCTCTCACTCTTGAGGTTTGAGCTTGTTTGAGCTTTTAAGTTGCCATTTTACGCTTATATTATTTGTGAGCGTGATCCTTTTCCGATTGAGCTGACACAATATTTGCTGCAAACCGTAAAACAGATGTAGCGTAGCTCTTCCATGTAAAATATTCTATGTGTTTTAATTTCTCTTAATAAATGGCGTAATTTTCCTAGGTATGTTTTGTTATACATATGACAAATCTGGTAATAAATCTGGTTATACATACGATAAATTTAGTGATAAATCTAGTTATACATTATAATAAATCTGGTGATAAATCTGGTTATACATATGATAGTGAGGCGTGTAGTGTTATTATATTTCATCGTAATTTGATCGGCAAATTTTATTTTGCAAAGTGTATTATTAAATATGTAGTTATGTATGTCAAATATAATGATGGACATATAAAATATGTGTAACGTTAATGGTCGCGTATTAAAATAACGGATCGTAATAAGGGTATTCGAACCGCAAATGGCCGTTCGACTTAAAGGAGGCGTGACACATTATTGTTAAGTTACGTTTTTGTAACTATATGATGTCTTCGTTCTACTTTTTGTATTATCATTGTCACATGCTTTGAGTAAATTAAGACTTAAATTAAAATTGATTTATAGCTTGATATATCTTAAGAATAAATTGGGCATTTTTGGTGTTTACCAAATTAATTTTCAATAACTTAATAATATTTTGGTAGCATAAGATTCGCTACTAATTAAACTGTCCAAACATCAAAATATCGAGTTACATCATCTGCTACTTTTCCACCGACCACCTCTGAAGTGTAATCTATATTATTTAATAAAAGCACAATTATTACAATCGGTTCTGCCGTTTCCAGAAATGAGGATAAAACATACATACATAAAATATACGCGTCGAATTTCGAAATGAATGTCGAAAGAACTCGGTTGGTAAAATAAAAATTCATTGTTAAATTTGACAAAAAATAACATTAACAATGAAGTATTGGGGATATTCGCTTTCGCTAAAAACAAAGCTTCTTGTCGTTTGACCTGTTTGGTCACGTATTTAGTTAATCAGGCTACACAGTTACGCGTCATGACAATATATAGGTAAATTTACATTAATACGGAATTCCTTACTGTTTATACCACAAACATTGGAGCCCGAAAACAATCGACGATATGTTTTTGGGGATGACTCGGAATTTGCATTGGTTTTCTAATGGTGATGTCCTCTAACTTCTGATAAACGATGTACAAAACCTTAGGAATTTTAATTCTGTATTTTGCAAATATTATAATGTTTCATATAGGTCAATGTTCGCATTTGTAAACTGTGATTTAAAACTCAGATTTAGAGCTAAAATGGAGATGTTTATTTCCAAAATTTGACATATTGGTCTTAAGGACGAGTATATGTTGTGTTTTAATAAAATATTATGCGTATTAGCTTCGTGATCGTAAATCATTGCGGTTTTAGTAAAAATATGTGAATAGCAAAGTTCAGCAATTGTATTGATCCAGCTGCACAACTGTTTAATATATTTATACTGTTTACATTGTCATCTAATTAACGATTTTTATGGTCTCTTATACAATTGTTAGCGTACCAAGTTAAAAAAGTTGCCTGGTAATTAATGACTTTCTCATTCTAAAATCTTAGTCGAAACTTTATTTAAAAAATGTTGTCGTAAATGAAACCATCATTTTAATAAATTATATGCATGTATGCTTACAGCCTGTATGACGGCGGTGTAAGAGATTCATCACACCAATTCGTCAAGTACGTGTCGTAAGAGGGGGCTATCGAATAGATAAATATGCGAGACGTAAAATGGTAGTAGACTGAATGCTGTTTGGTATGGTGAGCGTAGAGAACTGGAGACCCTATTTACTGGAAGCGAGGCATTCCATCTTGGTCCTCATGGGTGACAACACATCTGCATTTTGATTCGTAATCGAGGATAGATGTAGATGACTATGAGTCACAGCAACCACTAGGTGGACTGTGTGCTCGTTTGTCACCCTATGCTATAAAAAAAGTCTGAATCCACGATCGCTAATGCACTTGTCAAGGGTGGCGATTCATCTAATCCAGCAGTGAATTTTGTAGGCTATACTTTTTAATAAAGCACATGGGTAAAATAAAATAGTAATGTATAAGTTTTATTCTTACAGGCCTTTAATATCCGCTCTGATATCCGCTCGCTTCGCTGGGCGAACGATAATAGACTATAGTAACGTGGATACAAAATATCAAGATTTTTTGTTATAATATCAATCCTTACTTAGCGTCTACATTGCAAAATGAGTAAATATACTAGATTTTAAGTTAATCGGATGTATAGTTTAAGAGATACCGTGATGAGTTAGTCAGACAGTGGTATTTTGCTTTTATATAATATATATATATATATATATATATATATATATATATATATATATATATATATGTATATATATATATATATAAAATATTTGGCGGTTAATTTATTTTAAAAAATATTTAAATTTAAAAATAATAAATTAACCCCAAATTAGTAAAAGGGAGAAAATGCGACGATTTGTTTATAAAAAATAAATAACGTAACAGATTAAATAAAGTTTATGAATTAATCGGTTTGAAATTTTTGTATTGAATACTAATGTAGCGATAATATATTTTTGTTTGTTTACGACTTTTTTCGGACTTGATGCCCTCCAAACACATTGATCTCGTGGGCAAACACCCACCATGTTGTTTATGAATATTGTGATATTTTTTTAAATTGTGTGCGATACTTTTTATAAAAGTGAGTAAAATTAAAAAAAGAAATATTAACAAATAAATAAAAAAAGCCTTCAAATTAACACACGCTAAATCCGTAAAATGGCTTGTGACGTATTTTTAAATTAATTTTGTTATTATAATTGAGCTTTTACTAATAGTATTTTTGTAGGTATTACAGAAAATACAAATTAAGAGTAAAGATATTTTTACTATTATATACGTATATTTTATATCAAGCATTTGCCTTTTTTCAATTCAAATTATCCGTTACATAAATTGCACAATGACAAACATTTAGTCCTAAAAATTACTTATAGGCAATATAAATACGTGTTCCATGCGGGATTCGAACCCACGGCCCTCAACGCCGCAAATCATAGCTAAGCCACTGTGCCACTGAGTTATTTAACACAAAATAAAACGCCATCATTATCATCATTATAACTTTTTATAAGTCCACTGCTAAACAAAGATAGGTAATGACATAAAGTACTTTCCTAAGCCACCTAACACCTTCAACCTATCTATTAAAAAGTAATAAAATAAAAAAAGAATACTTACGAAAATTTATAAGAATTGGGCATATTAGCTGTTTCCAAATCATAACGCATATCCTGAGGTATCGGTTGACTCCCGACGACTGGACTGCTCAAGGCTGTCGCTGTCAGCAACAAAACACTAACAATCTGAAAAAATCTGCAACTATAGGTGATTGTTAGATAACTAAGTTATAGTGTAGTGGTAGTAATTCACTGAATACAAAAAATTATACAGTATATGTAAAATAATTACATAGTATTAAATGATTATTATACATAAATAAATTACAGACATGTTACACTTGCGTTGTTAAATTAGCCATTTTTTCTTTTAGAAATTAAAGAATTTTCTTAAACCGTTAGCGGTGAAGATGGGTTAAGAGCAAAGGTCAATATCACCTGTACACTAATGACATTCACAATTTCATCATGTGTGATTAAATGTGATTAAACAGTATGCTCAATACACAAGTTTTTACAATCTCTATCTTTGACGACATCGTGCAATCATCGAGAAGGTCAACCGTACTTAGCACTTCTAGTACAATGTATAAAGTAGTAACTAAATGTTTGCTTATTTTTTTGCTTAAAATTTCAGACAAAATTATTTAATATTATTTACCAGGATGGACAGCATCTTGGTTTTGTTAACGTGTGACAGGTGACTTCCTGTACTGGCTATAGTCCGAATGTGCTAACGGTTTCGTAAGATCTCCTTATATATATAAGTCCCCGATTAGTGCGCTCGCACGCAGCAGGCGGAACACTCCAAACTCCGCTTGCTCTGAAACTGAACTAATTGTCACTGACTATTAGCTAGATCGACATACGAATGGGTAAAATATGTACTAACGTTGTACGTTATGGCGAAACACGTTAAAGTGAAGTGGCGTTAAGTATTCTATTTACATGGAAACAATAGATCGTAAATATTTATAAAGTGTCTTAAAATGAGTTTATTTGTGTATTTTGTTAATGTATACTTTTATAATTATTTATCAATAAAATACACAAATAAACTATAAAAATATTAATAATTTTATAAGTAAGTTTATAATAAATACTTTTATGTGAAATGAAAACTCGTTGACACATTCTTTGCCTAAGCATAAAGAGAATTCGGTTTAATATAATAAAGTTAATAAAATATTTGACTATTTTCTAGTTAAAGATTTCAACGCATTCCAACACACATTTCAATCGTCAGAATTTATTTTAACGTAATTCATCACCACATTTTATTAATTGTAACTTTATGATAATGATATTTATATTTACGTGAATAATATGAATTAAATAAAAATAGTTTAACGGATTTTTATCTCATTTAATTGTACTTATTTAAGACTCCTTTTAAAATACATAAAATTGTCTCTTTTAAATAAAAAAGCTGCCAAATTATCATTACAGGTATCAATAGAATAGGCGTCCTTTTCCCTATGTGGGTAGCATTTATTTTCTGCCTACGAGTCCCTCTGGGTAGGTACAACTCTCTCATCTGTTTATGCCATTAAACAGCAGTGCTTGCACTTAGCCTTCTTTGTTTGAAGTGTGGTGCAGGTGTCTATCAATTGCAGTAACCACTTAACATCGAGTAGACTGTGTCTTCATTTAACACAATAGTTTTATAAAAAATATATATTTAGTAGAATTAGGTGAATCAATTTCTCGTAAGTTTCTGCAAGCATTGCTAGAATTATTCACATTAATCTTCTTCAATGGATATTTGGATCGGAAATACTATTTATAATACACAATATTTATAATACTTATAGCGTTCCTTTTACTTTATTCTCCTTAAAGGGCAACAACCTTAGACAGTTGCTGATAATAAATTATGAGAAGTACGTGATTTGAATCCTTTCTACCAAAGTAGTCTTATTTTCTTTGTTTTCTACTGAGAGATTAGGTTTTTGATTCTAAGTCTTTTATAATATTAAATGTAATTTTAAAGAACAATTTTTAAATTTATCACTACTAAAACAAGCCTAGCTTTAAGCTGTCTAAATTTAATTAAAATTAAAGCGCGTGGCAAGCACGCGACAATATTTATGAAAGATAAATCTTTAATAAAATAATAATATATTAATTTCTAAGGTTTATGTTCAGGATTGGACGTATAAAGTTACAGCACTTTATATATAAACGAATGAATGAATGAATTTTTATATATTAAGTGATATTTAAAAGATCCTTCATCATCATCATCGTGGCTTATCACGAGTGTATCTGAACATTGTCATCCCCCGAAGATTTTTATAAAACTTAATCTAGCTCTCTGCATTCATTGACTTCCTGTAAGCCTTATAAGTCGTTTCTTTCAAGAGTTCCTTCTTATCTTTTACTCTAAATAAATTTAAAACTGATTTTTCTGAACATCACACAAGAGTAAATAAGAATTTTTTAAAGTAAATACTAAGTTTAATCATTGGCTTCCAATGACGTTATTAATGCAAATTTAAAAACAATCAATAAAAACATTTTATTCATCACATTTTATTACTATTTACAAGTAAGATAGCAGAAAATGTATCGTGACACGTAAGTTTGCTGAGTGGGTGTTAACAAAGATTTAAGTAGAGTTACGATAAGTAGATTGTAACATATGATATACTAATGATATAATATTTGGGTGTTTGTTACCTTGTCATTGCCGTTGATGTTTGTTTGTTTCTGTTTCTACGTGGGCAGGAGCTAGTTCTTAATGTTTTTATCATGTTTAACAACTATTGTATTTATTATAATTTTAATGTAATGAATGAAACTATATCTATTTTCCAGAAATAACAGCTCAATATAGCAGTGGCTAAGAGTTGCTGGAGGTGCTATGGACCCGGTACTTTATATCCACCATAGAACAAGTGTTTATACGGCGTAAAAACTACAAATAACCGTTCGAGCTCTAGATGTTTATCGTCATGCAATTTGAGAATGTGAAATGTCTCAACGATACAGGCGAAAACTTAGTTTGTAAGCTTATTGCTTCAAAAAAGAGGAAAGTAAACATAATAAGGTGTGAAATAACATTTTAGGTACATTATTTAAAAGTCTAAAAATACATCAAAAGAAAGCCTGTTGAAAGCTTATTTGCAGCTTGATACTTTTAAAACTATGCTAAATGGCAAAAATGGCTTAAGGAACTACGTACGTAATTATTTCTAATTATACCTCACATAATGTAAACGGTAACAAAAATAGCATCCCCTGTTAACATAATATAGAAGTGCTTTATATATACGTGCTATATATGTGTTTGTTATATTTTTTTTACCTAAAAAAGTCAGACCTATATATATTATATACAATCATATACATTTGATTCAGTCAAAACTCTAGAAATTACGATACTGCAAAAACATGTTAGGGCAGACTGACAGAATGAAATACTATGGACCTCTAAATACAATAACGTGTTGCATTTTGTTCAACTTATCTTTGCACTTACTTCGATGTTTTGAATAAATAAATCCTTTAGTATCTTGACGACGAAAATCAAAAACAAGAATTACAAAGACATAGTAAGGATTACATTTTAGTGAGCTCAAACTTATTCCTGTAGTTTTATTTGAGCAGACGCACTCGTACAATGAACTTAATAATCAAGAATTTAATTTGTAATTATTTGCCTGGGAATATAAGGATAAAAACGTTGTTGAAAACAATAGCACATAAATTGAATTATAAGTTTGTTTTTCTCCTGTTTCAGTTTCCCCCCATTAATAATATTTCCGAACATTCTCAAAGGAATTTTTGCATTCGGCACTGCGAATATCTCTAGTTTGTCGTTTCGATCATATTATTATTGAAAAAATTATTACCATTATTATCATTAAGTAATTAAAAAAATTATTATCATTAAGTAACTCACACTTACATTAGTCATTCCCGCTGTTGTATTTTCACCTAAATAATGAAGACATTATATATATATATATATATATATATATATATATATATATATATATATATATATATATATATATATATATATATATATATATATGTATATAAATAAATAAACTGGATAAAAATTCAGACCCGGATCGTTTATTTGTAGGTCTTAGCACCAGTAGAATTCAATATTTGCATAATTAGTTGCAGTGACTCATCTCATAAAAATATATTATTCTTCTTTCGATTGGTCTCTTTATTTTATGTTTGTACCATTACGTCATCTGTTTTTTTTAATTGTAACGTAGCACATGCATCAATTTAGGTTTAGATTCATTAGGAATATATGACATATACTTTATACGTGATAGAGCCATGCTGCAGTTATATTAGTAGTATAGTTGTAGCACGAATGGGTCGGCTCGACCGGGGAAGGACCACACTCTCACTGATTACCAGTGTAAAATAGTAGCCCAATGCTGCTGTGTTTCGTATGGTGAGTGTAGAGAACCGGAGACCCTTTTTACTGGAAACGAGGCATTCCATCTTAGTCCTCACGGATGAAAATGCATCTGCATTTTGATTCTTAATCGAGAAAGATGTAGATGTCTACGGGCCACAGCAACTACTTACCATCAGGTGGACTGTGTACTTGTTTGTCACCCCATCCTATAAAAAATATATTAATATTTATTATTTGAAAATAAAAATAACTTATAATTGTGTAACACTATAGACAGCATTTTTTTATATATTAAGGGCGACAAACGAGCACACGGTACACCTGGTGGTAAGTGGATTCTATGGTCCATAGAGATCTAAATGTATCCCAAATTAAGAATCAAAATGCAGATACGTTGTTACCCTGAGGACTAAGATGGAATATCTCATTTCTAGTAAGAAATGGTCTCCGGTTTTTTCACTCATTATACGAAATAGTAGCGTGTTTGCAGCACATGCTTCATTTCGGAGGCTTAACTACATTTTACCCATTTCCACTAAAATTACGCTTACACAATCTTTACGACTCCCTATCCTCGACTATGCTGATATCACCAAGGAGCAACTTAACAAACTTACCCGACTCCAAAATCTCTGCATACGGTTCATATTTGGGCTTCGTAAATATGACCATATCTCGGAATACCGCACTAAGTTCAAGTGGCTCCCTATCCGTCTTCGTCGGAATATTCATATACTTTCTGTGATCTACTGCATCTTATTTAATATATCAAGTCCTCCCCATCTAAAAGAACGTTTTAAATTTCTTAGCTCTTGTCATGATTTTTCCTTTTGGTCCAAAGAAAATATTTCCCTCTTACGTCCTGTGCACTCCTTGACATTTTATAATAAATCAGCTGCTGTTCTTTGAGCAAGACTCTGGAACTCTTTACCCCAGTCAATTAAAAGTGCTCAATCCTTAAATGTATGGTATCGCCGTATGGTAGCGGCGTAAAATCTACCACCACCCCTTGTTCGCACCATGACGCAGCTATTAAAAGAAAGGGCCCCGAGTTCCCGGCGCCCCTTAAATGGGGCAGGGGTGCGAAGAATCTCCGGGAGAAAAACCGGCGACGAGGTTCGCCACCCGTCACGTTCTGTCTCCCGGAGGGGCGAAAAGTGGATTGCGGAGACCCGTCTGGCTACGCTGAATGTATGTGGAGGAATGAACGATAAGATGGATGAAGTATGCGAAATGATGAATGACAGAGGAATAGATGTGTTATGTGTGAATGAGACGAAACGAAAGGGAAAGGATGCCACTGCACATGGTACGTATACCGCGTATTGGTCTGGTGTAGGCGAGACCGAACGGGCATGCCAGGGAGTCGAAATGTGTGAAATGTGTGAAAGAGTATGAATGTGTAAGCCCGAGACTGCTATGGTTACGAATGAAAGTGGGCTTAAAGAAGCTGTTCCTGCTAGGGGTGTACGCCCCAGACATGTCTAAGCCCACTTACATCCGAGAGCAGTTTTGGGACATGGTAAGGATGGTGTTGACAAAATGTAAGGAAAATGAAAATATTATTATGTTAAGAGACTTTAATGGAAGGGTTGGGGTGAAGAGGTCTGGTTATGAAAGGGTATTGGGAACGTTTGGTGATGAAAGTATAAATGAGAATGGTGAAGACCTCCTCACCGTATGTGCGGAAAAGAATCTTTTTGTGACGAATACTTTTTTTCGTCATAAGAAGATTCACATGTATACATGGGAAAGAGGTGATGATAGAAGCATGATAGATTTCGTAATTGTGGATGAAAGAATGAGGAGCGCAGTCGTAGATACAAGGGTTTACCGGGGGTCCAACGTAGGGACGGATCATTACTTGGTCTTATGTCGCTTTAATGGTCTTTTCAAGCGTTGGCGGCATCGGACATCTGTATCTACCACTGCGTTACAGCGTATACGAATAGAGAAGTTACAAGATGAAGATGTGAAAGAGAAGTATAAATGTAGACTGAGAGAAAATATTAGATGTTTGAATGAGTTGTGTATGAATGATTTAGACTTGAATACTGTGTGGGATAATATTAAGAAAGGTTTGGTGGATACCGCCACCGAAGTATGTGGTGTAAGTAAGAGAACAAATGAAAGGAAAAGTAATACGCTATGGTGGGATGATGAGGTACGGGTGGAAGTTGAATCAAAGAAGAAAGCATGGTTAGATTTAATAGCAACCAAAACTGGTAATTCTTCTGGTATGAATGATGAGATTGAAAGAAAAAAGGCAGAATTTGGACGTCTAAATAAGAGAGTAAAAGAAGTAGTTGAAAGGAAAAAGAAAGAAAGAATGGATAAGAATGACAGAAGGATATCTGATAATTTCCAGGCTAACATAAAAATGTTCTGGAAACTCGTAAGAACTGCCAGGGGAAATACAAAACAGCCTATAATAAATGCTATAAGAGACGAGAATGGATGTATTCTGAATGATGAAGTTTCGAATTTAAACAGATGGAAGGAATACTTTGAAAGCGTATTTATGAGTGAAGAGTCGTCTGAATTAAATGAACTAGAAACTCCGAAAGAAGTGGAAATGGGTATGGAGATAAGTGTAGATGAAATAATGAAAGCAATGAAAAGCATGAAAGCAGGTAAGGCAGCTGGATATGATAGAGTATCACTCGAGATGCTAAGGGCTGGAGAGGCGGTGGTGGCAGGCCTGCTGTACACCTTGTTTAATTTATGTTGGGAATTAAAACGGGTACCGGATGACTGGTGTAAAGCAGTTATAGTACCAATATATAAAGGAAAAGGGTCACAGCAGGAATGCAAAATTTACCGCGGTATCAGCTTGCTTAGTATTGTGGATAAACTGTACGCTAAGGTGTTAATTGAAAGAGTTATGAAAGAAACTGATGGAAAAATTTGGGATGTGCAAGCGGGTTTTAGAAAGGGAATGGGGTGTACAGATCAAGTCTTTTCCATGCGCATGATTGCGGAGAAGTTTTTGGCCAAAAACCAGAAAGTTTTTTGTGCATTCATGGACTTGGAAAAGGCTTATGACAGAGTGGACAGGAATGTGTTATGGCAAACACTGAACTCATATGGGTTGAGCGCTGGTTTGATACAGGTATTGAGGTCTCTTTATAGGGACTCTAGTGCTTGTGTCGGGATCAATGGGGTCTACTCGGACTGGTTTGGCATCCAAAAAGGTGTCAGACAGGGCTGTGTAGCTTCCCCTTGGCTGTTCAACTTATTTATGGACCGGTGTTTGCAAACTTTGAAAGATGAAGAATGTGGGTTAAGAATGGGCGAGTTAACTGTCAAATGCCTTTTGTATGCCGATGATCAAGTCATACTTGCGTCATCGGCGGCTGAGTTGCAAATGATGGTTACATTAATGAACTGGGAATTAAAAGAAAGGGGAATGAAAGTGAACGCATGTAAGACGAAAGTGATGGTTTTTGAAAGAGAAGAAAGCAAAACGGTATGTGAAATAAGAATAGAAGGAGAGTTAATTGAGCAAGTGGATGAGTTTGTGTATTTGGGATGTGTATTTAGCAGGGATGGTAGATATGATAGGGATATAGAACGACGAGTAAATGCAGGGAATAGAGTGAATGGGGCACTACACTCTATTATGAAGAACCTGAATGTGTCAAAACAGGCACGTATGGTAATTCATAATGCTGTGTTAGTCCCTACTTTAATGTATGGTAGTGAAAGCTGGGTGTGGCAGAAGAAGCACGAAAGTAGAATAAATGCTGTAGAAATGCGGTCTTTAAGGAATATGCTAGGGTTGAATCTGAATGACAGGGTGAGAAATTGCGTGACAAGAGATAAATGTGGTATGCAAGATGATGTTGTGACCAGGATTAAGAAAGGAATGCTTCGGTGGTTTGGTCATGTGGAAAGAATGAATGAGGAAAGAGTGACAAAGCAAATTTATATGGCAGATGTGAACGGCCGAGTCGGGAAGGGACGCCCTAGGAAAAAGTTTATCGACCAAATTGGCGATATTTTGAAAATGGGCCACGTTAGAAGTACCCTTAACCGACGAGCATGTATGCGTAGATATATGGATGTAAAAGAGGCGAAAGAGGTATGTCAGGATCGTGCCAAATGGAAGTCCGTAGTCTCTGCCTACCCCTCTGGGTGACAGGCGTGAGTGTTTTATAATCCTTAAATGTGTTCAAGAAATAGGTTAAGGAACACTATTTGTCTCCTTAACTCCTCTCTCTTCCTCCTCTTCCTCTTCATAGTTATATTCATTGATCTACCAAAATAATGTTGTCTTTTCAATACATAAGATGTTTTTTCTCTGATTTTGTGCACCCCATCTGCTAATCTTTCTCTTATTTTTATTAATTTCTTCTTCTGGGTTGTCTGGAAGAGATTGCAATGTGGCAATAAGACCGCTTTTTGTTTTTACCTCATTATTTGTTCATATTTTGTTATATAATAATAATAATAATATTCCACAACTAGCACACAACGCAATCAAGTCACAAGCTAAGCAGAGCTTGAGTTATGGGTACTAGACAACTGATAAACATACTTATATATTTCTAAATACATAAATATTATAGATAAATTACACCCAGACACAGAACAAATGATCGTGCTCATCACACAAACATTTGTCCTGGGTGGGAATCCAACCCACGACCTCCGGCATACCACTAGACCAACAGGCCTGTCTATATATCTTTTCTAGGTGTACAATAAAGAGTTTTGTATTGTTACGTACGCTGGTATTGTGAGAGCGTGGACCTACACCGGTCGAACTGACCTATTCGTGCTATCTAATATGAGTATAGTGGCTCTACCACATATGTCATATAATATCCACTTATAATCATCAAAATTCTTTCATATGTGAGATTTTTATAACGAACTTACCGTACCAATAACTTTGTTAACATTTTTTAGACACCGATTATCGAATAACCTAATAATCTAATTTGTTGCCAAATTTCAATATTATAAGGGACTTAGGAGTGGCCTAGGTTTTTGACGAGAAAACGGTGTGTTAAAAATAGAACTATTCGAACTTAATATCGCTAGAACTAAAATAGATATATTTATGGAATTTGGGAGTCTGGGTATTCAAGTGGTCTTTATTAGGTATGCAATAACAAATGTGTAGGTTCTAGTAGTTTTTGAGTGTGGGTCGAAGTGGTTCGTGTAAACAATATTCACACTGCCGCTGAGTCGCACTTTTCTTTCCTAAACTAGGCTGACACACCGCCGTGTGTCTCGATTAAAGATGTAAAATGCTCAGACTATAGAGCAACACAACAGGAATTGTCACTGTCAAAGAGCGATACTATTATATGAATGTATCTATATGCGTGTGAACTTCTTATCTATGTGTGTGTAAAACACCAGGGGAAAAAATCAGCATTGCTGAGAGTAGAGAACCGGAGACCCTTTTTAATGGAGACCCCTTTAATGTGGACAATGTCTATGGGCCTCAGCATCCACTTACTCAGTGTGCTCGTTAATCACCCACATTG
Source organism: Parnassius smintheus behrii (assembly GCA_036936625.1). Classification (NCBI taxonomy): domain Eukaryota; kingdom Metazoa; phylum Arthropoda; class Insecta; order Lepidoptera; family Papilionidae; genus Parnassius; species Parnassius smintheus. The sequence continues at coordinate 28,933,973 of JAUPFT010000007.1, forward strand.
CTAATTATAAAAAAAAAAACTATAAATACAACGTCTACTGTTTTAAATAACGGTTGACAATTCGTTTGTGTTTTTTTTTAAATATAAGTATTTTTATTATTATGATGCTGTTATTGCTTATCCATTTATGAGCCATTTATGATCTTTAATGCGTACGTTTATATTACTATGGTTTTATTCATAAAAACGTCGAAAATTGTAATATTATGCACATTTGACATTTAGTGTTTATATGACAGCCAATATTAATATTTATTATTATGTGTTTATTTGAAATTGCACGTAAATCATAATGACTTACGATTTTTATCGATTTTAGTAATAAGTTTGTTGGATTCTGCAGAAAAGAAAAATGTTGTAATAAATTTTTATTATAAACATAAAATATTATTAAAATGAATATTTTTGAAACATTTGGGCACTGCTTAAACACAATAATCATGTTACTTTGTTAAGATTATAAAACTTGATTACAGGACATTAAGCAAGGTGTTCTTGAAGTATAATATTTCTTTTTATGCGAACGAGAGAATACACTCATAATTATTCTATTTGGTTAAATATATCTAATTACGGTCGAAACGTGGTATTTTCCATCATCCATACACCACAGCCAATAGTCCACTGCTGAACATAGGCAAACAGAGGGAATTTTGCCATAGTTGCCAACGCAATGCAAAATAATTATTTTTAATTATTTTGCGTTGTTATTATAAAAATGCTGCTGCCCATCTCCTGGTTCAGTTTCCCTCTGTCACCTCTTACGACACCCACGAGACGATATGGGGTAGTGGATATTCCTACACAGCCAGTACACGGGATACATGGCGTTTTAGAAATCGCCGGAAAGTTTACAAGCTCTCAAATATTTTTTATTTCTCAGTCAATCGAAAATTGATTAGTATCATATTTTACCATACTTTCTTTCTATAGGTTTTGATTTAAAACATTTAGCAAACTTTCTTCTACAACTTTATCGTTATTGCCATGACCTCAAATAATTCAACTTACGGTATCTTGTTTATGGGGAAGTTTGACTGCCTCGTTGTAGTAGTCGTAAACTCGGCTGTTGATCATCCGGTCTTGAGTTCTAATCCTCGGTTGTTGTCAAAAACAAGTTACTGAGTTTTCTTATATGACAATTAGCAGCCTAAAACTAAGAATTTGACAGTGTTTCACTCCCGTGCCTCAAAAAGTGCGTAAAGCCGTTGGTCCTCCGCATTATCTCTCTCCGTTCGTATCAAATTTCCGTTTGCCTTTGCTTGCGCATACACTCGGGTACAATATAATATAAATTTTATGTGGTAGAGTCACGATGCAGCTATATTATGATTGTAGCACGCATGGGTCGGCTCAACCGGGGAAAGACCACGCTCTCACAGAATATCAGCATAAAGTGCTTCGTATAGTGAGTGCAGAGATCCGAAGACCCTTTTTTATTGGAAACAAGGCATTCCATCTTAGTTCTCAGGGGTGACAACGCATCTGCATTTCGATACTTAATCGAGGATAAATGTAGAAGTCTATGGGCCACAGCATCCATTTAACATCAGGCGGAATGTGTGCTCGTTCGTCACTTTTATTCTATAAAAAAAAACTGGATGGTAGGACTGCTTTCTGCCTAGAAGTTCATCTGGGTACGTACACTCTTATCAATTTCTGCTGCCAAATAGCATTACTTGCGCTGCTTTACTCTGGTCTGAGGTTATGAAGAGCCAGTCAGACATCTTCTTCTTTATAACGACTGCCTCGTTGGTCTAGTGGTTGTAGTAGTGCGACTGTTGATCATGAGGTCCTGGGTCAGAATCCCCGATCGAGCCAAAAAATCATTATTGAGTTTTTCTGTCTGGAAATTCTCAGTAGCTGCCTGGAGTCAGGAAGTTTGCGGTGTCTCACCCCCGTACCTCGGAAAGCACGTAAAGCCGTTGGCCCTGCGCCTGATCTCTCTTCGGTCGTGTCGGTTTACCGAGTTATGAGAGTGAGGGAATAGAGAGTGCACCAGTGCTTGCGCATACACTTGGGCACTAAAATCCTGTCCTGCGCCGATGGCTAGCCTCCGTTGAGGCAGGCCGCCGTGGCCAAAATTCGGTCTGGAGGACATTATTATTATTTTGTTGGGGTATCTATATAATTTTCTCACCTGGTTGAGTTCTATAAATATATAATTATAAATTAAAATGAAAAGATAAATATACATAAATATCAATAAAATAAAATAAATACCAAAACTACATAAATAAATAAGATCCAACCAGATGGGAGCCCTCGGCAGGGGAGACCAAACGGCCGAGGGTTAGGGGGAAAGGAAAAGAAGCCGGCGGACGATGCGGGCGGTATCGAGGAGCACCGCCTTCTGCATTTGAGCCCGGAGCGGTCTGTCACGGAGTCCCAGTCGCCTCAGATGACCCGAGAGGCTGACTGGGATTAGTCCATTCGCAGAGACGACTACAGGAATAATTTCGGTCGGCATACCACCCCACATGTCGGTCACCTCGTGAGCCAGGTCCAGATATTTTGTTCGTTTATCTGTTTCGGCTTTCACGAGGTTCTCGTCATACGGAATGGTAATGTCGATCAAAAATATCCTTGACTGTGCCCGGTCCATCAGCACAATATCAGGCTTATTTGCAAGAATAGTCCTGTCCGTGATGATGGCCCTGTCCCAGTAGAGCCTGGCGCGGTCATTTTCGAGCACGGCTTCCGGCAAGTACTTGTAATACGGCAATTTTCGGTCCACGAGACCGTATTTCAGAGCGAGCTCCTGGTGTAGAATTCTGGCTACTAGGTTGTGCCTGTGCAAGTACTCAGAGTTAGAAAGCGCCGAACAACCGGAGATGACATGCCTAAGTGACTCCCCAGGATGGCGACAAGCTCGACAGACGTCGACGGTGCCATCCTTTAGGATGTATCTCCGATAGTTGTTGGTATTAATAACCTGATCCTGTATTGCACAGACAAAACCCTCGGTTTCCCCGAAGAGGTCACCGAAACGTAGCCAGTTGAGGGAGGCGGCTGTATCTACGTGAGGCTCATGTAGAGCCCTGTAGTACCTCCCGTGGAGCTCCTTCTCCTTCCATACGGTCTCCCTGTCGGAAATGCTCTGTACTGCCGGGTCTTGCCATTGCTCGTTTGCTAAGGATAGAGGGGTAAGTCCTTTATCACTAGAAATGACTTCATTATAGAATGGATCATCCGATCTCACCAGGAAGTAATGACGGATATATATTATTATTATTATTTATAAGTGACAACACATTTGCGGCCTTCTTTCCTGGTAACTTTGCTGAAGCCACTTACCATCAAATTGACTAGACTTTAAGTTTGTTTGTCTTCGCACATGGCAGGCCTCAATTGTGACTGACCGCCGTAACCGAAACTCGGCCTGGAGGACATGAAATACATCATGAGGCTCAAACAGTTAATCACTTTTTTATGACACGTTAACTTAGATTTTGTCTACTTTACGTCGTCATTTTGTTGATTATAATTTTTAAAAGTACTTAAAGTTTGTTTGTCCACCAACGTTAATTATTTAGGTGAAATTTTGTTTATTGCTCTTTTTTCATTTATGTTACGTCGTTTTTTTAATACGAGAGGAAACAAAATCTGAACGCCACCAATGAAATTATTAACTGCATTTTAAATGCTTATTTATAACGTGCACGTCAGTAAAGGGAAAGATCACGATGTAACCTGTTTAAATTAAGAATATATCGCGGCTACAGATGTAGTCCAATTAAACGAAGCTTAAAAATTGTAGCGAATTACGTTATTTATACTTTACTGAATACTTTAATTTTAGTAGTATATTTTAGCGAAAAACTGACAGTAAAATGTAAAAAATTCGACTTAATTATTTAAGTTAAGGCAGTACACCTCTCATAAACATATTTTATGTTCATATTACTTACATTATCGGTTCTATTGTTACTTTTGTAATCTTTACACATATATATATATAAAATTTATATGTGTGTAAAGATCTTTCATATTGCCTGTAATATTAAAATAACAGGCTTCTTTTAAGTCCACTGGTGAATATAGGCCTCCCCCAAGGAATGCCACAAAGCACGGTCCTGAGCCACCTGCATCCATCGACTTCCTGCATCTTACCAGTTCACTATCTAGGGGGTTACTTGCATGCCATTAAAACATAAAAGACGTTTTTTAAAACTTTTGTCGATGTGTCTGTCTGTCTATCTGTCCAGGTTTATCCTGGTAATACCAGGACCGATTGCGATGAAATTTAACGAAAATGATCTAGGCTCTATTTTGTTCGAGAAGGATGAAGGTTTTTTTGAAAAGAACTACAAATTGACAAAGCATTTGATTATCTTAAAGATAAATGACCCAAAATTAATAAATGCCATCTAGGCGGAGCCGGTGGTGGGGTGGGTTGCTATTATTGAATAAACATGGGGACTCAACCCTCTAAAATATGGCACTTTATTACATACGTCGAGTGACAAATACTTTAAACTAGGAAAGTATTAATTGGCAGTGAGCCATTTTATAATAGTCTGCATACTAATGCACTTTCTCGACACGTTTAAATAAATTCAAAAAGTATAACATAAAAAGAAAACAGAATTAAACTTAACCAGAGTGACAAACAACTTTTCTATAAGCATAATCAAGAAATGTACCGGCCTCAGTATGCGCTCATTTACAGTTTGGCCCACACTCACATTCAGATATAGAAAAGGAGTTTTAAAATTAAACCATTCGCTTTCGCCGTGACATAAATATAAAGAGTATTAAAAGTAATCCTAAGACATTTGCTTTTAGCCTTATCTTTTTAAAAGTACATTTACTTGTATTCAAAACATAAAAAATTCGCGTTGTTGGCGCTCGGGGCGCGTGAGGTTGAATTTAGGACAGGGATTTTGGTTGTGACTAAAACTTTTTTTAAAGAAAGATGTGACTAAAATATTTCGCAAAATATATATATATATATATATATATATATATATATATATATATATATATATATATATATATATATATATATATATATATACACAGTCCGTGTATACACGTAAATAAATATGTACAAATAATTGAAGGAGAAGGAGATGTTTCCATACATTTTTGGGCCCAGGTGGTTAACAATATTAAATTAGAACACACAGACTTTCTTTTACCCCATAACCATATTCCAACAACTTTGACAGATTATAATGATAATTAATAGTTGGCGTTCTTAGAACAGTTCTACAGAAAAATCGAATGGAAAATAGGTATTTTTCTTAAAATATATGAATGGTTTTGGAGCTTGAACCGTAGGTAGCGTTCAGAAACGAGAATTTCACTAATGCATCGGTTCTTTATGTTAATCGACTTATTGACATATAAAATGCTTATTTATTTTTTGTTTCTTTCCTTGTGCGTATAATATGTTTTTTTTTTTCAATTAAATTGAAATATCATTTAAAGTTAATAATAGAATTTTAATGAATCTTTGGAAGCTTTTTTATTTTATTTTTGTTATTTGGATCCGAATAAATATAAAATCGATTGTTCTAATACAATTGATTTTCTAAATTATTTTGTGATTTTGCGCATTCTCGATTGTAGAACGAGTAGTAGTAGTTTTGTTTTTTACTTTAGGAAATAGAACCAATTAACCGTCAATAACAATTTGTTAACTTCAGCACCGAAATTCTGATTCTCCTTTGGAGTGTCTGTCTGTAATATTGTAATAACTAAGCTGGTCCATGGACATTCGCATCTAACTTCATACAAACAGATGTATTGTCACTCGTGAGGAACAAGATGGAATACACACATATACATACATACCTCACAGCCTACAATTATACTGGCTCTATACACTTCAGCTATTATGCGATAGAAATAGGAAGGTGCGACCTACACGGAGGGATTCTTAGGCAAAAAAAGAGTCCTACCACATAGAAATTACCATCAACTATATAAATAAATATATTAAAGGACCATTTAAAATTAGTATGAACTTTTCATTCAGCGATTTTAATGTCTAAGGAACTCTATACACATTAATTGACTCTGTAACAAAGACATCCGTGGTAGAATCAGAGTAAATAACACTGGCAATGGCCAACCACCTAGCTCGAAGAATCACCAACCTAAACAATTGAAATGTTTTTTAATAAGCAGCGTACCATTGGTAAGAGGGTCACTCATTTAAGGCCACAAAGCACGGTTTTTATCACCGAATCATAACCTCGTTTAGAAGAGGTCGTCCTGTTAACATCGCTTGCCGGTTCGAGACTGCCACTCCAGAACTTTTATTTCCCATCGATCGTCGGTTCGTCAAGCTTGTTCAATAATCATTCCTTAATGTACGCTTAAGTTATACTTAAAGACAATTACTAATAAAGAACTGTTGGAGAAAAGTGTGTATTCCATAAACAAAGTATATTTTTAGTTTTTTTATAGTATAAGGGTGATAAACTAACAAGCAGTCTACCTGGTAGTAACTGGACACTGTCGCAAAAGACATCTACATCAATCCTCGATTAAAAATCAAGCTGCATATACTTTGACACCCCTAAGTACTAAGATGGAACACATTGTGACGGCCCAATATTATTATTAATAATTAAATTCAATATAAAGGGGCGTCAAAAATAGTCTTAAAAGATATATATTAAGCAATTAAGTCAAATTAATAAACTTAAAGTTAATATATTTCAGACATTATCCCAATAACATAGTAAATTAAAGGCAAAATTATTGTTTTTTTTCGTAATAAATAAATTTATTTAAAAAACTTGAAAAAAATATTTAAAATAAGATAAATAATCGAAAAACAAGTCAAAAAATATTATAAAATTAAGTTAAATAACGTTTTATAAGATAATTAGAAAATTTATTAAAAATTGTTTAAGTCATGGGAGGTGTTCATGTATAAAAGAAAATTTTCCTAAGTTATTGAAGGAGTACACGTATAAAAGAAATTTCCTAAGTTGTTGAAGGAGTTCACGTATAAAAGAAAATTTTCCTAAGTTATTGAAGGTGTTCATGTATAGATGTCTTGTATGGATGAGCTGCCGGAGATACATTCCTGCAGTTCTACATATATATGGGGTGATCGGGAGCCTGACTGCCTGAAGTACTGTAGCACAATGACTAGTCCTATATTAGGGACTTATGATATTAAACTCAATGATACAAAAGCAATACTATAGAAGGTCTCCATGATGAATTTGCAATACAATAGTAGGGTCGTGGGTTCGAACCCTATATATGAATGACTTATGAAAGTAAGGTCTATGATTCAAAAGCAATACTATAGAAGGTCTCTGTGATTAATATGCATTACAATAGTAGGGTCGTGGGTTCGAACCCTATATATGAATGACTTATGAAAGTAAGGTCTATGATTCAAAAGCAATACTATAGAAGGTCTCTGTGATTAATATGCATTACAATAGTAGGGTCGTGGGTTCGAACCCTATATATGAATGACTTATGAAAGTAAGGTTTATGATTCAAAAGCAATACTATAGAAGGTCTCTATGATTAATATGCATTACAATAGTAGGGTCGTGGGTTCGAATCCTATATATGAATGATTTATGAAAGTAAGGTCTGTGATTCAAAAGCAATACTATAGAAGGTCTCTATGATTAATATGCATTACAATAGTAGGGTCATGGGTTCGAATCCTATATATACATGACTTATGAAAGTAAGGTCTATGATACAAAAGCAATATTATAGGAGGTCTCTTTGATGCATATGCATTGTATGGGGTGGTCGGGTGACTGACTGCTCCTAGTACTGTAGCAAAATGACTAGTCCTTATTAGGGACTTGAAAAGGAATATTATGGTGGCGTGTGTGCTGCTTCACGAGCAATTGGTCCGAGGTAAACTTGGACTCGCTAACCGATGTGTCCTAGACATATCATCTTAGTGCCGGTGGTAAGCGGGTTTGTTGTAGCAATACGGCTTTCCCGTGGACATCGCACACCCATACCGTTTGTGGGCGGCGTAGCAGCGCATAGCGAAGCGTCGTCTATATTTCGGATTGGGATGATGAGTGTGTTTGGTAGCACTTTTAAGTGTAACGGGCATACTCAACTTCATGTCTTAGAGCATTAGCGCTATGATACGTGAAGTTTTGTCCACTGGCGTCTTAGTAGCGTGCTACTATGATACGTTGGTGCAGTTTTATATAACAACAATATTAACTTTGTTGCCAAAGTCGATAGGAGTCATGTGGGTGTGTTGTGAGGGTGCGCCGCCCGTATGATAGTTGCATTGATGCTTACTGCTACTTGCGGTATTGCGTCTTGTGATGGATCTGTTGGTGTGCTGCGCCTGATTCGACGCATTCCTGTTGTTCTGGTCGATGGAGGTATACAATTAACATCTTAGTGTCGGTGGTAAGCGGGTTTGTTGTAGCAATACGGCTTTCCCGTGGACATCGCACACCCATACCGTTTGTGGGCGACGTCGTTGCGCATAGCGATGTGTCGTCTATCTTTCGGATGGGGATGATGAGTGTGTTTGGTAGCACTTTTAAGTGTAACAGGCATACTCAGCTTCATGTCTTAGTGCATTAGCGCTATGATACGTGGAGTTTTGTTCATTGGCGTCTTAGTAGCGTGCTACTATGATACGTTGGTGCAGTTTTATATAACAACAATACTAACTTTGTTGCCAAAGTCGATAGGAGTCATGTGGGTGTGTTGTGAGGGTGCGCCGCCCGTATGATAGTTGCATTGATGCTTACTGATACTTGCGGTATTGCGTCTTGTGATGGATCTGCGGGTGTGCTGCGCCTGATTCGACGCATTCCTGTTGTTCTGGTCGATAGAGGTATACAATTAACATCTTAGTGTCGGTGGTAAGCGGGTTTGTTGTAGCAATACAGCTTTCCCGTGGACATCGCACACCCATACCGTTTGTGGGCGGCGTCGTAGCGCATAGCGATGTGTCGTCTATCTTTCGGATGGGGATGATGAGTGTGTTTGGTAGCACTTTTAAGTGTAACAGGCATACTCAGCTTCATGTCTTAGTGCATTACCGCTATGATATGTGGAGTTTTGTTCATTGGCATCTTAGTAGCGTGCTACTATGATACGTTGGTGATATTTTTTATATAACAACAATACCAACTTTGTTACCAAAATCGATAGGGATCATGTGGATGTGTTGTGAGGGGGCGCCACCCGTATGATAGTTGCATTGATGCTTACTGCTACTTGCGGTATTGCGTCTTGTGATGGATCTGCGGGTGTGCTGCGCCTGATTCGACGCATTCCTGTTGTTCTGGTCGATGGAGGTATACAATTAACATCTTAGTGTCGGTGGTAAGCGGGTTTGTTGTAGCAATACGGCTTTTCCGTGGACATCGCACACCCATACCGTTTGTGGGCGGCGTCGTAGCGCATAGCGATGCGTCGTCTATCTTTCGGATGGGGATGATGAGTGTGTTTGGTAGCACTTTTAAGTGTAACAGGCATACTCAGCTTCATGTCTTAGTGCATTAGCGCTATGATACGTGGAGTTTTGTTCATTGGCATCTTAGTAGCGTGCTACTATGATACGTTGGTGATATTTTTTATATAACAACAATACCAACTTTGTTACCAAAATCGATAGGGATCATGTGGATGTGTTGTGAGGGGGCGCCACCCGTATGATAGTTGCATTGATGCTTACTGCTACTTGCGGTATTGCGTCTTGTGATGGATCTGCGGGTGTGCTGCGCCTGATTCGACGCATTCCTGTTGTTCTGGTCGATGGAGGTATACAATTAACATCTTAGTGTCGGTGGTAAGCGGGTTTGTTGTAGCAATACGGCTTTCCCGTGGACATCGCACACCCATACCGTTTGTGGGCGGCGTCGTAGCGCATAGCAATGCGTCGTCTGTCTTTCGGATGGGGATGATGAGTGTGTTTGGTAGCACTTTTAAGTGTAACAGGCATACTCAGCTTCATGTCTTAGTGCATTAGCGCTATGATACGTAGAGTTTTGTTCATTGGCGTCTTAGTAGCGTGCTACTATGATACGTTGGTGCAGTTTTATATAACAACAATACTAACTTTGTTGCCAAAGTCGATAGGAGTCATGTGGGTGTGTTGTGAGGGTGCGCCGCCCGTATGATAGTTGCATTGATGCTTACTGCTACTTGCGGTATTGCGTCTTGTGATGGATCTGTGGGTGTGCTGCGCCTGATTCGACGCATTCCTGTTGTTCTGGTCGATGGAGGTATACAATTAACATCTTAGTGTCGGTGGTAAGCGGGTTTGTTGTAGCAATACGGCTTTCCCGTGGACATCGCACACCCATACCGTTTGTGGGCGACGTCGTTGCGCATAGCGATGTGTCGTCTATCTTTCGGATGGGGATGATGAGTGTGTTTGGTAGCACTTTTAAGTGTAACAGGCATACTCCGCTTCATGTCTTGGTGCATTAGCGCTATGATACGTGGATTTTTGTTCATTGGCGTCTTAGTAGCGTGCTACTATGATACGTTGGTGATATTTTTTATATAAAAACAATAACAACTTTGTTACCAAAGTCGATAGGGATCATGTTGGGTGTGTTGTGAGGGGGCGCCATCCGTATGATAGTTGCATTGATGCTTACTGCTACTTGCGGTATTGCGTCTTGTGATGGATCTGCGGGTGTGCTGTGCCTGATTCGACGCTCTCTTGTGGTTCTGGTCAATGGAGGAATACGGGTGGTGATGTCTGCTGGGATGTATGGGGGACTTTGGGATGGTGTAAGCCCGACGATAGTCGTATTGATGCTTGTTGCGTTCTGCAGCATTGCGTCTCTGCGATGGTTGTTTGGTGGGACGCTATTCTCAATGGCGCTCTCTGCGTCTTGGTTTGACTCACACCTAAGTAGCTTTGCCCAAGTCGGGTCCCTTCATTGCGGGGCTGCAGACTGTCTGCCCTCCACGATGTTTTATATAACAACATAATATTATATCTCTGTAACTTTCCCACCTTTGAATGATTGAAGGCAACTTGTTGGTGGGTGAGACAAACATAATCGAAAATGCATTTACTCAACGTCAGTGACACAAACCCTTTCTGATGGCGAATTATTACTCTTATCTTATAACTGCCTTTTGGCTATATCTGCCGTTGTATTGGTTGGTGGAGCATATGTGTCGACCTCATGCGGGTGGTAGCTGGCGGGAGGATCTGAGGAGACTCTCAAGGCTGCGGCCGAAAGCCGCACAACGTGGGACCCCATTCCCTTGAGGTGAGCGGTAGACTCATGACACGCTCTGCGGCTAGTAGCCGTGCTGATCATGCAATTGGTGGTGATGCCATACACTTACATCACGTCTGCAGGAGCGGCGGTCTGGCAGGTGGTAGCGCTCACGGAGGGTTTACGGCCAGTGTGCCTATTTGCCTAAACCGTGTGACGTACATTCACTGTGGCTGGATTCGTTCGTATTCTGTATGGCGTTTACATGCATTGACATGCGCGACTTCGGTCGATGTTTGTGCTTACGCACTAACAAGGGGCCAAGCCTCTTTTACTGGTTCACCAGTTATTTTGCTGTGGACTACGGTCCAGTTCCCGAATTAGCGTTCCCTTCGGGGGGAGTGCATCAAAATGGTTGGCACTCACCGTGCACGGCGTGTGTGGGGCCGTGTACCTCCCCTACATTTTTTTAAAATAAATGTAGGAGAGCGAAGCCCTTGTATCGGGTATTTTTGTATAAATATATTTTGAGCCTTTTGCGAGCGGGAAGGGATAATTAATAATGTAAACCTGATACAAGTGGAATAGGGACGTTTTATGTTCTTAACCTTTTTCGAGCCCTGTCTTCGTGAACGGGGTTCACTTAGCTTATAAGGCACTACCAAACAGCTTTCAATTGCTCTAGTGAATATTCATTCTTCCAAAAGACACCTAAAAGAACTAAGTTACTAAACAAACACAACGTAAATAAGGGTCCTAACTAAGACGATCACGCCAAAATATTATAAACAGCCTATTATTAAACCTTTAGAAAGATCATTTAGAAAGATCTAAATATATTTTATTAATCCTGGTCTCATATATATAATGTTATTGAAAAGGGGATATTATTAATATTATAAAATTTTTATATAGAGAGGGGGGGGGGGGGAATCGTTACAACATCATTTCCAGTAAAATGTGTATCCGGTTCTCTATACTCACCATACAAAACTCAGTATCATTAAGCTGCTATTTTACGCTTGTTTTCTGTGAGAGCGTGGTCCTTTTCCGTTCGAGCCGACCCATTCCAGCTACAACCATAAAGTATCTGCAGCATGGCTCTACCACGTATAAAAATAATACACTTTTATTAAAAATTATGCACTTCTTATTTGGAATCCTAACTGAATACAAATTATTGGTTTTTGAAATTAATTGTTCTTTTGTCATAAAAAGTATAATGTAATTAATTTGTAGTAATATAAGTGTAACTTTAAGTATAAATTCAAATATGTGTTCGACTAAGTCTTTTTCATAGACTGGTGATAAAATTGCTTTTACAAAATATGATAATAAAAAAATTGTCCTTTATATTTTTTGCACTTAGTTGTTCAAGTTACGGTTTATATGAAATAAGTAGTTTAGCTGATCTCAACAATAGAATTCAAGAAGTTAGAATGACTCAACGGATCGAATTAAAGGATTCAACAGGAAATAATATCATAACCGTTGATATTATAAGTAACATTCATGATAAAGAAGCATACAGTAAAGACGAAGGAATTTCGAAATAAACTGCATTAAGAAAACTCAAGCAAGAAAATAAATATTACATTCCTATATATGTTCATAACATATATTATAGTGAGGTGGACGAAAATATACAAAATGGTTGTACAATTTAAGAGACGTAGTATTATAATACTACGTCTCTTAAATTGTACAACCCAAACTATAGTTTCGGGATCGATTTAAAATTCAACTGTTAACCGAATAGTCAAGAACTTTTGTTTTGGAAGAGATTTAGTATGAAATTAAACTTTTTATACAATATATGATAATGATGACTAATAATATATAACCGTCCTACAAATCTCTTAAAATTTTTGTTTAAGTAGATAGGTATACAAAGTGTAATCAATAGATTGACGTAAAATTTATTGTTACTGTATAACTACTACAACTGATTAATTTCATCTACGTGCTTAGTTTTTTAATATCAATTTCAGGTCGTATTTTGGTTTCATAAACTTATTTCATATAGTTCTTTACAACTAAATCTGCCACGCTTTAAGACGACCTAGGTTTCGATAGTGACAGACAATCCTCTACTGACCGGCTGATGGCAGAAAGTTCACCCTCAATCTGCAATTTCAAAGATAGGGAACAGCATTATCAATGCGCTCACCAATCCATCTGCTTAGTGTTGTATGTATCAGTAAATTGTTCACTTTTAAAAGCTTAAAAAGGCTATTTTAGTATGTTATAATATATATACAAATAATACTAACAGTGTTGTAGTGGTTTTATTAAGATGAATTCGAGAATTTTGTATCTTTAACGAGTATTCATAGAGTGTTAAAGAGCCTAGTAGAATTTGTTTACGTTACACAAATGCAAGCGCCTGTGAAATTATAATAGCATTTTAAGGCTTTTTTATACTGCTAAAAAGAGGTTGGCGTTTATTATCACGATTATTTACCACGTTTTCATTAAGTCGCTTTCTTGTTGTTTGTTCGAGTCGAATTTAGTTGTTGATTTTAAACTTTCCCCAATTATAAGGTTCGAACATAGCTCTAAATTGGATGACATTATAAGAATATAAAAACGAAAAACAAAAAGAAGAAATGTTATAATAATATCGTTATCGTATCTTTTAGTGCATTTAAAAATATGATGAATTAAAAAAACCTATTGTTTTGTTTTACTTTTTCCTATTTATGGATTGGATTGCTTTAGTTAAAACACACACACACACACACATATATATATATATATATATATATATATATATATATATATATATATATATATATATATATATTAAATTACTATTAAGGTTTGATTAAGATTTTGTTACAAACTTCGATGATTTTATTAATAGTATGGTAAATTTATTGCTATTTAAACTTATTTATATACAATTAGATAATAGAACTTTCCATGTCATACACATGACAAATATCGTAAACTCATACTCATAATCACTCACCTCGAATTGGTAATAATTTTGATTTTCACTGTAAGAAATATTTATTAGTGACAAAATAATTTTACGCTTTGTTACTTAAGCAAATTTGCGGAACCCATAAACATGCAAAGTGTGCTTTCTGTAATGTATTCGTGTAGGTAATTTAGCTTTAATAATGCAGATTTTGACGACTCTGTGTGTAAGTAACAGTACTGGGTACTTTATTGATGTAAATTATTCAATGTTATATTTATATGCTTTTCTCTTAAAGAATCTCAATAAGAAATAATTAATGCAGTTTAAATAATGACCTTTTACAGATTCTTTGCAACGTTGCCATTATTTGCGGCACAATAAATAATACTATCAATGATGAATTGAGGTAGGTTTACAAAACCTATTTTTTTATATTATTAAATTAACAAACAAGCTACCTCACCTGATGGTAAGGTGTTAAACTTTGTACGGCGAGAGTTAATAAACTCGCAAACTATGTGACAGGTGACGCTTATGGCTGCAATCACAGAGTTTTGTGGTAATAGGCTTGCAGCTGTTGTCAAGCGCGAGTTCGGACGGGCAAAATTGACTTTTTTTATTATCATATAATTATTATCTATAAGCAAAAATAAATAGCGGGCCGTAATTTGTAACAAGTTTAGGGACCCTGGTTATATATCAACTTTTCCCGAACAGACTACTGCCTACTAAAATCATATACGAGTATGTGTAAATAGAAATAGAGTTTCTAAGCACAAAGATAAATGCGTCACGGCCTGTAATTATATTTGTTCTCTTACTCTTCAAACCTTTTAATTTTAATTTATTTATTATACAACAAATGGTAAAATTGAAAACTTTGTACAACCGACTTCAATATAAATAAAATAAGAACACGATCTGTGTAGTCGAAGTCAATTAAATATGCATTATTAAGGATAACTTAAGAACTACTGGTCAGTTCTGGATCGAAATTATATGGGACCACATGAGCAACATTAGCTTTCAAATGAATAAAGAATCATTAAAATCGGTTCACCTAGAAAAAGTTCTGATGTAACACACACAAAAAATAAATAGTCGAATTGAGTACTCCTCCTTTTAGAAGTTGGTCAGAAAACACAGCAACTTTTTAGGGTATTCGATATTGCGTGGGTACATGAACGTAGGTAATAAGTAACGCTACTTTGACTGATTTAATATTTTGTTTAAAAAAACGCAACAATTGAATAACACGTGAAATATCTAAACATATTTTTAAACCTGACATCGCACTTTTTACTATTATTGCGATCAGATAAAACAATGGTTAATGGTGGAAAACGCTGAATAAGTTTTTGCCATGCTAATGTGTTCTTCCGTTTCGTGAGACGTTACGTGATATAGCCATGTTATCTACTATTACAGCATAAATGGGTCGGCTCGATCGGGGAAGAACCACGCTCGCATAGAATATCGGTGTGAAGTAGCAGCATAAAGTTGCTATGTTTCGTATGGTAGCACATGATCACGTGACAGGGTGTTCGATCCTGGTCATTAAGAGTGTAAGGGTGTCTAAGGGGTAGGACATCCACTTACTCTCAGGTGGACTGTATGTTAATTTGTCACCATTCTTATTTTTTAAAAGTTTGCTGGACGTGAAATTCTCCGTCGTAGGGATTTGCCTTTATCGTAACGGTTAGCGCAACTTTAACGTTGCCGCCCGTCAAATTTCTGGGCAGGTATATTTATTATGTTTGGTATAAACGAGATGGTGGAAAAGTGATAAAAAAATTAAATTGTAAGTACAGTACATATTTTCCAGTTTTGAATGTATTTGTAATAAAAGGTTTCGTAAAAAGTGGATTTAGATTTTATAGCGAGATAATTGGAGATGCTCTTTTTTTCTACGAAATATAAGCCTTAGTGGAATTAAGGTACGCGAAAATCACAAAATCAATTTTATTTATTTTGAACCATGTAATTTAAAATGTACATATTGATAAAATTTTCAGTAGTTATGTATAACATTAAACTAAAATTCATTGCAAACTGTGTTTTGGTTTTATAAAAGAGTTGTGAGTGTTGATGAAGAAATATGTATATTTAATATTATTCTTTATTCATTATGTTAAAAATACACGAGGCAGTATACGCGAAGGCATAATTTTTATCAATTGGAACAGTAAGACCTCAATGCTACCACCGGTTTCAGACCTTATCGTGTTCCACACTTAATGGACACTTGTCATGTTTGTAAAGAATAAATGACAAAAAAAGCACTTTAGAAGGTCCGTTAACTGTAGCGTTCACGTAAACTTTAAACCTGTACTGCATACATAATATAGTAGCAATTATAATTAAAAGTATTACATATACTTCCATTAATGTTCACACGTAAGTAATATATTTTAGAATTGAAGCAATACTATTAACACCAAAAATACTCCGCTGTTCATAACTAAGTTGAAAAGTTCTCCATTTCAAAGCACATAATTATGAACAGGAAAATACCTAGGACAGTTTACGACGAGATAGGTCCTCCCCCTGGTCGAACCGACCCATTCATGGTGCAGCCATAATGTCGCTCCAATTTTATTATTTTATTGAATTGTATTATTTATGTATTATCTATTTTATGGAATCTTGCCTGCCTCGTAAGTCTAGTGGTTGTAATAGTGCGACTGCTGATCATGAGGTCCTGGGTTCGAATCCCTGGTCGGGCCAAAAAATTAATTATTGAGTTTTCCGTCAAGAAATTGTCAGTAGTTGCCCGGAGTCAGGAAGTTGGCGGTGACTCACCTCCGTGCCTCGGAAAGCACGTAAAGCCGTTGGTCATGCGCCTGATATCTCTCCGGTCGTGTCGGTTTACCGTCCCATCGGATTACGAGAGTGTGGGAAGTGAGAGTACACCTGTGCTTGCGCATACACTTGGGCATTATAATCTTGTCCTGCGCCGATGGCTAACGTCCATTGAGGCAGGCCGCCGTGGCCAAAATTCGGTCTGGAGGACATTATTATTATTATTATGTTATGGAAATGCCATTATTTTTTTTACATATAAGTGTATTCTTTTTAAAGTAATTGTGACAAACGACCATATAGTACCTCAATAGTAAGTTGGGTGCAATGGCCTTCGACATCTATCGTCGATTTAAAATCAAAATACAGACGCACACACTGAAATGTCTATTATTACTGTCAGCCGCCGTACGAAACACAGCAAAATTATGCTGTAATTTTCACTATTATTCTTATGTGAGTATGATCCTTTCGCGATAAAGTTGACTTACTACTACTACTCTTGTAATATAATAGCAGAATTACTCTACTAGGTTAGTAAAATATTTTTCTTAATATTTTACTCAAAGTATTTCTAATAGGAACCAGAACAAAACATCCAGTTCCTTACACCAACAATTTGCATTTTATTGAAACGTTGGCTTCCGCTGTGATTCAAATATATTAATATAACTTTGTAGACCTATTAAGATAAAGTAGTAGTCTCTGAGTACTAGGCCACTAGGATTATTACAATTATTGTCGTCGGTGCCTTATTAGCCTTGAAAACCGAGCCTCCACAGACTAGTCTCATCATCATTATCATCATTCATCATCATTACAGCTCTTCACAAGTCCACTGCTGAACATAGACCTCCCACAAGTAACGCCACAAAGCACGGTCCTGAGCCACCTGCATCCATCGACTTCTTCCTGCATGTCTTACCAGGTCGTCACTCCATATAGTGGGGGGTCGCCCTACACTACGCCTACCGGTACGAGGCTGCCACTCGAGAACCTTTCTTCCCCATGGGTTATCGGTGCTTCGAGCTATATAGCCGGCCCATTGCACTTCAGCTTACTAATCCGTTGGGCTATGTCGGTCACTCTGGTTTTACTGCGGATATCCTCATTTCTGAGTCTATCACGCAGAGAAACTCCGAGCACAGCCCTCTCCATAGCTCGCTAAGCGACCTTGAGCGTCCTCATACGGCCAGCAGTGAAGGACCACGTCTCAGATCCGTAAGTCATCACTAGCAACACGCACTGGTTGTACACTTTAGTTTTCAGAGATTGAGGTATACCCGACGAGAAGATGTGTCGTAATTTCCCGAACGCTGCCCATCCGAGTTGAATCCGTCGATTGACCTCTCGGTCGAAATTGGACTTACCTAGTCGGACTATTTGTCCCAGGTAAACGTACTCGTCAACAACTTCGAGCATAGTGCTCCCAACAACTACCGGAATAGGTGTGACATGGACATTAAACATGATCTTTGTTTTGTCCATGTTTATCTTAAGACTTATCCATTGGGAGGCACCATTGAGGTCACTGAGCATAGTGCTAAGGTCCTCCAGCGATTCTGCCATATGGACTATATTGTCGGCAAATCGAAGGTGAGTGATGTACTCGCCATTGATGTTAATACCGTATCCTTTCCAGTCCAGTAGCTTGAAAACGTCTTCCAACGCAGCGGTGAAGAGTTTCGGGGATATAACGTCACCCTGTCTTACACCTCTCTGCAGTTGGATAGGTTTCGAACTCTGGTTCTGTACTTGGCCATCGTAGCCGTACTGTACAAACACTTCAGCACTTCGATATACCGACAGTCAACTTGGCACCGCTGAAGGGACTGTAGCACCGCCCAAATTTCGACGGAATCAAAGGCTTTCTCATAGTCCACATACGCCAGGCAAAGTGGCAGATTGTACTCTTCGGTCTTCTGTACAATCTGCCGCAGGGTATGTATGTGGTCTATGGTACTGAAGCCTTTTCGGAAACCGGTTTGTTCGGGAGGCTGGAAGTCATCGAGTCTGCGTGCGAGACGATTCGTAATGACTCTCAAAAACAGCACGTAGACGCGGCTCAGAAGGGATATCGGTCTGTAGTTTTTCAAGAGAGCGTTGTCGCCTTTCTTAAAGAACAAGACCACCGCACTTCTGCTCCACGCCTCCGGAGTAGTGCCACCATGGAGGACGGAATTGAAGAGCTTCTGAAGGACTTCAAGTACCGGTATTCCACCCGCTTTCAGAAGCTCCGCTGTAATTCCATCCTCTCCTGGGGCCCTGCCGTTTTTAAGGTGCTGGAAAGCCATTCTAATCTCGCTCAAACTGACGTCTGGGATATCATCGGAATGGTGTCGGGTAAGACTTGCTCTTGGATCGTTACTCACACTTGCGTGTGGCTCCAACGATGATATGTACAGCTACCCATAGAACGTCTCAATCCCACTCAAAATCTCAGGTGTTTCGGAAACGATCGTCTACTGCATTACAATCTTCTAGGCACTGAAAGCGGTTACGTAACTCGAGAGTATCTTCTCGTCAGTCCTCAGGGTGCGTTCGTTACACGTTGCCAGGTCGAGTCGTCGTAGGTGGCAACCGAACCTCCACCGGAGATTCTTAGCACCCCCTGCCCCGCCGTTACCATGGTCGCCACCGTAGCCAGGAATAGTGGGGCCGCCGGGGACTGGGTGCCATTTGTTTGTGTCGTTGGTCGTGGGGGGATATTTGCGCTGTTGCGCATCTCCTTTCTGTGTCCCTCTGTCGCCTCTTACGACACCCACGGGAAGATGTGGGGTAGTGGATATTCTTAACCGCCACTACACGGCACACGACTAGTCTCAAGTGGATTTGAATTTTTTATTCAGTTTTCCCCTAATGTTTCCTCTGTTTCTTTCTCTCCTGGTTTTTCTTTAATACAGTACGGGTAAGTCCTGTTCAAGGTATAATAGCTAGTATGTATTTTTTTAACCGTGTAGTCAGAATATTTTATATAGGATAAGAGTGACATACGAGCACACAGTCAACCTGATGGTTAGTGGTTGCTGCAACCCATAGACATCTAAATCTATTTATAGATTACGTATCAAAATGCAGATGTGTTGTCGTCCGTGACGTCTAGGATAAAATGCCTCGTTTCCTGTAAAATTGGTTTCCGGTTCTCTACACTCACCATACGTAACACAGCAGTGTTAAACTGGTATTTTACGCTAGTATTTTGTGAGAGCGTGGTCCGGTCGAGCCAATCCATTCGTGTTACAACTATACTACTAATATAGCTGTAGCATGGCCCTACCACGTAAAAACTACTCCACAAAGTCCCATGAGTGTCGTAAGAGGTGACAGTGGGAAACTAAGACAAGGAATAGGCAGCGACATCATCCTGGTAACAATTTAAAATTATAAAAAACTGCGATTTTAAACTCACCCGCCTACCGTGGCAAATATGGCGAAAGTCTCTCAATGAGACAATCTATGGGGGAATCATATGTTTAGCAGTGGACTTTTGTAAGTTATAATAGATGGATGGATGTATTTCTTGCAAATGTTGCCCATCTGAACTCTTGGCGAATGATCTGCGATTTACCCTTAACCACTGCGTTGACAACGTGTGATTCGTGTACATGGCAAACGAGTAAATGCTGACTTATTTGTATATGAAATTGAAAAATTATTTGTGCCATAAGTTCATGCCAAAATTACAACCACTTGCTTAGCAGTGGTGCGATAACGTGCCGTGCTGATAGTATAAAGAACAACTTTATTTTCAGAAGGTATAAGTAAAAACGCATGTGATAATACTAGATGCGTTACTACTTGTAACTACGAGTTTCTTATTCGATAGCTAAAGGTGTCTTTGGGCTTCAATAACTGTACGCTTACCATCACGTAGTGTATTTAGTTTGATATTCGAACTTAAATCAATTTGATATTATATAATAAACCACCAAACCCTACCAAAGTTCACCATCATTACAGCCTCTTACAAGTCCTCTGCTAAACATAGGCCTCCTTCAAGGAATGCCATAAAGCACGCACTGTACTGAGCCACCTGCATCAACAACTTCTTGCATATCTTACAAGGTCGTCACTCAAACTAGGAGGGGGAGCTTAACTCGCTGAGCGAACGTGGGCTTCCTCACACAGCCAGCAGTGAAGGACCACGTCTCGGATCCATAAGTCATCACTGGCAACACGCATTGGTTGTAAGTTAGTGTAAGTCGTTTTTAAGTTTTGAGGTAAACCTGACGAATAGATATGTCGTAATTTCCTGAATGCTGCCCAGTCGAGTTGCACCCGTCGATTGAACTCTCGGTTGAAGTTGGATTTACGAAGTCGGACTATTTTTTTCAGGTAGATATATCCGTCAAAAAATTTGAGCTTAATGCTCCCAAGAACTACTGAAATAAGTGTGACGTGGACGTTACAAACGATCGCTATTTTATCCATGTTGATATTAAGACCTATCAGTTAGGAGACACTATTGAGGTTATTGAGAATAGTGCTTAGGTCGTCCAGCGATTCTGCCATTAGGACTGTATCGTTGGCAAATCGAAGATGAGTGATGTACTCGTCATTGATGTTAATACCGTATCCTTTCAGTCCAGTAGCTTGAAAACGTCTTCCAATGCAATGCAGTGGTGAAGAGTTTCGGGGATATTACGTCACCCTGTCTTACACCTCTCTGCAGTTGGATAGGTTTAGTACTGTGGTTATGTACTTGAAAAGCCATTGTAGCCTTACTATACAAACACTTCAGCGCCTCTATATACCGACAGTAAACTTGGTAGAGGTGAAGGGACTGCAGCACCGCCTAAATTTAGACGGAATCAAAGGCGTTCTCATGGTTCATATACGCAAAACATAGTGGCAGATTGTATTCCTTGGTCTTCTGTATAATATTCCTAAAGATATGTATGTGGTCTATTGTGTTGAAGCCGTTTCGGAAGTTGACTTGTTCGGAAGGCTAGAAGTCGTCAAGTCTGCGTGAGAGACAATTCGTAATGACAGTCGAAAACAGCACGTAGACGAGCTCAGAAAATCGGTACGTAGTTCTTCAAAGGGACAGTGTCGCCTTTATTAAAGAATAAGGCCACAACACATCTACTCCACGCCTCCGGAGTAATGCCACCATGGAGAGCGGAATTAAAGAGCTTCTGAAGGACGTTAAGTAGGAACCGGTTTTCCACTCGCTTTTTAAAATATCCGCTGTAATTCCATCCTCGCCCGGGGACTTGCCATTTTTAAGGTGCTGTAGAGCCATTCTAATCTCGTTCATCATTAAACTTAGAGTTTAATTTAGTATTAAAATAACAATGTAAAGCAATGAGTAAAATGTGTAAAAACTACAAAAATGTGGTTACGAGCTAAATAATTTCAGTTTCCATCCGAAGAGATACACACCACAATAAATTAAATTTGCGTTTATCTTTAATCTGCCTTTCGATGAGGAGAAATTATTAAACACAAAAGAGTCAGTGAGACTCGTGAGAATTTTTATTTGGGGAATTAATTGTACTTACCAATCTTTAGTAACATTATTTTACGTAGCACCTAACCTTGCTTAAAAGGAACCTAATTTTGTTGCACTAAAATTTTGGTAATTTTGTATTTATAAACTGCACTGGGCGTCAGCATACTACAGCAAACAAAACAACGCCTCTAGTTAAAGTAATGAACATTTTTCCTGTGTCACATTTGATTATTTCTCTAAGATTTGATTTTTCAATCGTCAGTTAAAAGTCAATAGAATAAATTATAACCTATCCGAATATAAAAGTGAAACAATTAAACTATTTCAATAATACAACTGTAATTAATAATAAGTTTATGTTATATTTTATTATGCATACAATTTTTAACGTGGAAGAGCCAGACTGTAGCTATATTACGAGTATAGTTGTAGCAAGATTGGTTTGGCTTGAACGGGAAAGTTCACGTTCTCAACGAATATCAGTATAGAGAATCGAAGGTTTTTTTACTTGAAATCAGGCATTCTATTTTAGTCAACGAAGAAGGATAACAACGCATCTGCATTATGATTCTTATTCAAGGATAGATGTAGAAGTCAAATTTACTCTTAATATTCTTTACCACGTTTTCTTTTTTTAAAGTGACGTGACAAACGAACTAACAATTATATTAACAGTTATATATTAGTAGTTAGTTATATAGTAAGTAGTATAGTTATAGCACGAAGGGGTCGGCTCGACCGGGGTAGGACCACATTCTCACAGAATACCAGCATAAAATAGTAGATTAAATGCCGCTGTGTTTCGTATGGTGAGTGTAGAGAAAACCGAAGCCCCATTTTACTGAATACGAGGTACTCCATCGTCGTCCTCACAGGTGACAACGAATCTACATTTTAATTCGTAATCGAAGGTAGATGTAGATGTCTATGGGCCACAGCAACCACATACCATCAGGTGGACTGTGTGCTCGTTGTCACCCTATCCTATAAAAAAAAGTTCACTTGAAGGTGAGTGACTACTGCAGCCCATGGATACTTCTGGGGATTAAGTCCTTTTTAATGATTCACAGAATTTATTAATACTGACTCTATATGCACATGAAACTGAACACAGCAGTGCAAGCTATGTGCTATTCGGAAGCAGAAATATGAAATAGGAAATAAAAATTAAATAAGGAGAAATAGGAAAGACCTTCAAGAAAAGAACTTATTCCTTTCTAAAGGGCCGGCAACGAGCCTGCAATTCCCCTGGTGTTGCGGTTGTTCATGTGCGGCGGTAGTCACTTAATATCAGGTTAACCGTACGCTCGTTTGCTCTTCCTTTTATAAAAAAAAAACCTACGCCGACGGACTCTAACTGGCAGAAAGGGAGCCCCACCACTTAGTTTACTTATTCATTACAGTTTAGTTATTCATTACAGTTTAGTCTTTCATTACAGTTTAGTTATTCATTACAGTTTACTTATTCATTACGATTTAGTTTTTCATTACAGTTTACTTATTATTTACAGTATAGTTATTCATTACAGTTTAGTTATTTATTACAGTTTAATTATTCATTACAGGAAAAATGCAAATACATCGTTTAACACACCTTTCGTCCTAAAAGCACAACGCAAAGCTACGATAATCATTAACGGAGGTTCTGCTCTACGTAATAGACCCGAAAAACAGCATCAAATTAACAGTTTGCTTTACATAGATTACGATGATAAGGGGAATAAATTAAATGAATTCTGGATGTATAATCTACAAAATGTTGTAACGTTTTTCGAAGTTTTTCTGGATACAAGAATATGTCACGCAAAATGTCAAGATTAAGTTTTGGCATACAAAATTTATTCTCTAAAATAAATTTTGTATTGTGTATTTTGTAAAAAAATCTAATAAATAACAAAACAAGCTTGTGAACTAAATGTATAATTCGCACGGTTTGATAAATCACCGTCCGGTAACTGAGAACATTAAAAATGATTTGGTATTACTATTACAATAAACATCTATTTAAATGAAATAAAATATTTTTGCAATTACTTTTAAAACAATGTATAATTTTGTATCAGATCAGAATATATTTAATCAACCATGTAAATTAAATATATTCCGGATGTATAATTTACATAATGTTGCAAGGTTTTTCTTAGTTTTTCTGGGTACAAGAATGTCACGCAAAATGTGAAAATTAAAGGAGATGGCCAAAAATTGTATAAACCTGTGCCCCAGAGTGTACAGAGATGAAATCTATGTCGTTTGAAAGTACAGATCTTCTATATCAAGAATTAGAAAAGTACATGTAGCTATGCAGTAGTGGAAAAAAGTTATGAAGATTCAAAAAAGTTGATTTTGGTAGTCGGTTTTTATCATTATTACAAAATGTAGATATTAATAAAGTTCCAATTCATAAGTGTTATTTAGGTTAATGTAATGCATGATGATTAGGATGTATCCTAACTGGTTTAGCTAAAGAAACAAGGACAGCAATTGTGCCGGACGGGCGAAACTCTCCGGAGTAAATGTTGTCGAAGATACTTCGCGAGTCGCTCACGTCCTACACCTATAGGTTCCGATGGGTACTCGGTATGTGCTCCGCTAAAGCTTGGCAGTGTCATTATAGCTTTCGATGCTGCGAAAGTATGCGACGATAGTGGCGCACTCTCTAACTTTGATTTGTCAGCGAGCGCGGCTATAGCGGACGTGAGCTCCGATATAAATGGACGGAGCCCCCTGTCTTCACTTATGACGGGTTCCTGGCTAGCTTTATTTGGCTTGGGATCCTTTTGTACATCTTCTGGATAGGAATCCTGGTTGGTGAGCTCTGATACAATCGGTAGGAGCCTCCTGTCTTCATTAACGGTGGGTTCCTGGCTGAGCTTCTGTGGCATGGGATTTTTGGAGTGACCATCTTCATCATAGTCGTCTGATTCGTCTTCTTCTTCAGCCATCTGTAAAGAGATCTGCGCAAGTTCTAGTTTGATCTTCAATACTTCTTCACGAGCCTTCAAAATTCTTCTATTGGGCCGAACAGTCTTCTTTGACTTCGTACTGCAATCGGTGTGGCCCCTCGGTGGCTCTTCGGTGTGGGTGTCTTCCCGGGCTGTTGGCGATGTTGCACGGCTAAAGTCATCGATGCCTTCTAGATGTTCCCTCTGCTTCGTTGTGCGGGCCGTAGTGGTTGGCGCGGGCAGGGGTATCCCCCTCTCGGGGGGGCAGCATGGCGCCTCGGCACCCTCTACCTTTAACGGTGAGCGTGGTGGCATCTGGTAGTGGACGGCGGCGTTACTGGCCGACGAACCTCCTTCCAGACCGACGGTCCACCCGTTCGCAAGGAAGGGAAGCCATCCCTTCCTTGCGAACGGGTGATCGGCATCTTGAATCTGAAAAATTCTGCGGTTTTAATACGGTGGTGACTATTTACCCGGTTCCTAAATACAAACGGATATATCCGGCTCGAAGGACCAACGAATGTGCCGGACGGGCGAAACTCTCAGGAGTAAATGTTGTCGAAGATACTTCGCGAGTCGCTCACGTCCTACACCTATAGGTTCCGGTGGGTACTTTCACCGCCGTCTTCGTGGGTGGCGCTGAAATGTAGTGGACTGAGGTTATAATCAAAATGCACGATTAATAAATACAAATAGCAAGGTAGTGGCCAGCGGTTCAACTGATTGATTAGTCGCAAAATTTTAACTATTGACCACGGTTGTTGAACTACGGTTGTTCACTATTGGTTGGTCACTGTATATCTCAAAAGATTTCTTTAAATTGTACGGTGGTATCAAAAATCTATTGGTAGTAGCTGGTTTTCTAACACTACTGACTAGCAGCTATTATCAACTAAACTAGTTGATTTTATCACTTGTGTAACTGCGGATATCAGTTACCACTTTCACTATATGTAACTGCGAATATCAGTTACGACCTTTTTAGGCTAGCTAACACTTTCACTATATGTAACTGCGAATATCAGTTACGACCTTTTTAGGCTAGCTAACACTTTCACTAAGTGTAACTGCGAATATCCGTTACGACCTTTTTCGGCTAGCTAACACTTTCACTATTCACTATATACTGCTACTAGTCACTTCAGCTACCACCGGATACCACTCACTTCACTTCACTTGTCACTGGTAGTTCTTCACACTACTACTGGTACTGGGTCCCGAGCCCCTAAGGTAGACTTTGGCAATACTTTACAGTGAGCCGCTTGCCATTTTCCGTTTGCCTCTTTATTGCATAAACTTTTCACTATACAAATGGCATAAATTACAATATTTTCTATACAAAACTAATTGCTACATTAACATGCTATACATCAATAAATCGGTAGTCTGGTACTTTATTAGTATATCATAAAGGTTACTCAAAATATTAACATTGTAAAAAGTTATTAAACGAAATGTCCAAAATTT
Source organism: Parnassius smintheus behrii (assembly GCA_036936625.1). Lineage (NCBI taxonomy): Eukaryota > Metazoa > Arthropoda > Insecta > Lepidoptera > Papilionidae > Parnassius > Parnassius smintheus. Next base: position 28,960,730 of record JAUPFT010000007.1, read on the forward strand.
TCACAATATTTGGGTACATTAATTCTTTGATTTTTCTATAACTACGAAATGCGTTTAATTATACAAAATATTCCTAAACTTCCTTAATCTATAAGCCATATGCTAATTCAATGTCATATTTATAACTCTTTTAGAACATAAAATTATTTTCCTTATTTTGAGTATGAACTATTACGCAGTTAATTAAAATCTTTTAGAGAGTTCCACGATAAGACGCGCTGTGATTGGTCGATTTTTCTTAATATAATAAAAGTTGTTTATATCACTTGTTATCAAAACGACATTCTATACAAATATACTAAGAGTTATAAATATGCTAAACAATTATATTAATACACGTTTTCACCCAGTTTTGTCGGTAATTTTATTATTAATACAAAAACAATATTCTTTATTACTTCGTTTCTTAGCGTTGTTAGGCCGTCGCGAACAGCAATTTTTTTCAGTCTTTGAAATTATTATTTGTTTTTGTCGTTTTTGTAGTCTTTATCGGTTTTTGTCCGACTAGGTAAGTCCAACTTCGACCGAGAGGTCAATCGACGGATTCAACTCGGCTGGGCAGCGTTCGGGAAATTACGACACATCTTCTCGTCAGGTCAATCAAAACTAGATTGTACAACCAGTGCGTGTTGTCAGTGATGATTTACGGATCTGAGACGTGGTCCTTCACTGCTGGCCGTATGAGGCACTCAAGGTCGCTCAGCGAGCTATGGAGAGGGCTATGCTCGGATTTTCTCTGCGTGATAGACTCAGAAATCAGGATATCCGCAGTAAAACCAGAGTGACTGACATAGCTCAACGGATTAGTAAGCTGAAGTGGCAATGGGCCTGCCATATAGCTCGAAGAACCGTTTAATTAAACAAATAAATAAAATTCTTTCCTTTAGTCGTATTGGAAACGACCCCTTTGGGGAAAAGGGGGCGCAGGCGGCGAATTAGCCGCTGAGAAGTGCACCTAACTAAGGCAAAATAAGAAATGAGTAAAAACTCGGCCTGAGCCACCGGAAGGCAGTTTAGGTCAGCCGAAAGCTTGTGGGGGGAGGGGGTCCGAGAGAGAGTTTCTCGGCCTGCAATCTCGATAGCGAGAGGGAATTGGGGCTGCATAGGAAGCTGCCTCACAAATAAGTTGATTTGAGTGAGACTCTGAGTCTTTGAAGAAGTTCTCAGAGAGTGATTTTAGAAATTTTTGGATTGAAAGGAGCCCTAAGTCTCGGTGAAGATCGACGTTACGGGCAAACCGGGGTGCGTTTGCAGCCCGACGAAAAAAGAGTTTTGAAGTACTTGAAGTTCGTGTAGGGTGACAAGTTTAGCATGAGCAAAAATGGGGGCCGCGTATGTCATGTCATAACTGGTTGTATACAGACCTCATATAGGGTTCACGTGTTGCAGAGAGACATTTTATTTTGTCGGCCTAGCATGCTGTTGAGCCTATCCGGGTAGAAGCGTGCAGTGTGAGTTACTTTCGTGACATGGGGCTCGAAAGCGAGTCTCGAGTTAAGTGTGACACCTACGTATTTGGCGGTCTTATGCCAGGGTAACGTTATTCGATTAGTGGAATGGTAGTGGAGTGGTGTCGTTTATTTTTGAAGAAAATGACGGAGCGCTTCTCCAAGTTCACATCGATACGCCTTTTTTGGAACTAAGCTCCTAAGTTACTAACTGACTGTTGGATCTTGTTCCGGATAGATAGTAGTGAGGCACCTTTATAATATAGGGATGTTTTATCGGCAAAGAGGAAAAACGACATTCTCATCACCATTCGAAGGGGTGAGAATGTTGTTGGTGAACGGTGTAGTTAAGCCCTGAGGGACACCGGCTTGGATATGACGAGGAGAGAAAAGCTTGCCTTCGTGTCTGAAACGAAAGGAACGATCCTTCAAGTAAGAGGCCACGAGACGGACGATCAGGGAGGCCTAAATTGTATAGTTTGTAGATAAGGGCTTCATGTCAGACTCTACCAAACGTCTTGGCTATGTCAAAAAAGACCGCGATGGTCTTATAACGCCGAGGATAAAAATTGCTTAGGATATATTCCACTATACAGTGAACATGTTGGGGGCATGAGTGTTTCGCTCAGAAACCAAATTAGTGAGGGATGACAAGAGGGTCGCCGTCTGTGCGAAAAAGATGGCGTCTCATGCGAGCGAGGATGGCTCGTTCGAAAAGTTTACCCATGGCCCTGAGGAGGCTGACGGGATGGTAACTGGATGGGAAGTGGTGAGTCTTGACTGGTTTGGGGATGCCAATAACAGTCTTCTTTCCACGAGGTGGAAAAGTAGCTGAGATCGAAGCAGGCGTTGAAGATTATAGCCAATAAGGTGATCACCTGCTAAGGAAAATGTTTAAGGACTTGGTTGGAAATGCCATCCGCACCCGGTGCCTTTATGGACTTCTGTCCTTTGATGATGGATGAAATCTCATCTTTGGATACAGTGATAGGGTCAGAAGCAGGGGAGGGTGAGTTCCTGCAGCGTACCTCATCCTCCACCGCCTGGATTTGTGAGGGGTCAGTGGGATGTGAGCTAGGAGAGCATTGCGCGGCGATGCTGTCTGCAAAACATTTCGCCTTTTCATCTTGAAGGCAATAGAGCCGTTGGGACGGGAGAGAGGGAGAGTGTGAGTGATAGCGTCTACGCGGAGGGCTCTCGCCATGTGGTAGTACGTTGTATCTGAAGGGGAGATATTCTCCATGAGCATAATTTTTTCAAGATCTCTTAGATCTCGATTGGCCGTACGCCTATTGCCAGGGGTGCGATATAGTGCAGCTCTCTTGGCGCTCTTAAGGGGGAGGGTTCCACTAGGGATGTAACTGGAGGCTATGATGATGGACTGATATCCAGTCAAGGATAGCCTACATACCGTGGCTTCCGTATTGGTAAGCGCCGGAGTGGGGATGTGGGAGCAGTAAAGTGACTTCTTGTAGTAAATGGCAGTACCGCCGCCTTTGCGGACAGCTCTATCGTCACCAATAAGGGAATACTTTTTGATTAATAAGATTACTAATATTTTTTTTAAAATAAGAAAAAAAACTACATTTTGATTGAGAGGCCTTTGAGATCCTTATGATATGATATATGATTTGAGGTTAATCTCCTGAAGGAGGAGAAGGTTGGCTTCGCAAATTCGAAGAAAGAGCTTAAGCTCAGGGAGGCTATTACGCAAACCACGGATGTTAAAAGAGACAAGCGAAAATCCTTCGGCTTGAGAGGACCGTGAGATACGTTGGGAGCAAAAGGCTGTGACATTATATTAAATTATAGGGAGCACAAAAAGTTGTGATACTCTGCAAGAGCGGGGAGACGATCCTGAGAGGTGATCAGCAGCGCGAAGTATGCGTGCAACGATGGCAATCTCCCCTATAGCGACGCTCCGAATGACAGAGTAAACTGTTTTCAGGTCATCAGCCAATGTGGATTATGCCTGGTGTGATGCGGTGAAAATACGCGGTCAGCCTTTTTGGGGCCCCGGGGGATAACGAAGCGGGCCGGCAGGGCGCTCCGTATATATTCTTCCGGCTGGGGTTGCGTGGGCGTCGAGTCTCCACACGAACTCGCTGGGTCAATCGCACGCTGATTGGCTGCGCGGTTTGTCGCTCTTCTTTCCAGTGTGGTGTGAGTTGCGCGCGTTGACGAAGCGGCTCCCTTCACCATCCGTAAAAGTTAAACAAGGACAATATTTGTTTAAATAAAGGCAAAATAACTCAGAGTCAATTTGTCAACTAATTTTACTATGCCCTTATCCAAAAATAAAAAAAAATATCAACATTGATTAAAATACTTTTACGGATATTATCGAAATTTCTTTTATTTTTAATACCAGATGTTTTGGGTGTTTTCAGCACCCATGGTCACGGGGTACTGAGGTGACTGACGTCCCAATGCTGACATCGGGATGTCAGTCACTGTATTAACCCAGAGTACCTTCAGTTTTTGAATTATTGTTTTTGGTCCGATCCACGCAGAATGAATTTACTGTGTTTTGAAATCTTGCAGGGGTATGCTTGGGTTTGGTTAATTTTATTATAGGTTATAGGGTTTTTTTTAATTTCAATAGCCTCACGTATCTGGTCTAGGATGTGATCACAAACTGCAGATTTCCCGGAACGTTGATGCATCACATCAGCTATGTGTTCTTTTACGCGGTTTCTAATTGATCTATTTGTTGGCCCTGTATATGAGATTTGTTATTTATTATTAGTTTATTTAGCAGTAAGCAGATGGCGCTAGTAGTAGATTAAATAAACCAATATATTCTAAGTCTATGATTAAAACTAAGAAAACTGAAATTGTACCCTCTAGTACTCAGCCACAATTAGTTGAGGTGCGACTGGGTTGGCTCGACCCCACAACAAAGCCGCGAATATACATACAAATATATATATATATATATATATATATATATATATATATATATATATATATATATAATATCCATAAATAAGGTATGAAGTTATGTAGAATCTATTAAAATTCTCCTTCTGTCCAAAATACGCAAGCTAGCAGTGTTTAATGAAATTAATATCGCAAAACAATCTCTATTTATTAATTGGTCTAGATCTGTGGTTCTCAAACTTTATAGGTCGTGACCAAACCTTTTTGACAAGCAAAATACTTGACGGAACCCTACAATAAAACAATAGTTTTTAAAGTGTATTCTTTGTTATATAAGCATAATAAAAGTACAATATAACAGCTTTACTAATTATTACTTACTTTACCACATGGCAAGTACAATAATAGAAGATATTAAAAATGAAAAATCTTAACTAATGGGGGGTATGCAACTGTTTCTTATTTTTCATCAATTGGTTGATATCAGGTTTGATAGAAGACATTTGAAGTCTCATATCAGGTTCGGCGTCCAGTCTATTGCGATATTTTGTTTTCGTGGCTGCATAGGGGAAATGAGAATCATGTTTCGCACAAATATGTTGTTGGGAACGGGAGAAGAATATTCAGAGCCATTCTGCCAAGCATTGGATATTCATCGCGGATTCTGCACCAAAAATCGTTGAGAGGCGTCGTTTTGAACAGTGACTCCATACTTGTGTCTGATGATATTTCTAAAAGAGACTCATATATATCGTTTGATATACTTTCGGGCTTTTGCAAGTTGGGTAAAAAAGGATTATGAATCCATGAATTCAGCTTCATTTTTGTATTCTGTTCTTCGGGAAAATACTTTTCAAAAGATGCGCGCATTAAAGTGAGATATTGAACCAATTCTTCAAACACATCATCTTGAAACATTTCTGAGTCGTTATCACTAACAAACTCACTGAGTAACGTAAAGGTTTCTATTTCTCTCTTACCAACTAATCCACATCTCTTACAAACAGCAAATAATCCAAAATACTAATTTTCTTTTGAAGGGAGTTATTTTGTTATAGGCCTGGAACACTGTTGTCTGTTTACCTTGCAATGATAAATTCGATTCGTTCAGTTTTTGAAAGATATCCGCCATAAAAGACAATCGGAACAACCAAGTTTTATCATACAAACGGTCTTTCAAATTAAAAGAAACTGTATCTGCTGAAAGAAACATTCGTAACTCGGCTCTAAGTTCAAATAGCCTTGTTAAAGTCTTACCCCGAGACAGACATCGCACTTCTGGTACGGAGCAGCAGTGTTTTATGTTTGCTACCATAATCTTCACGCAATAATGAGAACAATCGGGATTGTGGTGGTCGTGATTTGATAAAATTAATTATTTTTACCGCTTCATTCGTAACTAATTTTAGATTTGACGGCATTTGCTTCATCGCAAGTGCTTGTCCATGCAGAATACAATGGCTCGAACTACAATTAGGCGCTTTACTTTTTTTTAATGACATTTACAGAAAAAAAACATTACAGAACAGTTCATATCTTTGCCAAACTGTAAAGACAGTTTGTTGGCGAATAAATGCACTCTTATATCCTATTACATAATTAAATTAAATAAGTACCCAACCCACGTAATATTACAAACAACTAGAAATTTAAAACATGAACACAATAAATTCCACACTCTATCAATTACAAATACAACACCCCACCCACGTAACATTGCAACAGAATAAAAATTGTATCATGGTCATACATCTAGCATTTTATCCAAAAAATATTTCCCAAGTTTCTTTTTAATTTTTAATTTGCAATTAGGTCTATCTTGCCTTAGCCAATCTATATCATTAAGAAGCTTTGGTATTAAATATTTTGTACATCTTTTACCATAGTAGTTTTTAACACTAGGATGATATAATTTCCCTTCTCTAACTTTCCTGGTTCTATATTTATTATCCAATTTTTCATTATAATTGTTTTTATTAATGTTTTCCAGAAGTAATAGCATGTTAACTTTGTGTTCTACCGGTAAAATTTTACAAATAGGGAATAACTTAACATAATCTTCCTTACAATTTTCTTTAACTTTTTCATTTACAAGATGTTTTAGAAATCTTGTCTGTAGATTTTTAATGTCCTTTAAATAGGAAGAAAAAGTACGACCATACACACCAAGTCCATAGGTTGTGAGGCAATCCACGAAAGCATAATATAGAAGATTCATAGTTTTTTTTGTTCAAGATACGAAATTTACATAATACACATTGCACATACATCAGATATTTGAGGTTTCCAATTAAAGTTTTTATCAATAATCAAGCCTAAATATTTAAATCCCTCAAAAATTCAATTTCTCTACATTTACAATTAATTTTATTATTATGCAAGCACTCAAAACCGTGGCCTATAACATTCATTCAATTTGGTCTTTTTTGCTGCAGCATTATATGGATAATGTATATGCATGCATTTTGTTTTATTAAAATTTAAAATTATACCATTATCGTGGGCCCATTTTGTTATATTCTCAAAATCAATTTGTATATTATTTTGCAATTCTTTTGTTTCTTTAGTGGCAAATAGCAAGCACATGTCATCCGTATACATATACACTTGACAGTTTTTTATTACATTGGATACACTGTTTACATGCATAATATAACCCACAGGGCCGTAAACAGAACCGGTCGGTACACCCAAGCTAATATTGGCCTCCTCTCCCACAACGCCATCCACTACAGTGCGAAGCGTTCTATTAGATAGATAGCTACGGAAAAAGTTATTTGTAGGGCCCCTGATTCCACACTCCTCCATCGCTTGCAATAACATATTATGGTCCAAAGTATCAAAGGCTTTTTTATAATCAATAAACAAAACCATAACCCGTTTTCCTTCATTTAAGTACTCATTAACTGTTTCCGAAAATAGTGCAAGTGCGGAGGCTGTACTGCGATTTTTTCTAAATCCGTGTTGTGCCTCTGATAATATATTATGCTGTTTTCTTTACTAACTTTAAATCTTTCAGTCTAATTCCGTCCAATCCTGGTGCTTTTTTATGGTGCAATTTATCAATTATTTTTTCTATATCACATGATTTCACTCTCTTATACCTAAAAGACACCTCGCTCCCTTCAACATGCATGTTTCTATCTAAAAAATTTAAATTACAATTATGCTTGATGTCTAATATTTCTTTGGTGAATGTTTTAGAAAATTTTGTGCAAATGTTATGTAAGGTATCATATCTACCCAAGTACCTCTTAATTACAAAAAAATTACATCCAAATCTGCCTTAGTTTTTCCTAACCATGTACTAATATTTGACCATATTTTTCTGCTATCTCCATTGCAATCTTTTATTTGTTTTTGCCTGTACTTGTTTTTGGCATCATTTATAATTTTATTTACTCTATTTCTAAATCTCGTATATTCTAAACGCTTACTCATATTTTTTGGCGATGCTTTCCACGCTCTAAATAAAGGATCCCTTTTTAATATTAAATTAATCAACTTACCATCTACCCATGGTTGCGTTAGTCGTTTACTGCTTTCTACAATATAAACCTTACTTTCATTATAGATATTTTCAAACACTAAACGTAACTTATCCTACAATAACATTGGACAAGATAAATTTAAAAGCTGGGACCAATCATAATCGTCCAACTTTACCCTACACAATTTATCACTAATCACTTGTTTACATTTATTTACCGTTTTTACCACATTCAACTCACTTTGCGATCCTAAGACACCTAATGTAATGCCAACAATATTATGATCAGATACATGACATTCGATTACAAAGGCAACAGATGTAGTGTCAACCGACTTCGCTCGCACCCACACATCATGGTCAATGCATGACCGCTCGTGCCGTCCGTCGACTACCGCTTCTCGTGTTATCTCTGAACTAGGCACTGCACATTGCAGGCCGTGTTCACACAAAGTTAGATTATATTTTGAAATAATTTGATTACACTTGTTATTATAAATATCAATATTTATGTCTCCTACGACAATAATATCATGTTGAGGCGATATTCTTTCCTTTATTATTGTATTTAGGCACTCAATAAAACCATATTTATTTTTAGCAGGTGGTCTATATATGCAAAGAATATGAAAACTCCTTTTTTCGATCCTTAAATTTCCATGAATTATTTCTGCTACGTGGGTGTTGATTATTTGTGAAGAAAAGTTTAGTTGTTCCTTTATAAAAATAAGTAGCCCTTGTCCTCTTGAAGTTTCTCTCGTATTAGCATGGGGTATATATCCATTTATATTATAAAGACCTAGTTCTTCTCTTATATTTATCTCACTTAGTACTATCATATGTATTTTATATTTGATATGCTCTAACAAGACTAGCAATTCATTAAAATGTGTTCTTAAAGAGCGTATATTTAGATGCAATATATGTATTCCATTTGCACGTTGAGATTCATCCCACTGTACCAGGTCCTTATACCTTACAAAATCGATTTCGGTAGGTAATTGTTGTATAGGTGAGAATTTTAAGTATCGAACGAACGCGGTGTGTACGCGCGGCTTTAGCACAGGCCTTAGAAACTTTATTTATTGCTCGTTAGCATTTTGTTAATATCAATTTCCGAACTTATTTTGAATATTTTCTCATTGTCGTTTCTTTTAACGAGTATGTTCGTATTCTGAATCCAAATATATTTGAAATAAGATTTTAGTTGATTTTTTACTTCCCAAAAAAGCTGACGCTGACCTTGGTAAATCTTCATTTATATATATTAACTAGTCGCTATTATTTCCAAGAATTTGCGATTTGAAATAGGCACTTTTCGAGCCGAAATCCATTGCTCACGGGCATTCTTTGTGCGTAAAGTAACAATAATCGGCTGTGCCTTCTTCTGGTTCGGTTTTTCTCTACCTACCCTCCTCGCATCTTCTATATCCTCCTGGCATAATTTTAATATTTGAGACACTTTTTTTACTATTTCTAAAGTATTTTTATTCTCCCTTTTCTCTATTCCTATTATCTCAATCTTTTTCTCTTTTTCTTTTAATTCTAGATTTTGTAGTCTTTCTTCCAAAGCCTCATTGTATTTTTCAAAATAAACATTTTTTTGTTCAAGCGCTTCCATCTTCTTCTCTGCTGTCTCTTTGAACTCCACCATTTCTTGATATTTTTCAGAATAAAAATCAATGAGTTCCAAAGCATTGTCCAACTTGGCTTCTATTTTATAAATGACTTGCAACTTTTTATTAACTTCTTCTAAAATGGATTCTATAGATACCTGTTTAAGATCCAAATTTAATGTTTGCGAAGGTGGAATGTCTTTATTTTTCTTAGAACATATTTCATACCTCTCTTTTTTAAGCAGTTGTTTTGACGGACACTTCTTGTGATAAACACTATCACAACTCCCCAAACACTTAATGACTTCATCTTTTGTCAGTAAAAGAAACATTTTACACTTTTTACATTGCGCCATTTTGTTTTACAAATGTCGTATTATAGGTAGGTACAATTAACACACGTCCTCACGCAGAGTACGCTTGCGCGAGAAATTTTATTCGTGATACTGCTCCTGCTGTTTTACCTGTCATCGCCTTGCCCCATCTGTACAAATGTCAATGCAATCGTTCCAACTAAGATTATTTTCTTTAAAAAATACGTTTATTTTATTAAAAATTTCTTCTCCGGTAGTGTTTGAGGGCAGGGGTGAACACATAAGCAAGTTTTCTTCAAAAGAACGTTCATATGGATATCTCACGATAACCAGCAAGATAGCCAGGCCAGTGATATCAGTTGACTCATCCATTAGGGAGGCGAATCGTGTTTATTTGTAGACGTGCAACTAGTTCTTGTTTGACGTAGCTTGCCAGATCATGGATTCGCCGTGAAACAGTATCGTTTGATAGCGGTACAGTAGAAAGATGCTTTGCTGATTTTTCATCGAGCGTACATTTTGTTATATCTAACACACATGACTTTATAAAATTCTCAGCGATAGTGTGCGCTTCACCTGCTTCTGCAATGCGATAGCTAACTAAATATGATGCCTCCGTGGCCTTTTTATTGATAGTTAGTGTTACATGCATCATATTTTTTTGACTTTCCGATAACTGTTCTTTTTTACGAACAAAAAATTATTTATTGCATCAACAGATTTCAATGATTACCTATATTTTTTTTTAGGTATTTGAAGTCAGATAACACTTTTTAAAAAGAATTTTTAAATTTAATATACGTTTTATAGAGTTATTACATTTACGCTTCGGAAATGTTACCTCAAGGCAGTACTTTTTAATCATCTGCCAACGTCAATTACACGCTAGCATACAGCCTTAATTCGGTCAATGCTTCGCGCCAAAGCGGAGTTGCAACTAGGATAGTACGTCATTCTATGCTAAACGCGAAAGGGAATTTGTATAATTTCATTCTTTCACGTTTTCGAAGCTCATACATCATGGAAGTTAGGGTGTTTTTGCAAAGATATCTGCGCTAGATAATTTTGAGTAAGGGCCGCGAAAGTCATGGGGCGAAAAAAGTGCAGTCGGTAGACTATAAAATATTGTTTTGTTGGAGCAATTAAAAGTACACGATTCTGAAGGTGGAGCGCCCGCAGCGTTTTGGCTGTTGGCGAAGAAAAAACCTTAATTTATGGAACAATTCCTCCTTGTCTGTTTTGTTCAAATGGCTTCACATTTTGTAGAATAGCGTTTCTTTAATTATATACAATTTATTAGTTATTGTTGGCGACGCGCCTATAAGAATGTTTCAGTTTGTTAAGTCAACCGATGACGAATAACTTTTCAAAGACTCATTGTCCAATAGAAATGTTCTGATAAGAAAATGCTTAGTTAAATCTTAAAGAAATGTCGAATTAATGATATGAAGGTCTTGGGTTCGACTCCCAGGCCGGACTAGTTTACTGTTTTCTAAGTAATATCTTTCAATAAATTCATATAGGGAATTTTATGTTATAAATTATGTTACCGGATTTGTTCCGCGGTTGAAATCGTCTTTCCAACGATGTAAATTCAAAGGAATATTAAAGTGAAGTTAGAGATCGGATTTGTTCCCCGGTCGAGATGATCACTCTGTGCACAAACAGAATTAACGGAAGTTAATTGCATAAGTATTGTCTTGTATAAGTTTGATATGTTTGTACGAAAACAAATGCCTATTTGTTATGATTGATTAATGAAAACATTCACTTGTATTGTTATCTCATAAGAAACATGATAACTGATAAGAGTCTTATCAGAGATAGTTTCCTACAGTTTGAAAATTATGTGGAAGCACTTATTTACCTAATATTGTTAAAATTAGTGTATTTCAGACTTTCATTTTTTCTGATAGCCGAGAGCCGTGCAAAGTTAGTTGTTCAAATAGTGTGAGTTCACGGGAGCACGCTGACCACGCCCCTAGGAGGCCAAATATGTAAAAATTTTAAATGTTTGTAATTTCAGCAATTTGTGTAAAAATGACTTGTAAAACATTTCAGGTTGATTGTACGTGCAAAAAAGGTGAATTCTGTGTTATTTTTATGTGAAAATTCCTGTGTATAAGTGAAATAATGATAGTTTTGTATAAGAAATTTAAAAGTGTTTTAAACAGTGAAATAAATAGAGAAAATGTAAATTAAACTATTGTATTAGTTAACATATGTATAAATTCAAGTGGGAAACATTGATTTAACTTTCTGTGTCAAATATTTAAGAAGTTTGAACTTTGAATTTGTGATTAAAATAGGCATATTTTGTTTAATAAATTAAAGGATTTTTGTGATACGAAATTATAATGTATATCATGGTGTAGATATTGTTTTGTGCTATCTAAATAGATAACTTGTATTTGTGTATGACTTATGTGAATAAAGAAATTAAGTGAAACGTGAGAGAGTAATAGTACAAATTCATGTTATTAAGTTGCGCAGGCACGCGAATGGCGCGGCTCACTTTCGCGTATAGCTCTGGGGGTAGCTTAGTGAACGGGTTTTATTGCAATTCGTCACCAAGGATCTCCTAGGTGTGTGTTGCTTGCAGTATACAGTGGCTGCAAATAACCGCCGGTACGACAAACTCCGCCCACGTTGAGTCCCGCGATTCCGTGAGGCGTTGAGGTCACCGGCCCCTAGGTGATTCTTGGCACTTTATGCGTTGCGTGCATCTAGTGCCTAGTCGCGTCATAAAGTGCCACCGTTGCACTTCCCCCAACCCTTTTGGTGTACAAAAGGGGTAGGCAGTGCCCCATGTGTAGAAAGCTATAAACTTTTTATTACCATATCTTAGACAGGGCCTTGTTAGAGTACGACTGACGTGTTAAATTAGCAATATGTCAGGTAGGGACAAGGGGGAACCACCCCCCAAGTCCAAAATACCGCCGGATAAGAAAGGGGTGTTAGAGAGACCACTTGCCATAAGGGATGTGATGAACCCGGAGCGCACCAGAACGGTGCCAGCGTTCTCCCACATCCCTATGCGAAAACCCGTCTCGCCGCGGAAGGAGCCCGCAACGGGTGTCGCGCTCACGCCAGCCGTGTCTGAGCACACGGTCAGGCAGGAACCGTCACCCCAACAGCAGCGGGCCAAGAAAACGGCCAGACGTCACACGCCTCCTGAGACCGAAGCCTCTCTATTTGAGAAGAGGCAACGGATAGGCTCCCAGCTGTCGTCCGACGAAACACCATCCTCATCCGAAGATGAACATTACCACCAGATGATGACAACGAAGAAGGTGCTCAGATCACCGCCGAAGTCGCCTTCTCCACCACAACCCCCCCCCCCCGCTCCATATCACCGGACCGTCGTAGCCGAGATTCGGCTCAGTATGAGCAGGGGGGCGAAGAGTCTTACAGCTGGGGGTCTACCACCTATGCAACCCTGGCAGCATCCGCCGGCCGATCATCGCCGGTGACAACTTCAAACCCGTCCGGGCTTCCGCAGGACGATGGTCAACGACCATCCACCAGCTATGCCCATATGGTAGCTGCACCAGCAGTGCCACGCCCACAACCGACGGCAGCGCCTACCGATAAGCCTGCCGACCAGGAGAAAACTAGATATCCACCAATAGTAGCTGAATGCCTACCGGATTGGACGAGGCATTTTAAGGAGCTCAACAGAATGTTGGGCCACCCTTTGAATGCCCGTCCGTTCGGGAAAGGCGTACGGTTCACGCCACAGAGTGCCAATGAGTTCCGTACTGTTCAGCGCTATATGGTGGAGCTGAGCAAAGAAACACCAACGCTGTCCTGGTACTGCTATACCCCGGAGGAGGATAAGCCCACGAAGGTGGGCATCCGGGGTCTACCTATGGGCACGGACACCAAAGCTATAGAGGAGGCCATAAGGGCAAAAGGCTTCCCAATTAAATACGTCAAGGCAATCCCGCCACCTAGAGGCAGACCTGGCTGCATCTACTTTGCCCAATTGGACCACCTGAGCCTGGAGCAGCTCCAGAACTTATATAACACCGATGAACTCCTCTTTATGAGAGGGGTCGTCATCGAGGCCTGGCAAAGAAAAGCAGGACCGGCTCAATGCCACAGATGCCAGGCCTTCGGGCATGCCTCTGCCAACTGCTTCAGGCCAGTGAGGTGTGTGCGCTGTGCCGGAGAGCACATAGCAAGCCAATGCCCTAGGGGTAGGGAGGAGGAACCCAAATGTGCCAATTGTGGCAAGAACCACACGGCTAACGACCGCCGCTGCCCAGTCCTGAGGAGGACTGCCAGGAGGCAGGGGATAACCTTACCGGGGCTACTCCCGGAGGCCCCCAAAAGGATCCCCCAGAGTCGCCCGAAAGCTGTGACCATCCAGCAAGACGGGTGGGCAACCATTACAGGGAAGGGCAGGCAATCGGCCCCCCCCCTCCCGTAACACCAAAGGAAACGGTGGAACCCATCGAGCCAAGGGTAACCACCGGGGCGACTCTACAGCCTCCCGCCAACCCTGCCACAGAACGGCAGCCCTCTAAGAAGAGGAGGCGGGAGAGGAGCAGGAAAAAGTCGCAGCCTCCTCAGGCTGTTACCTCTACCCCGACACCATCAGCACCAGTGGCCTCACAGGCGCAGATTACTCGGGAGACGACCAAAGGAGTGGGTGGAGTGCCAGAAAGGGCCCTACCAGAACGTAGAGCCCGCTCTATAGCTAGAGCGCGCTCCACCCACATGCCAAGAGGGCAGGACCAGGAACCACACCCGAGACAATTACCAACGCCTTCACACAGGAAAGCACCCGCCACCGGCCTCGAGACAGCAGATGCCATACAACGTCTAGTTGGTATTGCTATCGAGGTCGGCACGCAAGTCCTGGCTGACATCAGAGCCGGGACTGACCCAATAACAGCGATCATGAAGGCGCTGGCAAATCTACTTGCAAGGCATTAGGTACGGAGGAGAGTAATCTGCGCCTCCTCTATTGGAACCCGGATGGTATTCAGCAGAAGCTCCATGAACTCCGCACTGTCGCCCAGCAACAGGACTTGCACATCATACTGCTGGGCGAGACAAAACTAAACCCAAAAACGCATATCAAGCTGCCAAATTACCACCTATACAGAAGGGACGAGGTCACCCCTCAAGGGGTCGCTTACAGAGGGACGGCGGTTCTTGTGAGGAGGGACATCGTCCACCAAGAACTGGATTTACCACCGTACCAGAGTATGCGTTCAATCGGCATAAGAATGGAGGCGGCGGGCGAGGAACTAAGGATCTACGCAGCATACCGCCCGCCAGGGACTCCATTCTGCTCCTCAGACATCCGGACAGTAATGGAAGGCGATACTCCCACCATAATCGCCGGGGACCTAAACGCCAAACACCCGGCGTGGGGGTCCAGAGTGATCACCCCGCCGGGTCATGCACTATATGAAGACGCTGAGAGTAACAACTACGACGTTTTAGGTCCTGAAGAACCAACTAACGTTCCGACAGATCCGAGACAACATCCGGATGTATTAGACATCGTGCTCTCCAGGAACGTCAACTACCCGGTAGTGGTAGAGGTGCTATACGACCTGAGTTCACAGCACCTCCCGATTCTGATAACCCTTGGCACTAAGGCGGTGACTACGCCGCCCAGAGCATTTAAGACACGCATTGACTGGAGGCGCTATGCACAACATCTGCAAGCGAGACCTCCAGCTCACCAACTAATTAATACAGCGGACGACGTAGAGGCCGCTGCAACCAGAATCACCAAAAACATCCAGGAGGCCCTCCACGCGGCCTCTACGATCGTCCCGATCACAGAAAGGCGTGACGATCTGCCGCGGGAAATCAATATCAAAATAAAGCGCAAAAGAGCACTTAGGAGGCTCTGGGCGCGTACTCGCTGCCCAAGAATAAAAGCACAATTTAACACCTTATCGGAGGAGCTGTCGATTGCAGTCCGGGCCTACAGAGGAGAGGCCTGGGAGCGGCGCATATGGAAGGCGGAAGAACAACATGCGTCGCTTTATAAACTGAATCGACAGCTAACCAAAACCAGACCTCCCGTTTGCCCGCTTACCAACATCGCGGGCGAACGATGCTATGATGCCAAGGGCAGAGCGGATATCCTAGGAGAGCACTTCGAGGAGCAATTTATGCCGAATCCTGCAAGTGCGGAGTATATGGAGCTTCATACATTAAAGGAGAGTCGCGTACAGGAGTTCCTGTCGTCACCTGCGCCGCCTCTTGCAGGAGAGTGGTTCATTTCCCCCGCCGAATTGCGGAGGACAGTAACCTGCCTGCAACCGAGGAAGGCGCCCGGACACGACGGGATTACCAACGCTGCACTCCGACAGCTGCCCTATAAAGTCCTAGTAGAGATTGGTCGACTCTACAATGGGATACTGCGGACATCCCACTTCCCGGAGGAATGGAAAAAAGGTAAAATTATCGTCTTACCGAAACCCGGGAAGGACAGGCGTAAAGCTTCTAGTTACAGGCCGATTACGCTATTACCACACATAGCTAAACTGTTTGAAAGATTGCTGCTAAGACGTCTCCGTCCGTGCATCCAACTTCGGGCGGAGCAGCACGGATTCAGGAGGGGTCACTCTACAGTCACACAGCTGACTAGAGTGCTGCACCTGCTTGCGGCAGAGTACAATCGTGGCCGCATATCGTTGGGCGTCTTTCTCGATATCGAGAAAGCGTTCGACCGGGTGTGGCACTCAGGATTACTATATAAGTTACACGAACAGACCAGTGTCCCCCCTGCTATGTTGCGGTTAATGGCGTCTTTCCTGGAAGACAGGAAGTTCTACGTCTGCGTAGAGGACGCCGAGTCCGCAACAAGAACCATCAGTGCCCGCGTCCCACAGGGCAGTTGTCTGTCTCCAGTCCTGTACGCGGCATACACGAACGACATCCCAACATTGGCAGGCAGGCTGCAAGAATGGGAGGACGATGTTGAGCTGGCGCTATACGCGGACGATAGCGCCTATTTCACCTCGTCCCGAAGAGCCCATATAGCCACTGCCAAAATGCAGCGTCTGCTGGACCTGTTGCCACCATGGCTGAATGAGTGGAGGATGGTCGTCAACGTTGGTAAGACGACCGCTCTGCTCACCCGTCGCCTCAGAAATTTACCACCACCATTAACTCTCGACGGCCAGAAGATCGCGTACGAGAAGGCCGTGACATACCTAGGGTGCCGGATCGACCGGGCGTTGCGCATGACTGCGCACGTCGACTTCGTCGTCCGCAAAGCCAGATGTGCGCGGGCGATGCTTCGTCCGGTACTGACATCTAAGCTGCCAATCAAAACCAAGCTCCGGATATACAAGATGTATATCCGGACCATCACCACCTACGCTGCTCCGGCCTGGTACGCGCTTCTGAGTGACCCTCTGAGGCGGCGATTACAGGCTCAGCAGAACCTGTCATTAAGGACGATTGTCGGAGCAGGTCGTTACGTCCGGAATGACGTCATAGCGGCCGATCTGAAAGTCGAGACTATCACCGACTTCGTGGCCCGGTTAGCGCGCGGCATGTTTGACCGTGCCGATAACGGGCCACATGAACACCTGAACGGCTTTGCGCCGTTACACACCCGGCCACCGGACGGGCGACCTCTTCCAAGAGAACTCCTCTCTATATGTGATTAGAGAGTTGAGTAACAACCCTCAATGCCGCAGAAAGGCCAACTTTGACTATAGATAACCTCTATTGATTACCTCCCTTTCCGTAGTCGGTAAACTACGGAAAGTAAAATTCTTATCCGGCTGCATTAATTAATGCAGTATAACCACGCCAAGATAGGCAATAAGTGACTGCCCCATAGTTATGGGGTATGAGGATACCCGGGTAGTGGGGTATAACCCCGGGGCCCGATACCTGCACGTATCTCGGTACGTGAAGACGACATCGTATGGTTGCAATTCGTTCGGGGAATTAGTTCGGAAAAATAAGAAAATCCTTCGGGAAAAGTGAAAAACCAGCAGTCAATAAGAAGAAAAAGTGTAGGGAAGTGATTACTCTCTCACGGAACGGTTTGAAGATAATTGCTGTTTTATTCCCAAGTAATTCATCCCTAAAGTTATACAGTCCACATCGAAGAATTAAGGCGTCGGGACCGGGACGACTTCGGAAGACCCGTAATCCCCGTCTGAACCTACTTGCTGAAAAAGAAAGAGGTTATCGCCCTAGTGTGTTACTACGTTGCGGAGATCACATACGTCGTTCCCGAACCCAACGTAGGCGTTATAGGAGGCCGGATCGAGAGAAGCCTCGATTCCTCCCTTCTGTTTCTTTATCGAACGTTCCAGCCCGTCTGGTTCGTTTTAAATTGGTCCTTCCGAACCTGTTTCCTTTTCAATTGGACCTTCGGAGCCGGATTAAAAGGACCACCCGAACCCCGCCAGCTGGATCAAGGAACCAGCTGTGGACTGCTGGTTGTGGAAAAAGAAGACCTTCAGAGCCGAGTGAAGATCAGCAACCGAAGGAAGCCGGAGGTTTGAGCTGAAGCAATAGGACCAAAGGCCAGAAGACCAGGACGTCAGCGCTGAAGGACTGGACCGGGAACTACCGGAAGAAAGAAAACCGGGATTGCGGCCTGGGGCGTGTGCTCGCATGGGGCACGTATCGCAGCCGGGCGCAGGTGTCTTGTGAAGGCACTCATCGTGGCCAAGCAGGGCTTGGCAATTTTCCTGTCGGGCAAGCGTGCTCGGCATTTCCTGTCGGACGACCCTGTCCGGCATTTTCCTGTCGGGTCATCAGGGTGCAAGAAGAAGCATCCACCGCTGCTGCTGCCAGGCGAGGGTGCGCGTGGGCACCTGACTGCATCGCGGCCGGAGGAGGGCGCTCGGACGAGGCGTCACCGGCAACTGGGCGGCGAGCACAGCATACATCCCGACCACCTAACGGTGCCAAACGGTTGGGCTCTGGCACAACACCTTCGGGTGGAGCAGTTCTCTCGAGCGAGACTGCGCTTGCACTACCGCTCGACTGTTTCGTCATATTCCTTGGCGGGACAGTTCCTAAACCTTTCCTCCATTCCATTCCTGCACGACTCCATCCCTGGACGGCTCACCTCGGTAGGCCCCGTCCAGGATTGATAGGGCTGATAGGGCTGTTAGGGTGGTAGTAGGGTTGTAGGGTTGGGAGATAAGGGGGGGAGGGGTAGTGGTGTTAGGTTGGGGTGTAGAAGGGTTGTAGGTAAGGGGTTGTAGGGACCGTAGGGACAGTTAGGGACCGTAGGCCAACAATCACCTTCCTGCAAGATGAAGAAGGCACAAGACCAGACAGGGAGAAGCGAAGGGAGCAGGACAAGGACAGGGCTCTCAAGAAAAGCTAAAGAAGCGGAACCATCTGGAGCGACCACAGCTACTGCGTCAAATGGAGCAACTCCTTCAAGTGGAGCCACCACCGACACGTCCACATGCACGTGGGACTCAGGGACGTCCATGGCAACGACAAGCAACAGGACGGACACCAGTGGTACGCAGGCCAGCACCGCACAACAATCCGTTATATCCAGGAGTGAAACGGTGGTCGAAAAAGTAGGTCAAAGGACCGAAGAAGCGGCATCGTCAAGGACAGTAATCGGGCACACTAGTGACAAAGGGTCACAGAGAGGTAGTAGGTCATCGCGATCGGCGAGGCTGAAAGCCGAATTAGAGGCGCGGATTAAATTCGAACGCTCAGAGCTCGAACGAGCACAGGCAGCTGCTGCCTTAGCCAAGTCTCAATTGGAGTTGGCACGACTCAACCGAGAAGAGGAGATCGACTCGAGTGAGGATGATGAAGAGCGGAATACTCAGGTGGAACCTTTCGTAAGGAGTTGGGTTCAGCAGACCATAATGAGCGCGCCGGTTAGTGTAGCACAACCCGATATTACTGATAAGGAAGCGTGTAAAGGATCACGCCGCAAAGGGGCGGAGTTCGAGCGCAACCAAGGAAATGCACAGAAAACACACGCGAGTGAGGTGTCAGAATTGACCAAAGCGATTGTAAGTGCAATAAAAATAGCGGGTAAAGATAAGTCTTCCCAGCTTCATTTCCTCCAGGAATTACCGGTGTTCGATGGAGACCCGGGTGAATGGATAATTTTCAAAACGGTGTTTGAAGACACGAGAAGCCAATTTTCAGGGGTGCAAAATGTTGCACGCCTTAGGAGGGCATTAAAAGGCACCGCTAAAGAGGCGGTAAAGTCGCTGTTATTTACTTTGTGTGAACCGGAAGAAATAATGAACGCTCTCGAAAGAAGATTCGGTAGGGTTGAGATGCTCATTCTAGCCGAAATCGAGAATGTAAAGCGTATGCCAAGATTGGCAGAAGATTGCCGGAATATAGGATCTTTTGCAAGTCGTATTACGAACGTGGTTGCCACGATACAAGCGTTGAATCAACCGCAGTATTTGTACTCACCGGAGTTAGTGAGCCGCATAGTGGAGAAACTCGGAACTATGATTAAATTTAAATGGTTTGAATATCGAGCTCAGTATCCTTTGGAGCCAGGGTTACAGAAGATGGCCAAGTTTTTAAATTTATTGAGTGAACAATTTGGAACGTCCTTAAACAATGAAAATGCGCCTGAAAAAAGGAAGCGTCCTGAATTCAGGAAGCAAACTGTACACACTGCAAAGGGAGGTGTACGCAGCTGTGCCGTGAGCGAGCGCTATATGCGCCGAAGTAATTCGAGCGAGCGTCTAGAACGCCGAAATAATACAGGGCACAACCGACAAGTGGTTATGACAACCCAGGACAAGCCTGTAAGTCGGGTAACACATAAGTGTGTTATATGCAACAAGGAGCACTCTATAGTGAGTTGTTACAAGTTTAAGGACATGAATATTCGCGAGAAATGGGAAGCGGTCAAAAAAGCGAAAGTATGTTTCCAATGTTTGTCACCTAACCATAGGAGGTTAGAGTGCAAAGCGAAAAAATGTGGTGTAGAGGGATGTAGAATGTCACATCATCGAATGCTACACCGATACCCCAATGAAAAAACCTCGCCACAAGGGGACGAGGGGAGTAAAGATGCTCAGATCACAACTGTTAGTACAGTGAATGCACTGGCATGTGCATACTTAAAGATTATACCGGTCGAGTTGTATGGACCTAGAGGAAAGGTCAAGACAACAGCTCTTCTGGATGAGGGATCGACCATGACACTCATAGAGGAGTGGATGGCTCAGAGATTAGCGCCTCGCAGACGTAAAGAGGGATTACGTATCGAAGCCGTGGGAGGTAAGCGAATTAACGACGACAGTTCGTATCGCTTAAACGTTAAGATAAAAGGCATTTACTCGAGCGACTTAGAAGAGATAAGTGTACAAACAATTAAGTCACTTAACCTTTCTCCTCAGTCAGTAAGCCGAGAATTATTGCAACGGTGTTCTCATTTGACACCGATTAAGGATGAGTTGATGTATGAGAGGTCCAAACCCACCATATTAATTGGTCAGGACAATTGGCATCTCATAGTTACTCGTGAATTAATTTCAGGAGGTAAGAACCTACCTGTAGCATCGCTCACCAAACTTGGATGGGTTTTACATGGTCACATATCGGGTGGTATTAAACCGATCAAGATCGTTAACCACATTTCCGCCAAGAAGGAGGAAGATATGGATAAATTGATCAAGGATTATTTTAGTTTGGAATCTCTGGGAGTGTCGGCTAGAAAGCCCGCGAACGACCCAGAAGAACGAGCTTTAAGTATTTTGAACAAAACGGTACGTCGTATACCTAATAATAGTTACGAGACTGCTTTGTTATGGCACACAGACAATGAGTGCATGCCGTCGAATAGAGCGCAGGTTGAAAGTCGCCTGTTAAAATCGCCAAAGGGCGTAAATGCGTTAAGAAAGCAAGAACCGTTAAGTCTACCCGACTACGGACGATTTAGCAGCTTTAAGAAATTCCTTGGGGCAACTACACGCACCTTACAAGCGGTAGAAAAATTCAAGAGTTTAAGAAAGTCGGTTAAAGGACCCGACGACGCAGCCGAAATGTCGGTTATGTGTTCCAACAAAGTTTTAGCAAAGTCGGTTAAAGGACCCGATGGCGCGTTGGACATAGCGCTCTTGAAAAAAGCGGAATTATTAATTTGGAAGTTCGTTCAAGACGAGTGTTTTTATTCGGAAATAAAATGCTTGAAAGCAGGCAAAAGTGTTGAAAGAAGTTCACGCTTAAGTAAATTATCTATGGAAATAGGAGAAGATAACTTACTCCGTTTAAATGGACGTTTACCTTTCAAGTCTAATTTGACCGAGGAAAGTAGAAAACCTGTCATATTGGACGGTAAACACGAAATCGTTAAAATGATGATTAGAGAAGTTCATCATCATTTTGGACATGCCAATCACCAGACGGTGATGAATGAGGTGAACCAGAAATTTTATCTCTTGAACTTACGTAATGTAGTACGAAGTGTGTCACATCATTGTCAGTGGTGCAGGACATACAGGTCAAAACCGCAGAACGTGCCACAAGGAAATATTCCTCTGGAGAGAATAGCTCATCATGAACCACCTTTTACATGCTCAGCTGTGGATTATTTCGGTCCTATGAGTGTGACTATAGGAAGGCGACACGAAAAACGTTGGGGTGTTTTATTCACGTGTCTGACTACCAGAGCAGTACATCTGGAATTAGCAGCCTCGTTGACACCAGCGTCAATGATAATGGCGTTGAGGCGATTTATCGCCAGAAGAGGAAAACCAGCCGTTATATACAGCGATAACGGGACAAATTTCAAAGCTGCGAATAAAGAATTATTGAAAGCATGCGAAGAATGCCATGAGAGCATGAAAATTGAGTCATTTAAGAAATATATTAAATGGAAATTTATACCTCCGGGAGCACCGCACATGGGTGGCGCCTGGGAGAGGTTAGTAAGATCGATTAAAATTGCGTTGACCGCTACGCTCAGAGAAAGGAGCCCACGAGAGGAAATTCTACATACGTTGCTTTTAGAAGCAGAGCACACAGTAAATTCCAGGCCTCTGGTAACATTCAGTATGGATAGTCCTGAAGAGGGTTTGACACCCAATCATTTTCTTCTGGGACGCTCATGTGGTGATCGACCACCTGGATTATTTCTAGAGCAGCATCTAACGGGTCAACTCAATTGGAAAGCTGCACAGAGGTTAGCCGACCATTTTTGGACAAGGTGGCTGAAGGAATACATGCCTACCTTAATACCGCGAACAGGTAATAACGGAAAGTTCATGGAACCTAAAGAAGGCGATATTGTTTTGATAATAGATCATTCGTTGCCACGAAATACGTGGCCGAAAGGCAAAATTAGTAGAACGTTACCGGGACCAGACGGTCACACCAGAGTGGTTGACGTCATTACTAGCAGAGGTATCTTGAGGAGACCTACATCCAGAATAATAGTCCTGGTACCCGCGACGCCTCCCAAATGATGGTGCTAACGCACGGGGGGGAGATTGTTGGCGACGCGCCTATAAGAATGTTTCAGTTTGTTAAGTCAACCGATGACGAATAACTTTTCAAAGACTCATTGTCCAATAGAAATGTTCTGATAAGAAAATGCTTAGTTAAATCTTAAAGAAATGTCGAATTAATGATATGAAAGTCTTGGGTTCGACTCCCAGGTCGGACTAGTTTACTGTTTTCTAAGTAATATCTTTCAATAAATTCATATAGGGAATTTTATGTTATAAATTATGTTACCGGATTTGTTCCCCGGTTGAAATCGTCTTTCCAACGATGTTTCCAAATTTCAAGTTTTAAATTCAAAGGAATATTAAAGTGAAGTTAGAGATCGGATTTGTTCCCCGGTCGAGATGATCACTCTGTGCACAAACAGAATTAACGGAAGTTAATTGCATAAGTATTGTCTTGTATAAGTTTGATATGTTTGTACGAAAACAAATGCCTATTTGTTATGATTGATTAATGAAAACATTCACTTGTATTGTTATCTGATAAGAAACATGATAACTGATAAGAATCTTATCAGAGATAGTTTCCTACAGTTTGAAAATTATGTGGAAGCACTTATTTACCTAATATTGTTAAAATTAGTGTATTTCAGACTTTCATTTTTTCTGATAGCCGAGAGCCGTGCAAAGTTAGTTGTTCAAATAGTGTGAGTTCACGGGAGCACGCTGACCACGCCCCTAGGAGGCCAAATATGTAAAAATTTAAAATGTTTGTAATTTCAGCAATTTGTGTAAAAATGACTTGTAAAACATTTCAGGTTGATTGTACGTGCAAAAAAGGTGAATTCTGTGTTATTTTTATGTGAAAATTCCTGTGTATAAGTGAAATAATGATAGTTTTGTATAAGAAATTTAAAAGTGTTTTAAACAGTGAAATAAATAGAGAAAATGTAAATTAAACTATTGTATTAGTTAACATATGTATAAATTCAAGTGGGAAACATTGATTTAACTTTCTGTGTTAAATATTTAAGAAGTTTGAACTTTGAATTTGTGATTAAAATAGGCATATTTTGTTTTATAAATTAAAGGATTTTTGTGATACGAAATTATAATGTATATCATGGTGTAGATATTGTTTTGTGCTATCTAAATAGATAACTTGTATTTGTGTATGACTTATTTGAATAAAGAAATTAAGTGAAACGTGAGAGAGTAATAGTACAAATTCATGTTATTAAGTTGCGCAGGCACGCGAATGGCGCGGCTCACTTTCGCGTATAGCTCTGGGGGTAGCTTAGTGAACGGGTTTTATTGCAATTCGCGTCCGCAAAGCCAGATGTGCGCGGGCGATGCTTCGTCCGGTACTGGCATCTAAGCTGCCAATTAAAACCAAGCTCCGGATATACAAGATGTATATCCGGACCATCACCACCTACGCTGCTCCGGCCTGGTACGCGCTTCTGAGTGACCCTTTGAGGCGGCGATTACAGGCTCAGCAGAACCTGTCACTAAGGACGATTGTCGGAGCAGGTCGTTACGTCCGGAATGACGTCATAGCGGCCGATCTGAAAGTCGAGACTATCACCGACTTCGTGGCCCGGTTAGCGCGCGGCATGTTTGACCGTGCCGATAACGGGCCACATGAACACCTGAACGGCTTTGCGCCGTTACATACCCGTCCACCGGACGGGCGACCTCTTCCAAGAGAACTCCTCTCTATATGTGATTAGAGAGTTGAGTAACAACCCACAATGCCGCAGAAAGGCCAACTTTGACTATAGATAACCTCTACTGATTACCTCCCTTTCCGTAGTCGGTAAACTACGGAAAGTAAAATTCTTATCCGGCTGCATTATTTAATGCAGTATAACCACGCCAAGATAGGCAATAAGTGACTGCCCCATAGTTATGGGGTATGAGGATACCCGGGTAGTGGGGTATAACCCCGGGGCCCGATACCTGCACGTACCTCGGTACGTGAAGACGACATCGTATGGTTGCAATTCGTTCGGGGAATTAGTTCGGAAAAATAAGAAAATCCTTCGGGAAAAGTGAAAAACCAGCAGTCAATAAGAAGAAAAAGTGTAGGGAAGTGATAGGGAAAAGTGATTACTCTCTCACGGAACGGTTTGAAGATAATTGCTGTTTTATTCCCAAGTAATTCATCCCTAAAGTTATACAGTCCACATCGAAGAATTAAGGCGTCGGGACCGGGACGACTTCGGAAGACCCGTAATCCCCGTCTGAACCTACTTGCTGAAAAAGAAAGAGGTTATCGCCCTAGTGTGTTACTCTGTTGCGGAGATCACATACGTTGTTCCCGAACCCAACGTAGGCGTTATAGGAGGCCGGATCGAGAGAAGCCTCGATTCCTCCCTTCTGTTTCTTTATCGAACGTTCCAGCCCGTCTGGTTCGTTTTAAATTGGTCCTTCCGAACCTGTTTCCTTTTCAGTTATTTTATACTTAATTTGAACATTCTCAAAAATACTCGAGTCGGCGAATTTGATAAACAAAAAGGGGAAATAAAAATAGAAATACAAAAAAAAAGCGTTGTAAATAATGTCGACTTTATGTTTTTGAAGATAGAGCCGAAAGGCGCTTGTTCACAACTATAGCGTCTAATTCAGAGGCAGCTTTTATCAAAGGGACTGCGCGCTCACAAGTATACGCGCGGCGGGCGGAGTAACCCCTACAGGTGTATCGCGGAACCCTAGGGTTCCGCGGAACACACTTAGAGTACCGCTGTAAAATTTTATGAAATACCGCCATTTCGACTAATTCATAATACTATAAATTCTAAGATCTGACCAATACGTATATAAAAATCTCTTTATTTAAACAATAAAAGAAATAATAAGAGTTGTGTAACAATTGAAGTTTTTATCAGTTTATTTATAGATAAAAAACTGATACAAATTAACAACTTTTTATATATTAAAAAAAAGCTTTTTACACGTGGCTTCGCTTGCATGGGCTTGATTTTAGAAACATCAATTATACTATTTCGTACTAAAATTAGCAAAACTGGATCACTTGTAGAAACACGACTGTATCTGTGTCTATATTGGACGTAGGAAATGATATTTTTTATATTTGCAATATTATATGCTGCAGAAACACATAAGTGAGTTTATCAGAATTGCATTAATATCTCTAGCAACACCTTTTTATATCAGGCACTAAGTTCACTGCTGAACACGGGCCTCCCCCAAGGTATGCCACAAAGCACGGTCCTGAGCCACCTGCATCCATCGACTTCCTGCATGTCTTACCAGGTCGTCACTCCATCTAGTGGGGGGTCACCCTACACTTCGCCTACCGGTACGAGGCTGCCACTCGAGAACTTTCTTCCCCAACGATTGTTGGTTCTTCGAGCTATATGCCCGGCCCTTTACCACTTCAGCTTACTAATCCGTTGGGCTACATCGGTCACTCTGGTTCTACTCCGGATATCCTCATTTCTAAGTTTATCACGCAGACAAACTCCGAGCATAGCCCTCTCCATAGCTCGCTGATCGACTTTGAGCGTCCTCATATGGCCAGAATACGGCCAGCAGCTGCTGGCCGTTATTGACATATTATTCATAATTAAAGTTGATATAGTTTTGATAAAATAATGTTGAATATCATGGTCTTTATTAATATTTGCCCCATTGAGTATTGATTAGCACTATAAAATACATGCCAGTATTATTTTACGGTCGAGTAGACTTCAAAATTTCATAAATGTGGTGTCATTCTATTCACAGTGAACACGTGAGAGTAATTAAATTCATGAACGGTAGTAGAAATCTACAGAAAATATGCAGCAGCGTCTTGCTGATCATAGCTCAAAATAATAAAATATGCAGTTGGCAACTCGCATGCCAAGCGTGGCAACTACGGCCAACATTCAACTTATTTTGGCAATCTGTGGGGGAACCCAATTAATGAACGGAAGTAGAAATATAGTAGCGATGTAGAGGCGTCGAAAAGGAATCCACTCCCCCATTTCGTCCCGTAGTTGTCATAAGAAGGGACAGAGGGTAACTGAAACAGGAGATGGGTGGCAGTATCTTTTTGATAACAGCGCAAGGTAATAAAAAGCTGCGGTTGCCAACATCGCTTGCCAAGCGTGAATGTTATTACAAACATCTGGTCTATTTGACTTTTTTATTTATATTATTTGATTAGCAGTGGATAGCCCCATCAAAAGTAAAAAACTAGTTGCCTGGATACATCCCACAGGGTCCCAGTAGCGCATAGACTGTAGTAGTAGGACAAAAAGGAGTTGATTTAGTTGACACCAACGCGGGATGATGACTTCACATACCTTTATCTAAAAATTAATTCCGAAATATTTTTTAACTTCTCAGATTCGCATGTTTCCTTGCGATGTTTTTCTTCACCACAGAGAACACGGTTAATCGAAACTTCAAATTGCAATTAAAATATGAGAGGAGTCAGCGGGGATCGAGTTGGGTTGTTTACGTACCTACTACGAAATTTACGTTTTGATCGGTTCGATTACCGGCTTAGACAGATAACTTTCAAGATTCTACCGATTCAGTTTTACTTACTCATAGTTAAAAATAGAAAATAAACCTGTGTTTTAAATTTGCTTCCTTTGATATTTATAGTACTTTTTCGCATAAGCCTGTTCATTTACTCATATGGGCTGTAAAACCAGGACTGCCATAAAAATTTTAATAGTTCTAGTCTGAAACTATGAAAGCTATCTTAATATATTGACAAAAACTTTTAAAAATTTCTTTAAAATTAAAAAGGCTGCGTGGACGGTATCACGAACTATCCATCAATTATGGATAAAAATCTCATAGTGAATTTAATTTTCAATTGCTTATTATATCTCATTTGATAAAAAAGAAATTGGTTAAATATAGCTATGTATACACTTATATATACATAACATATTCAACTAAAGACCTTCTCTCTTAATCTCAGTTTTGTTACATTATGTAACAGAAAATATGCGAGCAAATATTACTGGAGATTCAGAAGCACAAGAAATCGCTGAAAATCTGCTAAAATACTTCTTAATTAACTACTTAACACTTAATAATTCATGACTGTGAACCTATCCCATAGATTCACAGTCAGGCATAAACTTATTCTATCAAAAAAGTGTAAAAAAGAACTTATTGCAAAAGTTTATCCGTCTATTAAACAGAATTATCTAAATAGGACATGGTTGTGTGAGCGAGCAATTTTATCTACAAGTAATGATGAATTACACCAAATTAATAAAAGGATACAGAATATGATACCAGAAGATGAAAAACCATACAAATCAATAGAAACAATGACGAATCAAGACGAAAGCGTGAACACTTTCCAACAGAAGTTTTAAATTCACTAAATCCGCCTGGTATGTTTCTGCATTGATTGAAGCTAAAAATTGTATCATAAGTCATATTATTATGAAATCTCAATTCGCCTAAATTATGTAACTTCTCATCAATATTATTGAGGCAGTAATTCTAACCGGCAAAGAAAAAGGAAAATTCATTTTTACACCAAGAATTCCATTAATTTCAAATGATTTACCATTCTGTTTCAAACGGTCACAGTTCTCTCTCCTTTGGCTTATAGTATAGCTATCAATAAGGCAAAAGGTCAAACGTTCCCGTATTGTGGAGTGAATTTGGGAGAATCCTGTTTTTCACATTGTCAACCCTATGTAGGCTTTTTCGCGCGTTGGTGAGAAAAAAAAATTACACCAGACAGTAATTGTAGTGTATAATAATGTATTGTAATATAAATATTTAGTACATAATCTGTAAAGTGTTTTTGTATAGTGAATAAAAAATATGTAAGCGAAAAAAAATTTATATTTTAATAAGAACAATCATCTGTTTTTAATTTTAAAAATTACTTATTTAATAAAATGTAATAAATATTCGACAAAAAATGACCCAGCGAAGCGGGTTTTCACAGCTAGTTATAAATAAGTACTATCAAACTGAACTATCAATTAATTATATTATATTATAGATATTATTAGATGTGTTTCGTTTTTTTTAAGTTATTGTAGAAATGAAATCAGGTGGACCACCAATACACCGAAAAGAAAGGAAATCGCTTGAGTGTTAACAACAAATATGATGATTTTATGAAAAGCGCTCTTCGAAATGTGGTGCACAAATTTTATTTTCAAAATGAAATGCCTACATTCCATAAAATCCTTAAATAAATCCTGAATGTCAAGTTCGACATTGTACCGGATCACTTAAAAATTTGGGGTTTTCCTATAATAAAAGAGGTAGAAACGGTATTTTAGTAGAAACGCCGGATATAGTTTTGTGGCGATTATTTAGATGACGCAAAGGCAGCCAGAAATATCGAAACTGTCTTTAAACAAAATCAAAAATGTCTTTAAAACTTAAGGGATCAAAATAGAGCTGCTGCGTTTTACCGGATTTTAAAGGCCGCAGTATTTTCTTAAAAAAGATTATTCTCCTTACAAATTTAAGGAACAAATCCATTCCTAGGGATGGAAAAATAGGGGATAAAGATTTTAATGTTTAATTTTAATTGTAGTTATTGCCCTTTGACTTCGGTTTGTAGTTTTTACGTCAAGTTAATAACTATATGAATTCATATTTTATTAGCCGTACTTTCAAACCAATTTTCGCATAAATACTCATTAGATAAGAAATGAAGCTTATAATCTTTTTGTTTAACAATGTACTGGCACTATTATAAAACCCGTGGAAGTTTTCCACAACATAAAAATGCATTGCAGAACCGTATTAAGCATTCGCATAAGATTTAAAAAAAAATATAGGAAAAGGGTGACAAGCGAGCGCACAGTCCATCTGATGGTAAGTGGTTGCTGTGGCCCATAGAATCTACATCTATCCTCGTTTGCGAATCAAAATGCAAATGCGTTGTTAGCCTTGAGGACTAAGATGGAATGCCTCTTTTCCAGTAAAAAGGGTCTTCGGTTCTCTACACTCACCATACGAATCACAGCAGCATTAAGCTGCTATTTGACGCTGGTATTTTGTGAGAGCGTGGTCATTCCCCGGTCGAGCCGACCCATTCGTTCTACAATATACAATTAATATAGCTGCAGCATGGCTCCACCACCAAGAAAATGTTTATTATTTTGAACATAACTGATATTTATAAATCAAAACAATCAACCAAACAAATATATTATTTTCCAAATGAAAATTAAGTGTTACTTTAATAAAGTCAAGTTCGTGGAGAGGTGTGTGAGGATCGTGCCAAATCCGTAGTATCTTCCTAAACAGAAGTCCTTAGTCTCCTCTGGGGGATAGGCGTGAGTTTTATGTATGAATGTATTTATTGTTTCATAATCATCATCATCATCATCATTACTATCATTTACAAGTCCACTGTTGAACATAAGCCTCCCCCAAGGAATACCACAAAGCGCGGTTGTGAGCCACCAGCATCCATCGACTTCCTGCATGTTTTGCCAGGTCGTCACTCCATTTATCAAGGGGGATACCTTACACTTCGCCTTCGTACGAGGTTACCACACGAGAACCTTTCATCACCATCGGTCGTTGGTTCTTTGATCTATACGGCCGGCCCATTGCCACTTCACCTTACTCATCCGTTTGGCTATGTCGGTTACTCTGGTTCTAGTGCAAATATTCTCGTTTTTAAGTCTATTACGTAGAAAAACCCCAAGCACAGCCCTCTCCATAGCTGAGACTTTAAGCTTCCTCATACGGGTAAAGGTGAAGGACCACGTCTTGGCTGCACGAGTCGTAATTGGCAACATGCACTGGTTGTATAGTCTCGTTTTGAAGTTTTGAGGTACATCGTCGCTGCCCATCCGAGTTGAATCCGTAGGTTGACCTCTCGGTCGAAGTTGGACTTACCTAGTCAGACTATTTGTTAAACATCAACATCACAACATCATCAACAACTTTAAGCTTAGTGCTCTCAACAACTACCGTCATAGGTGTGACATGGACGTTAAACATGATCTATGTTTATCCATGTTAATCTTAAGACCTATCCGTTGGGAGGCACTATTGAGGTCATTGAGCATAGTGCTTAACTCATCCAGCAATTCTGCCATAACGACTATATCGTTGACAAATCGAAGATGAGTAATGTACTTGCCATTGTTGTTAATACCGTATCCTTTTCGAAAGAATTTCGGAGATAAAAAGTCACCCTGTCTTACACCTCCCTGCAGTCGGATAGGTTTCGGAGTCTGGTTCTGTACTCGAATAGTCATCGTGGCTCTATTTTACAAATATTTCAGCACTTCTATATACCAACTGTCAAGTTGGCGCCGCTGATAGGACTGTAGCACCTCCCTAATTTCGACGGAATCTAAGGCTTTCTCATAGTCTATATACGAAAGACATAGTGGCAGATTATACTCCTCGGCCTTCTGTTCAGTTTGCCGAAGGATGTATATGTGATCTATTGTATTGAAGCTCTTTTTGGAAAACCGGCTTGTTTGGGAGGCTAAAAATCATTAATTCTGCGTGCGAGACGATTCGTAATGACTCTTGAAAATAGCACGTAGATGCGGCTCAGAAGAGAAATCGGTTTGTAGTTCTTCAAGCGATCATTGTCGCTTTTCTTGAAGAACAAGACCACCGCACTTCTGCTCCACGCCTCCGGAGTAGTGGCACTATGAAAGACGGAATTAAAGAGCTTCTGAAGGATTTAAGTACCAGTTTTCTACTCGCTTTCAGAAAATCTGCTGAATTCCATCCTCGCCCAGGAACTTGGCGTCTTAAATGACTTGGAAAGCTATTCTAATCTCATTCGTCATCAAATTTAGTTTAGTATTATAATAATAATGTAAAGTAATGCGTAAAATGTAAATAAACTACAAAAAATGTGGTAACGAGCTAAATAAATCCAGTTTACATCCGGGGACACGCTACGATAAATTGCTTTTATCTTTTACCCGTTACAGCCTTCGTTAAACAGAAATAATTAAACACAAAAGAGTCGGTGATACTTAAAAAAAAATTTATTTGGGGAATTAATTATCCACTGAAAAAATAATATAATTTTGTAACACCGAAATTTTAAAATTTTGTATTTATAAACTACACTGGGTGTCATCATATTGTAGCACAGAAAACATTGGCTAAATTGAAACCAATGTAAAATATGAACATTTTTCTGCGCCATATCTATTTCTCTAAGACCTGACTTTTCAATCTTCTGTTAAGTATTATCGCGTTTAATTAACTATTTTAACTTATTTTTAATTCCCGACGTTTCGGGTGCCTTACAGCCCCCGTAGTATTAGGGGAGACTGAGATGTTTGACGTCCCAATGCTATAGTTAGCCCGGCTACCTTCAGTTTTTGAGTATTAATTTTGGTCCAATCTACGCAGAACGAGCTAATATCAATAAATTTAAGTCTTGCAGTGGTATGCTTGGGCTAGGATTTAATTTTGTTAATTATAGGAACCCAAGCAGATGGCAGCACTTATCCAGCTTCTCTATTGAAATTAGGATGGTTTTTAATTTAGTATTTAATGGTTTATAGTTTAGTTATTCAATAGCCTCGCGTATCATACTTGGTAAGAATCGGTGTTCTTTTGCGAGGATTTGTGGTTTATTAAATCTGATGTAATGGTGGGGACGATCTTGAACATGTTCAGACTTCCTGGAGCGTTGGTGCTTAACGTCAGCTATATGTTCTTTCACGCGAGTTTTTATAGATCTTTTTGTTTGACCTATGTAAGAGCTCTGAAGCTCGGTGGTCAGATGTTTTCTGTCACAGATCTCTTGTACTCTCTGAAACAAAGATTTACCCACGGCAGCTGTATGGTATGTATATGGTAAAACTCACAATCAACTGTGAAGAATGATTGTGAGATTTGGTCTGTTATCAGGATTTCGGATGACTAAAACATCTAGAAAAGCAAAATAATTATTTGCCTCTAACTCCATTGTGATTTGTATTTTAGAGTTTATGGAGTTAAAATGGTCCAAAAATGCAGTTACTTTGTCAGGTGGTAAAATTGTGAAAGTATTGTCTACGTACCGCTTGTAGAGCCTTGGATTTACAGGAGCATTAAGAAAGGCTTTCTCCCCAAAATCCAGCATGAATATCTCGGCGACTATGGGAGATACATGTGAGCCCATCGCCACACCATCTACTTGTTTGTAAAACTCTTCCTTCCGCAGTAGATAGTTAGATGACATGCAGGGTTTGATTAATACTGCATATTCTACGGGAATGTTACCTTCTAGCTTTCTAGTTACAATTGAGATACGATTTTCAATAGGTAGGCATGTGAATAGTGACTGAATATCAAAACTGACCATAGTTTCATTGTCAGCGAGATGTAGGTCTTCTATCTCATTAACAAAATGGTATGAATCCTTTGTGTTTGCTCTGGTATGTCCTTTCAGTGGTGACAGTATTTTTGCCAAAAGTTGTGCCCGCTTATATGTCGGTAAATTGATATGGCTCACTACGGGACTACGAGCACTTAGCCCTATAGAGAAGTAATACATGCGAATTTAAAAGAAAACAATTTTGTCAACTAGTTGCGGCGCGGGGGGAGCTGTGATCGCTGCGAAGTACTCCGAACTATTCCGAAGAGATTCCGAACACAATCGCTAGGGCGTGCATTGTAATAAATTTATGCTTTCTATCGATATTAACAAATTTTTTCGCTATTTTAATACATACTTTCGGTATCAGTAACTAGCTTTCGACTGACTTAAATTTTCCTGTGCAACTAAGAAATGCAATTTTAAATGTACTAACTTTTCAAGCAGTATACTCAGGTAAAATATAAATGCCAACTTTAAAAAACTTTAAAAATTTAAGATTAAATTAAAGGAGTTTAAAATAAACTTTTAGTGATTTGTTGAACTTTAACATAAAATTACTTTAACATAAAAATTAAAATATTTAATTCGTGGTAGAGCCATGCTGCAGTTATATTAGTAGTATAGTTGTACCATGAATGGGTCGGCTCGACCGGGGAAGGACCACGCTCTCACAGAATACCAGCATAAAATAGTAGCTTTATGCTGTGTTTCGTATGGTGAGTGTAGAGAACCGGCGACCCTTTTTACTGGAAACGAAGCGTTCCATTCCCCATGGGTGACAGATAATACATCTGCATTTAGATTCGTAATCGAGGATAGATGTAGATGTCTATGGGCCACAGCAACCACTTACCATCATGTGTACTGTGTGCTCGTTTGTTACCCTAGGGTTAAGTGCTCGTAGCTACGGGACGTAGTGGAACGTTTGGTTTGTAAATCTTCGGTAACCCATACAACGTCGGTGGTTTGCTACATGATGGTGTTAGCGAATTGACGTCAGATTTATGTAAGTTTATGTAAAAATAAGTTAAAATAGTAAATTAATCATTATTATTATATTAAACAAACATAAATCCACAAATATATGTAGTTTTATTCAATGCGCAGTGTTAGCGTAAATTTAAGAAATCACTTCTGTTAAGAGTTATTAATAGAATAAATTATAACCTGACTGAATATAAAAGTGAATTAATTGAACTACTATTTAACCAATACAACTAATTTTGAATAAGTTAGTGTTATATTTTATTCTATATAAAATATTTCACATGGAAGAACCGGACTGCAGGTATATTATAGTAGCAAGAATGGGCTAACTCGACCAGGGAAGTATCACGCTGTGTAACCATTGCTATTTGGCAGCTGAAATAGATAATAGAAAACAAAAAGAATTTGCCTACTCAGACAGAATCTTACAGGTAGAAAAATAGTCCTACCCCCTAGTAAATAAATACACCGTTTATTACATTTTTCGTCCTAAAAGCACAACGCAAAGCTACGATCACTACTACTGCTATCACTAACGGAGATACTGCTTTACGTAATAGATCTGAAAAACAGGATTAAATTAGCAGTTTAGTTTACAATGATGGATCTACAAAATCTTTCAAGGTTTTTGTTTTTCGGAGTTTTTCTGGATACAAGAATATGTCATGCAAAATGAGAAGATTTAAATTTAGAAGCATGTAAAATTCATTTTCGCAAAATCATAAAACAAATGTTGTAATATGTATTTTGTAACAAAAACATCATTATAGTCATCCAACCATAGAAGCAAGTACAAGAGCTGGAACATCCGCACGGTTTGATAAATCACCGTCCGGTATCTGAAAGCATTAAAAATAAATAAAGATTATTTATTAATTTAACGTGAATATTTTACTATATACTGTAAAAATATTTGTTTTTCTTTTAAGTCAAAATGAGGCATATATATTCCCTTATAGTCCTTAGGGATGACTTCGCATCTGCATTTTGATTCTTAGTTGAAGATAGTTGTAGATGTCTTTAGGTTGCGGCAGCCATTTACCATCAGGTGGACTATGTGCTCGTTGGTTACAATTATTTAAGGATAGGTAGAAAAATACTTTATTTAGATATAAAGGAGAACAAATTTTAATGTTAAAAACATATAACAAGTTTGTATATGGCCTGGATCTGGCATTTATAATGAGAAACGAGATGAGTTTCCCTGCAAAGAGAAGAATCATGAAAGTGGAAAGGCTATTATACAAAATTTTATCATTTTCTTTTATCATTATCATAAAAGAAATAATATAATCCGATATAGTCCAACGGGTCGGTCATAAATGTCGATGAAGTGACTACCGATAAGAAATGTTTTAGGTTGGCAGCCCTGTACCTGCAAGCAGTTTGTAGGAGGGCCCAACACTAGATATATCACCGACCTAGTAAGACAGACCGGAAATCGTAAGATCAAAATGGCTGAGACCGTGCTTTATTTTTACTTGGGGGAGGCCTATGTTCGCTATGGGTTTTTGAAAAGCTGCAATGATAACAATGATATTGAAATAAAGTGAAACCCAAACCTCACCTAAGGCTTTTCATGCAATTGTATGAAAAAAAAATCCAATACTTTACAATACTTATTAAATGGATAGAATTTATTGATTTGTAGCAAAATACAATATACCTCTTCATTATAGTCCGGTGTTGCTGTAGAATTTTCATTGAAGAAGTCGTAAGTAGTAATATCTTCAATATAAGTAATCGTTTCTGTATCAGATTTATCCGTAGTTTTATATGCCTGTTTGTTTTCTGTGTTAATCAAGTCTAGATTGGTTTTAATTTCTGTTTTTGGTACCTTAAAATATTTTGTGGAGATATTCAATTATTAACATTACCTTACCTTATTATTAATAATATAATCATTTGTTGCTTAAGGAAAGAGAAAAACTTAACTAACCTTCTTTGAATTAATGTTTGAATCGTTACTTATATCGCAAGTAACATTTTTATTAAATAAATCGGAATATGACTGATGTCCATCGACTTCGTATGTGTTGTTAGGATTAACTTCCGTGTTCTTCATTTCATTTTTTCTTATGTTATTTTTTTCGTTCATATATCCACTTCTGGAATAAAATAAGTACGAGGTTTTAAGTATTTAAATTATTGACTCAAATTGTATCAAGCACTTTAAGAGAATTAAGTAAATCACAAACGTTACACTACTTTAAAATTTCTTTCTTCGGCTGATATAAGGCCCTAAAAATGCCCTAAAAATCAAATGGAACTACTACTAACTAACTTATATATAGCGGTAACTTGTTGAATAATAAAAAAAATATTAATACCGTTCATAAATACTATAAAAAATACCTACAATTTCATTTCATGTTTTGCTTGAGATTGGTCTGATAGCGGCGTTTGAAAGTTAAAGATGAGACCTGATGATCTTGCATAAATAGCTTCTGTTGGTTTTAGAATATAAAAACACATAGTTTTACTTAACAAGGAAAATACAGCGGTGAGGAAAATCACCTGTAAAATAGTAAAATATGCACACGTATAAAAAATGAGCTATGAGACCTAAGTCCATTTTAAATATTCTAATACATTATACTCACATTTTTAAGCATTTGCATTGTTGTGAAAAGAATTTTGGATGATTTCAAAGCAATAATGCCTATAATAAAAATGTCTTTAAAACTTAAGGGAACAAAAATAGAACTGCTTCGCTTCACTGGCTTTTAAAATATGAATTAAAGGCCAACCTGTTGTAGCGTTTTCGTTTTTGTTATTCTTGGAACGTTTGTCAGCCTCGACAATTGGGATTCCGTGCAATGTAAGAACCATGGCGTTACAAAATATGTGAACTTATTTTTGATATCGTAATTTTATTTGTTGATATTTTAATAAAATATTTTATAATTTCATGTTATTTAAGTACATTTTACGTTTATTGTACATTTTAAATTACTAGACTGAAAAGGATACGGTATTTTATCGATTTGCCAACGATATAGTCCTTCAACGCTAGGGCAGTGCTGCCGTTCCTTTAGCATTGCCAAGTTGACTGTCGGTGTATATGAGTGCTGAAGTATTTGTACAGTATGGCTATTTGAGTACAGAACCAAAGTACGAAACCTATCCGACTGCAGAAAGGTGTAAGACTGGGTGAGGCTATTTCTCCGAAACTCTTCACCGCTACATTGAAAGACGTTTTCAAGCTATCGGACTGAAAAGGATACGGTATTAACATCAACTGTACTGGAGTAGCTTGAAAACGTCTTCCAATGCAGTGGTGAAAATTTTCGGGGATATTACGTCATCCTGTCTTACACATCTCTGCATTTGGATAGGTTTCGTACTGTGGTTTTGTACTCAGATAGGCCCTCTGTACAAAAGTTTCAGCACTTCAATACACCGACAGTAAACTTGGTACCGCTGAGGGACTGCAGCACCGCAAGTTTCAACGGAATCAAAGACTTTCCCATACTCGTAGTCCACCTACGCAAGACAAAGTGGCGGATTGTACTCTTCGGACTGCTTAACAATTTCTCGAAGGGTATGTATGTGGTGGTAACTACGCGGGTGGCGGCATCGCCTGGCATCAAAGGCATTTCACAACTGTAACTGTTTGCTTCTTGCCAAATGATCCCAACGCTGTTGCTGATTCTGTCGCTGATGTTCTGCTACAGGGAATAAAACTTTTTATTCCATTATCTGTGGTACCTATCAGAGTCAAAACCCAGCCATGGTTTGGTCACTCCTGCAAAAATGCATTACGCCATAAGCAGGATTGCTACCTGGCCTGGGCTGGCGCATCGGCGTCTTGGGATGTAATTAGAGTACATTGGCAGAATTGGAGAGAAACTAGTTCGACTTCCTTCGGAAACACGTGCATTATAGTTACTTTCAAAGGCTGTTCAAGGAACTTCTGTCAGCCATCTCTCCCATATCTGCGCAGGAAGGACGACTCGTTGGCCCATGCCGCAAAGGCCAAAGCCGATCTGCTGGACTCTCTCTTTGCGACTAACTTGGCTCGTGATGACGGAGAAAACACACCGCCGACCATCCCGCGGTGGAAGTACTCCATGCAGAATGTGCTTGCCGTTTAACCCACGCTTGGTACGCAGAGCACTCCTCTCCTTGGACGTCAATACTCTCCCTGGACGTCAACAAGTCGAGTAGGTCTGATGGCGTCCTTCCTATTGTGCTGAAGACGTGTATTCCGGAGTTGTTACCGGTTTTAAGGCGTCTTTTCCGGTACTGCTACACCCTAGGCGTAGTCCCGAAATCACGAAAGATAGCTTTCGTGCACCCGATCCTTGAAAAAGGTAACCGCTCTAATCCGTCTAACTATAGGCCACCGCCACCTTCCTTCTTTTCTAAAATAATGGAGTCCGTTATTAACAGTCAACTCATGCGGTACCTTGATGATCATCAGCTGATTCTTTACCGCCAGTACGGTTTCTTCGTCTCTTCTAAATCTTCTAATTATTATTGAATGTTCTCAACGCATTAAATGCATGTAAAGGAAATACAAAAATCTTAACAAGCATAGGCATTTTTTCGTTCGTGGATAAATAACCCTTACTTTTGTATTTTCTCTTGGCAACTGAATTGTGAAAAAAAGGACGCTACCTTTCCGGTCGCTCGAAGTGCACGTAAATTTTGGAGTTTTTCCTACACATAAGTCCTGTGATGACGAGCGGGTAACGGATTTGAAGATGTAACTTGTGCGAAGTACCATAAGTAATTTATTCATGTCCAGGGTGGGGCTACTTACTTGACTAGAAAATATCAGTATGGGTGTTCTATTACAGTTTATATATTTTTGAACAAATAAAACTGACATTTTATTATTTTAATTCAAGACGAATTTTGAGATGTTTAAAGGACTATAATTTTTAAATGCGTCGTACGTTTTTGACTTATAGTAATTACATATATCTGAGGTTTTTGACTTGCTTGACGGCATTTCAGTAGTTTTTTAATTACAAAAATTATTTGTAAAGTCTTCTGTGAATAAATCGAAGAATTTAAAAGTTATTTAAAATACTAATATTATTCAGAATTTTTTAAATGCAAATTAATTTTGAATGATTAATTGAATATTTTGTAAGTTATTTAGAAAAAAACTTGAAGAATTTATTTTTTGTTTTTATTTTTTGAAAATGCTTGAAATTACTTGACGAATTGACTTGAAAGTCCAATCCGATCGAAGTCCCAATGAACACTTTCGAACGCCGTGTCGCCCATCGTTCTTAAGATATCCTACAACAAAATTTTATTTGCATACATACATACACATACACATACATACACACACACACACACACACACACACACACACACACACACACAAACACACACTGACACACACACACACACACACACACACACACACACACACACACACACACACACACACACACACACACACACACACACACGCACACATGGAGATCTGATGAAAACTCGCATTCTCAAAATAGGAAAAACCTTTAACTTTCTAACGTTGAAAATTATTATTTTCGAAGCGAGAACTTAAAAAGCTATTAACTATTATTTCTCCATACTCATTTAAGCATTCTCTGTCCCCTCGTAAAAAGGTTGTTTTATAACGCGTAATATATAAATACGTATCCATTTAGTTTATTTACGGAGTACTTTCAGTAAGTTTCGAGTTAATCGCCCCGTAAATTAAAAAGTTTCACAAACTGTAGCACCCTATTTCATACTCTTGGAGGTTGAACTTTTCAAAATCCTTTCTTAGTCCAGCTGCTATTGTAA
Source organism: Parnassius smintheus behrii (assembly GCA_036936625.1). Classification (NCBI taxonomy): domain Eukaryota; kingdom Metazoa; phylum Arthropoda; class Insecta; order Lepidoptera; family Papilionidae; genus Parnassius; species Parnassius smintheus. The sequence goes on from JAUPFT010000007.1 coordinate 29,000,955, forward strand.
TTCAATTTTAGATTTCGTCTATTATGTATAGTGGTTTGGGCTGTGCGATGATAGATGAGCCTGTCATTTAGGACGTCTTTTGTATATTATTTAGTTAGATAAAAGATTACCTGCTGTAAAGAGATAATAAATTGATTCATTAATTTATTTATTTATATCTCAAACATGCAAGGCTTCCTACAACATTTTATTTATCGCCGAGTATAATTGCAATTAACATTTTGATTAGTGTTGGTCATTAGACGTCAATCTTTGATTGCTCCCTTTCCACAAAATTCACGGCAATAATTAAACAGTGCTACCACGCATTAAAAACTTAATGTTAAAATAAAAAAAAATATAAGTTACGTTGGAGGCATGAATAATCGCGGACAATGATCCTGAAGAAAAAAACCAATCAAAGATATTGTTATAGGTTGCAGCAGCGTAGCGTGACTAAAGCATCAGATTAACCAGTTATTATAAGTTTCACAGCATTTCTTTAGCGGTAAATTAAATAATTTAAGTTAATGTGCCGTCTCGTGGATGTCTTAAGAGACGACTATTGGAAATTTCAAAAATATTTTTACATTAAGCGTAAAATACATACTCGTATACCTACTTCGGTGAGCCGCATCTAAGGTGTAAGGCGTCTTGTACTGCGATCGTTAATCCGATTGTCTTTAACGAGAGGACCATGTCCAGTGGACTTTTACCGTTACCGTTACCATAACAACTTATTAAAGTCCACTATTGAACATAAGTCTCCCCTTTAGATTGCCTCATACGGGGGATATTCGCCACAGTTGCCACGCTGAGCAAGCGATTTGGCAACCGCAGTTTTTTATTTTTAATCGTTATTAGGAAAACTCTGCTGCACATTTTAGATTTGTTTCCCTCTGTCGCCTCTTACTACACACAGGATGGTACGGGGTAGTGGATATTCTTTCACCGCCACTACACGCAATGGACTTTAAGCACTGATGGAAATAATAAAGAATAATAATAAAAAAAAATCCATGAAACATATGACAGTATAATAATATAAAGAAACCGAAAAAAACGGTGACGTTCTACAGACATATTCTTACCACAAACACCTCTAAATATTAAATGATGTACTTAATCGACTAAGCAGCATATTTTTTGTGCCGATTGTATAGATATGGATTTGCCCAGTACTTATCATAGTAGAAGATTCCGACTAACTTAAATTTTTTGTTATTGTTTTTTACTGTCAGTATTATTGGTCACAAATGTGTTCCATACTTATTGTATGTATAATCATGACATCGATTTTACTTCTTCAACCCGTGGATGTCATAAGAGACGTTTTCATCAGGCTATTTTGTATTTCTATAAGATGTAGGTACATTTAATATGAAAAACCATGATGTAAATCAACCTCAAAAGATCTCAACATCTGATATTATTACAATCTCAAGGCGAAAGCAAAATATTTCGACTGACGTTTATAAAAAGGTTTTTATGGGTTATTTCGTTTATCTACCCTAAAAAATTCACTCTAGCGTGGATAATCGCAATTCACTTTTATTAATTTGTTCTTTCGAATTTTACCCCACAAACAATTCAACTCATACACTAATTTATTATTAATTTTTAATAGCCACAAATTTAAACAAAAAACATGTTACGTCTTGCATTTAATTCAAATTAAACTTCCGCGGCTTAAATAATTTTATACAGTATGTAATTTATAAATCCTGTAATATATGCAGGAAATTACCAACTAATTTCATTATTGAGTATACGTAATTTGGTATCTGGGATAAATTGGTCACTTTCATTGTACATTTGCAATTGGTTTCTAAATGTATTTGCAAGCATTCTAAAAACGTTACTTTAGGATATTTGTCTTAAACTCTATTTTAAATTGTTTTATGCCAAGGTTGTAGTGTTATGCTTATACATACTTACATATCATTTTACACTATTTTAAATTTATTTTTCCATTCTGTTTTTGATGTTCTGCATTCGCCTCAAAACTTGATATTTTGCATCACCTTTATTTCTATAGGATCCTGTAATATTTTTAATTCATAAGAATACAATAACAAATCACTTCGTATTTTTCATGCTATCAGCACTTTTTAAATCGGTGTCAATGGAGTCTACCTTTTTCGGTCTTTTATTTAGTTCTCCGTAACTCAGCAATTTCGGGTTTCGTGCGCGCTGTTGCGCTACTTTTTTTTCCTATATAAATAATATCTCATTTTTCACTTAAATCTTGCCGTTTCTGTATTACGAGCCTAAAACCAAAATTTGACATGTTTTGATATCGTTGTTTATCAGGTTGTCATGGCAATTTTTATTCAATTATCGTTACCGGCCTGATGTTTTTACTTCAAAATACTCCTTTCTTCTTGGCCATTTACAAGAATTTGCTTTTAATTTAAATAATTTCAAATTTAATGAGAATAATATTACGTTCTTATGTGAGATCCGTCAAAAAGCGAAAATAAGCCGAACAATCGGCGAATGGGGGAGTCTGACTTGAGCTTTGATACTTGAAGCATCTCCTAAAGGCCTTTTCTGCACTGCCTCGGGATCCTGCAAGCCTCTGCCCGCTCCTTAAGTCGTCGCCTAGCCACGCCTACGCCTCCGCCTACTAGTGCGCTGTGTTTACTTACTTCAAACGCTGCGTGCCTTCTCCTGACGTTGCGTGGACCTACATTAAACGCTGCGTGCCTTCTCCTGACGTTGCGTGGACCTACTTCAGACGCTGCGTGTTTATTCCGGACGCTGTGTGGGTCTACTCCGGAAGTTGTGTTTGCCTACTCCAAGCGCCGCGTGTACCTACTTTAAACGCTGCGTGCCTACTCCAGACGTTTCGTGGACCTACTCCCGACGCTGCGTACCGGCTCAAGACGCTGTGTGGGTCTACTCCAAGCGCTGCGTGTATCTTCTCCAGACGCTGCGTGTGTTTTCTCCAGATTTTACGTGTTCCTAGAGCAGGAGCTGTGCACCTATCATAGGCATAGCCTGTGCATACTTCGTTGCAGTATCTTTTGTTATTTTTTTTTTTTAATAATATTGTAAATCACCATCTTCATTACAACCCATCATCACCTTCATACCTTTTTTTATAAAAGATACTGTAAAACTTCAAATTTTTAAATAATTTATTTTATTTTGGTTGTTTTCGTTCTAGTTATGTTAGGTTCTTAGTTTTTTTATTGTCGCTTCACGACAAGGTTCCAATGAAACTGTAATCCTGTGAGATTCTCCTTTTTTCAGCGTTGACCTTTCCAAAAATAAGTATGTATATTTATAGATATACTAATATCTACTAAGTATGTGAGACAGTTTTTATCATGTGAGTTTTTATCATTATTTATACGTGGTAAAGCCATGCTAGAACTATAATTTGGTTGTAGCACGAATGGGTCGGCTCGTCCGAGTAAGCCACGCTCTCACAGAATACTAGCGTAAAATAGCAACTTAACACTGCTGTGTTTTGTATGGTGAATGTAGAGATCCGGAGACCCTTCTTTACTGGAAACTAGACATTCCATCGTAGTTCTCAGAGGTGACAACGCATCTGCGTTTTGATTCTGAATCGAGGATAAATGTAGATGTCTATGGACCACAGCATTCACATACCATAAGGTGCTCGTTTGTCACCCTTATTCTATAAAAAATGTTTCGATAACTGACTGTACACAACCGAGGTAGAAAATCGGAAGGATATAATATACGAATCTATCCATCCCAGACCGGATGGATAATCGAATTATCCACCCGGTCTGGGATGGACAGATGACAACGCGTTTTCAAGTATCCACCCTAGGGTGGATTTTTTAGAATGGATATATGGAATAGTAGCCAAGATGCAGCCTTATTGTGGTTGCAGCACGATGAGGTCGGCTGGACTGGGGAAGGATCACGCGCTTACAGAATCATTATCATCATCATCATCATTACATCCCTTCACAAGTCCACGGCTGAACATACAACTCCCCCAAGGAATGCCACAAAGCACGGTTCTGGGTTTTGAGCCACCTGCATCCATCGACTTCCTGCATGTCTTACCAGGTCGTCACTCCATCTAGTGGGGGGTTGCCCTACACTACGCCTACCGGTACGAGGCTGCCACTCAAGAACCTTTCTTCACACACACAACACATCAACACAAACAGGCAGGCGATGGGAAGTATCATCTTCCTGATAACAGCAACTGTACAAAAAAAAAGAAACTGCGGTTGCCAACCCGCTCGCCAAGCGTGGCAACTATGGCAATATAGCCCCATGAAGCTTACAGAATACCAGCGTAAAATATTTTTTATGCCGCTGTATTTCGCATAGTTACTGTAGAAAACCGCAGACTCACTTTACCGAAACAAGGCATTCCAGCTTAGTCTTTAGGGTGGCAAAGCATTTTGATTCATAACTGAGAATAGACGTAGTTACATACAGCCAAATGGTGGGCCAAAAACATTTATTTACCATCAGGTGGACTGAGTGTTTGTTTGGTACCTTTTATTCCATAAAGTAGAAAATCTTTTATATTGAAGAATATATATATCATATATACTATATCCACCCCCACACTGTGTATGGGTTACTGAAGATAAAGACTACCAAATCTGTCTGTCAAAACAAATTAATTTAGTATATACAAATATAGTTTAGCTTTTGAATGTTTTCTCTTGCTTACATTGTTTTTATTTTTAATAATACGGATGCTCCTAGCTATATCATCCATTTTGTAACGGAACTCGTAAATCTTGCTAGATCATTAAAATAATATCAAATTTGTTTTTAAGAAAACGCTATAAATAGTCACTTATTTTTTAGGTAATACAAACGCTATTTTTATTTTTATTCAAAGGCATTTCAGTACTCAGTAATGCAAATTTTGATCTACCAGATAAAAATTGCACAATGAGAAAATTGCTTCTTTATGCAACTTCAAGTTAGATAAAACGTTTTTGTACAATATTATAATAAATTGAAAATTGAAATGTGTGAAGTTTTTATCATATAAAAAATAAAAAATAACAAATTATTATCGTATATTCTGAACAGAATTTAAAAATCAAAGTAGTATTATAAAGTAGTAGTAGTATAAAGCAATAATTCTAAAAAAAGTAAGTTTAGATAAACACTTGTTATTTAAAGGCGTACGTATTTTTTTTTAAATTTCACTCCAGTATTCATGACTTTCCGATATAGCTTTTAAGTCTATAGTCGCAAGTATCAGGTATATGTTTGCGTATATAACAGGCGCATTTCCTTTTTCTTTGCCTTTGTACACCAATGTTACGGTAAGATGTCCGATGTGATAAATGAGCCAGATCACTAAGTCTGTAGCGACCATTTTCCGTTTGTAATAAACCCATCCGCACACCACGTTTGAGTGCTCTGTTGATATTAATAAGAATTATTAAGGACATAACTATTAATAAAAATCTAAGGGCTTCTCATTGTGGTGCGAAGTTATGTATTCGTTTATTTTATATATTCTTATGATATAATATTCTTAAAAATACCTGGAAATTTTACTGCTTATCCTTGGATCGGACAGTTTATACTCTAATTTAATAAATTTTATTATAGTACGTGATGTCCAGCCGGTGTTCTTCGTCAATTTTTTTAAAGCCGATAAAATTATTTCTCGGGGCTTAGGATTTGATTTGGCTTTTGCCATTGTTAACACAAAAGTTTTAAGTGTTTTGTTGACAAGGAATAATAAATGAAAGGAAGGCAATGACGTATGTCGAGTTTTAAAATGACTAGTGTTCTAATATTTATTTCAATTTATAAGGTAATTTATTGCCGGCCCGTTTCACCAAGAAGGTTAATTTTAATTTTAAAAATACATAACATTGTTAACAAGGCACATTAAAATCGTCCAGCCCTCTTAATCTAAACGTAAACCGAATTCTTTTAAACTATAAACCATTTGCTGTAGATGGTGAATTCATAATAAACATTAATTTATTAATTTGTTTACAGCATTCCTTAAAGAAGAGGAATACAAAGGGCGCGGGGATTATAAACAAGAAAAAAAAGTATTTTAAAACCTAATACAAACCACTCACATACGTAACACCACATATATACTTAGTCAGGTCATAAGTTCTGTCAAAAACTTTTTATAATATTAATGATACACTTTTTGATAATTATACAGAAATTATATATGAATTGAAAGGTAATTTAATTTAATATACAATTTTATTTACATGATTCAAAACGCCCTCCCCTATTTTGAATACATGCCCTTAATCGACGCGGCCAACCATCAATCGCAGCACGCACCACACTCATACCTATTTCTGCCGCTGCTTTAGTCAAAGATCTTCGGAGAGATTCCGAATTCTGATGAAGCGCAGATTATCTCCTCCAAATGTTGCCATATCTTATAATCCAGTGGTCTTAAATCTGGACTAGAGGAGGGCCAGTCTTCATGTCCGACACAGTCAATCCTGTGTCAACCAGTTTTGCGTGCTTCGTGCCCTATGAGCTGGTGGAGAGTCCTGTTGGAATATCCAATGTCTGTTTTTGAACATTGTTTGAGAAAGAGGTTCCACTATGTTGTTAAGACGGTATTTTGGTACAAATTGGCACTGGTTCGTTCAAAAATGTCCGGTCATCTTACGATAAGCTCGTAGTGAAGCCCTGTTCATTGATTACTCTTTTGACCGTGGCTCTGCTTAAGACCATCTGAAGAGCTAAGATTTTCAAATTCAAAATTTTTTAATAATTATATTTTGACAGAACTTACGAACCGACTAAGTATATACTTAACTAAAATAATAACTAAAAACTGAATATCGTTGCTGATATTTAAATAATTATTATATACTGTTAGGCTATAGTAATTGATAGGCCGTGTTTAATCTTTTGTAAAGTGATGATTGAATTTTACAGAGAACTCTCTCGTGATCAGATAAAAATTGAATTATTAACAGAAACCTCATGCATTCAATACTCGAAACTATTCTTGACGGTCTTCTACCCTGAATACTGTACACTAATTTCACTTATTTTATTTTAGATTGAAAGAGTCGCATACAGATCAGAAAAACAGAATAAGAATAAGTTAACTAGGTAGGCAGAAATTACGGATTTCCGTTTAGCACAATCCTGACACATCTCCCACACTTCCTTTTCGTCCATATACCTACTTATACATGCTCCTCGTTTAAGGGTACTCTTGGTACCTTAACCCATCGTCAATATATCGCTAATTTGCTCTATAAACTTCCGTCTAGGGCGTCTCATGACGATTCTGCCACTCCTGAAACATAACAGACGACAGTTTTCTCTTATCATACAATCTCAACGTGGCATTTAGAGTTGTCAAAACATAATGAAGGTATTTTAATAATGATGATTAAAAATAAAAATAATAATAAAATTTAAATATTGATATAAGCTTATTAAAAAGAAAAAAATAATAAATATTGATATAAGCTTATTAAAAGGACATTATTTTTGTTTACAATTCAGCGTTCGGCTGAGAGAACGAAAGTATTGTTCGGTCTTATCATATAGGTCAAAACAAAATATTATGTAAGTGGTCGGCCATAAAGCTCGAAGAAGAGTCAAACAATTTAGAGGAAAGGCTTTAGAGTGCAAGCCTCGCCCGATTTATGGAGGAAAGGGCAGTCTACCACTGAAAGGGACGATCTAGTAAGACGTGTAAGAAAATGATGGATGCACGTTGCTCAAGATTTTCTTTTCGTTGCGTCCTTTGGACGAGGCCTATGTTTATTATTGGTCTTATATATAAGGACTGTAATGATAATAATGATAATGATAAGTTTACGCATAATATTACACATGCAATAAAATCAATCAATAAAGATTATTTCAGTAAAAGATTATTTAATTTCATTTTATAAAACGCCTTCTTTACTTTTCTGAACAAAGAACAAAAGAACAAGAACAAAAGTGTTATACCTCGTGCATTCATTAGTTTTGAGGTGAATTTTAATTCATAATTAAAATATGAAATAGAGCTAGTGCTTTATTTTTACTTTTTTAAATTTAAGTTTCGAATTAGAAAAACACAATTTGTAAATTAGTTCTTCATTTATTGTGAAAATAGCGCCATCTTAAAAATTTTCGAGGATGATCTTAGTTTCGCTATTAAAAGCTGTAAAAAATCATTGGACATATTTAATGAAATGTGAAGTTAGGTGTGTAGCCGGAAATTCGCTTACTATTCTATATAGGGATAAATGGAAGACAGAATATCAAAATTGTTAGAGAGCAAATTCATCGAAATCCTTATCAGACTCAAAAAAAATTTGCTGTTTAGGCTTATATACCGCGATATCGGTAAATAGGATTCCAAAATATGACTTTAAATTAAAAGTCTCCATAAATTACTACTAAAACGACATCGAATGAGAAGATATTTACGGTTGAAGAAGAGTTTAACAAACAGAATGATAAAGCTTACGCCTGAATGTATAATATGTATGTATATGTTCAGCGCTCTCATCACCCTGCGCATGTAACTATTTAGTGGGGTGTCACTTGGCTTCATTTTATAAGCAAGGCTACAAAGTTAAGACAAAAATTATTAGAACGGCATTTTGGAAGCTGAAACAGAAACGTTTAGATGTACGCTATTCGCTGACAAATGCTGGTATTATGTAGCATCCCTTAAGGCTAAGTCTACCCAACATTGGATGTAGATCCATTTACCAGGTTTTATTCGCAGCGAAGGTTGGCTGTCTTCGAGACCCGACTTAAATCTTATGTATAATTCGTTATGGATTGAATTTATATTCAATCCATAAAGAATTATACAATATTTCTTATCTGCACGCCTTATATAATATAAATAATATAAGGTGTGCAGATAATCTCATTCATGCCTGGATTTCCTTAAGCGAGCCATAGGCAAGCAATCGAAGAATTCGAAGAGTGGTCATTTCAAATGAACAATATTTATTTTTAACTATAGGCGTAACAGATTATAAACATTTTGAATTATATATTATATATATAAAATTTTTGTGCATTTATCGTTGTATATTTAAATATTGTAAATGAAAACAAAATTATTAAATTATTACGTTTTATTATTTTGAACTAATATTTTAATACTATTATTAACCAAGAAGTGAAGCAACAACACCCGGCGGTACTGCGCCTCCAGGTCCTTGCTTGATTGTTGGATTGAAACCGTTTTCGTCGGCGGTATAGGTAATTGTGTACAACACGTTGTCAGGTCCAAGCCACGAATACGATCCCTTCATGGCTACAAATTCTTCATCTGTTCCAGCGTTCCTTAGTTCACCCTGTTCTTCCTTCTTAGTGCCATCGCTTTGCTCGAAACTAAAAACAATATAAAGAATAAGTGGATTAAATTATTCACAAATAGATCACAAATATACAAACAAAATTTCCCAACTCCTAGGCTAACCGAAAATATTTAGATATTTTGTGTTGTAACCACATAATTTCTGTAATTTTTCTTTAAGCAGTACGGCTGCCATCAAATAATTTTCAAATATCTCTATGTCCGATATAAACGTACGTAGGCTACTTAGAAAGTTTTTCAATACTAAAAAGTTTAAAAGTTTTATTATTAGATATTTTCAAAAAACTCTTAAGCAGCATCTATACTATACATAGTTAGCGTAAGTCTAGCGTCTGAACGCATTTTTAAAAACTTTTTCCAGTCCGCTCCAAATACCTCAATAATGTTCTACGAACGCTACTAGCGCATCTTCCGATAATGAAACTGTATCCCTTACTGCCGATTTTAAATTGAAGAATTAAAAATAGGTTAGGGCTGTAAGGAGGGTAACCCTAAAGCTTAACTAGTGTACCTCCGTTTTGAACGGTGAGTGCGCGAGTTTATGGTCATGGTGAAGCAGTGACTCGCGAAGTCCTGGATTCTGTCGTTTGTCGCTCACAGCAGTCAACACTTCTGGCAGGCATTTAATAATTTACCATTCAACATTGATGCTACTATGATTTCGTTAATAATTGACACAAAATACCGCGTAAAAGTGGAAAACCCCCGATCAAATTTTCCGTGCGATCGCTAAACTTTGGTAGGCGTATGTTCATACAGCCAAACGTGAACTGACGATTCGTTTTTGGTTCGTATTGATAAATACAAGATTCATCACATGTAATACCTTAACAAATATACCCAGGCGAGCCTGCTTCTAATTTAGTAATCATGTCATGGCACCATTACTCGCGAGTTTGCTTTTGAGCATCGGTGAGATTGTGCGCCTCTCAACGAAAAACTATTCCTCTCACGCGAAGGCGATTTGAAATTCATTCTACAATATGTTCTTATGTGCTATAACAACCATTTCTTTCTCCATCTCTTATAGTTAACAAAGGGCAACCACTCTCATAGTTAGTCGACTGTACAAACATTTATTATACCAGCGGTGTTGTTGTATAAGCACTGGCTTCGGCATAGACTTGAATCTAGAACCTGGGAGTAATCAGTAAGATCATTTTTTTTAATGAAAATGGTTACCCCATCTAAAAGTTACAAAATTTACGTTATAAATTAATATTTATTAATTTGTTTTTGATTTGAAGGTTTTCAAAGATGAAGAAGTGATATGAGTAATAATAGGCAGATTATCGTAAGGAAATTACTGTTTTGCGTGTACTCGTGGAGTTCAAGGTATGTCCGCATTCCAGCATAAGTCTTTAATTTAAGAACACAATTTACTCTTCTCTTTTAGGGTATTATATGGAAACCTTAGTTATTTTTATTTTTCATGTTGTGTGATTGTGGCGATATTATTTCACACAATTACCTGTTATGAAAAGTTGTTCCTACATAAGACTAATTTTTACGGAATTTATCGCGTATATCAACTTATTTTATATTCCCGACGTTTCGAGCAATTTACAGCACCTACGGTCACGGGGGAAGCTGAGGTTTTCGACGTCTCAATGTCATAGTTAACCACGGCTCCCCCCAGATACAAATTATTATTTTTGTTCCAATCCACGCAGTATGAATTTATATTATCTTGAAGTCTTGCAGTTGTGTTCTTGGGTTAGGATTTAATTTTATTAATTGTAGGATCTTAAGCAGATGGTAGCATCCAGTCATCTTCTCTACTGAAACCCCTTCAAGATACTGTAAATTCATACTACGTAGATCAAAACGAAAATTAATAATTTTAATCTGGAAATGACCGAGGTTAAGCATGGCATTGGCACGTCGAACACCTCAGTGACCATGGGTGCTGTGAAATGCTAGAAACGTCGGGAATATAAATTAAGTTAATATACTCGATAAAATCCTTAAAATCTAGTTTTATGGAAATGTATAGTGTTCGCGTAAATATCTATATAAAAAATCGACAAAGTTATTTGTTAGTGAAAGTTATTTCTATACTTTTGAATACTAATTTTGATAACGCACTTAACAGGAACCACAGTGTTTTTGAACGATGTTATATAGCTGTGACTGTTTATGAGTCATAGAAGATTTTCTGCGAGATTTTGTTTACGAAGGTACCTGAAATGCGACTTTATTATAATATCATCAGAATAATTATTACAGCACATCATAAATCTACTATTGAATGTAGGCTTCTCTCACAGATCGACAAATATCTCGGGTTTGAATGACTTGCATCTGTATAGAGCGGGGTAATCCAACACTTACTTGTTTTTTTCCATCAATTGTCGGTATTACTGATGTGCTAGTTAATCTTATTTTGATGTGGATGTCGCCATTATAGGTTTCACCATCCAAAAAAATCTTGAGCATATCCTTATCCAAATCTCGCTGAGTAACTTTGACTTTCCTTATGCTTCAAATAACACGTACCACGTCTTGGTTCCGTAACTCTAATTTCATAAATTAGGCAACATGCACGGGTATTAAACGCTTGTTTTCAAATTCTTAGATATAGTAGACAAGAAGATATGTTGTAATTTCTTGAACATCCAATTGAGTTAGATCGTTGGTTGACCTCTAGGTCGAAGTTGAACTTACCTAATCGTACATTCTAATCCAGGTATATGTCATAATTGTAAGTCTCTCATCTATCAAATTACAGGTATGAGGTTCTTAATTTGATGATTGTAATTTTGTAACAATTAGTTTTTTTTTTTGTTTGAAATGTGAAGTTAATATTTTTGGGATAACTGCGTGAGATTTCTTAAGTTCTTAAATATTCAACGATTAAATTGCTAATAATTTTTTTTCTCTAGTTTTTTGTGAGAAACATACCTTTTGTACCCTGGCCTCGTATCCTATACCTTTAAACGAGCAATTCTTGTATACATATATAATCGGAATCCGGCTCCAACGATTTTCATAAAATTTAGTGTCCAGGGAGTTTCGGGGGCAATAAATCGATCTAGCTAGGATTTATTTTTAGAAAATATCTTTTTGTCCGTGTTTTCGGGCAATGAAAATCTGCTATAATATAAGAAGGTGAATTTTGACACTAAGTTAACGATTGTAATAGCTCAATTGGATATCGAGCAGTCGCATAATCATAATGCCTTGGTGCGCGCCCCGTCTTCGGTCCGTTTTTTTTTCTTTTTTTTTTCCCTTCTTTTGTGAGGAAATCTATTATTTCGAGCCCTTTTTTAGTATTTTTTGAAAAACGAAAATTTTAATTAAACTAATAGCACTCACAATTTCTTATTCAAATAACCAGTTTAGTTTTTTCTATTATGTCAATAAGATCAAAAAATATTATTCATCAGTATGTAATTTGTATTTAAATGTAATTTAAAAAAAAGCCGAGCAAAGCTCGGTCATCCGGTTACTTTATACGTATTACAGGAAAAATTAAGTTGCTAGGTATAAATTTGTTTGCGTGAGAGCTCGAAGATGTTTATTACTTTTTTATAATTTAAGCTATACGTTAAAAAGCGATATTTAAAATTAAATCACTTTCGCGCGCTTTGTGACTTTCTGTTTATATAAAGATACGTACGCAAAATTGTAAGATCCCAGTCCATCGTTGTCAGAATCGAAGCGTAGAAGTTGAACTTCTTCGGCATTCTGTTTCGGACGCTGTGCGGCCTGGGGTGCAGCTGCCACGACGGCTACCAGACTTAATAAGGCAAACTGAAATCAAGATAGTTTTACCAAAATATTGTTTCTAAATCTTCGTACACTAACAAAAGAGCAACAGAATCTAAAATTTTAAGTCAATCCTATCTTTCTATTATTATTTTCTTCAAGATGTGTTTTGGTTACATCCGTTTGCAGGTATAAGACCTAAGTATATAACAGACGCTAATCTGGCTAAAATTAGTTCTCCTTGTAAAATTGTTGCTTGTATAGTAATTTATAATTATGAATTTCCTAAGAACACAGTCATCCAAATAAATTTCTATACCATTACAGACAGTTTATCAATAGGCATCTCCCACAGATTGCATCTCAGAATATATAATATGAGGTTATATTATATATTTCTCATAGTTGACACGTTTGGCAGTTTGGTTGACAACCGCAGTTTTTATTTTATTTTGTAGTTGTTATAAGGAAGACACTTCTACCCTCTTACGATAATCATAAGATGATATGGGATATTAGATATTCTTTTACACGGCTAAATTTCAAATGAATCGAATGTTCAAAATTTGAATGGTCAAATTAAGATTCTATTGTTAAAAAACGTCTTTAGTTGAGAGATAGTTTCCACTGTCGCACATAAGCTGATTAGCGAAGATGCGCAGCTTAAACTACTCCCACACATTAAAAGGGATAGCGTGGGAACTGTAGTCCATATTGATTTTCAGATTTAGGAAACGAAGAACTGTAACTGAACTTTCCGCGTTATTCATTCCTAAGACCTCGGGTTTCAACACTTAACACTAATAACACATTATAATTAATATCAATTTTGCTTGTCACTTCTAACTGATGGAAAAAACACTTTTAATTACACTATTTTACCCACCAGTTTCATGATTAGTCACGAGTACGAACTTCACTTAATCGATTCAATCGAAATGTGGATGCATGCCTTATGCAAACTCATATTATATATTTTTCTGAACTTTTTATTGCAACATAGTTGTTATTATTTGACGTATATTTATCTCGTCATGTTTTGTATGTGACCACTCCTAAGGTGATGCGACAGCGAAGTTAAACCTTGGATGATTTGAGGACAATTATGACAGGTATCGTTTGCAATATTTTTTATTTAATAAGATGTGCTTTTAAGCTCGATCGTTTTTAAAGTTTAATTGTTTGTGATTTTTTTTAATATTTCGGTATGTTCTAAGATCCGCAAAAAACATTAGTAAATGTTTATACATGGTAGGGCTCAGGGGTGACAACACATTTTTGATTCTTAATCAAGGATAGATGTGTGTAGATCTGAAATATGTATTTGGGCACAGTATATTCTTACCATCATGTGAATTGTGTGTTCGTTTGTAACCCTTACTCTATAAAAATCTGTCGTATGTTTTGTATAGAAACACTGTACAATATTATTTTTGTGTATTTAGAATTGCGTTGCCAGCGTTCTTGGTACTATATCACGGAAAGTAGGACTATTTAAAAATTATTTTAGTTTTTAGTATCTTTTATTGTAATGAATATTACATATGTCATGTGATGTATATAAATGTTAAATATAATATCAAGAGAAGAAGATAACACTGTGCTTTATTTTATACCAGGGAACTACTTTAAATTTTATTAGTTGATGTCATTTACTTAATGTTTATCGTATATACATTTAATAGGTCTAACCTTTTGGTGTAGTCAGTATCAAAAACTTAAACGGACATAATATTATCATGACTGATACGTACAAATATGTTTGCGCCGTACAAACTATTATAAATTTATTTAAATTAAAAGTTGCTATTTTTAAATAGCAGGCGACATAGTAAATGCCATAACTTTATTGTTCCCTAGCTCCTTTCTGCGGTTTTGATCGCGTGAACCAATATTACTAAATAATACGGGAATATTTTTAAAATTGTTGTATGCAATATGTATGTCCCAAACGTGATTGTGTGTCTCAGTGACTTTTGCATGTAAACCACACGAGCTCTGAAAGAAACCTAATGAATGGTGTATTAATTTGCGATTCTCTATTGAAAAATAATGAAACCGAACCATTTTTGATTTTGATGAGATTGATACTGAGTGATAAAAAGTGGAGCATTTACGACAAGAGTGTGCGAAAAAGATCATTTGTCAAAGGGTAGTCAAGCTCCACAGATTGTAGCGAAATCCGGATTAACACGCAATAAGGTGATGCTATATGCATGATGGGATTAAAAGGGCATCGTTTATTATGAGCTTTTATCGCTTGGCAAAACTATGTATTCGGATCTCTACTACCAACAATAAAAGTCAAGCACGAAATTGAGAAAGAACGGCCGGAATGGATGAACAGAAAAGGGATCATCTTTCATCATGACACACAAATCTTTGGCCATTCAAAGAGATAGATATTGAGAGAGCTTTATTGGGAAGTGTTAATTCATACGCCATATGATCCTGACCTTTCACACTCAGATTTTCGTCTGTTTCAGTCTCTTCAGAATTCTTTGGGTAGTGCTAGGTTAACATCAAGAGAGGACTGTCAAAACTACTTGTCACGTTTTTTTGATCAAAAATTCTAAATTTCTACAGCTACGGGGTTATATAACTACGATAATAATAACTGCAAGATGGCAACAAGTTATCGACTAAAATGTCACATATTATATATTTTATATAAATGTAATTAAACTTTAAAAAAAGTCATGAATTTGTCATGTCGTAATCGTATGTTACAAAATAAGCACCATTTAAACTGTATTTTTTTTCCATATTTCTCAAAAAAATTACATGCAAATTTTTCCTTTTTCTTTCTGTATAATCTATAATCAAGTTACGATTGAAAGAAACTCACCAAATTGCGATACATTTTATTATTATATTATTTATGATGTTTAATTCTTCACGACATGATGTTTCCTAGTGATATTTGGTCCAACGATTTATCATCATCATCTTTTCCATTGTTGTACATAGCTTCCCCCTGCAAGTGCAAGGAAAGCTCCAAAACACGGTCCGCAACCACCTGTATCCATCGACTTTATACATGTCCTACCTGGCCGCCAATCCATCTAATGGAAGATCACTCTACACTTCACTTGCTGGTACGAGACTGCACCTCTAAAACCTACCTCATCGGTTATTTGTTCTTCGAGTTATATTACCGCCCTATTGCCACTTCAGCTTACAGCCGTTGTCTACGTAGATTACTTTGGTTCTATTGGGGATATCCTCATTTCAAAATCTATCACGCAGAGGAACTTTGAGCATATTCTCCATAGCTCACTGAGCTATCTTGATCCTGTTCGAACAGTCAGCAGTGAAGGACTATGTCGCAGATCCATGAGTCATCACTGCCAACACACACTGGTTGTGTACTCTTGTTTTAATGATTTGACTTTTTGACATGATGAGAAGATGTGTTCTAATCTGCAGAACGCTGTCCAGCCGAGTTTGATTCCTTTATTTGCTAATATTGAATTCATTTGCTAATATTGAGTTCATTTAATAATAGTTCGTAAATTTATATACGCTTTTGCTGCTTCGAAAAATTGGTTTTCAATATTTTTATAGAATTATAATTGGTGTCATTCACTACCACATCACTGTAAATCGTGAATAAAGAGACAAACATACAGACGGACAGACAAAATTCTAAAAATTGGTAGTAAAGTAATGACTTCAGAATCTTTTTCAGAGGCTTTTTATTCAGCCCTAAACTTGTGTTTTCTAGAAAAAAATTAGAATTACTGGCACAACTTTTCTACAGACTTACAGATCACAGTTGTAGCTCGGATTAACTATAGGAAACAGTACAATAATTTGTTATAATACACCGGTTTATTTTTTACTGCCTGGAAAAAAATAGGGAGTAACAGGTGAACGGGATAGAAGCATATCACTGATATTTTACATTTTTTTTACCGTAACAGATTATGATATTAATCTATCAATAAATACTAGTATTTGGGTTTTAATTGATTTACTTGTTTAGTTCAAGAGCAGTTTACTACCGAAAGTTTATTTAAAATTAGTGGTATTTATTGATAGTTCAATTTCGTAATATGTTAATGTTAAAGCAAAAATATTGTAGAATATCAGTGCCATAGGCTTCTATTCCGTTCACCTGTTACACACTATTTTTTTCAAGTCGGTAAAAATTACCGTTGTATGGTAAGACTTAATAATTATGATAGTCTTGTGGGCGGTTATATGATAATGGATGAACTAATCTTACATTTTTATATGTTTATGCTTCTATATTTTATTATGTATTCTTCTCATATGGATTTTACAAAACGACACCTTATACCGTAATTCTATATGCAGCTTGCGCCGGACACTGAATCACATAGCTTTCATTCATTGCTTAGAGATAAAACAGAGCGTAACATTGGTTGCTTATTGCAATACCGTTTACAAAGTTTATAACATAAACATTGAAAATGAATATAAAATCAAATAGATTTTTCTTGACTTCAAAAGGAAGGAGATTCTAAATTAGTCTGTTTTTTATGTATTATATGCTTAACTTCTTTGCTCATGAATCGATTTTAATAATTTTTTGATGGGTTAATTGGAGGTGATCCTAAAATTTCTTTATATTAAATATATCAAATGGCATACCCAAGTGTAATAAATAGGGGATGAAAGTTTTAATGTAATTATTTAGATGACATTTTAGCTTGACCTTCAACTTGTAATATTGCCAAGTCCACTAAAAAGGGTAAAATATATAAGGGTAACATAATAGCTTCTGGAGTCGGGCCTTAAGGTCTTCGATACACTTTTTTTAAATTATTTTTAGTTTAACTGTATAAAAGAATTTAAATATAATAGTAGGTATGGAGAATTATGAGAGTAAGTACTGGTTTTATTTTCTTTTATCAGTAAGTTTATTTAATTATCTTCAAAACTATTCAACATTTTTGCTCGAAAGAGAAATAAATTTATTTTCTATAAGATCATATCATGTTCTTTTGCATAGGCATATCATCATTTATATTGAAAAGGTCGCGTTGTGCATACCTTAAGTTTAATTAAATTTGCTGACCTTCGATCTATTACAAGTGTAGGTAGGTTATTATGAAATAATTCACTTCAACTCGAATATTTCTGTATAAATTTTTTAACAGTGGGTATGTACCTTTGTAATTTATTACGAAACAATCACAAAAGTTGTACTTAAATGTTGATTATATATGTAGATTCAAATTTTCTGCAGATTTAAGGAGATTATAACGGAGTATTATACTAACCTTTTCTTCAAAGTCTTACCTGTACGTAATGTACACTGCCAATGTTCTGTACATTACAGCTCTGGCAACCAAATTGGGTGGCAGAAAATCCATCTAAATATTAGAACTCTACAGCTAATGTTACAGCAAATGGTTACGGTTATGAATGCGTTACATGTGTGAGGTTTTTAAACGCGCTTGCCAGCTACGTGTGCTTATAACATGTGCATAATGGCCAATTCTACTAAGAAAATGCTACTATCCATGTGTCAAAACTGCAAATTTGTTATAATCTAGTAAATTTAATTGTTACCGATTGCTTTAATCCATTGCTGGACGTGATCTACCCCCGTTGTAGGGAGGAATTACCCTGCATTTGTCATTAGAGGACGTCTCGCACTTTAGACCCTGCTACTTGTTGCCTGACTGGATATTTTGAATTCTGATATAAATAGGACGATTACACCGACATCTATCGTCTCTTACGATACTTGCATACCATACATGCATAATAAATAGAGAAATCGATTATTTTACACCGCGAACATTATATTATGCGGAATCTGAACCCATTTGCTAAACCACTATAACACGAAGCTGTCTGTGTGTGGTGTAATGAAATGACTGCGAAATAGAGAAATATATCTAGACGAAAAATCTAAAAAATCTAGACTACTGACAGTGTACATGCCATGCGTACTGAGATTGGCAATCCCTTTGCCAAGCATGGTGATTATTGTAAATCTTACCTACAACGAGAGAGGCTCATATCCACCACAGAAGGTTCACTCACGGAATGAATGAAAAAAAATCATGGAGTAAAAAAAGGCAAATCTTTTATTTAAATTTAATTAAATATTAATGAAGAATAATAGGTTCCATATAACAATTTAAATCTTCTCTATTCAGTATTTTTTAAATCTTGATTTGTCTGCCTTGCTGTCAGATGAGCTCAATATATTTTAAAATGAAGCCACGACCCTGTCTAACTCATCTTCTGTGAAGCATAACAGCATAAAACAGTAGACTCGTCGTCGATCAACGTGACTTTCGACCGCTGGGGATAAGTAATAGCTGTTTTCTTCAGGTAAATAACGGTCTAAATCGATCCTACACACCTATAAGAATTATTAGAATTAATTATGTTATAGAATTATTTAGAACCAACAAATGAGACTATTGCAGATATTGGTGCTAACGTATGCTTAGGATCCTACAATTAAAAAGCGGTCTAGGTGCGACTCGAAGGGTCCACACGACTAACTTCCAGTGGAAAGTATAAAAAAATATCATATGTTTAAATATTTTATACGATTTTTCATTCGGCACAAAAACGACTCGACCGACTTTGCTCAAAATTTAATGAGGTCTAAGTTACATACTCGTAATTATGCGTTAAATGAAACTGGTCCTATATCAATATCACTCTTTGTTCTCGAGATACACGAGGCGATTATTGAATCCGTACATACATATATACATACGTTCATGTGCGCACACGGACATCCTCTTAAAAACCACATTACTCGACCCTAAAGACCTTGAAACGTGGAGATATGTTAAAATTTCCAATTTGCAAAATCGGACCCATTTCAATAACTTTCCACTGGGAATCCCAACCCAAGCATACAACTGCACGACTTCAAGATACTATAGTTCATACTGCGAAGTTCATATGCGAATACCTTTGAAGTGCTCAAAACATCGGGAATATAAAATAAATTAATATAGGTACCTACGCAATAAAATCCGTTAAAACTAGTTTTATTAAAATGTGTAGTTTTCACGTTAATAATAAGAAATTATTACATTGCAGAGATTTTTTAACAAAATCGATATACCTACTGTAATTTTAATTAGGTACAAACTTCAGATTAGTTTGGGAGGAAACAAAAATAATATTAAAATTAAAAGATGTATACTAAAAATTAATGGAACTAGATTATCATCATTATAATGAATGCAAAAAAGCTTTTCGCTTTCGTCGTTCCATATAGCCAGGAGGTATCCACTAATGGAGTGGATACCTCCTGGCTTCATGGAACGAGTTTACTATAAACTATAACGGTTGTTACACTTCTTCGGAGAGCTTGGTTTTTCGGTGGATTCCATCCGAAGTTTTGGCTTAGTGCCAATTAGAAGAGTCCTATGCATATGAGTACATCGCCGCACGCTGATAATGATTATGAAGAGTTTAGTTGAGCTGTAATTATTCCCGTATTAATATATTAATACTATATACTCATTTACATTAAAATGAAAGCCAATGACTGATTGGCTGATTTAATGAAATTTGAAATTTAAAAACGAGGTTCTCAACTCGACTGTATGCATTTCTTGTATGTAAGTTACGCGATATCTTTACTAATTACGAATTGATTTTGTTGAATTTTATTATTAAATAAGTTATACAGGTCAGGTGTCGATGTCAGATGTTCCATACAAATTTGGATTAAGAAATATCACCTCTTACGGTGAGCAAATAGAGTATGAAATCGTTTATGTATTATTTAGACAAAATGGAGATTGTAATTTTCCTAGATTTGTACACAAAAGGCTAAAAAATAACTTGAAGTAAAAAAGTAAATTTCACATTCTGAATTTGGGGCTTTAATTATTCTATACACTGTCTTATTATACTATCAACTTCAGAATGTGAAATTATTTCCGTCTTATTATAATTACTTTCAATAGTAGTTCAAAAGTTATCGACTTAATGGGTATATTTTGACTAGGAAATTGACGCAAATGTGAATGCAGAATAAGTTACTTCTAATGTATTGAAACTTACATAACGTATTAAAACATATCACTACAGTTAGGTTGGAACAAAACTAATAGTGCCCAATGACGATACGTCCATTAATCCAAATGGAGTGGTAATCGTCTAAAATCGTACCGTGAATGGTAAAAACATATTCCATTTGGATGGATTTCATCCAGCTCTGGATTTCCAAATGGATTGATATCCATGCTTCCAATCCAAACAGACGTCATCCGCGGCTGTACGTCTATGTCAAAACGTGCGCCACGCCAAACGGAAGCAGTCCGAATTGTCAGTGAATGGGCGAACCTGCGTCCATTTTTTGGACGTTATTGTGTCAGTTAATATTTTGGTGTTGATGGTGGTACATGTGCTCTGTTTGTCAAACATAAACTGTGTATTGGATTAAATATATTTTTATTATGTAAACTATGGGCTGTGATATGAGTGAAAAACGAGTACACAGTCCACATGATGTTAGGTTTATACTATAGCCCATAGACTGAATCTGTCATCGAATAAGAATCAAAATGTAAATGCATTGTCAACCCTGGTTCTTTACACTCGGCATATGAAACGCAGCAGATTTAAGCTGCTATTTTATGCTATTTTGTGAGATCTTGGTCCTAATACGTTAGAGCCAACCCCGTTGTGCTACAGCCATAATATAGATGCAACGTTGCTCTACCACGTATAGTTATAATGAATAATATCCACTACATGTTGATTTCTTTAATTTCTACCTCAGTCAACGATATTCTCCACCATAATCTATACCAAATCTAGAATGTGAGTGACAAACTAACACACAGTCCACCTGGTGGTGGGTGCTATGGCCCATATACATTTACATGTATCCTCAATTAAGAATCAAAATATAGATGCGTTGTCATCTTTGAAGACTACGATGGATTGGAGGAACGTTTAGGTTTTATGTCTTTTAATTGAAATACATGCTGCGCAGTCACCAGTAATGTATTATTATCCATATTGTTATTTATTTCCATTCCGTACGACTGACAAGTTCGAAGTGACGCTATGCGTCCAAACGGAAGTATCGTCAATGGTACCGTATCTGGATACATTTTTATTTGGAGTGCTTCCATTTGGAAGTATGCTAAAAGGACGTATCGTCAGTGGGTATCTTTATAAATTTTGCTGCAAATTGAACAATTTTTACCTTCTTTTCGTCTTCATTGTAGCAAATAAGTTCCTCAAAATGACTATTTAATTTGTCCTTAGGTTTTTTGAAGTAACGCTCCAGCTCAGTGTATCGACCTAAATGCTGAAAAAAAAAACGTTAATTTTAACTCAATTTTACGAGTAATTTCTTAAAAAAATATTAAAAGAATACTTAGTAAGGGTGTTGGTTATAATACGAGTGAATTCTATTCCGAGGACAGTAACTTTAATAAAATTAACTTTTTAGTAAGTCTTTCTATGTGTGCTTCACAAGTACATTTTAGCTTACATTAATTTTTAGCTTTTAAACATCTATCATCTTATTCATTTAAATTCCTTATGTTGTTATTATTATTTTATTTTTATTAATATGTTATTATTACATTATTACATTTGCAAACTACAACACTCAATACCAGTGGCAATATTTTAAAATAGTTATTAATTTTTAGTTTTGGTTTGAAATATAAAAGTTTCACATCAAAATAAAAACTATTTGTTTATATAGTTTTGCTATTCTATTTTTAACTTACTAAAACTAAAAATTAATTACTATTTAAAAATATTGGAAAGTCTGCAAAGGGAAGCGCGGGAAGTTCTGAAGTAGGCGGGCGTCCTTTTTTGGCTAAACTTTTGAAAATTAAATTAAGTTGATATTACAGGATCAGTTAAGTTGTAAAGTATATATATATATATTAGTAGTTATTGTTGATTATTTATAGTTTTAGCTTGATTTCTTCATCTGGTAAGTCATTTCATTGTATAATATGTAAATAGGATTTTTCTCTTGGCGTCCATGTTGGAGCCCGAAGACCCTGGAGGGACATCCCTCCAAGTGTCTCATGTAGTCACAATCGATGCGTCGGGAATGGAAACGGAAGGTTCAATTATAGATACAGACTGTTCGGAAAACACGAAATCGGTGAAAAGAAAGAGAATTTCAGCTAGAAACCAAAAGAAGAGAAGGAATCACAGACAAACGGGTCTATCAGATTGCCAACTTTCCCCTAACGATTTAAAGGATAATGTTATTACTAAATTGCTTGATTCTGATGATAAAAACACTGAAATTCACCATAATGATGACACTCACTCTAACAATATTACAAGTAACCCCCGCGCTGCTAGGTTGCTTTACCAGGCGTCAGATCCTGCGCCTTATGTTGTCCATGTCCAAAAAATCTTACAACCAAATCAAACCGGATCTATTCACCCAGTACAATTTGGATTATTCCTTAAAAAAAATTTAATAAAAAGCATTGTAGAGGGAAGCATCAAAAAAATTGGAAGAAACAGATTGTATTTACAATTTGAAACATTTCAGGATGCTAACACATTTCTAAATCACAAATCTCTTGATGTTAATAAATACAAAGCATTTATTCCAGCCTTCACTATCACCCGCATGGGAATAGTGAGAGGTGTTCCATGTGATTGGGATGAGAAAGATATAATGGAAAATATAGACCTTCCGCAGAACTGTGGAAGTATTTTGAAAGTTCGAAGATTAAACAGAAAGGTATATGACGGCGAAACGCCCAAGTTCATTCCAACTGAGACTGTAGTTTTAACCTTTGATGGGAAGGTGCTACCTCCCAGGGTCTTTATATGTTTCAACTCCCTATCTGTAGAGCTTTATATTTACCCCACGCTGCAATACTTTAATTGCTGTCGTTTCGGTCACACCAAAATGCAATGCAGAGGCTCTCCAAGGTGTTACAATGTGGAGACAACCATTCAGGTATAAGCTGCGAGACTGAAAGAGATGATGCTGTGTGTGTCTTATGTTCTGGTTCCCATTTCGCCACAGACAAAAAGTGTCCGGAGTACGCTAGGCAAAAAGCTATAAAAGAAACAATGGCTAGAAACTCTATATCTTATTCAGAAGCCAGTAAAATCCACCCACCAGTTTCGAAATCTTATGCTGACGTTACTGCTTCTGCTTCATTGGCCCCTTCTGGTCGAACTATTACTTATTCCAGCCCCTATAATTCAACAAGCCCTTCTAAGAGTCACACACAGTCATATAGGAAAACAGTATTCTCGAAACCCAAAGCTCGTCCCAGAAATACTAGTAAGGGATATGATCAAAAAGCGCATGCAGAGCTTATCCAAGATTACAGCAACATTCCTTCCTCTTCTACAGGTTGTCTCAAAAATTACAAAGATCTATCAGAAATAATAACAAAGGATCTCATCATTTCTATAATTCAGTACCTTTCACAATATAACCTAATTAAAATACCGTCCAACGATGCTGCTTCTTCAAAAAGTTTTTTAACTCATGGACAGTCAGGACCATCCACGAAACCAGTCTCTGGTAATTCAATGGAATTGCCGGAGTATTAATAGCGAAAAAAGTGACCTAATTTTCTTATTGAATAGTTACAAACCATTTGCAGTCTCTCTTCAAGAGACTTGGCTTCGTCCCGGATTCAACTTTAGAATTCCAGGACATATCTGTCTTAGAGAAGACAGAACAGATGGGTATGGAGGAGTTGCACTAATTCTGAAGGGCGGTGTGCCTTTTGTCCACATACCCATACCTAATCACAGTAATAAATTTTCAATTATTGCTGTTAGTGTAAATAATATTTGTTTTGTAAATATGTATATACCTCACCCTTCCACTGAAGTCTTTGACGATATTCGTAGCATTCTATCTTCCCTCCCACGCCCTATATTGGTCATGGGAGACTTCAATGCACAACATTCTATGTGGGGAAGTTCTAAGTCTGACCATTATGGGGCTAGAATGTTAGACATCTTAGATGATAATAATTTATGCCTTCTAAACTATGGTTGTCCTACTAGAAGGACTCGGCCCCATGAGGGTATTAGTGCACCAGACCTTACCCTGTGTAGTCCCTCCCTAGCTCCTACATTAAACTGGTGGCCTCTATCGTCGTCATATGGAAGCGATCACTTTCCGTTAATTATATCATTTCCTCAAAAAATTGGCGAAAAGATGTATAAGGCTCCTCCCCGGCTAAAATATAAACTTAACGATGCCAACTGGTCATTATATAGAGATAAAGTTCAACAAAATTTATCAACTATACCTTCACTAAATGACAACAATAATCATCTTTGTGCTGAAGCTTTTACACGGGCCCTACTACAGGCTGCTGAGGAAGTTTTTCCTATTAAAATAATAGTGGCAATGGGTATATTCCATCACTTCCATGGTGGGACAGTGAGTGTTCTGCTGCGATAGCCGAGAGAAAGATAGCTGAAAAAAATTACAGGAAAAATTCTACAACACAAAATTTTAATATTCTTTGTAACCTTATAACTAAAACACGTAAATTATTAAAACAAAAAAGATTTAATGGCTGGAAATCTTTTTGTGCCTCAATTTCACCACACATTTCTCCATCTGAAGTTTGGCAAAATATTCGTAGATTCAGATCCGCTTTTAAGCCTCCAAGGTTTCCTTTTATGGATAGCAGTACAGTTGATTTGTTTCTTGACAAATTAGCCCCACCATTTGTCCCATCTATAGATAATATTTCTTCTGACCTACAGTCTTCTCTCCTCTCCCAGCATGATAGTAGCGATTCATTCATTTTCTTTAGCCTTTCAGAACTCAAAGGGGTTCTTTCAAAACTTAGGGACTCAGCCCCAGGATGTGATGGAATCCCATATTCTTTTCTTCAAAACCTGAACGACTCCTGCCTTTCTTATTTTCTTAGTTTAATTAATTCAATTTTAACAACAGGTAATATTCCTCCATCATGGAAAATTCATGAAATTATCCCAATACATAAGCCAGACAAACCGATTAATGATCCATCATCTTACAGACCAATTGCATTAGCTTCAGTTATTTCCAAAATTTCTGAACATTTAGTTAAAAATAGGTTAGAATGGTTTATTGAGAGTAAGGGGTTACTATCTCCAAACCAGTTTGGATTTAGGAAAGGTAGGAGTACAATGGATAGTCTCAGCATTTTTATGACAGACTTAAGATTGGCATTTTCGCACAATAACTCTGTGTTAGCAGCATTTTTAGATGTATCTGCAGCCTATGATAATGTCAACCTTTCAATTCTGAAACAAAAAATGATTAATTTGGATATCCCACAAATTTTTATAAGATTTACAATCAACCTTCTCTCTGGTAGAATGCTTAAAGTAATATCAGAAGACTCTTACCAATCCCGTATTGCCTGGAAAGGTATACCCCAGGGCTCAGTTTTAAGTCCTTTAATTTACAATATATATTCTCATGATCTGGAAGCCTCCCTTAAGGGTAAAGTTAGCACTCTCCAATATGCAGATGATTTACTCCTCTATGTCTCTGGTGATTCTGTTCACAACATGTCTGATACTATGACATATTCCCTTAAGTTACTAAAAGTTTGGCTTGACAATAACTGTCTCAGCCTTTCAGTTTCTAAAAGTAGTATAGTCTTATTTTCTCGCATGAGGATTCCACCTCCAGTGTCTGTACTTTATAATAACATTAGAGTTCCCGTTAAAAGCGAAGCAACATTTCTTGGAGTAATTTTAGACTCGAGACTTACAGGCATCCCTCATTGCTACTATATAAGTGCCAAATGTGAGAAGATTCTAAATATACTGCGCTGCCTCTCTGGAGTTTGGTGGGGAGCCCACCCTTTCTCTCTAAAGCTTCTATATAATGCCCTTATAAGGAGTATTTTAGACTATGGAACATTTATTCTTGAACCTTGTAATGCAGTAGCCCTCCATAAATTAGACATTATCCAGTCTAAGGCTCTGAGAATAATTGCTGGGACTATGCGTTCGAGCCCTATTAACGCTTTGCAGGTTGAATGTTCTGAAGCGCCCCTGCATCTCAGACGACAATTTCTTTGTGACAGGTTCCTGTTTAGAGCATTCCAAGTCTATAATCATCCTCTTTACTCTAAGTTACGGTCTCTGTTGGAATGTATGGATTATCCGTACTGGGCTCATAAATCGTCGCCATGCCTTATTGTTAGTCTCCAAAAATTCTTAGCTCTTCAAGCTCCAACACATAGATCACAATTTCTTCCTATATTTTATGTTAACTATGATGCTTTAATTTTAAAACCATCTATTTTGTTTGATTTCGGTGTATGTAAACAAGATACTTCTGCCAACGTCAAATTTATTAATTTAGTTGACAGTGACAGCCGATGGAAACATTGCCATTTAATTTTCAGTGATTCTTCCAAACCCGGTTCCGAGAAGTGTGTGGGAGTTGGTGTTTTCCATCAACAGTTTGGCATTGTACAAAAAATAAAATTGCCTCCAGAGACTTCAGTATTTACTGGAGAATGTTTTGGTCTGTTGAAGTCTCTGGAGTACATTTTAATTATGAAGTTAAAAAACTCAATAATTTTTACCGATGCTAAAAGTGCCCTTCAAGCCTTGGAAAGATTTCCTTTTAGCAATAACAGAAATAATCATCCAGTTATTATTGCATGTCGTGATTTATTGTATCAATGTTACATCAAAAATTACACAGTTTCCTTTGCTTGGATTCCGGGGCATTCAGGTATCTTTGGCAATACCAAGGCCGATAGCCTTGCCAAAGCTGCAGTCAATGACGGAGATCTAGTTCCGTACAAAAACTTTTGTTGTGATTTGGCTCTCCTTCCTAAATCCCAGTTATTGAATTCTTGGACACATATTTGGCGTTCTTCAAGTCAGACTATAGGTCGATATTATAGCATGATCCAGGTGGATATACCTCATAAACCGTGGTTTTCAAATCTGACGTTTGGTAAAGCTATCACTTCGACTCTTATACGTATGAGGCTGGGCCATGCATGCATTCCCTTGCATTTGGCACGACTTAAACTTTTACCTAGCGATATATGTGAGTATGGCAATGACGTTGGGGATTTTAACCATATATTTTTTGCTTGTCCTCGACTTGACCGTTCCGCTTTTATTTCCTCGCTTTTATCCATTAAAATTCCTTTTCCTACTTCAATTTCTGTCCTTTTATCTTATGTAAATATTGATGTATATAGAATTTTAGCCAGTTTCATTTTTCATAACAATATAAAATTATAATCATTTATGTACTCATATACTAAATTTACCTGATCCTTTTTCAAATTCCGTTCCAATTTCCAATTCAATAAAATAAATCTTACTTCCTAACCTTCTTGCATGGCTGACGCACAAACCGTGCAGGCCAAGAAAGGGGAAAAAAAAATATTGCCACTGGTATTGAGTGTTGTAGTTCGGAAATGTAATAATGTATAATAATTAATAAGATGAAGGTACTCAGGGTTAACACCGACATCGGGTCGTCTGTCATCTCACTCACCAATGACCACGGGTGCTGGAAAGCACTCGGAACGTCCGGAATTTAAAAATCAAGTAAATTAAACGACAACGTTAAAATCTGTAAAATTAGTTTAAATTAGTTTCATCACCGGAATTTTATAAATAAACGGCAGCATTGGTCATGTCGGTAATTCTCATATTTTAAGAAAAACAGTATAGGGGTTAAGTAAAGAGTACTGAAGCCAAAACTCTAAATCTAAAGTCTGTGTTTACACAATTCAATTTTGTTAACAAACCTTAGCAACTAAAGACTACTTTTATCCAACTATGGAAGTGTGAAAAAAGGGTAATTTTTTCTTTCTTGTTTTTATGCTTATTTTCATGTAATAGATGATTCCATCAGTTATAAGCGAATAAAAGGATTAGATATTTGATTACACCCCAATATCAGAGTACTAGATACCTATATTATATACGCCATTTTAATCAATTTTCTAAAGTTATTAAAAAAATTTATTTATTTAACATATTATTTAAAATACATCGGGCGAATAAAAATATGTGAATCAAACGATAATCGTATAAATAAGAAAAAAAATAATAGTTCGATTATCTTATGAATAGACACTGCTATTTTTTATTACTCCGCCCAATAAATAACGGGCTTCATTCCCGGTCAATATAATTATTTCAATTGTTTTTATCACATTATATATATATTGTCCCGGCATTATGAAAAATGCCCAATTAATCACTTTGTCCATAACATATAATAAATTAATATATTTGCAATATTATATGATAAAAAATTGGATACTGTGTATCAAAATAGGAATACGTTATAAGCCTTATGTTAATTGGCTTTGGACACAGTAATAAGTTCAAGAACTTTCGCTACCAAGTTATCTTATTTTATTTGATAAAAGATTAAGATAGCTCGTGACATCGTTTATTGCATAACTACTATACTGTTTTCTACTCTATAATAGTATTGGTCTTTATGGGAATCGATTGTACGCAAGCTATATTTACACAAGTCGGTCACGGACAGGTTATAAATATTACTAAATAAAATAAAAGACTTCAAGATACCATAAGTTCATACTGCATAGATCGGAACAAAAGTTAAATTTTAATCTATGGTAACCGCGGTTAACTATGACATATGGACGTTGAACATCTCAGTCCCGCCCGTGAACATGAGTGCTGTAAAGCGTTCGAAACGTCGGGTATAAAAAAGTTAAACTCATAAGTGGGAACACTTATTGTGACGGACGGGAAACTACAACTGAGCGTGGCCCAACACGCTCTTGGCCGGTTTTTATTTCCAATTCTTTATCATTTAAGGTATACTAAAACAACGAAAATATAAAGAAGAATGTTGTTGTGGGATTGTCGACGTTGGCGATATGCCTTAAAACCGCATCACTATTGTTTATAATAAATTTCATATTTCAATGTATTTTAGCGATTATACAAATACAGTCTAATTTTTACAAAAAAAAACCGACTTGTTATTTTCAAAATAATGTAAAACACAGTTTACTTACAATTATAATGTAATTTAATTCTAGGATAATACAAACGTACACATCCGTGGAAGCTGACGAATTCTGAACCATGTTCAAAAATGAGATTGATTTGCATCCTAGCATAAACCAAGCCATCTCTATTGATATATTTTATTCAAGAATATAAATTTATAATATAATATTTTTAGTAAAATAGCCGTGTAGTGGCGGTTGAGAATATCCACCACCCCATATCTTCCAGTGGGTGTCGTAACAGGCGACAGAGGGACACAGAAAGGAGATGGGCAGCAGCATCCTAATAACAACAACAACAATAAAAAACTGTGGTTGCCAAACCGCTCGCCAAGCGTGGCAACTATGGCAAATATTCGGCCCCCAGTCCCCGGCGGCCCCGCTATTCCTGGCTACGGTGGCAACCATGGTAACGGCGGGGCAGGGGGTGCTAAGAATCTCCGGTGGAGGTTCGGTTACCACCTACGACGACTCAACCTGGCAACGTATAATAACGCACGCACCCTGAGGACTGACGAGAAGATACTGGAGCTGGAAGAAGAGGTAGACAAGTTGCGCTGGCATATTATTGGATTATCTGAGGTCCAAAAAGAGGGGCAGGACACGGTAATCCTCGAGTCCGGCAACTTGTTCTATCACCGGGAGGACGACCATCTGTCCCAAGGAGGTGTCGGATTTATCGTCCACAAGTCTCTCGTCAACAACGTTGTAAAGATTGGGAGTGTGTCGACGAGGGTCGCGTACCTGATACTCAGAATCACCAAACGGTACTCGCTGAAGGTCATACAGATCTACACACCAACCTCGGCACATCCCGATGAGGAGGTGGAGGAAATGTATGAGGATATTTCTAGAGCCATGCATTCCTCCAAAACCCACTACACGGTGTTGATGGGAGACTTCAACGCAAAACTAGGCACAAGTGAAGGCGGTGAGCTGAAGTTAGGGAAATTTGGAGTAGGGCAACGGAACCGTAGGGGCCAGCAGCTGGCTGACTTTATGGAGAAAGAGGGACTCTTTATGATGAACTCTTTCTTCCAGAAGCGGCCCCACAGGAAGTGGACCTGGTCGAGCCCCGACGGTTCGACAAAAAATGAGATTGACTTCATTATGATGACCAGACGCTAACTGTTCAGTGATGTCTCAGTGATCGCAAGGGTGAAAACCGGCAGCGATCACCGAATGGTTAAAGGCACACTGAACCTAAACGTTAAGTTGGAGACGTCTTGTCTAATGAAGTCAACGCTCCGTCCCCCTCGTGCTCTAATCTAGAATCCCGAGACTTTTCAGCTCGAGTTACGTAACCGCTTTCAATGCCTAGAAGATTGCAATGCAATGGACGATATGAATGACAAGCTCGTGGAAACTGTCCTTGCGGTCGGAGCTAAGTTCTGCAAGACCCGCCGCAGAAGAACACCAAAACTCTCCAATCACACTCTTAATCTCATGGCTGTTAGACGGGAGATGAGGCTGCAATCGTCAACAGATTAGACAGCATACAGGCAACTGAACAGACAGATCTCCAAATGCATGCTGCGAGACTTACGCAACTTTAATACTGTTCGTATTAATCGAGCGGAACCAGGACTCCAAAGTCTTTGCAGGAGATCTGTCTGCCAGAAAGAGCCAACTGTCAAAGCTGAAGACTGAGTGTGGTAGCATCGTTTCCGGGACACCGGGAGATTTTGAGTGAGATTGAGAGGTTCTATGGGCAGCTGTACACATCATCGTTGGAGCCACACGCAAGTGTGAGTAACGATCCAAGAGCAAGTCTTACCCGATACTATTCCGATGATATCCCGGACGTCAGTCTGAGCGAGATTAGAATGGCTCTCCAGCACCTTAAAAACGGCAGGGCCCCAGGCGAGGATGGAATTACAGCGGAGCTTCTGAAAGCGGGTGGAACACCGGTACTTGAAGTCCTTCAGAAGCTCTTCAATTCTGTCCTCCATGGTGGGACTACTCGGGAGGCGTGGAGCAGAAGTGCAGTGGTCTTGTTCTTTAAGAAAGGCGACAACGCTCTCTTGAAGTACTACAGACCGATTTCCCTTCTGAGCCGCGTCTACGTGCTGTTTTCGAGAGTCATTACGAATCGTCTCGCACGCAGACTCGACGACTTCCAGCCTCCCGAATGCCGGTTTCCGAAAAGGCTTCAGTTCAATAGAGCACATACATACCCTGCAGCAGATTGTACAGAAGACCGAAGAGTAAAATCTGCCACTTTGCCTGGCATATGTGGACTATGAGAAAGCTTTTGATTCCGTCGAAATTCGGGCGGTGCTACAGTCACTTCAGCGGTGCCAAGTTGACTGTCGGTATATTAAAGTGCTGAAGTGTTTGTACAGTAGGGCTACGATGGCTATACGAGTACAGAACCAGAGTTCGAAACCTATCCAACTGTAAGGAGGTGTAAGACAGGGTGACGTTATATCCCCGAAACTCTTCACCGCTGCGTTGAAAGACGTTTTCAAGCTACTGGACTGGAAATGATACGGTATTAACATCAATGGCGAGTATATCACTCACATTCGATTTTCCGGCGATATAGTCCTTATGGCAGAATCGCTGGAGGACCTTAGCACTATGCTCAATGACCTCAATGGTGTCTCCCAACAGATAGGTCTTAAGATGAACATGGACAAAACAAAGATCATGTTCAATGTCCATGTCACACCTATGCCGGTAGTTGTTAGGAGCACTATGCTCGAAGTTGTTACCTGGGACAAATAGTCCGACTAGGTAAGTCCAACTTCGACCGAGAGGTCAATCGACGGATTCAACTCGGCTGGGCAGCGTTCGAGAAATTACGACACATCTTTTCGTCAGGTATACCTCAATCTCTGAAAACTAAATTGTACAACCAGTGCGTGTTGCCAGTGATGACTTACGGATCAGAGACTTGGTCCTTCACTGCTGGCCGTATGAGAATGCTCAAGGTCGCTCAGCGAGCTATGGAGAGGGCTATGCTCGGAGTTTCTCTGCGTGATAGACTCAGAAATGAGGATATCCGCAGTAAAACCAGAGTGACCGACATAGCCCAACAGATTAGTAAGCTGAAGTGGCAATGGGCCGGCCATATAGCTCGAAGAACCGATGACCGATAAGGAAGAAAGGTTCTCGAGTGGCAGTCTCGTACCAGTAGGCATAGTGTAGGGCGACCCCCCACTAGATGGAGTGACGACCTGGTAAGATATGCAGGAAGTCGATGGATGCAGGTGGCTCAGGACCGTGCTTTGTCGCATTACTTGGGGGAGGCCTATGTTCAGCAGTGGACTTGTGATGGGCTGTAATGATGATGATGATGAGTAAAATATTAAAGACAACAGACGTTAAACATCACAATAAATAATACGACCTAATTAAAATTACATTTGTCTAATAAATCAGCCAGTGCGATCTTGGACAAAATAAATACGATCTTAATTTTTTTATTTAGTGGTGTAAAACGACACCAACTGTGACCACTTGATATTTCCTTTTCCACGCATGAATTATACGCAACATGTTTGAATATATTTGTCAACTTTTGACTTATTTGAAATTTAAATAAGAAAAAGCAAGTCAAGTATATTGACTCAATTTATGTAGAATTTTAGGTTCTCTCTATTCATACATATGTATGTATAATCCTCGCTATGGCTTTTTCCGTAATGATGAATTTTGGAGTCATGATAGTTTCTTTACTTATTATAGAAATCCATTTTAAATTTTTATCAACATAAGTTGCGTTTTAACAAAATATGGAATCAACCTACTGACCTCTATGTATTTTTTTTTTTTGCGCCCGAAGCAATTAAAGGGCTACCCTATGCGTAGGGAGGCGGAAAATGCATTACGCATACCACGATAGCCGGGCTATCGTGGTTATGAGGGGCTCACTGTCCTACCGGGGACCCTAAGTGATACCCTCTAAAAACCGCCTTTGGGGACAGGCAGCCGGCTGATTAAGCTCTATTGTGCCTTATCATGAGCGACCCTCTTTTGGGAAAAGTGGGCGCAGGCGGCTAAGAGCCGCTGAGGGAGTGCCTACGAAGGCAGAATAATATTAGTTAATATAATAATAATTGATTTAATTAGAACTGGCCTGAGCCGCCAGGAGGCAGTTCAGGTCGTTTGACAGTTTATTAGGCGGGTCCGAGAGAGAGTTTCTCGGCCTGCGGACACGATAGCGAGAGGGGGTGGGGCTGCATAAGAAGCCGCCTCACGAATTAAACTGTTTGAGTGCGACGCTGAGGCTTTGAAGAAGTTCTCAGAGAGTTTTTTAAGGAATTGTTGAATTGTTGGGAGCTCTAAGTCCCGATGAAGGTCGGCATTACGGACGAACTAAGGTGCGTTCGCAGCTCGACGACAGAAGAGGTTCTGAACTATTTGGAGTTCATTTAAAATATTAGGGTTCGCGTGGGCAAAGACGGGGCCCGCGTAGGACATGACGGGTCGTATACAGACCTTATAAAGGGTTCGCTTGTTTCGAAGGGACATTTTACTGTGTCTGCCCAACATACTGTTGAGCCTACTCAGGTAAAACCGTGCGTGACGGGTGACTCGTTTGACGTGGGGCCTAAAAGTGAGCCCTGTGTCTAGAGTGACACCTAAATATTTGGCGGTCGTATGCCAGGGGACAGGGGTCCCTAGCATACGTATTGGAGGGGTGTTTTTAAGACGGCGTCGTTTATAGTCGAAGTGAACGGCGGAGCTCTTCTCCGGGTTCACATCGATGCGCCATTTTTTGAACCAAGCTCCTAGGTCATCAGCTGACTTTTGGATCTTGTTCCGTATGAAGGGTAGTGAGACACCTTTGCAGTAGATGGCAGTGTCGTCTGCGAAGAGGGAGAGTTGAACACCTTTCGACGGGATGGGAATGTCGTTGGTGAACAGGATGTACAGCAGAGGAGCAAGTACTGAGCCCTGAGGGACACCAGCCTTGATAGTTCGCTGTGAAGATAGCGTGCCTTCGTGTCTAAAACGAAAGGTACGATGTTTCAAATAGGAGGCCACGAGACGAACTAGACGATCGGGGAGACCTATTTTGTAGAGCTTGTAGATGAGGCCTGTGTGCCAGACTCTATCGAAAGCTTTGGCTATATCGAAGAAGACCGCGATGGTTTTATGACGTCGAGGATAGAAACCGCTGAGGATATATTCCACAATGCGGTGAACTTGTTGGGGACATGAGTGTTTGGCTCGGAAGCCGAATTGGTGGGGAATGATGAGAGGGTCACCGTCTGTGGGAAACAGATAGCGCCTCATCCGTGTTTGGATGACTCTTTCGAAGAGCTTGCCCATTGCCTTGAGGAGGCTAATGGGGCGATGGCTGGAGGGGAGGTTGAGAGGCTTGCCTGGCTTGGGAATTCCAATCACAGTTGCCTCTTTCCACGTAGTGGGAAAATAACTAAGGTTGAAGCAGGCGTTGAAGATAATAGATAAAAAGGTTAACACCTGCTAGGGAAAGTGTTTAAGGGCTTGGTTGGAGATGCCATCCGCGCCCGGAGCCTTTTTAGGCTTAAGTCCTTTGATGAGAGATGAAATCTCATCATTGGACACAGAGATAGATTCGGAGGCCGTAGGGGGTGAGTTCCGGCGGCGGACCTCATCCTCCACTGCCTGGACGTGTGAGGGGTCGACAGGTTGAGAACTAGGGGAGCATTGAGCGGCAATGCTATCCGCAAAGCACTCAGCCTTTTCCTCGTCCTCGAAGGCAACCGTGCCGTCGGGACGGGAGAGAGGGGGAGTGTGGGTGATAGCGTCTATGCGGAGGGCTCTAGCCATCTGATAGTACGCTGTGTGAGATGGAGAGATATTCTCCATGAGCTTACTCTTTTCGAGATCTTGAAATTCAGAGAGGCGGAAGCGGAGTTTTCGTTGAAGACGATTGGCCGCGCGCCTATATTCGGGGGTGGGATATTTTGCTGCTCTCCGGAAAGGAGAGCAGCAAATCTTTTTGGCTTTTATTAGGTTGCTAATATGTAGGGCAAGCCCACTATTGTTAGCAACCGGGACAACCTTTCGTTCTCCTTAAGGGAGGATTTAATAAGGGTGGAGAGTGAATCGACCGCGGTGTCGATTTTTTCGGGACTGTCTAAGTCCGTCGGTATGGAGATGGTAGAATCCTGTGAGTCCAGGGCTTTAGCTAGGGACTCCTTGAATCCCTTCCAGTTAGTGAAGGTTTTCGTGTGTGATGGGGGAGGTGGCTGATGGCCAAGAATGAGGGAGACCGGTCGGTGATCTGATCCTAGATCTTCTAGTGTCTTGATTGCTCTGAGAGGCTCAGCATGCATGTATACAGCGTACTTGTATATATAGAGGTCAGTGAATCAACCATAACTTAGTGTTAGGTTAGGAGGTTACTTACATTGACTTGAAAGCTTCTTAGAATACAAGAAGATTGTTGAAGAACCGAAAGGGGCATGCCCAGTCTTCATAGACACTTCGGCCATGAGTGCCAACATATAAAAGCATATAGATATGATAATATGCAATTAAAACAATGAAATGGTAAAGGAATTGCTTTAAAAAAAGTCGGGGTTTTGAAAATATTTGAAGTTTTTATTTTCACAAATGCAGTTTTTTTAACAACTATTTTTATCGATTTTATCGCGTTTTATTTCTTTGATTTTTAATTCCAGACATTTCGGGTGCTTTCCAGCACCCATGGTTACGGCAGACTGAGGTGACCGACGTCCCAATGTCAGTGTTAACCCGGAGTACCTTCAGATTTTTAATTTTTATTTATTGTCCGATCTACAGAATGAACTTACTGTGTCTAGAAGTCTTGCAGTGGTATGCTTGGGTTTTTAATTTCATTAATTACCAGGGTCCTAAGCAGGTGGTAGTAGCAAGCATCCTTCCTAAAAAAGAATTTATATATTAGATATTATATAGAATTTATATAATAAAATACACTTTACGACTAATAGTGATGACTTGCAATTCTAGCCCTAAGTAAAGATCAGCTAGGGCTTAACTTTATTCCTTCCATAATGCTGCTCCTCTGGTTATTACAGAGTTCTATCCGGTAGCAACCATTAAATCTTATATGCTCACCATAATAGTAGCGAGCTTGCTTTAATTGGTATGTGACACAAGCAATTAATATTAAGTCGCTGTAAGTTAAAACAGGAAATTCCCTAACATTTTAAAGTCTACATTTATATTTCTAAAGTCTGCCTGCCCTAGCTCTATTTAGATTGTTTTCCCTAGCATACTCAGAAAAATCATTATTTGTCTCCATATTTTGATGAACTATTTCAAGTATTTGAGCCGCATCATCCCTGTCCCTTATTTTTGTGTGGAATTTATTAACTATAGCAGAAGCCACAGCAGTCTATCATCAAATGTGTAGAAGCCCTGTTAAAGTAATTTTGATGAAATATTTTAAATTCAGTTTTAAAAATGCCATTCACCACCTCTACTACCCATATCGACACATAGTCACGGCTCTGGATTTATTAGCATATCTTGTCATTAACTGAAATTCACCATCTGCTGGAGACATTTCTGCGACCCTTAGACATCCACATCTATCCTCGATTACAAATCAAAATGCAGATGCGTTGTCACCCGTGAGGACTAAATCATTTTCTCGTTTCCAGTAAAAAGGGTCTCCGGTTCTCTACACTCACCATACAAAACACAGCAGCATTAAGCTACTATTTCACGCTGGTATTCTGTGAGAGGGTGCTCCTTCCCCGGTCGAGCCGACCCATTCATGCTACAACTATACTTCTAATATAACTGCAGCATGGCTCTACCAAGTATAACACACATACATAGTACTTGTCACTATGTATGTTTGTTATCGCAAAATGTAGTTAATCACAAAAGAGACATACTTGCAATGCTGATGGAACTGTTACAACATGGTAAAAAACATTGTGCTTTTATATAATTAGTTAGCAGTACACTGTGTGATGTATGATCTAAGCTTTGTTGTTCTGGGTGCAATACATTACTCACTTCAGATTGCAACGAGGATGGACTAGATGATTCAGATGGTTCCCGTTCTGCAGTTGAACATGATGCTGTTCTATCAGTTCATTGCCAGCAATTATGATATACACGGCATGACAACTGAAATAATGTAAAATACAAAAAATGAAGTCAAAGTGAAAAAATAAAAATAAAATAGATTTATTTCAAACTCAAATATAAATAAAATATTTATCAAGTTAAATGTTACTGCACAAGGACGGATTTAATGCCCTATATTATTTAATAATTAAGGACTGACAGACTACCAGCAGTCCAAAAACAATGAAAAATCAACTGTCTCCTTTCTTGGTAGTTGATAAAACTGGTTAATCTCATAAATAAGCTAGTATGTTTGTCAGATACAGCTAGGGCAGATGTGAAAAAATAAAACAAGTTCTTGAGTTGATATACAATCAGTGTAAAAACATGTATAATTATCAGATATATGGATCACATTTAATAAATTGAAATGTTAAACATGTTAAACACTTACCTCACGTAGCGCAAATAATTCCTCACGTGGAAAATCGAAGACAAACAATGTGTGTGATCTTATTCTCATAAGTGTCAGTGCCACAGCTGATGTATAGATGTTCAAGACGAACTATTGGTGCATTTTGCGAGTGCCACACTACACGTTCACTGTACTCGAAACTTGTACCTAATAAAGAAGCTACAATTATTATATTGATATTATTCAAGTAAACTCAGTTATAAAGCATTTCTTAGAGGAAGACATACCACATCGTGATATGTACCAACTATTTACCTGCTGTGTTCGAACCAATTGTTGAGAGATCAACAATTGCATTTTACTTTTATAACAAAACAATAACATGATAACAACACGTAATTTAATTCTTGTGACATAACAGTGACAGCGGCCTACCTGTCGGATACGATGTTGCCACTTAACTGTGATAAAATCTATGGAATGATATCGATTTTTATTCGATTAATAATATCATAAAAAGAATAATCTTTGACGCGTTTTAAGTTCTGCACGCTTTTTAAAATATAATTTCCTTTATTTATTGAAACTCTATTTCAAATGTATTTTTAAGAACAGTTAGCTTGTGCTGTATTGTTTTGTTATGCTTTAGAGAATTCGTGGTAAATCAGCTGGAAATTAACTTCTTGAATTATCATAACATGATTCCATTTTAAATGTTATGTTAAAAACAGATAAGAATAACAGTTAACTTGTGCAGTAGCGTTTTGTTATACTCTAAAGAATTCTTGGTAAATCAGCTAGTAATTCGCTTGTTTAATTATCATAACTATAAATGTGAAGGTTGTCAATGAATTCAACCGAGCCTATAACAACGGTTGTTTTAGTTTTTAATGGTTGACTGCCGCTTTTGATGACTTGAAATTAATAAAAACCTATTTTGCGCAATAAGTTTTTTCTCTTTGGTAATGAATAAACCACAGAAACCCCTTTAATGTATAATAGTCCTTTTTTTGATACAAGTAGCACATTTTAAGGAACCGCAAAAACAACTTTGTTATTTATACAAACACTATGAAAAACAAAATAATTTGTTGCTGGCGATAATGACAGTGGTATTTTGACTCGATTTAAAATATATGCTTGTTACTACTGAACTCTTCATGGGCCTGCGAGTCCGACTCGCACTGAACCACTTTTTTTCAACATTTAGTTTTATTCTAATAAATAGTTTTTTCGTTTAAGCGGAGCTCTTTTACTTTAGGTTTATTACCTCTTTATCTACAATAATCAATCTGAGTAAGTACAGTGTGTAAATACGATTCTTAAATTGTAAAAATAATAATTGGATTTGAACATCTTAGGTAGGTATTTAGTTTTATTTATTTAGAAAATATTAATCTCGCAATTATTTATTGTAATAATATAATTTATCACACAGCTAACGCCCTCATTAGCAATGTAATGGTGAAAGAATTTTCAAAATCGGTCTAGTAATTTTTGAGATTAGCCAAAAAACGTATTCATTGAAAGTAGCGCCCTCAATAATAAAATTAACCCTATATTAGATATCTAAAATTATACATAACAATCTAGTGGTGAAAGAATTCTTAAAGTTGGTCAAGTACTTTACGAGTTA
Organism: Parnassius smintheus behrii; assembly: GCA_036936625.1. Taxonomy (NCBI): domain Eukaryota; kingdom Metazoa; phylum Arthropoda; class Insecta; order Lepidoptera; family Papilionidae; genus Parnassius; species Parnassius smintheus. Next base: position 29,040,980 of record JAUPFT010000007.1, read on the forward strand.
AGCGAATAAAATATTCTTTGATAGTAGCTCCCTCAATAATAAAATGCATCCTACGTTTTAAGCACCATAGCAAAAAACGATTCAACATAGCCTAATCCGCACACACAGTAAAAACATAACCATCCTTTTTCGTCTGTAGTCGGTAAACATTTGGTTAATAACGGTTGCGTATCGACTGCTTTGGATAAATATCCATTGTCAACGGTTATTTTAAACCTATATCATAACATCGTAATAATTATCGAAAGATCATATAAGCATTGTAATAATGACACCATAAGTAATCGATTGAAAAGGGGAATCGATTTTTTAATGATTTTTGTGATTGGCAACATTTTTTATTTTATTCACTGACTAATGAATTACGTATTTACCTAATTTTATTTTTATCTTTTCGGTACTTTTAATTTGTGCAAAAATATTCCCATTGTTTTAGGATAAATGAATACCGCGATTAATAACCATAAATAAAGATATATTTTTTTAACAAATGCACATTGTTGGGCGTTCGATGGCCTAATATGGGCATCCCCCTTTTCTTTCTTGCCTGACGATGATTGAGAATTTTTTTAAGTGAATTTTTTTGAGTAAGTGATTTTTTAAGTGAGATTTTGTTAAGTGATCATTAGATATAATGTTTATGAGCCTAAGTACATAACTAAACTGTAAATTGAAAAATGCTATTAAACGGGTGTTAACTTGGTGTTAACACTCATATAAATGATAATATTATGTCAATATTTATTTAAAAGCTTGGTGTGAGTTCTTCTAAATATTAATAAAAATCTGCTTTTAAAAGATGTTTTTTTGTCATGAAAATACATTTGATAAAATTTTGTAAAATGACTTTAGTTTATTAATAATGTCTTTACCTCTGCAAATGGCGATCCACTCCGTCGTATAGTATCCTGAGGAAATTCATTTGGAAATATACGCCTTAGTTCTACATCTTCGCTATTTAACAAAAGGTGATAATATTTTTAATTTATAATTATTAGGTTTTATAAATCTATAACATATGTCACTTACTACGTATAAATAACTCCATCACAATTAATAATAAGGTAAAATAGACACTGTAAATAAATTATAGATGTATAATTAACGAAATAATATTATTGTATAAGTTTAAGTTAACGTTGAAAACGTACTAAGTGGAATGAAATATACAGGTTGTTGTGAAACATGTCGACAAGAAACATTGATTTAAGCCATGCATGTAGACCAATAACGGTTTTAATATAAAACTAGCGATAAAATATAATTTTTAATAGAAATATAAATGCAATTCCATCTCATTGCGAAAGTGTAAATATTTATTTGGGTTTTGTCGAAGAAATCACATGAGCTCCTATGGATAACTTAATATTTTTATATAAGTAGGTATAACTTTACATTGAAAAATCAGCCTCATTTAATTAGTCTAGTATAATAAAGTCCATCCGCAACTCATAGAGATTGTGCGTTGTCACATCCAAGAACTATGACGAAAATATGAAAATAATACAACCATCGAACAAATTGGAAGGATTAGTCATAATCAACTCATAGGGATTGTGCGTTGTCACATCCAAGAACTATGACGAAAATATGAAAATAATACAACCATCGAACAAATTGGAAGGATTAGTCATAATCAACTCATAGAGATTGTGCGTTGTCACATCCAAGAACTATGACGAAAATATGAAAATAATACAACCATCGAACAAATTGGAAGGATTAGTCATAATCAACTCATAGAGATTGTGCGTTGTCACATCCAAGAACTATGACGAAAATATGAAAATAATACAACCATCGAACAAATTGGAAGGATTAGTCATAATCACTAAGTTTTGTAGATATTTATGCAATTATAGTTATACAGGTGCTGCTTATTCTTTCTGGTACGGATATTATATTGGTCTTGAATCTGAAATACTCTTAATATATTAAGTCTTTGAAACAGACGTTTTTAATATAATAAGTTCACCTATTCTTTTTGCTGTATATATTTTTAAATCGATGTAATTATCCATCTTTGCCAACGTAGTTTCATTTTATTGATGCCCTCTTTAAAAAATCTGCTGGTTCGAAGACAACAAACTCTTCAAAGGCATTTTGTACTGCCTCTCGAGTAATGAATTTTTTTCTCTCCAAAAATTTAACCGAATGCTGGAAAAATTAGAAGTCTGTAAGTTCAGTCTGCAAGTTCTGGTAAGTACGGCGGATAAGGGAGAGTTTCTAAACCCAGTTCTTGTGAGTATGAGGTCGCGCGTTGTTATGCAGGAACAACGGTGACGAGCGATTGACCAAAGCTGGTTGGAGACGTGCGAGTTTCTCCATTGTTGTATTTAGTTATTTACAGTACACGTCTGGTTTTGTCCATTTTATAAGAAACTGTGCTGAATCACACCGACCACCAAACAATCACCATCACTTTAGTGGCAGATAGGGGTAAGTTTTCGTTTAGGGCGTTGTTTAGGTGCTAAACCAAGCCAACCAACGTACTGCGCGCTTGCGATTGTCAAACAGAATCTATTTTTGCCGCAGGTAACCATGCGGTTCAAAATTTAATAGTTTGTGTGCCGCAGTTCTTCACAGTACATATGTGCAGTAATGCTCATCCTCCAGTTTCATAAGAAGCTATGATGAATCACAAAGGCGCTAGACCGCCAAATAGTAACCATTACTTTTTTAGGGTAATTTTTCGTTTAGACCGTTGTTTAGGTGCTGAACCAGGATCAAATCAACTTGCTGAGCGCTTGCGACTGTTACACAGAATCCATATTTCTTTGCAGGTAGCAATGCGGTTTTGTCAATATTTTTTACCTTGACTAACTTTAATATTGTTTTGGTTTGATTAATCTATTACTCAATAAAGTTTCATCAGCTTCCACAAACACTTTTAATTCTTCATTGTCGACCAAAGTTTTGACAGCCACGTGGTTTATGTTGCAGGTCAAAACTTCCAGAAAGAAAGCGGGCAAACCAATAATAGAAGGTGCGTTCCTTTATAGTATTCACCTCGTAAACATCGTTGATGTTGCGTGTCGCTTGTGCCGAGTTGCCACTTCGACGGTACTCATATTTCGTAATTATTCGAATTTTTAACGTATCCATGATAAAGAAAAAGATTTTAAAATGTAATGAAAACATAACGCTAACCAATGAAAAGATAACTAATTAAAAATATTCCATGTTTATAAAATAAAATTAATTAAAATTAATATTCTTAGTCAAACAAAAAATTAATTTGATTGACAGTACTACAGAACGGTAATTTCATAGGCAAAGACCTATTACTTGTTTCCGTCTTTTTATAGCTATTATAGGTAAATAAGGTATAATAAAAGAACTTGCATATTTACTGTTTTATTTTGAAAATATAAATATAACGCTTTTCATAGCTTATGATGAGATAATGATATCCTCAAGGGCGTTAAAATTTATTCAATAATTTTAACAATTTAATTATTCGGTTAAAGATGAAAAACATAAAAAAAATCTGCATTTGCTATTATCTTGTATGTATATTTATGTGGGATATGAGAGTGTGTATAAAATAAAAATACAAATCTGTGGCGGCGCTGTCGTCGCGCCGCAAGCACAACCCACCGAAGCCTAAATCACGCTATCAGAATTCCGAATCATAAACAGTATATATAGAACATCTCCGAACTATCACACGGAGCGTTGTGCGCTCCCCAGGCAGAACACCTTGCCCGGCGGGAGATCTCCCCTTTTCCTTCCACGGCCACAGTGGTGACCCTGACGTGATTTCGAGCAACCTTCGGAAACTTCAAGCTACATCATCGTCATAAAATACCCCACCCATTCGCTCCCGAGCAGATTCGTCTGCAGTCTTCATATCCTGCAAGCCATCTTGCTTCACAAGGTTCATCGCAGCACTGGAATAATAATGCTTCCTGTTCCTTCAAGCTACTCTCTGCGCTATACAGTGTTCGGCACGGCTTTGAGCCTTACTGCTCACCTCTGCTTCACGGTACTTTCGCAGATCTCTTGCCTTCTTCTCGACTCACCGCAAACTACAAGGCAATCTCCTGGCACTTGGACATTCGTCGACAACGAGACTGGGGTGATGTAGCGGCGCTGTCATCACGCCGCAAGTGAAACACACCGAAGCTTAAATCACGCTTTCAGAATTCCGAATCAGAAACAGATATAGAACATCTCCGAACTATCACACGAAGCGTTGGCCGCTCCCTGGGCAGAACACCCTGCTTGGCGGGAGATCTCATCTTTTCCTTCCACGGCCACAAATCTATTGATTTGATTTACGTAAAAAAGTTCTTATCATATTATTCTTTATCACTCGTAGGCTGTTACAAAATAGTGATGTTTAAAAAAATGCTTAAAACCGATTTTGAATCAAAACTTAAAGGGCTATAGTCTGTTTTTTTATCTCTGAGACTAAACTGATATTACGTGGGTTATCAGGATTTTTGAAATTTTTAAAAATGATGTGTCACTACCGGAAATTAAAGTTAAAAATTAAGTAAAATGATATGCATTTTTCAAAATAAGTTATCATGAAAAAATGTGTAGATACTTATTTAAAATGTAATAATACAAAATTAATGACGTTTAATTATGTACTCGTATAATGTGAAATATATATTTTTAATTAATCAATTAATTAATTGCGGGTATATTATTTAGAAACAGAGAACGATTCCATGTCTGAAAAATATTCTAAATGATCAGACTCGCCACCTACTTCTATACTAAATCTGTTACTAATGTCATCGACTTTAGGGTCCAGATGACACATTTTATCACAGTATGTTTATTAAATTACTTTTATATTTGTAGATTATAATATTGTTTATAGTGCACTCTACCCATTAATTAACTTTTCACTTATTTTTATTTCCTAATTAGGTTGTCTGGAAGAAATTGCTGCATAGCAATAAGACCGCCTTTTGTTTTTCTCTTTGTTTGTTTCTTGTTATGTTGTTTTCTTAATGTTCAATAAAGGCTGTTGTATTATTGTTTTCTTAATGTTCAATAAAGGCTGTTGTATTAATCTCTACAGATTCGCCTCATGTTTCAATATTATGATTTTAGTAATGAAGGCTATTTTATTATAAAAATAGCGTTCATTATCTTATTGCATATAAACAAATAACAGATAAATATTTAAAAACGTTGTGGTTTTAGCAGGAAGTTGACATAAATTTGAAAATGAATTATATTTAGTATTTGAAACAAATTTTATTAAACAAAAAACAACAAAAAAAACTACACTTTCCAACCCATTTCGTCGAAAATCTGTTGAGTTATTGTGTTTGCGTCTGCGCATGCTGAGCTCAGCTAGTTTGGATGAACGCAAACACTTGGATAGTGAAGTTTTTCGTACAATTGGCAAGTTTGAAAAAGTGTGTTTTTCATAAAGCCTGTGCTAAACTTATTTTATTCCATTTTGTTAACTCATAGGAGTCCACTGCTGACCACTGCAGGCGGTGACAGTGAAAGGATATAACGATTGGGCCGCAGCAATCGCCTACTATTATGAGAATATCCAAAAAGCATGCAGCATATTTGAATTTACTTATATAAAGCCGACTTTTTAGTCCGATAATAGCGGCAGTAAGAAAATTAACCTGATGCGTGTTATTGCCAGTTATAATCTCGGACATAATATAAAACAATGTGTATTTATTACTCTTGGGGAACGCGTACTACTAGGGAATGAAGAGTCAGATTTTTTATTTAAGTAACTTAAGTAAAACATTTTCAAAAATTACAATGTAACTAATGTATATTTAATTAGATGATTTTCAGTAATGGCCGTTTGTCACATTTACGTGGTAGAGCCATGCTGCAGCTATATTAGTTGTAGCACGAATGGGTCGGATCAATCGGTGTAGGAACACGTACACCAGCGTAAAATATCAGCTAAAGTTTGTAATGTATCGCATTGTGAGTGTAGAGAACCGGAGACCGTTTTTTTTACTAGAAACGAGGCATTTCATCCTAGTCCTCAAATGTGACGATGCATCTGCATTTTGATTCTTAATCGAGGATAAATGTAGATAACTCTGAGTCACAGCTTCCACTTACCAACGGGTGGACTGTGTACTCGTTTGTCACCCGTATTCTTTAAAAAAAATTATCATCTTAGTTAGGACCTTTATTTACGTAGTGTTTGTTTAGTAACTTTGTTATTTTAGATGTCTAATGGAAGAATGAATATTCACTAAAGCAATCAAAAGCTGTTAGTTGTACTTTATAATTATTTTAATCTAAAGAACTCCGTTCATGAAGTAGGCGCTCTAAAGGGTTCGGGACTTAAAATGGTCCCTATTTAAGTTGTATAAGGTTCACATCAGTGAATTCTTTATAAATTAATCCCTCCCCGCTTGGAAAATGGCTCACACTATTTCTTTAAAAATATACTGGTACTACGCTCTCCTACATTTTAAAAAAAAAGTGAGGGAAGCACACAGCTTCACACACGCAGTGTGCGGTTAACGCCAATTAACCAACAGGTTCACCCCGAAGAGATATATTAAATTGGGAACTGGACCGTAGTCCACAGCAAAATAACTGCCGAATCGGTAAAAGAGGGTCTGGGTCCTTAGTTGTGCGTAAGCATAAACATCAGTCAACATTCAGTTTTAATTATATGATCTACTCAGTTTTTCCACCGCTGCCGGTTCACTTGACGAAGCCCTTCGTAGAAAAGGTTTCATACTTCATTCAATTTGAATTAGTTCCAGTGTCATCTTCTGCGTACGCCAAATTTTGTTTTTCCACAAAATTGTATAATATCGTACATTCTTGTCAGAATTTCATACTATTTTTGTTTCCTTTGCCATTGTCTTGTTCTTTTATATCGATTGTATGTCCTTTTTGAATCCCATTTTCTAACTCCTTCCATTTGCAAAAAATTTCGTTATGATGTGCATTTGATTCGTGATTGGCTTACCTTGGGTTTCAATTTCCACCAAGTATTAAATCCGTCGGAATAGTAAACATAATTGGCGTTTTTAAATAAACGACAACAGAAGCAAGATAATGAAGCTTTCGAAAGAGGATATGCCATCCAGGAGCGTAAAACTTTTTCGCCGTTTGGCAATGTGCGGTAAAACCGATCGTTAATCAGCCGTCTTGATACTAGTTTAGGTTTTGTAGAGTCCGTGTCTGACTGAATCGTGCGTAATACTGTTGTCTCTTTAGAGAAATCTGTATTCATGTGTTGAACGACTTCAGGGCCTCCCTATATCAAAATATCAAAAGTATAAATTATATCCTATATCAAAAGTATAAATTAATTTTTACGTGGTAGAGCCATGCTGCAGTTATATTAGTAGTATAGTTGTAGCACGAATGGGTCGGCTCGACCGGGGAAGGACCACGCTCTCACAGAATACCAGCGTGAAATAGTAGCTTAATGCTGCTGTATTTCGTATGGTGAGTGTAGAGAACCGGAGACACTTTTTACTGGAAATGAGGCATTCCATCTCAGTCCTCACGGGTGACAACGCATCTGCTTTTTGATTTGTAATGGAAGATAGATGTAGATGTCTATGGGCCGCAGCAACCACTTACCATCAGGTGGACTGTGTGCTCGTTTGTCAGCCTATTCTATAAAAAAAAAAAAATTCAAACATGAGGTTGCTAACCTCATGTTTGAATTTATACTTTCAGGCCATTTTCCAATATCGTTGCTGTCAAAATCAGTTATATTTTATTGTTGTTGCAGTGTCGAAATTTCAGCAGTCACAGCAAAAGTATTTGATTCAGACAAATACGTACTATTAATCAAAGGTTGCAAGTCATTCGTATCGGGTATTTGTCCTATTTAAGTTTATTTTTGGTTCCGAACATCACTTATCTTTGAATTCTCACTCACAGCCGAAGACCCTGGTGTAGACTCTGGCGAAGCTGGCGTACACTCTGTCGTCTCTGAAACTTTCACAAAGTTCAATAAAGCTCCTTCATTATTCCTGATATCCTCTCCTTTGCTTTCTTCTTATTCTGATAATATGCTCCACTTAATTTTCCCCTTTTTATTTCTAGTTAGAGATGTATTATAAAAGAAAATAAAACAAAATCATTTTTTATTATTAGGTATTTACTGATCCTAAAATAATATTATATTCTTATTTTTAAAACTGTGTTTTAGTTTTCAATTACTCCTCTTGATTTTAATTTTATAGTCCAAGTTCCAATCCAATTTAATGAAAATGCTCTAAAAACATGAAACGTGAATTTTTTTTCCATAATACTTTGATTGTATATCTAGTTTAATCACTGAATTTACGTGTGTGATTGGAGATACAGATAAAAGTTTTATCTATCTATCTATCTAAACGTTTTTGTCAATTCTCAAAAGTTTAGATTTTTAATTCAGTAAGTATTTTATCACAAGTGCGACATATAATTTATTTTTCTATTAAAAATACGCAAGCAAAGATATCCACAGCCACTTTTAAAAATTAAGTTACGAGCTCTGAGAAACTTAACTCCACCGAAGTTTTAATTCAAACTACTTATTTTTCTATCAGACAAAGCGTAAGTTTTTATTTTATTTTTATGTCCTTACAATCTGTATGACATAAATGCGCTGCCCCAATGCATGTTGGTGAACTTCACATGTCTTCAAAATATTTTTTCTTATCCCTCAGACATGCAGGTTTCCTCACGATGTTTTCCTTCACCGCCGATCACGTGGTAAATTAGCACTTAAAATTGCATTTAACAATTTCATTGATGCCGGCGAGGATCGAACCCGGGTTACTCGCGTTCTGTTATATTTACAGGGAGCGTTAACCATCTGAGCTACCACAGCTCTTACTTTATTTTAGAAAAAAATTTAGGAATACTGTATAATGATTTCTTATATTTACGCGAACACTACACATGATTAAAACTACTTTTACGCAAAAATAAACGCGATAAAATCCGTAAAAGTAGTTTTAATCAATACTGTATAACATGGTATTCCTAAAATAAACCGAAATTATGCATGTAATTATTACAATAATTCAATTTATTCCACTAGCAAACATTTGCCGACAGTAGATTGCGCGCGCTTTGTATCCTCATTTTTAAAACCTTTTTGTAAATATATTATAATGTTTTCCTTAATTTTTGTTATACAATCTAGAGAAATTCAAAAATCATAGAGAAAAAGTATTTTTGTTATATGCTATTGGAATAAGAAAGTATACTATTTTTATCTTATTGTTATTAATTTTTTTATTTCCAATTGAAAAAAAATTGTTCGCTTGCCGCCGCCCCTTTTCCCACGCCGCCCGGGGCCATGGATCCCTCTGCGCCCCTCCCCAAGCTATGCCACTGGGTTAGGCCTTCTAAGAAAGGCTGACGTGACGATTGCACACTAGTGTCCACCCAGTGCTTATTTTTATTATGGCCTAGAATGATAAAAAGTGTTATGTGAACGAAATAATTATAACATATGTAACAATATTATAAAGACGATAGTCTCAAGCAGAAATTAAATGCTAATATAATAATAAAAACGTTTATTTTCTCCACCACAGAATGCAAAATTAGTACAAAAGACACATAATAGTGTTTACACAAATGCAATGATGTTGTCAAGGCCGGAGCCTGTACTAGGATTACCTGTTACAGGTCTCTAGGCCTCCAAACTAGCCGGACAGGTCACAGTAATACAAACATAGATACTACAAGATGATAATGCTAGTACCGATCTTCATTATCTGTACATCAGGTATGTTTTTTGACGCCTATGTAGACTATTTTTATCAAAACTTATTTGCAAGAGAACTGCATCACTGATTCACAGAGCGCCAACAGCGAGAAACCCGAGTGTGCTTTTTTTGAGGCACTGGGTTCATGTACATGTACCCATTGCCTCGGACAGGCATACCATTTGAACAAATGTTTATTTAATTTATTACCTACTTTTAATAACCTATATATAAGACTTTTTCTTTGTATTTTTAGCAAATTAGTTATTAATAAGCGTAATTCTTGAAAATGACTGAAATTCTGAGTCATTATTTCCGAAAAATTGATAAATGGTGTAGGTAACTATGAGCTTAAATTATAACCATAGTTTGCAAGCGTCATAATAATGCTTACCAATCATATTTAAAATCACAAATATTAAATAAACAAAGTTAGCATTACCTTGTTCAAGGATGGTGATTCGTTTCTCTAAAAGGAATAAATGAAGTACTTTTCGATGCACAGCTTATAGAGTGAAATCGTCCAATTTATCTTTGAAACTTTATTTAGGGTCAGGTATTTTCGGAGAACTTAAACTTTCATTCTCTTTGTGCTTCATTAGCATCCCGTGGATTGAACCTTTAGATATGTAAAGTATTTTGGCAGTTTTTAAAACACATTCGTTTTTTTAGGCGTCTCGGTTGGAGTATTGATTTTCCTATCAGTATTTCCGTTTCGCTGAGAGATATGAACTTATGTTTTTGTCTTGGTGATTATTTCACATTATTTGACTACTTGCCACCGGGGTTGCCACAGAGTAAAAATATTAGGTGGGATTATTAGGTATAGAATAGATAAAAATGAATATAAAAAAAATTACAAATTTTTCAAGATGGTCCCACAGCTGTGTGTGACGTCTAGGCATGATAAAAGGTGAGAATTCAAACCATCACTAAAATTTTATATTTTTGTGCACCACCCTAAATAATACTAAATAGTATAAAAACTAATTTCAATACATCTTAATTAAGTTCCTACCTAACTAACCTAAGAGATTCATTTTAACAATTTATCAGATTTAATCTCTCAGTCCTCAAGTAGTCGAATCCGACCGCGGCGCCATTCCGTCAAAATCCAAGCACTTTAAACCATTAAAACTTATATTTAGAGACTACTTTTCTATTCAGAAGTTTGACACTATAGAATCAATATAATTTTTTTATCCTCTAGTGCAATTAAAAAAACAAGTTATCCTATGGATGTTTATTTATAATCTACGTTCATTTCGTACGCCGTTTTCGCGTGAATGTTATTTTGTTGATTTTTGGATGTTTCTAGTGTTTTATTAGTGTTTTATTATAAAATTGAGTAATATTTTTTTTGTGAATATAATTTATCTTTTTACGTAAATAATTTCAAGTACCATATATTTAAATAATTGTGATTTTCATGCTACCGACATTCGCTTGGTATATTTTGTTTTTGTTATCAAAATACAATAGTCTTTTTGTAATGAAGTAAAACCTGACTTTTATATAGAGAATTTTGTATAGATTTTATAATGTCGAACTTCTTGATAGAAAAGTAGTCTCTAGATATAAGTTTTAATGGTTTTAGATGCTGCGGGTGGGTGTGGTCGCATGCAACCGCTCGTAATTTGCCGGGTGCATGTGACTGCATGGGATTGAGGGGTTAAATCAAATAAAATTATATGAACAAAAAATAACCAATTCAAAACTAAAAATTAAAGTCAATGTTCCTTTAAAATTTCAAGGTAAGGAATTAGGAAACTAAATAGCATTATTGATACAAATGTTGGTACTATTAAATATGAAATGATGAGCATCCCAACAAAATGACAAACTTAAACTAAAATATAAATCAAATAAATAAAATTGCCATAAATATCCAGTTCTCTTTTACATTTGACTAGTTTTAAAATAAAATAGAAGAGAATTAAAAAAAAAAAACTAAACGCCTACTCTATAGCCTCAAAAACTGAACTAAGACTCAAAGCTTTCGTTAATCTTCAAGTTTAAACAATGAAATAATGATTATTGTCACAAATGCCCAGTTCTATTTTACATTTGACTAGTATTAAAATAAAAGGCTTAAAAGGATTATTTAAACTCCTAAACAACTACGTTATGGTCTCAAAAACTAAAATATAAAACAATCTTTCGTTAATCTTCAAGTCTAAACAATAATAAAATTAAAAATAATTATTGCCACAAATGTACAGTCCTATTTTACATTTGTTACCTATAAGACAGCGGGATGTTTTCGTTCTATGTGCTGTTTTAAATTTATAGTATTGCTCCAAGTTTTTAATGCTTTCGAACAGTACTTGCATATTGCTGTGGTATTATCCTTCTTCGTTATAAAATAAACTTATACGTATGAACTTAATTCGAGATTTTTCATCCAACGCATAGATGCGCCGTTTATAAAATTGAAACATAATGCAAAATTTATTCATCCATAGCATAAATGCGAGCCGTTTCTGAAAATCGATTTAAACACGTAATTTATATAATCGGTTTACTAAAAATCGATTAATCTTACTATAAAAATCGGTAATAAGAAAATAATAATCGATTTAAATAAAAATCGATTTAAATAAAAATCGATTATTTTTTAACATCCTTATAATATAGTGATATCGCATATATCATAGTGTATATCGCGTCGTGCGGCCGTGTGTACTCTCTGGTTTGTAATGTATTATCTATGGTGTGTACGTACGTTAACTTTAATGTTACGCTTTGGAATAGAAAACTTTGAAGCTTATCGTCTAATAAAGATACCATTCAACAAATCGGTATCGTAAAGAACGACACTTCATAAAAGCGCTGTCAACATTATTTAGTCTCAGAGACAGAGATAGAGAGTAAGTATGTTCTGTGCTCAGAGATAAAAAAACAGACTAGAAGATAGTATGAGACACTTTTTGTGTGAAATTGCAAACCATATATACTTAGTTTTGTAAGAATGTTTTTTAAATTTCTTAAAGTTTATGTGATAACATTTAAAAAATATCGCTTTAATTCTATGGAATATCCTCCAAGTTTCTTGGATAAAATATAGTCTAGAATGTAGATCACTCCTGGCATTGCTCTCTATTAATATTCATGAAGTTTTTGCTACAGGAATAGTTTGACATCGAAAGAGGTTTTACATGTACATATATATTATATTATGAAACAGATATGAGAACGATTTCTTGTAAATATAAACCAGGTATTTAAGGTGATGTGGGCATCAAAAACAGATTTTTCATACTTTATAGGTACACAGAAAAGCAATTTTTGTTTTTAAAACTACGAATCCACAATTTCTGAAAGTTAAAGATTTTTCTTAGTGAATTATATTGGCCAAAACACGATTGACACATTTTGGCTGGACAGAAAAAGATCGCAAAGTTTTCTCAAAATCTACAATTTTAGGTAATGAAATCAATTTCATTTAAATTCAGGCTATGTGTTCACCAGTAAATACGTGAGTGAATTATGGGTTTATTTAACAATAAGAGGGTATATATAGTTTTAAAAAGAAAAATCAAATAAATATTCTTCGATTAAAAAGCGCGCGGGCCGACCAAAGAGCCGCCAGTCGCTTATATAAAGTGTGAAAAATTTACTTTTGGTGCCCACTTCACCTTAACGACTTACAATATCTGTACCTAGGGATGTGGTGATAGATTTTTTAACGCCGCGTCGTCAAGGCAAGGTTAAAGTAAAATAAAAATAATAGTTTTGCCAGTATAAAGACTTTTTTTTATAAATTCAATGATTTTAGACTTAAGGAAGGTTAATCATTATTGGAGGAAATAAGCATTACTATTGCTCAATATAATTGGATTAACTAGGAATTATTTAGTAATACTGTGAAATTGTTTGTTTTGTTTTGTCCATGTTCATCTTAAGACCTATCCGCTCGGTCACACCTTTGAGGTCATTGAGCATAGTGCTAAGGTCCTCCAGCGATTCTGCCATAAGGACTATATCGTCGGCAAATCGAAGGTGAGTGATGTACTCGCCATTGATGTTAATACCGTCTTCCAACGCAGCGGTGAAGAGTTTCGGGGATATAACATCACCCTGTCTTACACTTGCAGTTGGATAGGTTTCGAACTCTGGTTTTGTACTCGGATAGCCATCGTAGCCCTTACTGTACAAACACTTCAGCACTTCGATATACCGACAGTCAACTTGGCACTACTGAAGGGACTGTAGCACCGCCCAAATTTCGACAGAATCAAAGGCTTTCTTATAGTTCACATATGCCAGGCAAAGTGGCAGATTGTACTATTCGGTCTTCTGTACAATTTGCCGCAGGGTATGTATGTGGTCTATGGTACTGAAGCCTTTTCGGAAACAGGCTTGTTCGGGAGGCTGGAAGTCATCGAGTCTGCGTGCGATATGATTCGTAATGACTCTCGAAAACAGCACGTAAACGCAGCTCAGAAGGGAAATCGGTCTGTAGCTCTTCAAGACGACAGAGCGACAACGCTTGTCGCCTTTCTTAAAGAACAAGACCACCGCGCTTCTGCTTCACGCCTCCGGAGTAGTGCCACCATGGAGGATGGAATTGAAGAGCTTCTGAAGGACTTCAAGTACCGGTGTTCCACCCGCTTTCAGAAGCTCCGCTGTAATTCTAATAATTATAATGTTTGATGTCCATGTCACACCTATGCCGGTAGTTGTTGGGAGCACTATGCTCGAAGTTGTTGATGAGTACGTTTACCTGGGATCAATAGTCCGACTAGGTAAGTCCAACTTCGACCGAGAGGTCAATCGACGGATTCAACTCGGCTGGGCAGCGTTCGGGAAATTACGACACATCTTCTCGTCAGGTATACCTTAATCTCTGAAAACTAAAGTGTATAACCAGTGCGTATTGCCAGTGACGACTTACGGATCTGAGACGTGGTCCTTCACTGCTGGCCGTATGAGGACGCTCAAGGTCGCTCAGCGGTAGCAGCAGTGGACTTATGGAGGGCTGTAACGATGATGATGACTGTGAAATTGGGTTCGCTATCTTTTAGATTAAGTGTATTAATTAAACATATTCATTTTTATAGTTAACATTACAAAATTACCATGAACTTGTGTTGGCCTTTTTAAATCTATTTATGGAGTACGCTTTTTAAGGAAATATGGATCTGGCAAGATAATGTAACATTTATCCATTCTCGCATTGGTGGATTTGGCGTTTGGCCTTCAACCACCAAACTGCTGGTTCAAATGTATTAAATAATGTTATGCGGTGCGGCTATTAATTTTAATAGAATAGTGGACTGTATATGAGCGCGGTGCGAGCGGTGAATGGAATTTAATTTATTCGTGATACTGCAAATCCCCTAAATTCGGGATATAGGAAGGACGTGAAGGAATGCATGTGCACCCACCTGGACTTCCGCTGATCTGCCTCGTGTCTCGATGGCTGCCGGCTGTCTTCACACTTATCAACTTCACAGATAATCACGAAATATAGCGTTATTGCAAATGTCTATACTTTTTACTATATGCTTGTATAATTCAATATCCAAATTACACAAGGGCGGGAGCGATGATGCGAGATATAAGCGGTGCGGTTGATTGCGTGTCTTCTCAACTTGTGTGAGCCCGTTAACACACGAATGCACATGCTGGGCATAAAGCGGTAGATAGGAAACCGGAAATGGGCTTTGCAGTAATCTTATTGGATAATAATTTAACGAATCCCTTATAAGCGTTAAGCGATAGTGCAAAGTGGCGCGAACACCCCCCCGGCCTTGAGGTATCCTCAACTAGCAAGTAAAGTATAAAAATATAGATATATATAGATAAATACTTATATAGTAGCGAAATGAAGCGACGTTATGACCTAAGAATTAAACTAAATATATAAACGATAATGTAAAATTAACTATATTAATCACTGCGTTGGTAAAGGACACAGTTTGATAAGAGGGCGTTTTAAAGTGGAATTCTTAAGTTTAACTTGCGCAACGCGTACCACACCATCCTTACCGGGAAACAATTCGGTGACAACGCCTAGAGGCCACTGAAGCGGTGGAGTATTATCCACGTCTATTAGAACAATCGTCCCTACAGAAATGGCAGTAGAGTTCTTATTCCACTTCACTCTACTCTGTAATGTGTGTAAGTATTCGAATCTGAAGCGTTTCCAAAAGGACTGAACAAAAGAATCTATTAAAGAAAAACGTGATAACAGATTAATACGTTCCTTGCTTAAATCTGCAGCTGGTAAGCATTCAAGTGGTTTTAAATTTAGAAAATGTGCGGGTGTAAGTGCGGTAGGTTCCGATGGATCACTGCTTAATACATAAAGCGGGCGAGAATTTAAGATACACTCGATCTGACAAAGAGTAGTAAGCATTTCTTCATACGTGAGGATTTGCTTACCTATTACGCGAAACAAATGGGTTTTTACAACCTTAATATTGGACTCCCACAAACCCCCGAAATGTGGAGCGCTTGGAGGGTTGAGTTTCCAAGCAATGCGATTATCAGTGAGCACCTGACTGAATGCCTTATAATATTCTTCTGATTTTAAAAATCCATGTAATTCATGTAAATATGAACGCGAGGCGACAAAATTAGTACCGTTATCGCTGTATATAAATCGACACGGACCTCTACGAGAGATAAATCTCTTAAAAGCGTCTAAAAACCCGCCTAACTTAGATCAGACGCTAATTCTTAATGCACTGCCTTAGTAACGAGGCATATAAATAAACATAAATAAGCCTTTTGGCTTCGTATACCACGTTTAAGCGTCAATGTGATATAAAGTGGGCCCGAAAAATCCACACCTGTGTGTGTAAACGCATTACACTGCTCTAGGCGGCAAGCAGGCAAGGCAGACATCATGGGGTAAATAGGTTTGGGTTTATGTCGAAAACAAATGTTACACCTATGAATGCGGTATCTCACTACACGGCGAGCTGATAATATCCAATATTTCTCCCGTAATGCAGCAAGTAAATACTGAGGACAAGCATGGAAATGTTTATAGTGATAATAATCAATTATAAGATCAACAATATGCCCCTTTTTTGGTAGCAATATTGGATGCCTTTGGGAATCCGATAAAGACGAATAATCTAACCGACCACTTACTCGAAGTACATCGTCCGTGATAAATGGCGATAACCTTCGTAATGTTGATGAACATAGTTGTCCTTTTTTAATATTTTTTATATCTTCGGCGAAAGCGATGCCTCGCACAATTTTAATAACTGAAACTTTCTGAAATCAGAAATCTCTATGTCGGATGCAGTTATAATTTTATTTATGCGCGGTAATTTGTTTAAAACCTTAAAACGTAAACAACGGATCGTAAATACTTATTCCAATTAGAAAATTTTAAACTTAACGAGATAAATGGGTTTTCTTCCATGTCACTGACTTCAAGCGACACAGTCTTTTCTTCTGGTAAACTGATATGAGTTGATGCGAACCTTTGTACAGGCCATTCTTTACACGGCAAGGAAACCCACGAAGGCCCATGTAACCAAAGGTCACAATTTAAAATTTGTGAGGGTAACAGTCCACGCGAAATATGATCTGCAGGATTTTCCGAGCCGGCGATGTGGTAAAAGTTATCCGGTAATAAATAGGACGGTATTTGCGAAATACGGTTAGCAACAAAGGTGTTGAACTTATGCGGTGAAGAACACGCCGAACAGAGCGCGACTTCCGAATCTGAAAACGCATAAATGTTGTCGATCGGATGCCTCAATGACAACGAATCGTAAACGGTGCGTACTAACTTAGCGAGCAAAACCAAGGCACACAACTCAAGCCTGGCTAAAGTTATAACCTTTAATGGGGACACCCGAGATTTAGAACATAGGAGCGTTATAATTGGAGGATTATTTCCGTTAACAACATGCGAATAGACGACACACCCGTAAGCTTTTTCACTAGCGTCAGCGAAGGCTAGTAGCGACACATGAGATTTTTTATTTACGCCGATATGACGTGGAATCTGTAAATGTGAGATTAAAGGTAACTCTGATATATATCGCTGCCATGTATTGACAATATTAGTGGGTGGAGTCTCATCCCAGTTAAGTTTAAAAACCCACAAGGCTTTAATTAATAATTTGGCGTAAAGTATTACTGTACCGACAAGTCCTAAAACATCGTACAAGCGAGCGGTTGCGGGGAGGATAGCGCGTTTGGTACAAGTGACCGGTGGCGGCGAAACAAGAAAGGAGAACTTATCGGTAGCGGGATACCAACGAAGGCCTAAAATTTTTAAAATGTCATTATCATCAAATGATACCGAGTCTTGTTGACGATGTGATGCTGGTATATGTTGTAAAAGCTCCTTGCAGTTACTTGTCCACTTAACCAAATCGAATCCACCTTGGCGAAACATTTGGATACACTACAGAAGCAGCAAGGGGATAGGACTCCCTTTCGTCAGCGGCTAACAGGCGTAAAGTGCGAAGTGCGAGGAAAGGGGAAGAACGTAATCCGAATGTGACGCGATTAAATTCATATGTTCGTATAGTTTCTTCTGTAGAAAACCGATATAAAATGCGTTGAAAAGCGCGATGGAATTTTTGGACTTCGATATTTATTTATTTATTTGCTTCTTAGTATGTATGTTACATGATATACTGTTAAATACTATGCATACACACTAAGTCTCTAATGGAGACATGCAAATTTATTTATTCTTAGAAATTATATTTATACAAAATTAACACATCGAAGTCAATCATTATTAAATCATTAAATTAGCAACAACAAACAATCCATCCAATTATATTCTAAAGATATCAAAAGTACAACTAAAATAAAAAAAATAAAAAAAAATTATAATTAACAAATAAAGTAAATTAAATTAAACAATATTATATACCATGTCAGTTAATAACAAAAAAATGTCAATTATGAGCTATAGTCCTATAAAAGTTTTCATCAGTAATTTAAAAGCTCGTTTACGGAGTAAAATGTTTTTTGAAGAAGCCACTGGTATAATTTATTTTGAAATGTTTTTATAGGAAGATCTTTGATTATGTTTGGTATTTTATTATATATTGTTTTACCCATCCAGTAACAATTTTTGCTAAAGCATTTACTTTTCGGTATTTCGCTAATTACTATCCGATCTGGGTATCTCGTGTTCATGGATACCACTTCTTTGTTAAGTTTATAAAAACTTTTCCCGTGTTGTTTTACAAATTTAGCAACTTCTAATATATACAAACAAGGCACGGGTAAGATTCCCAGTGTCTTAAATAGAGGTCGACATGAAACATCTGGGCCCACACCATGAATGGCACGAACACATTTTTTTTGTGCAATAAAAACTTTATTAATCTCTGCACTGTTGCCCCAAATTATAATTCCGTAGCGGATAATCGACTCAATATATGCAAAATAAGTCATAATTGCAGTTTGTTTTGTTGCCACTTTTGTTAGTCTATAAAGCGCATACGTGAACCTGTTTATTTTATTACATATTTTACAAACTTGTTCTTTCCACTTTAATTCTTTGTCAATAATTATACCTAGGAATGTCATATTAGTTGCACTACAAAGAGTTTGTCCATTATAATTAATATTTATTAAATTATTATTTATATTATTGAAATTTATATATTGAGTTTTACTTAAGTTTTTTTTTTTTTTTTTTTTTCTTTATCTATATAATTTTCTCACCTGGTTGGGTGCTATAAATATATAATTATAAATTAAAATGAAAAGATAAATATACATAAATATCAATAAAATAAAATAAATACAAAAACTACATAAATAAATAAGATCCAACCAGATGGGAGCCCTCGGCAGGGGAGACCAAACGGCCGAGGGTTAGGGGGAAAGGGAAAGAAACCGGCGGACGATGCGGGCGGTATCGAGAAGCACCGCCTTCTGCATTTGAGCCCGGAGCGGTCCGTCACGGAGTCCCAGTCGCCTCAGATGACCCGAGAGGCTGACTGGGATTAGCCCATTCGCAGAGACGACTACAGGAATAATTTCGGTCGGCACACCACCCCACATGTCGGTCACCTCGTGAGCCAGGTCCAGATATTTTGTTCGTTTATCCGTTTCGGCTTTCACGAGGTTCTCGTCATACGGAATGGTAATGTCGATGAAAAATATCCTTGACTGTGCCCGGTCCATCAGCACAATATCAGGCTTATTCGCAAGAATAGTCCTGTCTGTGATGATGGCCCGGTCCCAGTAGAGTCTGGCGCGGTCATTTTCGAGCACGGCTTCCGGCAAGTACTTGTAATACGGCAATTTCCGGTCCACGAGACCGTATTTCAGAGCGAGCTCCTGGTGTAGAATTCTGGCTACTAGGTTGTGCCTGTGCAAGTACTCAGAGTTAGAAAGCGCCGAACAACCGGAGATGACATGCCTAAGTGACTCACCGGGATGGCGACAAGCTCGACAGACGTCGACGGTGCCATCCTTTAGGATGTATCTCCGATAGTTGTTGGTCTTAATAACCTGATCCTGTATTGCACAGACAAAACCCTCGGTTTCCCCGAAGAGGTCGCCGAAACGTAGCCAGTTGAGGGAGGCGACTGTATCTACGAAGGGCTCATGAAGAGCCCTGTAGTACCTCCCGTGGAGCTCTTTCTCCTTCCATACGGTCTCCCGATCGGAAATGCTAAGCACTGCTGGGTCCTGCCATTGCTCGTGGGCTAAGGATAGAGGGGTAAGCCCTTTATCACTAGAAACGACGTCATTATAGAATGGATCATCCGATCTCGTCAGGAAGTAATTACGGAGGCTGCACACTTCGCGATTATGCATGGTGAGCGCGCTCAAGAAGCCACGCCCACCATGCTTTCGCGGCAAGTACAGCCTCATTACCGACGATCTCGGATGATGCATCCTGTGGGACGTCCTGGTAGTGCGGACTTTTCTATCCAGGGCGTTAAGTTCAGTCTTAGTCCACCTGAGTATGCCAAAGGTATACATGAGGACAGGCATGACCCAGCCGTTATATGCGTGTGTCTTATTCACACCGGACAAAAGGCTGTTAAGCACTTTGGTCAAGCGTGCATAAAACACGTCGCAAACTGACTGTTTCATACCAGCCTCATCGATACCGATGTTCTGTGACATACCCAGGTATCGGTATGTTTCAGCCTCGGAAAGGGTCCTTAAGTTGACGGGCATAGAGAAGTCTATGCCCTCAGAGTTAGCAACCCTCCCCCTTTCAACATGGAGGACCGCACACTTATCCGTTCCCAGCTCCATTCCAATAGAATTGCTAAATTCACAAGTGATGTTTAGCAATTCCATAAGATGGGAGCGACTGGAGGCGAATAATTTGAGGTCATCCATATAGAAAAGGTGGGTCACTTTTGTACCTCCTTTCCTAAGCTGAAATCCCCTCCCGGAGCCCTCCAGTAAGGTACTGAGAGGGTTCAGAGAGAGGCAGAACCAGATTGGACTCAGACAATCGCCCTGGAAGATACCCCTTCTTATCCTTATGTGGTGCTCCGCAGCCATCATCCGCTCGCCCAGATGACAAAGGATCGTACTCCACTGCCCCATACACTGCTCGAGGAAGTCTCTAACTGTACAGTCAATCTTGTACAGCTCGAGGACCCTCTTTAGCCATGTATGGGGCACCGAGTCGAACGCCTTTCTGTAGTCTATCCAGGCGGCAGAGAAGTTCCGACGGTTGCGTTTCACCACTTTGCCTATGACCGCGTCAATGAGGAGTGGTTCCTTGGTTCCACGACCACCGCCCCGACATCCATTTTGAGCGCGTGACATCACCTGGTTTAGCTCCAGGTGCCGAGTGATTCTCGCGCTCAAAATGGATGTCAGTGTCTTATATATGGTGGGTAGACACGTGATGGGGCGGTATTTGCTCGGGTCTGTGGTATCCTGATCTTTAGGAACCAAGTGAGTGATCCCAGTAGTGAAGAGGCTCGGGAGCGACTTCTGGTCGAGAGCCTCTTGAAACTGTCGGGCGAGCACAGCGTGACACACTATGAACCCCTTCAGCCAGTAATGATGCAACCCGTCGAGCCCCGGACATTTCCAGTTCGGGGCCCTACGGACCGCCTCAGCCACGTCTTCCGGCGTTATGGTGATGGGGTCCATAGGCGTAACACTCGCACCCTGGCTCGCCACAACTTCCATCCAAGGGCCCTCGCTGTGGTTTACGGGCTCTGACCACAGGCCACGCCAGAATGCGATAATGTCAGCCTGATCCGGTCCTTGGCCCGCTCCACATACCTTTGGTCGCTCCAATGATTTATAGAGCCTCTTCTGATCACTCTGGAAGAGACGATTCTGGTTGAACCGCCTTGACCTCTCGGTAAATCGTCGAATCCGCTTCCCCCAAGCAGCGATCTTTCGCTTCAGGTCGTCTATGCGCTCCGTTAGTTTCTGCGTGATATCCGGCTGGGACAAACTGATATTTGTCCCAGCAAACGCCATCCTAACGGTGCGCATAATCCTCGGTCTATTATTACCCGACCTGAAGCTTGTCAGTCTGCCGATAAGGGCCCTAGCCTTTGCGATACGGTCCTCGATTCTTTTTCTCCAGGCTGGGATGGCGCTACTTTGTGTTTACTTAAGTTTATTGTTAAATTATTATTACTTAGCCATTAAGTTACGTCAGATATTGTTTGATTAATGTCAAAATTATGTTTTGTTAGTGACATATTTTTATTTGTTGTGACTATTACTGCGACGTCATCTGCGAATAAAATACTTCTATATTTAGTAATTTCAGGTAAGTCGTTTAAATATATCAAAAATAAAAGTGGACCTAGTACACTACCCTGAGGTACCCCAAACGCATTTTTTCTAAATTTGGATCTATAACTTTGACTTACATGTCTATTGTCAAGTTTTAGCACCTCAACACATTGATGCCTGTTTTGTATGAATGACTTAATCCAGTGATATGCTTGGCCTCTAATTCCGTTTTGATCTAATTTGAACAAAAGCTGATCGTGTGATACGAAGTCAAAAGCTTTTGACATGTCAAAGAAGATGGCCGTAGTAAATAGTCCGTCATTAGTATTTTGTAAAATATTTTTTATTAAATTAAAAGCGGCCAGTGTCGTGGATTTTGATTTTTGAAATCCATACTGAGTTGGATTTATTCTATTAAACTTATTTAGGAAAGTCATGACCTTCTTGTGCATGACCTTTTCAAAAATTTTTGATAATATAGGTACCAATGTCACTGGACGGTAATTTTCCATTAGTGTTTTTTCTTCCTTTTTATATAATGGTTTTACAATAGACGTTTTTAATTTTTCTGGAAAGGCGCCAGATTCCATTGATAAATTAACTAAATAGGCTAATACTTTACTAATTTGATTTTTGCACGCTTTGATAACATTTGTACATATGCCATCATAACCTTCTGAATTTGTATTATTTAATGTCATTATAATTTTACTTATATCATATTCATCGACCGGTGTTAAATAAATTGAATTTTGAAGTTTATTTTTTGTATTACTGTATATAATTTTATTATTTATTTTATTTGTCAAATTAATATAGTAATTATTAAAGGCTTCAGCTATTTTCATAGGTTTAGTTATTATAAAGTTATTGTGCTTAATTAAGTCAATGTGTCTATCTGCTGCTATATGCCCTAGTTCATTCTTAATAATTTTCCAAGTTGATTTTACAATATTTTTACTATTGAGTATAAACTTATTATTACTATGTTTTTTTGCGTAATTGATGCATCTTCTTAGAATCCTTGTGTAATTGTTATATGCAACTTTATTATGATTTGTTTTATTAATGTAATATTTGTAACGTAATATTTTTTTCGTAGAACAACTTTTTTTAATACCTTTTGATATCCATTTTATATGTGGTCCAATGTTAGATTTAATTTTTATTACCGGAAAGCAAAGTTTATAAAACAGTTGAAACAGTTCATAAAATTTATTGAAAGCTAGATCTAGGTCAGTTTCCAGAAACACTTCAGAAAACGATAAACTTTCTAAATAAGATTGAAACTTATTAATGTTTTCTTGAGTATAACTTCTTTTGAAAGAGAAAACAATTTTTGGTAGGACCTTCTTTTTGCTTACGGTAAACCTTAACATTTGAGCAGTTTCGTGATCCGATAACGAAAGTGGAAGAATTTTCGCAGTGGCATTTGGTATATTACTAATAACGTGATCAATACAGGACTGTCCTCTAGTAGGTCTTGTAATATGCAGATGAAAATTAAATGTTTTAATAATATATGTAAATGTAGTCGTAACATTATCATTTACTAGTGTATTAATGTTTATATCGCCGGCTATTACAATCTTTTTTTTTGAATATTTATAATTACATTTATACAATAACAATTCAAGTTTTTGAAAAAAACAATCACAATGTCGTTTTATTTTAGTCGGTGTTCGATATAAACATATAATTAATATATTGCTATGGGGGATTAACACAGAACAACATTCAAAATGGAACGAGACAGCCAAGTCATCAAAACAAGTTATCTTTTTAAAAGGCATTCCTCTTTTAACCATAATACAAGATCCACCTCGTTTTTTGTTCCGTGAAAAATACGACGCTATTTCATAGTTTTTAATTATCATATTCTTTTCTTCTCCAGATTTTACAAAAGTTTCCGTAAAACAAAGGACATCTGGATTTATTTTATCCTTAAGCTCTGAAAGTGTAATTTCGATTATTTCCTTTTTAGACAACAGACCTTGAATATTTTGATGCAATATATTAAAGCCGTTGGCAGACTTAGGAACGAAAAAAAGTTGCATTATTTAGCGTGGGCGTCGATGTAGTTTGTAACATTTTATTCTTATTGGGAAAATAATAGGGTATAGTTCCTTTTTTAGCGGCCTTCATATTATTAGAGCATATTAAGCTCGATTGCAATGTTTGTGTTGTCTTGTCAATATGTGTTACGTTTACTGCCTTGAAATAATAAGGGATAGTGCCTTTTTTCTTAGGCTATTTACGTTGTGATATTTTCTGTGCATCATTAGCGTTTTTTTGTAATATTTTTATGTGTCGCATTGTATTTTTAAATGTAAGAAACTGTAGATTATATTCATTTACATCTATATTAAAGTTGATTTTTTTGCAAATATAATTTAAATAGAATTTCATATTTACATTACGATATTTCATATATATAAAAGTACAATTTTTTAAATATTTAGACCATAAATAAAATTTATTATTTAATTTATATACATTTAGATATGGATTATAATTAACGGGCATAATATAAACAGTGACTTCCTTCAAAATGTTGAGAATGGAACAAAAATTAAAATACACAAGTACATTTGCCTAACATCTGCAAAGAAAGCGATGCGATAAACTCTAACGTTTAATAAAATATTAAAATGTCTGTTTGTAAATTTTGCCCGGTGTGCAAAATGTCATTCAAAGAAATATCGTTATCCGACTTAGCACTAGCGTCTAAAACGATGCGCAACTTCGTTGTGCTTTTATCATTCCGCATGACAGGGTGATGCGGCAAATAAAAAGAAGGCTGTATACAATCATTATCAGAAACAACGGATAAAATACCCTTATTAATGTATTCACGTATAACAACATTGTATTGATCGCGAAGATCGGGATATTTGTTAAAGCGTTTTTCCAAAAGTAAGAGGCGTTTTTTTTGCATTCATTAAAGAGTCACCCAATATGTCGGGCCTTTTCTTAAATGGCAGGGCGACCACATACCGTCCGTCGTTTTGGCGGTAAGTAGTAGAAGTATAAATGTCTTCACATTCCTGCTCATCACGGCTCAAATATATTTTTTGCGGAAGTTCTTCAATTTTCCAAAATTTTTCCATTATATCATTAAGACAATTTTGATTTAAATTTGTATCGTAAGAACAGGAAACAAATGAACGCGGGGAATGATGTGATATAGCGACTTCAGCATCACCCATAATAATATATCCGAGTGATGTTTCTATGGCACTAGGCCAGGACTACTACTACACTAGGACAAAAGTTTTATGTAGGTATTGACCCCCAATAAAATATCTAGACCCAGGTTGATAAAACTGATCATCTGCTAAGCGTATTTTATCTAAATAGCGAATTTTTGAAACATCTACTATCGAATCTGGCAACTGACCCGTGATGATCGGAACAACTAATGGTTCAATATGATAAAATTTTTTATCATTAAAACGAGACGTGAACTGCAGTGAAGTGACTCCTAAAGTCTTTTGGGACACCCACCGATCCCGTGTACTTCGGTAAAACGATTTTTATTCGAAACGGAAAGAAATAAGCGTTTACAACAATCTTTCGTAATATAGTCGCTTTGGGATCCGGGGTCAACTAAACACCGAATAAAATGTTCATTGTCGTACTTATCTACGACCTTTATTTTTGCAGTCCCCAATAAAGTAGTATAGCGCGGGAGAGTACTATAATCGCGAGAAATATTACATGAAGAGGTAAGTGTTTTTTCATCTTCCACCGTATTCGAATTGTGAGCGACATAAGAATTAACCTTATTATCGTTAACTGCGCGGTAATTAATCGAATGCGCGCTGCATGCATTAGCGTTACGCGTCTGCACAATCTCGTGGAGAGTGTAACGTATTGCTACTACGAAAAGCAGTCTTAGAGCCATTCTGATTCGGGTCAGAATGAATTAAAGAATGGTGGCGCCGCGCGCAGTATACGCACTTACGCTTCGATTTACAAAAAGAAGTCGAGTGTTTATTACTTAAACAATTAATACAACAATTGTTTTGTTTAATAATATCGTAACGTTGTTGTGTATTTAATTTTAAAAAGCGTGGACAAACATACAAGTGTTCATGATCATTTGATTTACAAAAGATACATGAATGCGAAGGATCTGTATTAATAAATGTTTTACTAAATTTATTTGAAAGTGATTTGTTTCGATTATTATTGGATGTAGATAAAGTATGCGAATTATTAAATGTATGGCATATAGCCCTATTCTGTTCGTATAAAAATTGTACTAAAGAGGCGTAGTTTGGTATGCTAATTGTGCGACAAGACATTTCAAATGACTTAACAGTGTCATGATCTAATTTTCTAAGTGCAATATTTAAAAACAAAAAATCAGCTAAGTCCTCAATTTTTAATTGCTTTAGAGCATTAATTGAAGCATCAAATTTGTCCATAAATTTATGATAACCTCCTGTTGTGTTTGCGTTCACCTGTGTTAAATCCAATAGTTGATTTGCGAGTGTGCGTTCGTCATTATATCTTCCTAAAAGCGCATTCCAAATAATAGAATAATTTTCTGCGGTAGGGGCTAACCCTGCACAAACTGATAACGCCCTGTCACTCAATTTGTTAACCAAATAATAAACACGTTCGGCATCAGTTAATTGTAAATTGTCGTGAATTAATGTCTTAAATTGTTGATAAAACATGGACCACTGGCGTATGTCTCCGTTAAATGACGTTAATTCAATTGGCGGAAGTGAAGTTTTTAATTTAGTAGGAAATATATTTTCTAACGTAACAGTGGAAGGCAATGTGGATATTTTCGTAATTTGGCACTTAATACGACTATATAAATCTTCAAATGAGTTTCAAGCCTCGTAATCAACGTCTGCATTAGGGTTTAATTTTAAATGTTTAGTATTATAATTATCTAGAACTTCTTGAAACTCACTACGTAATTGTTCTATATTCGAAGCGATGCTAAGAAATAAATTCTGCTCGTCCAAGGAATTAAATGCGCCCTTTGAGGTCTCGTAAATTTTTTGTAATCGTTCGTAAATATAATTACGTTTAGCGATAATAACTTTTAAACTAACTTCTTCATCCGAAACCAGTTTCGATTCTTTGCTTCTCGTCGTCATTTTCAACAAACAAATGCGGACTAAAGTTATTGCGATAAGTGACGGTAGAATTAGTTAACTGGGGAACGAAGTAATCTCGCGTTACTAGGAAGATGGCGGTTAATCAACAAGAAAAATATCATTAATGGAATAATGAAGCGGTGTGGTATGCGTTACAAAGGTATTATAATACGTGTAATAAGCGATGCGGGACAAATAAATATTGTAGTTAGTATAATTAGAACTACAATTTATTATGATTTAATAATATATACGTATATAATTTTTTGTAATATATAAAAAAAATGAATTTACTTCTCCGGGCCTAAAGGTTAATTTAATCCCGGCCGAAGTGACCAAAAAATATGTGGTGGATTTGGCGTTTGGCCTTCAACCACCAAACTTCTGGTTCAAATGTGTTAAATAACGTTATGCGGTGCGGCTATTAATTTTAATAGAATAGTGGACTGTATATGAGCGCGGTGCGAGTGGTGAAGGGAATTTAATTTATTCGTGATACTGCAAATCCCCTAAATTCGGGATATAGGAAGGACGTGAAGGAATGCATGTGCACCCACCTGGACTTCCGCTGATCTGCCTCGTGTCTCGATGGCTGCCGGCTGTCTTCACACTTATCAACTTCACAGATAATCACGAAATATAGCGTTATTGCAAATGTCTATACTTTTTACTATATACTTGTATAATTCAACATCCAAATTACACAAGGGCGGGAGCGATGATGCGAGATATAAGCGGTGCGGTTGATTGCGTATCTTCTCAACTTGTGTGAGCCCGTTAACACACGAATGCACATGCTGGGCATAAAGCGGTAGATAGGAAACCGGAAATGGGCTTTGCAGTAATCTTATTGGATAATAATTTAACGAATCCCTTATAAGCGTTAAGCGATAGTGCAAAGTGGCGCGAACACGCATGCTGAAAGGCTGGTTGGTGAGGGAACAAACAAACAGACAAGTTAGTATTTATCAGTACAATATTTCCTTTTAAATTTTCTTTTGTATGTAGCACGTTTATATTTCGTAGTAGTGTTTGAAACTTAAGGATCTGCTTCTTAATCATATAAATGAAATATTATTAATAGAGGTGAGAAACTAACACCAATATATATATATATATATATATATATATATATATATATATATATATATATATATATATATATATATATATATATATATATATATATATATATATTTCAATAAAGAATAAGATGTAGGGTATTTGTCCCTTATTAAAGATTCTATGAATCTCTCGTGGTCAATAAGTTCTCGTCCTTGTTATTCACTTTACGAAACAGCGGAATTATAGACGTATATTTTTAAACCTGATGTTTAATAAAGAACCCTTTTATATAGAATACCTGCAACATAATTCCGAAATATGTTAAGAAAATTAAATAATCCATACAACCATAAAATTTTAATAATTCAAAGGTTGATGGTGTTGGGGATAAATTTAATAGCTCGCACAGTTTTTGACGTTAAGAAATCTATGTATATCACAGGGCGGATTGAATATCATAATATATTCAAGCTTAAAATTCATCGAGGCTAATTCAAAAATGCAGCATACATTATTTTAATATCCGCATTATAATCTAATTGCTTGAAATAAAAAATCGGTATGTTTATTTTAGGAGCTGCTATAGTTTGATGAAAATGACGCTAATCTAATAGCTAATCATATCTTACTCTTCTTGTTGTTTGATATATATGATTATTTGATATATTTATATACTTTATTATTATTACATAAAGGATCTACAGTACTACATTCCTTATTAAATTTGTGAATAAATATACTGAGATATTACTTGAAATTCCTTTGGTGTATATGTAATATATATTCAAAAAACTGTTTTGATAATCTTAGAGTCTTATCGCTATTGTAAATTTCAAGGTTGCAAGGGGATATGTGTCGCATTTTTTTAAAATATTTAGTGACTGTAAGTGATAGCGAACTATAAAAATTAATATATGATATATTCGTATGTATAATATAAAATAAACATTGCTTTCGGTTCAATAAAAATATTTGTACGCTTTTCTTTAATTCTATATATTAACAATGATGTAACAAGTGTATGATAAATTAACCAAGAAGAGAAGCGATAACTGAATCGGGTACACCTCCGCCAGGTCCTTGTTCAATCTCTGGTTGGTAGCCGTTGTCGTCAGCAACATATGTTACAATGTATGTGACACCATCTTGACCTACGTACGTGTATCTACCCTTTACACTGAGGTACTCATTATCGCTGCCTTCGTTAATCACTTCTCCTTGCTGTTCTTGTTTGGTACCGTCTGACTGTTCGAATCTGTAAAGAAAATTAATAATTTAAATTTCCTGTTGAACTTATTATTTTTTAGCTTTTGTTAATTAACTCTTGACAGCAAAAGAAAAAGTCTTGTTACGTGTGAACGTGGAAAGAGTATTAATGACTACATCCTCAAGCTTTATTGTAAAAATGTAAGAATAAAAAATATCTGGTGGTGCGTTCGACCCTTTGACAGGTGGCAGAATAACTACAGAAATAAAGGGATGTCTTCGGGAATTATAAAGTTAAAACTAAACGTGATAAAATGTAAATGTGGTTTTAGTAGGTATTTAACCTGTGATGAGTTTAATATACGGAATAAATAATGAGTAAAAATAGTGATTATTGAAAATGACTAAGAAATAATTGTTTATGTGTCGATAATTAATCACACTACATTAATATCTACTAATTTCTGCAAGAGCTAAAATCTTTAAACTTAACAGTTTTTTTGATATGAATATTTACAGGTACTACGTGTTGAATCTCAAACCGTTGCAGATTTTTATTTTATTTGCATAATTTCAATCTAGCTCATTTGAGGTGCTGGTATTATATAGATATAGCATTTTGATTTTATTTAAAGGTCTCATAAGGTTTATTTTAAAATATTAATAGAAAATGTTAACTACTTTGAAATACCTGTTGTCGCCAATCCATCTTCTATTCTATAAATTTTTTCCTGGGCTGACCTGTGTATTGATATTTTTGGAAAGTTATAATTATGTTACACTTCAGTATCGATATAAAAGACATTTTTGGCTGCTTTTTGCTTGTTTTGTCTGTCTTTTAAATGCAACAGTGCAACAGTAAGTCACTGGTCACACTTATGACTTATCGGTTCAATTGTTGCTGATACCGTACGTGAAGATGACAAAGAAACCGCTACAATATACAATAATTTACAATTCCAAAATTTAGTTTTTATTTACATTTTCAAAGCCCCAATACCCAAGTGATTAAAAGATACCGATTTGTTCTCATTCACTGAAAATACTTTTCATTTCATTCACTGGAAATTCACTGAACAGATTTTCTTTTCTTTGTAATTTTTAACCCACCAACGTTTTTAATCGATACATTTCTAAAATAGCAGCTAAAACGACACTAGCTCCTCAGGCGACATGAGAAATATGTTTACGATGTCTGCATGAACGGATAACGTTGCCAAATAAAAGTTCTACGGCGTCGTTCAACGTTCAAAACCTTTCAATTATTGAATTGTTGCGTAATGAGTATGTGTCTCGACATCAAAAACTAAGTAATTTCCACGCATCCATATGCGGGAGTGTAGAAGACGTTGACGGTTGTTTTATATAATTATCCTCACGAATTTGTAACTAAATACTTAACATTGCAATGAACAATTTCATTGGTGCCGGCGGGGATCGAGCCCGGGTTCCTCGCGTACTGTGAAATTTACAGCGAGCGCTAAGCTCCTGAGCTACCACCGCCCTGGTAGTTTAAAATTTAAGATAACTATTTTTATCGGCGCTAGCGACACTTCATCACGTACCCACATTCCAAGATGTATCTTTAAAGTAAATCGACCACCTTCAGTTTTTGGCTGTTGAGATTTTGGCGAACCTAAACTTCAGATAGTTTGCTGAATGCAAGGTCAAAGTATTCACAAGGAAACTAGGTGTTCTTGGAAAGGTGCGGCGGTACTTCACACTGGGAAAACTTGTTACTTTGAATGAAACTCCGGTCGTGCATTTAGACTTGTGTTGATATGGGCTTGTATTGTAAAATTCAAAATAGCAACGTTGAAATCAGAGGGGCTTGCTAAAAGTCTTATTGGTGAACTTGTTTTAGTTAAAACCAATCTTGTCCGCCTCAAGCGATGGCGTAGAGTAGCTAGCCTCTCGGTGTTCTCCAACATTACAGATTGAGTGTAAAAGTTAAAGAATATAGAAATAGAATAATTTGCTGCCGTCTAGTGTTTCGTCTGATTACAACGGAAATAGACTTTTTTACGTTGAGACAGCGCGATTTACATTCTTGTGGTTTACTATCGCTTACTACTTCGTTAGATTGTTGTCAAAAAATGACTTGTAATAAGTAAAAATACTATCGCAAATGAGCCAGCTTACATAACAGTCCTGACGTGGTACCAAGCGACTTTCGTTTCTTTCCCCATGCATGCATGAAATTTAAATTAAAAGAACAAACTTTTGTTCTGATGAGGAGTTGATAGCTGTGTGGAACAGCTACTAGGACACTAAAGAAAATGTACTATCTAAATAAGAAAACGTATTTAGACTTTTATGCAATTGGCGAACTCAGTTGCACGTGGTGCAGTGCGGATGCTACGCTTAATAAGATTAACATTCTCGTGACCAAATATAGGCATCGTCTTGTAAAGGCCTACAGATAGATATCTGTGAATGCTTAAGCTGCCAAAAAAGAGGACAGGTATAGGTATAGCTTTTAGGATCTGGATAATTTTAATTGCCCCTTAATTTAATTACTAATATTATCACATATCACAAAATAGGTATATAATTTTTACTTAGCATTTTATCGTATAGGTGTATATTGGATTTCTATGCACAAACGATACGTATCAATAATACGAGTATTCAGAAGTTGTAGCTATGGCTGTAATAAGTTAGAAGGATATTGCCATAATTTTATGCTTTTTAATGTGTACATATAATCGAATAAAAGGAATGTTTGAGTGAGTCTCGTAATGATAATATTATCAAGTGCAGTAGTCGGTTTCTCTCTTAGGTTAGTTTCCTTGATTGAAAGATAATGTTTGATATGACTTCCCTTTTTTTTTATTAATTATATTCAATTCGCCTTGACAATGGCATGTTTGAACTGAATACTAATTTCGAAACTAGTTTTCTAGGAACTTTTGAATCTACTTTAATATTTGTATATATTTGTATTGATGTAGGTAGTCATAAGAAAACTTATTTTTGATCGTGTTGTAGTGATGACTTTAGAGAATTCACTATCCCAAATCGTAAGAAGCAACCAAGGAAAACTAAAACAGTAGAAGAGTAGCATCAAATTTCTGAAAAAAAATTAAACAACTGCGGTTGCCTGCCAAGCGTGGTCACTAAGGAAAATATCCACCCCAAGAGGCATTCTATATGGCAGGGCTGTGTTAGGCAGTGGCTTTTGATACGCTGTTATAGTAATGAAGGTGTAGATATTTATGATTGAAATTAAATTTAAGATTTGTTCAACTACTATTGGATATTGAAATCGTTCCTTAAATTAAAAAAAATATAGTGCTTTATATTATTAGGCGTACTTTTTGAATACGTGTGTAAAATTAATGTATTCGAAAAACAAATCCTCGAAACTTTAGAAGACGTGATTTAGAAGATTTATAAATACGTATATAATAGATATAATATAATAAATATGTACATAATAGATATAATATATAATAAAATATATTTGAGTTATAATACTTTACTTATTGTAAGCCTATGCTTGACTATAATTCCAACTGGTTGTATGTTTTTCTTTTATACAGAATAGGGTGACAAACGATCACACAGTCCACCTAACGGTAAATGGATGCCACACCTATAGACATTTACATTTCATCCATAATTAATGATGTACGCAGATAAATGCAGATGCATCGTCACCACTGAGAACTATAAGATAGAATGCCCCGTTTCCAATAAAGAGGGCCTCCGGTTCTCCGCACTCACCATACGAAACACGGGAGCATTAAGCTGCTATTTTACGCTGGTATTCTGTGATAGCGTGGTCCTACTTTGACCAAGCTGACAAACGTACGTAATGGTGGAGCCATACACTTTAACTTAATGGAAAGATTTTGACGTACGCACTACGAAAAAAACAGAATAAACGGTAGAATATCGACAACAAATGGGTGAAGACCCTTGACCGCTTTGTTCTCAGATGATGAAAAGGAGGTTAGTAACATTGAGAAAGGAATCCATCTCTAAAGCTTTGCTGTTTTAGCCCTAGTTGTTTTAATTGATGGCTGCCAATAAGTGATTGCTTTAATTGTAACTGGTTTTTTTTCTCGGTAACTTAATACAATAAAATATTATTCTATAACTTACGCATATTTATAAGATCCAAATCCAGTATTATCGTTATCGTAGCGAAGAATTTCAGCGTTCTTACTATCTGAGGAATAGAAAGCCGGGGGAGGGGCAGCTAAGGCAACGCCCAGCAGACACAACGCTACCATCTACCAGGAAACAAAGAAATTTGAACACATTATCAATTAAAATTTTGAATCCCACCTCATTTTTAATCACTATGTAAAGTAATACTACGTACCACTTTCATCATTATTAGCTGATATTTCGGCGTTGACCAAAAAGCGACACTAAAAGTTTGTCAAGTTCAGCAACCTTTTATATCTGTACCAGATGACTTAGTTTTGTTGTAATATTTAAATACCTACCTGCTTAGATGCGGTGGCGAAGGTAAACCACTTACTTGTAGGTACTTAGAAAACAGGCAAGCGTGTGTGTATTTTAAATTTCATCGATTCCGTAGTAAAGACTTACAATAACATTTTTAAAAGTAGGAACGAGTATCCCTTCCGCTATAATAAAATGGAGTGAAAGGTAAACGTACATTTGCAAGCGTTTGCAGCGACACAGTCTTCTGAAACTTTGTTACTATGACACTTCGGCATGAAACCGTACTTGGCTTATGGGGGAATTAAGAAATTACTATTTGACATAAGTAGTAGAATTCTTAACAAAATTTAGCTTATTTACAAGTAGTCAGTTTTCACTCTTGGAAGTAATATTAATTATAGTTGTATAGAGAACTCTCGGTCAAGTCTTTTTACTGCTTTGGCCCATTAAAATACTGTAAGTGTGTATCAACAAAAGTTTTTTTCACTATAGATTGCGTTTTTTGAATAATTTTAATAATAAAAAAATTAAAACCGACTTCTATTTAACGTTGCACAAATATATAATTATGATCCATCGCGCCCTTTTTATGAAATATATGAAGTTGTAAAAGCCAAATGGGTAACAGCACTAACATCCCAGAAACTAATAGAAACCAGACGTTGATATAATTAGTACAGCGATAGCATGAATTTGTTTTTACTTGTAATAGATTTCGACTTCTGCTTCATCTTTGTACATTAACGAGTAGGTTACGATATATCCTATTTACTGACAAGATTGAGTTACGTAAATACACATAGTTTTATACTTAAAACTTGAAAGTTAGCTTATTATGTACGGAAATGTCTTACTGAACTAGTTAAAAATCATATAAATTTTTTTTCATTGCTTTAAATCTAACGTAGGTTTAAATTACCATAGTTAGGGTTTTGCTTTGGTTTAAAAGGTTGGGTTTAGATTTACAATAACAATGAATTTTAATATCAAAATAATTAAAATTTCGTTGATTTGGGAATATAATTTTATATCATTGTTACAACCGTGCAGTGGCGGTGCGGTGTAAGAGTAACCACTACCCCAAATTCTTCCGTGACAAAGGATAACTGAAGCAGGAGATGAGCAGCAGCATCTTCCTCAATAACTCAAAAACGGCGTTTGCTTATCTGCCTGCCCAGAGTGGCAACTATGGAGAAATCCCCCCATGAGGCAATTTGTATGGAAAGTTACGTTTAGTACAAGACTTTTAATGACCTGTTAGTTGTTAATTAAAAAGTTCTTTGAAGTGACGCTTTTCAAAATTATCTTTTTAAGCATTACACAGTTACGAACAGTAAGTAATACATTTAATGTAAGATTTAACATGAAATGCATTATGTGAAAATGATTTTTAATCAGAAGGCAAATAGCATTTTATACTATGGTACAAAACAAACCAGAGTCTACCTAATGATTTGTTATATTTACGCGAACGTATTATTTCAGAGTCTACCTGTTGGTAAATGGATATTTTAGTCCATGAAAATCTTTAATTTAACTAGACTTACCTTTTCAACTCTTCTGACCGACTGACGGTGCTTCGGGGGATAAAGAGATAAGAATGAGGTATTTATTCATAGTGATTAGAAAAGGTGTATATAGGTGGTAATATCCTACCATATTAAATAAAAAGATTTTCTTCATGAATTTCTGTTCTGTTCTACTCATTATCATCTCTCGAGTTGGCAGAAGTATCTTTGATTGTAACGCTTGTACATCGATTGGTAGCTTTTATTACTAAAACATACAACTATACATTTAAAATAATATTTAAAAAAGAAACGGCCCGTGTTCACCAGTGCAACGTATATAACCTGTATCTCCATTACTTTTACTTTGAAGTAACATATTATTTATGACTGTTTTATATTGACAAATTCATATTCGATCTCACGTTTATGTTCAATCAAAACTTGTTATTACTACTACACTGAACATTAAATCGAGGATCCCGGATACGATTGGCGAGGGCTAAAGATGAGTGCTTGGCGCAACCTGTTAGCTAATGGTCGTAGTAGATAATAAATAAAAATAATATTTTTTATAATCCTTTCCTTCTTTGCCAAATATCAAATAATAAAAAACATAACATTACATAACATAAACACTCACGCCTATCACCCAGAGGTGTAGGCAGAGACTACAGACTTCCATTTGGCACGATCCTGACACACCTCTCTCGCCTCCTACGCATACATGCTCGTCGGTTAAGGGTTCGCTCCCTTCCCTTCCCTCAGACATGCAGGTTATCTCACGATGTTTTCCTTCACCGCCGAGCACGTGGTAAATTAGCACTTAAAATTGTATTTAACAATTTTATTGCTGCCGGCGGGGATCGAACCCGGGTTACTCGCGTTCTGTTATATTTACAGCGAGCGTTAACTATCTGAGCTACCACGGCTCTTACTTTATTTTAGAAATTTTTTTTAGGAATACTGTATAACATGGTATTCCTAAAATAAACCGAAATTATGCATGTAATTATTATAATAATTCAATTTTTTCACTGGCAAACATTTGCCGACAGTAGATTGCGCGCGCTTTGTATCCTCATTTTTAAAACCTTTTTGTAAATATATTATAATGTTTTCCTTAATTTTTGTTATACAATCTAGAGAAATTCAAAAATCATAGAGAAAAAGTATTTTTGTTATATGCTATTGGAATAAGAAAGTATACTATTTTTATCTTATTATTATTCATTTTTTTATTTCCAATTGAAAAAAATTGTTCGCTTGCCGCCGCCCCTTTTCCCACGCCGCCAGGGGCCATGCACCCCTCTGACCCCCTCCCCAAGCTATGCCACTGGGTTAGGTCTTCTAAGAAAGGTTGACGTGACGATTGCACACTAGTGTCCACCCAGTGCTTATTTTTAGTATGTCCTAGAATGATAAACAATGTTATGTGAACGAAATAATTATAACATATATAACAATATTATAAAGACGGATAGTCTCAAGCAGAAAGTAAATGCTAGTATAATGTTGTGTCAACTAGCGCCATCTAGTGTCAGGAACGAGAGCGAGGGGAGCTTTGCAGAGAATGACATCACAGATCTCTCAACCGACAACGCCACCCGAAGAACTAAGTTTCTAGAAAATCTATACTCGAAATCTCGGTACCTAGCGCGTGTTTACTTGAACATTCCGGATATTTTGCTAATTTAAATAAATAGGTGGCGCAAGATGCGATCGGGGCAGAGTTGAACACAGCGACACAAGCGAAGCTTCGGAGCGGAATTAAGTGAATTAGTGTGTTTAATTATTAGTGTTTTAACTTTAATTTGTGTAAAGTAAATTAAAGTGTTAATTTAGGTAATTTTATCGGCAATTTTTATTGTCACGAACCTCAAGCTCGTAACAATTGGTGTCAGAAGTGGGATAAAATCATGCCGATTTTACCTAAGGAGGAAACGGAGGGTGTCCGTACCCGAAGTCAACGCCAGCAGGAGACGGACCAGAGGAGGTTTGGTGGTGCAACGCCGCAGACGTCGGAGGGCCAACTACTAGCCACGGAGGCTGCGGGCCCGTCAGTAGCTCCTACATCTGCAGCATCAGACTTAGGTGCTCTGATGGCCATGCTACAGGAGCAGCTGCAGCGCGGACGAGAGGAACAGGCCCGTCTGTTGAAAGAGCAGCAGGAGGAACAGGCTTGCCGACAGGAGGAACAGGCTCGCCGACAGGAGGAACAGGTCCGTCGGTTGAAAGAGCAGCTGCGGGGTGGACAGGATGAACAGGCCCGCCGACAAGAGGAACAGGCCCGTCGTTTAGAAGAGCAACTCCAACGCGATAAAGAAGAGCAGATGCTCCTCATGAAGGACCTTCACGCTATCTTCGGAAAAGAGATACGGCAGGTGAAAGATAAGGTTGCTCAACATGACAACCGCCTGTCGGAGGCCGAAACCCGAATCGACCAAGTAAACAATCGGGTTGACAACGTAATGGCCGACGTGAAGAAAACGCTGGACGACCTCAAACTTGGGGATGGAACTACAGCTCCCGTAGTAGCTACAACACCTTCGCTACGTGGATTCAAAGTGCCGCCGTTCGACGGGACTTCTTCTTGGTCGGCCTACAAAATCCAGTTCGAGGCCGTCATGGAGGCAAACGGCTGGAATAAAAGCCAGGCCATGACTGCACTCACCTTAGGCCTGCGCGACCAAGCCTTAACCGTGTTGGAAGCTCTCGGTAAGAAAGTGACCTACGAGCAGCTCCTTGAGGCATTGGAGGCGAGATATGGTGACGCTCACCTGGAACACGTCTTTCGCGCGCAGCTTAAAGATCGCGTGCAACGCAGCAACGAAAACCTGCAGCAGTGGGCCCTTGAGGTGGAGAAGATGGTTCGAAAAGCATACCAGTCTGTATCTGCGCTCATTGAAGGGAACCTGGTGCAGACATTCATCGACGGCATCCGCGACCTGGAAGTCAGAGCTGCTGTGAGGCTCGGGCACCACGAGACGCTTAAGGACGCCTTGGCCCATGCACTGGAGGTAGAAGCCGTGCGGCAGGATCTTCGTTCCCATCGCGTCAGGGAGGTTGCAGCAGCTACAGTTCGCGACCGCAACAAAGGATACAGCCCAAGGTGCTATGGCTGTGGGGAAAAGGGCCATCTTCGATCCAGCTGCCCTAAGCGAACCCTAGAAAGGGAAGGTGAACGATCTCAGGAGGGTAGTGCGGCCAACAGCACCGCCCAGCAGCAGCAGGGAAACGAGTAAAAGCCAGAACTGCGGGGCGGGTGCTGGCTGATGTTAAAAGAGCCCCAAGGATCTCGATCTCACAAACCCATGATGGGAACAGTCTAATCATCAAGGGTGAGGTCAACGGAATGCCGTGTAAACTGACCATAGACACTGGAGCCTCTCGTACGGTTGTTAGTTCCCAACTTACAAGTCAGTTCCTTGGGGACTCCGCATACAACCGAGAACGCATTAATTTGGTAACAGCCACCGGTCAGCGTATACCCGTCCGTGGAGAGAAGGAGATGGAGTTGAAGCTAGGCAACGTGATCTACCTGCATAATGTCATCGTGGCTGATATAATGGACGACTGCATCCTAGGCCTAGACTTTATGAGGAATAATTGTTGTGAGATCGACGTTAAGCAAGGTGTTTTGAAATGTGGACAGGAGGAACTTTTTATGGAAGGCGCGTTACCAGGGAACGTGTACAGCATTAAGAAGATTGTTCTTCCGCCGAGATCGGAAACGATTGTTCCGGTTAGTCTTCCCCGAAACGCTGGGCAAGCTCACCGTTGTGTACTTGTGGAAAGGGTAAATAATGACCTTCCATGGAAAGTAGCTCGAACCTTGGTCAGGACCACTGACATCTCAGGAGTACGTGTGCTGAACCTTTGCGACCGGGACCAGATTATAGAAAAAGGCACATTAATTGGTAATTGTGAGGAAGTGGATTGGTTACGTCGGTGCCAATATACATCGAGTGGGACCCCCAGCAAGGATGCAGAAACGAGAGTGACCACACTTTTGGAAGACTGTCGCAGTGTTCTGTCCCCGAACGAGTTGGTCAAGGCGAAGAAGTTGTTACTCGAGTACGCCGATGTATTCTCATCAAACGATGCTGACATAGGAAAGACTGGTTTAGTTCAACACAAAATAAACACAGGTGAAGAGTTGCCTATCCGTCAGCGGCCAAGACGATTGCCGGTAGCACGTGAAAAGGAAGTGGAAACCATGATTGAAGGAATGGTGAAGGATGGTGTTATTGAACCTTCCTCTAGTCCATGGTGTTCGCCAGTGGTACTGGTGAAAAAGAAGGATGGCAGCATGCGGTTCTGTGTTGATTACCGCCGTCTGAACGACGTTACAAAGAAGGACAGCTATCCCTTGCCAAGAATTGATGACAAGCTGGACATGCTTACAGGAGTAAAATGGTTTAGCACGCTGGATCTAAAAAGTGGCTACTGGCAA
Source organism: Parnassius smintheus behrii (assembly GCA_036936625.1). NCBI lineage: Eukaryota > Metazoa > Arthropoda > Insecta > Lepidoptera > Papilionidae > Parnassius > Parnassius smintheus. The sequence continues at coordinate 29,081,133 of JAUPFT010000007.1, forward strand.
GTTGAAATTGACCCTAAGGACAAGGAGAAAACTGCGTTCTCGACGGGAAAGGGTCCGTGGCAATTCAAAGTAATGCCGTTTGGGTTGTGCAATGCTCCAGCAACGTTTGAAAGGCTGATGGAACTTGTACTTACCGGGCTAATTGGCGATGCCTGTCTGGTCTACTTGGATGACATCATCATCGTGGGCCGTACGTTTGAGGAACACCTTCAAAACCTGGAACGCGTGCTTATGAAGATTCAGAGTGCCAACCTCAAGTTGAGCCCGAAGAAATGTTCACTATTCCAACGGCAAGTTAACTTTTTGAGGTTTGTAGTATCGGAAGAAGGTATCCGCACAGATCCAGAGAAAATCGCCGCTGTCAAGGATTGGCCGGTTCCAAAAGACAAGACGCAGGTTAGAGCATTTTTGGGTTTGTGCTCCTATTACCGGCGATTCGTGAAGAACTTTGCAGATATAGCCAGACCTCTGCACAAGCTAACCGAGGAGAAGCGACATTTCTGCTGGGATGAAAGTTGCAATATCGCATTCCAGGAGCTCAAGGACCGTCTGTGCAAAACACCTATTTTGGGATACCCTGATGCAAGCCAAGAATTTATAGTTGACACAGACGCAAGTGATATAGGACTTGGCGGTGTGCTGTCTCAACGGAGTGGTGACCAAGAGGTCGTGATAGCGTACTTCAGCAAGTCGCTGTCAAAACCGGAAAGGAACTATTGTGTCACAAGACGCGAATTGCTCGCTGTGGTAAAGTCGTTGCAGCATTTTAGCAAATATCTTCTGGGACGAAAGTTTCACTTACGAACTGACCATGCTGCACTAAAATGGCTATTGCAGTTTAAAAACCCAGAAGGACAAGTTGCGAGGTGGATTGAACTACTGCAGGAATACGACTTTGAGATCGAACATCGCAGCGGGAAATCTCATGGCAACGCAGATGCATTGTCAAGAAGATCTTGTCCTGACGATTGCAAACATTGTACTAGGCAAGAGAGTAAGGAAGTGGTATCCGTGAGGATGCTCAGGGCAGACCACCTCAGCAACGCGTGGAAGGACAGCTTACTACATGCACAGCAGGAAGATCCGGACATCAAGCCGATTCTGGAATGGATAAAGGCCAGTGCTCCCAAGCCCAAATGGAGTGACGTCTCAGCGAAGAGTTCGACCACTAAAAGTTATTGGGCCCAGTGGGACAGCTTGCTGCTTCAGGATGGAGTTCTGTGTCGTAAATGGGAAACCGTTCGGGGAGACAGCTGTCATTTGCAAATGATTGTCCCTAAAGCTAAAGTACCGGATGTTCTACAGCTGTACCATAATGATTGTTCAGGAGGCCATCTGGGAGTTTTTTTTTTTTTTTTTTATAGGATAGGGTGACAAACGAGCACACAGTCCAACTGATGGTAAGTGGTTACTGTGGCCCATAGACATCTACATCTATCATCGATTACGAATCAAAATGCAGATACGTTGTCACCCGTGAGGACTAAGATGGAATGCCTCGTTTCCAGTAAAAAGGGTCTCCGGTTCTCTACACTCACCATACGAAATACAGCAGCATTAAGCTACTATTTCACGCTGGTATTCTGTGAGAGCGTGGTCCTTCCCCGGTCGAGCCGACCCATTCGTGCTACACATACAACCGTTTTTGTTGTCATATCGAAGTTCTGTTCACGAAAGTACAGCAGTGACACCAGCTTTCGCAAACTTTGGAAGAGAATTACGGCTGCCTGCAGACCTGATCACCGGGATACCACCTGATGCCCCACGCAGTATAACCGATTATGCAAATGACTTGCGGAACAAAATGAATGACATTTATGAGCACGTCAGACAATCGGGCCAGCAAATGTCTGAGAAAATGAAAACCCGGTATGACCGCAAAATGAACAATAAAGGGTTCAACGAAGGTTCATTAGTGTGGTTGCACAATCCAGTCCGCAGCAAAGGGAAATCTCCTAAGCTTCAAGCTAAATGGGACGGCCCGTACCGGATTGTAACCAGGATCAACGATGTGACCTACCGGGTACAGAAAGGCGCAAGAGGGACTCCTAAGATCGTCCATGTGGATCGCTTGGCGCGTTATTATGGGACCGATAATGCTCGGGACGAGCATGTCTTAGGAGGTGGCAGTGTTGTGTGAATAAGTCAACTAGCGCCATCTAGTGTCAGGAACGAGAGCGAGGTGAGCTTTGCAGAGAATGACATCACAGATCTCTCAACCGACAGCGCCACCCGAAGAACTAAGTTTCTAGAAAATCTATACTCGAAATCTCGGTACCTTGCGCGTGTTTACTTGAACATTCCGGATATTTTGCTAATTTAAATAAATAGGTGGCGCAAGATGCGATCGGGGCAGAGTTGAACTCAGCGACACAAGCGAAGCTTCGGAGCCGAATTAAGTGAATTAGTGTGTTTAATTATTAGTGTTTTAACTTTAATTTGTGTAAAGTAAATTAAAGTGTTAATTTAGGTAATTTTATCGGCAATTTTTATTGTCACGAACCTCAAGCTCGTAACAATAATAATAAAAACGTTTATTTTCTCCACCACAGAATGCAAAATTAGTAAAAAAGACACATAATAGTGTTTCACAAATGCAATGATGTTGTCAAGACTGGAGCCTGTACTGGGATTACCTGTGTTACAGGTCTCTTGGCCTTCAAACTAGCCGGACAGGTCACAGTAATACAAACATAGATACAACTAGATGATAATGTTAGTACCGATCTTCATTATCTGTACATCAGGTATGTTTTTGACGCCTATGTAGACTATTTTTATCAAAACTTATTTGCAAGAGAACTGCATCACTGATTCACAGAGCGCCAACAGCGAGAAACCCGAGTGTGCTTTTTTGAGGCACTGGGTTCATGTACATGTACCCATTGCCTCGCACAGGCATACCATTTGAACAAATGTTTATTTAATTTATTACCTACTTTTACTAACCTATATATAAGACTTTTTCTTTGTATTTTTAACAAATTTGTTATTAATAATCGTAATTCTTGAAAATGACTGAAATTATGAGTCTTTATTTCCGAAAAATTGATAAATGGTGTAGGTAACTATGAGCTTAAATTATAACCATAGTTTGCAAGCGTTATAATGATACTTAACAATCATATTTAAAATCAAAAATATTAAATAAACCAAGTTAGCATTACCTTGTTCAAGGATGGTGATTCGTTTCTCTAAAAGGAATAAATTAAATACTTTTCGATGCACAGCTTATAAAGTGAAATCGTCCAATTTATCTTTGAAACTTTATTTAGGGTCAGGTATTTTCGGAGAACTTAAACTTTCATTCTCTTTGTGCTTCATTAGCATCCTGTGGATTGAAATATCGCCGGCAAATCGAAGGTGAGTGACGTACTCGCCATTGATGTTAATACCGTATCCTTTCCAGTCCAGTAGCTTGAAAACGTCTTCCAACGCAGCGGTGAAGAGTTTCGGGGATATAACGTCACCTTGTCTTACACCTCTCTGCAGTTGGATAGGTTTCGAACTCTGGTTCTGTACTCGGATAGCCATCGTAGCCCTACTGTACAAACACTTCAGCACTTCGATATACCGACATTCAAATTGGCAGCGCTGAAGGGACTGTGGCACCGCCCAAATTTCGACGGAATCAAAGGCTTTCTTATAGTCCACATATGCCAGGCAAAGTGATTATACTATTCGGTCTTCTGTACAATCTGCCGCAGGGTATGTATGTGGTCTATGGTACTGAAGCCTTTTCGGAAACTGCTCAGCGAGCTATGGAGAGGGCTATGCTCGGAATTTCTCTGCGTGATAGACTCAGAAATGAGGATATCCGCAGTAAAACCAGAGTGACCGACATAGCCCAACGGATTAGTAAGCTGAAGTGGCAATGAGCCGGCCGTCGAGCTATCGAAGAACCGATGACCGATGGGGAAGAAAGGTTCTCGAGTGGCAGCCTCGTAACGGTAGACGTAGTGTAGGGCGACCCCCCACTAGATGGAGTGACGACCTGGTAAGACATGCAGGTAGTCGATGGATGCAGGTGGCTCAGGGCCGTGCTTTGTGGCATTACTTGGGGGAGGCCTATGTTCAGCAGTGGACTTGTGAAGGTCTGTAATGATGATGATGATGATGACTGTGAAATTGGGTTTGCTATCTTTAAGATTAAGTGTATTAATTAAACATATTCATTTTTATAGTTAACATTACAAAATTACCATGAACTTGTGTTAGCCTTTTTAAATCTATTTATAGAGTACGCTTTTTAAGGAAATAGGGATCTGGCTAGATAATCTAATATTTATCCATTCTCGCATGCTGAAAGGCTGGTTGGTGAGGGAACAAACAAACAGACAAGGATTTATCAGTAACATATTATTTTCTTTTAAATTTTCTTTTGTATGTAGCTCGTTTATATTTCGTAATAGTGTTTGAAACTTAAATATCTGCTTCTTAATCATATAAATGAAATATTATTAATAGAGGCGAGAAACTACCATCAATATTATATTTTCAATAAAGAATAAGATGTAGGGTATTTGTCCCTTATTAAGGTTTCTATGAATCTCTGGTAGTCAATAAGTTTTCGTCCTTGTTTATTCACTTTACGAAACAGCGGAATTATAGACTTATATTTTTAAACCTGATGTTTAATAAAAATTCCCCGGTCGAGCCGAACCCTTTTATATAGAATACCTGGAACATAATTCTGAAATATGTTAAGAAAATTATTCCATTATCCATACAACCATAAAATTTTAGTAATTCAAATGTTGATGGTGTTATCGATATATAAAACGAATGATTTTAAAAGTTGCACTTTATAAACCAAAATTTTTCTCAACGACCAACTTATTCAATGAAGCTAACGTGCTTACAGTACGAAAATTATACATATTGTATTCAATTTTAAAAAAACACACTTGTACTGTGTATACACCCGATTTACTACAAACTAGGAGAAGAAATTATGAGGTATGTGAAACGATACAAGCAAAATCTACTTTCGCCCAAAAGTTTTATGGGTACAGAATAGGCAGGTTATATAATAAGGTTAATAAAATACACTCAATTTTTCAACTAACAAAATATAAATGTAAGAAAAAATTAACAGATTGGCTTATGAAACTAGATTACGAAGAAACAGAGAATTTACTGTAAAAGTGGAATAGTGAGAAACACACACACACACACACACACACACACACACACACACACACACACACACACACACACACAAACTCACACAAACACACACACACACACACACACACACACACACACACACACAAACACGTATATTTGTATGTTTGTATATGTATATATATGTATGTATTTATATATGTGTATACATAATTATATAAAATTTTGATTATATACTTTTATTATTATCATTTAAAACATATTGCATATTATATTTATTCTATATGACTTTAATTGTAAATTACACTTTGGAAATCTCATATCCGATCTCCACATGCAACGCTCACTTCATGTCTAATAACAGTATCATCGAAAAGTATGTAATAAAGCCAAGAGGGGGAGCCAGGAGACCCATAGCACAGGGTAACCTAGTTTGGGCTCCTGTCTCCCACAACTACTCAAAAACACTTTAACTATTTATGAAACTATTGTAACTATGTAAAAAGTGGGAGAAATAAATGTTTATTATTATTATTATTATTTTTAAACCTGATGTTTAATAAAAATTCCCCGGTCGAGCCGAACCCTTTTATATAGAATACCTGGAACATAATTCTGAAATATGTTAAGAAAATTATTCCATTATCCATACAACCATAAAATTTTAGTAATTCAAATGTTGATGGTGTTGGGGATAAATTTAATCGCTCGCACAGTTTTTGACGTTAAGAAATCTATGTATATCAAATGGCGGATTGAATATCATAATATATTCAAGCTTAAAATTCATCGAGGCTAATTCAAAAATGCAGCATACATTATTTTAATATCCGCATTAAAATCTAATTGCTTGAAATAAAAAATCGGTATGTTTATTTTAGGAGCCGCTATAGTTTGACGAAAATGACGCTAATCTAATAGCTAATCATATTTTACTCTACTTGTTGTTTGATATATTTGATTATTTGATATATTTATATAATTTATTATTATTACATAAAAAATCTAGAGTACTACATTCCTTACTATATTTGTGAATGAAAATACTGAGATATTACTTGAAATTCCTTTGGTGTAAATGTAATATCGATTCAAAAAACTGTTTTGATAATCTCAGAGCCTTATTGATATTGTAAATTTCAAGGTTGCAAGGGGATATGTGTCGCATTTTTTAAAAATATTTAGTGATTAGGTGATAGCGAACTATAAAAATTAATATATGATATATTCGTATGTATAATATAAAATAAACATTGCTTTCGGTTCAATAAAAATCTTTGTACGCTTTTCTTTAATTCTATATATTAAAAATGACGTAACAAGTGTATGATAAATTAACCAAGAAGAGACTGGAGAATTGGCTCGGGTACACCTCCGCCAGGTCCTTGTTCAATCTCTGGTTGGTAGCCGTTGTCGTCAGCAACATATGTTACAATGTATGTGACACCATCTTGACCTACGTACGTGTATCTACCCTTTACACTGAGGTACTCATTATCGCTGCCTTCGTTAATCACTTCTCCTTGCTGTTCTTGTTTGGTACCGTCTGACTGTTCGAATCTGTAAAGAAAATTAATAATTTAAATTTCCTGTTGAACTTATTATTTTTTAGCTTTTGTCAATTAACTCTTGACAGCAAAAGAAAAAGTCTTGTTACGTGTGAACGTGGAAAGAGTATTAATGACTACATCCTCAAGCTTTATTGTAAAAATGTAAGAATAAAAAATATCTGGTGGTGCGTTCGACCCTTTGACAGGTGGCAGAATAACTACAGAAATAAAGGGATGTCTTCGGGAACTATAAAGTATTAAAACTAAACGTGATAAAATCTGTAAATGTGGTTTTAGTAGGTATTTAACGTGTGATGAGTTTAATATACGGAATAAATAATGAGTAAAAATAGTGATTAGTGAAAATGACTAAGAAATAATTGTTTATGTGTCGATAATTAATCATACTACATTAATATCCATCTAAAATCTTTAAACTAAACAGTTTTTTTGATATGAATATTTACAGGTACTACGTGATGAATCTCAAACCGTTGCAGATTTTTATTTTATTTGCATAATTTCAATCTAGCTCATTTGAGGTGCTGGTATTATATAGATGTAGCATTTTGATTTTATTTAAAGGTCTCATAAGGTTTATTTTAAAACATTAATAGTAAATGTTAACTACTTTGAAATACCTGTTGTCGCCAATCTATCTTCTATTCTATAAAAGAATATTATTCTATTCTATAAAAGAATATTATTCTATTCTATAAAGAGATGGAAGGAATATTTTGAAAACGTGTTTATGAGTGAGGAGACAACGCGTGTACTAAGTAAAGTAGAAACACCGAAAGAAGAGGAAAGGGGTAGCGAGATAAGTATAGATGAAATAATGAAAGCAATGAAAAGCATGAAAGCAGGTAAGGCTGCCGGATATGATAGAGTTTCACTCGAAATGCTAAGGGCTGGAGAGGAAGTGGTGACAGGCCTGCTACACACCTTGTTTAATTTATGCTGGGAACTGAAGCGGGTACCGGTAGACTGGTGCAAAGCCGTGATGGTCCTAGTATATAAAGGAAGAGGGTCGCAGCAGGACTGTAAAAACTACCGTGGCATCAGCCTTCTTAGCATTGTGGGAAAACTGTATGCTAAAGTACTGATTGAAAGGATCATGAAAGAAACTGATGGAAAAATTTGGGATGTGCAAGCGGGATTTAGAAAGGGAATGGGATGTACAGATCAAGTCTTTTCCATGCGCATGATCGCGGAGAAGTTTCTGGCCAAAAACCAAAAGGTTTTTTGTGCGTTCATGGACTTGGAAAAGGCTTATGACAGAGCGGATAGGGATTTGCTATGGCAAACACTGAACTCATTTGGGTTGAGCGCTGGCTTGATACAGGCATTGGAGTCTCTTTATAGGGACTCTAGTGCTTGTGTTAGGATCAACGGGGTCTACTCGGACTGGTTTGACACGGGGAAGCCACACAGCCCCGTCTGACACCATAAAGGTGTCAGACGGGGCTGTGTGGCTTCCCCGTGGCTGTTCAACCTATTTATGGACAGTTGTTTGCAGAATTTGAAAGTTGAAGAATGCGGATTAAGAATGGGTGAGTTAACCGTCAAATGCATTTTGTACGCCGATGACCAAGTTATTCTTGCGTCGTCGGCGGCCGAGTTGCAAATGATGGTTACATTAATGAACGGATCATTAAAAGAAAGGGGTATGAAAGTGAACGCAAGTAAGACGAAGGTTATGGTTTTTGAAAGAGAAGAAAGTAAAACGATTTGTGAAATAAGAATAGAAGGAGAGTTGATCGAGCAAGTAGATGAGTTTGTATATTTGGGCTGCTTATTTAGCAGGGATAGGAGATATGATAAGGATATAGAACGACGAGTGAATGCGGGAAATAGAGTAAACGGGGCCTTGCACTCTATTGTGAAGAGTCAAAATGTGTCGAAAAAGCACGTATGGCAATTCACAATGTTGTGTTGATCCCTACTTTAACGTATGGTAGTGAAAGTTGGGTGTGGCAGAAGAAACACGAGAGTAGAATAAACGCAGTAGAAATGCGGTTGTTAAGGAGTATGTTAGGGCTGAATCGGAATGACAGGGTAAGAAATTGTGTAATAAGAGAAGAGTGTGGTTTGCAAGATGATGTTGTGACCAGGATTAAGAAAGGAATGCTTCGGTGGTTTGGTCATGTGGAAAGATTGAAGGAGGAAAGAGTGACAAAGAAAATTTATGTTGCAGAAGTGAATGGCAGAGTCGGAAAGGGACGTCCTAGGCGAAAATTTATCGACCAAATTGGCGATTTATTGAAAACGGGCCAAATTAGGAGTACCCTTAACCGACGAGCATGTATGCGTAGGTGTATGGATGTGAAGGAGGCAAGAGAGGTGTGTCAGGATCGTGCCAAATGGAAGTCTGTAGTCTCTGCCTACCCCTCTGGGTGACAGGCGTGAGTGTTTATGTATGTATGTATTATGCATTCTATAAACTTTTCCTGGGCTGACCTGTATATTGATATTTTTGGAAAGTTATAATTATGTTACACTTCAGTATCGATATAAGACATTTTTTAGCTGCTTTTTGCTTGTTTTGTCTGTCTTTTAAATGCAACAGTGCAACAGTAAGTCACTGGTCACACTTATGACTTATCGGTTCAATTGTTGCTGGTACCGTACGTGAAGATGACAAAGAAACCGCTACAATATACAATAATTTACATTTCTAAAAATTTAGTTTTTATTTACATTTTCAAAGCCCTTAGCCAAGTGATTAAAAGATATCGATTTGTTCTCATTCACTGAAAATACTTTTCATTTCATTCACTGAAAATTCACTGAACAGATTTTCTTTTCTTTTTAATTTTTAACCCACCAACGTTTTTAATCGATACATTTCTAAAATAGCAGCTAAAACCACACTAGCTCCTCAGGCGACATGAGAAATATGTTTACGACGTCTGCATGGACGGATAACGTTGCCAAATAAAAGTTCTACGGCGTCCTTTAACGTTCAAAATCTTTCAATTATTGAATTGTTGCGTAATGAGTATGTGTCTCGACATCAAAAACTAAGTAATTTCCACGCATCCATATGCGGGAGTGCAGAAGACGTTGACGGTTGTTTTATATAATTATCCTCACGAATTTGTAACTAAACACTTAAAATTGCAATGAACAATTTCATTGGTGCCGGCGGGGATTGAACCCGGGTTCCACGCGTACTGTGAAATTTACAGCGAGCGCTAAGCTCCTGAGCTACCACTGCCCTGGTAGTTTAAAATTTAAGATAACTATTTTTATCGGCGCCAGCGACACTTCATCACGTACCCACATTCCAAGATGTATCTTTAAAGTAAATCGACCACCTTCAGTTTTCGGCTGTTGAGATTTTGACGAACCTAAACTTCAGATAGTTTGCTGAATGCAAGGTCAAAGTATTCACAAGGAAACTAGGTGTTCTTGGAAAGGTGCGGCGGTACTTCACACTGGGAAAACTTGTTACTTTGAATGAAACTCCGGTCGTGCATTAAGACTTGTGTTGATATGGGCTTGTATTGTAAAATTCAAAATAGCAAAGTTGAAATCAGAGGGGCTTGCTAAAAGTCTTATTGGTGAACTTGTTTTAGTTAAAACCAATCTTGTCCGCCTCAAGCGATGGCCTAGAGTAGCTAGCCTCTCGGTGTTCTCCAACATTACAGATTGAGTGTAAAAGTTAAATAATATAGAAATAGAATAATTTGCTGCCGTCTAGTGTTTCGTCTGATTACAACGGAAATAGACTTTTTACGTTGAGACAGCGCGATTTACCTTCTTGGGGTTTACTATCGCTTACTACTTCGTTAGATTGTTGTCAAAAAATGACTTGTAATAAGTAAAAATACTATCGCAAATGAGCCAGCTTACATAACAGTCCTGGCGTGGTACCAAGCGACTTTCGTTTCTTTCCGTTCCTTTCATGCATGGGCATGCATGAAATTTAAATTAAAATAACAAACTTTTGTTCTGATGAGGAGTTGATAGCTGTGTGGAATAGCTACCAGGATAATAAAGAAAAATGTTTTTGTCAAAATGTAAAATATACAATATAATGTAGGATAAACATAATATACAATACGTGTGAAGAAGTGCATATCATGATCTGGTGGTGGATACATTAAATACTGGTGAAGTTACTAGTTTAAAATAACAAAACCTTTGCCGTCACCAACGTATTTAGACTTTTATGCAATTGGCGAATTCAGTTGCACGTGGTGCAGTGCGGATGCTACGCTTAATAAGATTAACATTCTCGTGACCAAATATAGGCATCGTCTTGTAAAGGCCTACAGATAGATGTCTGTGAATTCTTAAGCCGCTAAAAAAGAGGACAGGTATAGGTATACCTTTTAGGATCTGGATAATTTTAATTGCCCCTTAATTTAGTTACTAATATTATCACATATCACAAAATAGGTATGTAATTTTTACTTAGCATTTTATCGGATAGGCGTATATTGGATTTATATGCGCAAACGATACGTATCAATAATACGAGTATTAATATATAAGTTAGAAGGACATTGCTATAATTTTATGCTTTTTAATATGTACATATAATCGAATAAAAGGAATGTTTAAGTGAATCTCCTAATAATAATATTATCAGTGCAGTAGTCGGTTTCTCTCTTAGGTTAGTTTCCTTGATTGAAATATAATGTTTGATTTGACTTCCCTTTTTTTATAAATTATATTCAATTTGCCTTGACAATGACATGTTTGAACTGAATACTAATTTCGAAACTAGTTTTCTAGGATATTTTAAATCTACTCTAATATTTGCATAGCTGCTATTTTACCCTGGTATTCTGTGATAGCGTGGTCCTACTTTGGCCAAGCTGACAAACGTACGTAATGGTGGAGCCATACACTTTAATTTAATGGAAAGATTTTATTGTACGCACTACGAAAAAAACAGAATAAACGGTAGAATATCGACAACAAATGGGTGAAGACCCTTGACCGCTTTGTTGTCAGATGATGAAAAGGAGGTTAGTAACATTTACGAGTAGAAAGGAATCCATCTCTAAAGCTTTGCTGTTTTAGCCCTAGTTGTTTTAATTGATGGCTGCCAATAAGTAATTACTTTAATTGTAACTGGTTTTTTTTCTCGATAACTTAATACAATAAAATATTATTCTATAACTTACGCATATTTATAAGATCCAAATCCAGTATTATCGTTATCGTAGCGAAGAATTTCAGCGTTCTTACTATCTGAGGAATAGAAAGCCGGGGGAGGTGCAGCTAAGGCAACGCCCAGCAGACACAACGCTACCACCTACCAGGAAACAAACAAATTTGAACACATTATCAATTAAAATTTTGAATCCCACCTCATTTTAATCACTATGTAAAGTAATAATACGTACCATTTTCATCATTATTGGCTGATATTTCGGCGTTGACCAAAAAGCGACACTAAAAGTTTGTCAAGTTTCGCAACCTTTTATATCTGCACCAAATGACTTAGTTTTGTTGTAATATTTAAATATCTACCTGCTTAGATGCGGTGGCGAAGGTAAACCACTTACTTGTAGCTGCTTAGAAAACAGGCAAGCGTGTGTGTAATTTAAATTTCATCGATTCCATAGTAAAGACTTACACAAACATTTTTAAAAGTAGGAACGAGTATCCCTTCCACTATAATAAAATGGAGTGAAACGTAAACCTACATTTGCAAGCGTTTGCACCGACACAGTCTTCTGAAACTTTGTTACTATGACACTTCGGCATGAAACCGTACTTGGCTTATGGGGGAATTAAGAAATTACTATTTGACATAAGTAGTGGAATTCTTAACAAAATTTAGCTAATTTACAAGTAGTCAGTTTTCACTCTTGGAAGTAATATTAATTATAGTTGTATAGAGAACTCTCGGTGAAGTGTTTTTACTGCTTTGGCCCATTCAAATATTGTAAGTGTGTATCAACAAAAGTTTTTACACTATAGATTGCGGTTTTTGAATAATTTTAATAATAAAAAAATTAAAACCGATTTCTATTTAACGTTGCACAAATATATAATCCATCGCGCCCTTTATATGAAATATATGAAGTTGTAAAAGCCAAATGGCTAACAGCACTAACATCACAGAAACTAATAGAAACCAGACGTTGATATAATTAGTACAGCGATAACATGAATTTATTTTTACTTGTTATAGATTTCGACTTCTGCTTCATCTTTGTACATTAACGAGTAGGTTACGATATATCCTATTTACTGACAAGATTGAGTTACGTAAATATACATAGTTTTATACTTAAAACTTGAAAGTTAGCTTATTATGTACGGAAATGTCTTACTGAACTAGTTCAAAATAATATAATTTTTTTTTCTTTGCTTTAAATCTAACGTAGGTTTAAATTACCATAGGTAGGGTTTCACTTTGGTTTAAAAGGTTGGGTTTAGATTTACAATAACAATGAATTTTAATATCAAAATAATTAAAATTTCGTTGATTTGGGAATATAATTTTATATCATTGTTACAACCGTGCAGTGGCGGTGCGGTGTAAGAGTAACCACTACCCCAAATTCTTCCGTGACAAAGGATAACTGAAGCAGGAGATGAGCAGCAGCATCTTCTTCAATAACTCAAAAACGGCGTTTGCTAATCTGCCTGCCCAGAGTGGCAACTATGGAGAAATTCCCCCATGAGGCAATTTGTATGGAAAGTTACGTTTAGTACAAGACTTTTAATGACCTGTTAGTTGTTAATTAAAAAGCTCTTTGAAGTGACGCTTTTCAAAATTATCTTTTTAAGCATTACACAGTTACGAACAGTAAGTAATACATTTAATGTAAGATTTAACATGAAATGCATTATGTGAAAATGATTTTTAATCAGAAGGCAATTAGCATTTTATACTATGGTACAAAACAAACCAGAGTCTACCTGTTGGTAAATGGATATTTTAGTCCATGAAAATCTTTAATTTAACTAGACTTACCTTTTCAACTCTTCTGACCGACTGACGGTGCTTAGGGGGATAAAGAGCTAAGAATGAGGTATTTATTCACAGTGATTAGAAAAGGTGTATAAAGGTGGTAATATCCTACCATATTAAATAATAAGAAGTATATTTAACAAAGATTTTCTTCATGAATTTCTATTCTGCTCTACCCATTGTCATCTCTCGAGTTGGCAGAAGTATCTTTGATTGTAACGCTTGTATATCGATTGGTAGCTTAAATTAAACCTATTACTAAAACATTCAACTATACACTTAAAATAATATTTAAAAAAAGAAACGGCCCGTGTTCACCAGTGCAACGTATATAACCTGTACCATATTATTTATGACTATTTTATATTGACAAATGCATATTCGATCTTACGTTTATGTTCAATCAAAAGTTGTTATTACTACTACACTGAACATTAAATCGAGGATCCCGGATACGATTGGCGAGGGCTAAAGAGGAGTGCTTGGCGCAACCTGTTAGCTAATGGTCGTAGTAGATAATAAATAAAAATAATATTTTTTATAAAACCTTTCCTTCTTTGCCAATATCAAATAATAAAAAACATAACATAACATAAACACTCACGCCTATCACCTAGAGGTGTAGGCAGAGACTACAGATTACCATTTGGCACGATCCTGACACACCTCTTTCGCCTCCTACGCATACATGCTCGTCGGTTAAGGGTTCTCCTAATTTGGCCCATTTTTAATAAATCGCTAATTTGGTCGATAAATTTTCGTCTAAGGCATCCCTTTCCGACTCTGCCATTCACTTCTGCAACATAAATTTTCTTAGTCACTCTTTCCTCATTCATTCTTTCCACATGACGAAACCACCGAAGCATTCTTAAAAAATAATAATAAATAAAAACTCTAAGTAATATAATCTTTTTTTATTTACAATACCTTATTGAACCTGTATATAAATATTATATAAGGTTGCATAGTTTTATTACGCTATTTACAAATTACATTTATTTCGCTCTTTCTTTAGTTAAATTAACCCAAAAGAGAAGCTACGACAGCTGAGGGGATCGCTCCTCCTGGGCCTTGCTGGATCTGAGGTTGAAAGCCATTTTCATCAGCAGTGTAGGTAATGATATACGTCACGCCATCAGGACCGACCCAACCGTACTGCCCTTGAACTGACATGGCTTCATCATCAGTTCCTTGGTTCTTAAGTTGTCCTTGTTCTTCGTGCTTACTTCCATCTGATAACTCCCACCTGTAACGAGATTAATATAAAAAAACGAAAAGTTTTCTTTTTGGTAACCCATAAAGTCCACTTACGCGAAGCTATATGAATCCAGGCCATTATTGGTGTCATAACGGACGATCTGGACGTCTTGTGGATTTTGGGGTGCAGCAGTGGCTGCAGCTATTACTGCGAGTATCACGAACTGAAATAAAAGATGCATATTGATAATGATACGTTGGGATATATAAATATATACAAAATATAAATAAGATAAAATATGTTGAATATATTCTTATAAATAAAATAAATACAATAAATAAATAAAAACCTAACCAGGCGAAGGCCATCGGTAAGGGAGACCAAACGACTTAGGGTTAGGGGAAAGAAAAAGATAAGAATCGGCGGAAAGAAAGAAAGAATCAGTGGATGATGGGGGCGGTATCTTCTGCATTTGAGTGCAAGCGTGTCGCTACGAAGGCTCAGATGACTCTACAGGCTGTATGGAATTAACCCGTTCACAATAACGTCTACAGAAATAATTTCAGTTAGCAGACTGGCACATGGCAGTCATCACGTTACCCATACCCAGATATTTTGTATTCTTATTTTTATTCTCATTATTATTACTGTTAATTTATCGTTACTGACCAGTTTCATTTTGTTTATTGTTAGTACACAACGACTGCACTCTCCAAAGATTACTTGGTGTGTGGGATGGTTACGCATCCAAGCGCCCGTCTTATATATGTATGTATTTCTTATATTACCAGGTTGCAACACAGCCGCATAATTGAGTTGGCGCTTCTTGTTGTTAGTAAAGAACATATCAAACATCTGTCGTTGAAGAAGTTATTGTGTATGTAAGGTATTCGTATTTGTGAGGGTAGGAACGCACACATGATGTGTCCGTTAACAATCATCGTGACCTATGCATTTAGCTTAAGAAATTCATAAAGTTCAATGCTTATAAACATTGCATAACTTAATCAATTATTTCTAGCAAAGGAAATAGGTAGCATGGTTTAAGATAACTAATTACTTGATTGATTTTTAATTTGTAACGTATTGTTTATTATTGTAAGTAAGAGGCGTAGTTTACCACCATTATTCTTTATGTATTTTTTTTGGTCGATTTTCTTACGCGGAAGTTGTTCAATTCGTAGATTCTAGATGATAAAATATATTAGTGGGAAATACCTAAAAATTCTCGTAGCTACTGATATCAATAGCAATGGCGATTTAATCATCTCATAAACGCAGATTCAAAATATTCTGAAGCCTCGATATAGGATAGTGTATAGTGAATAAATTTACAACGCTACTACACGGTACATATCGTAGTATCCGTCACCCATAGCTCGATTTGTCTCTTGCTCCAATAGTCTACTAGAATTGGATTGACTCGTATCTCCTATATCTCATTATAAAAAAACAGCGGTTGTCAACCTGACTGCTAATATTTTTTTTATAGGAAAAGGGTGACAAACGAGCACACAGTCCACCCGATGGGTAAGTGGTTGCTGTGGCCCATATACATCTACATCTATTCTCGTTTGAGAATCAAAATGCAGATGCGCTGTCAGCCTAGAGGACTAAGATGGAATGCCTCTTTTTCGGTAAAGAAGGTCTGCGATTCTCGACACTCACTATACGAAACACAGCAGCATTAAGCTGCTATTTGCGCTGGCATTCTGTGAGAGCGTGGTCCTTCCCCGGTCGAGCCGACCCATTCGTGCTAATACTTAACTATACAATTAATGTAGCTGTAGCATGGCTCCACCGCGTAAAAACATTAGAAACTATAGCAGTATCCTCCCTAAGAGTCTATTTAAGGGAGAGTCTTGTTGGGCAGTGGCCTTTTGATTGGCTGTAGTGACCGAGTGGATAAATAAACATAATTTCGGTAGTAAAATATGGTACAGCTACAGTATAATCAAGTTGTCCAAAACTTTTTTTGTTGTTTCTATTCTCTGATAATACTTTTATGTTTATATTATTTGTGCTAATGATAATGGTGTTTTACGATTCGATTTCAATAACCGTGATATTTAGCATCGGAAGGCACATTTTCTTTTGCTATGTTCATTTAGGTTGGAAAAAATATTGCTAAGTTGTTATCAGGAATATGTCGCTGCACATATTCCATTTCACCCCACTCTCCGTCATCTCTTATGACACTCACGGGATGATAGAGTAGTGGATTATCTGTGCCGTTACTACACGGCAAACATTTATCAAAAACATACCTATAGTTTGTGAAAAAAAAATCAAATTATAATTTGCAATGAATATTATCCTAGCAACAACACTAAAGTTAATAAAATGCAATAAACTATCGCAAATTGTAGTATAACTTATAGTATAAATTATTATATTTAAGAATATTATGGTACTTGCAACAGTCAGTAAGGTTAAGAGAACGTCAATCAGTTCTAGCAAACTACTCGGCCTTTAACATTTTCAAGTGAACGATGTTATTAAATAGCTGATACTGTTGCATTTTGCGACGGTAAAAATCATTCTTAAATACGTTATGACACGGCCTACGAGTATGTTGTATATGGTGAATTTAACAAACCGCAATTCACTATAGATAATTTCATAGAAATGGCCAAGATCTTACAGTTCGCACTTAATTATTTTATGTGCAATTGATTTTAGATATGGTAATCTCGAAACAATAGACGTATTTATGGAATTTTATTAAAGTAAATTAAGATACCTACTTGTTTGCAGCTAATAAGCAAGAAATACATTTACTCAGTTGTATGTAACAACTAAGTAAATGTATTTCTTGCTTATTGAACTTACTTAACAACCATGTTGCCTCGTTGGTAGAATTATGGACTGGTATTAAGGATTAATATGGGTTTCAGTATGATTCAACATATATATAAGCTAAATTTAAAAATCTTTGGATATTTTTTTCATTATTTATTTCTTATTTTTGGAGGTCTTCGCATTCATTCGTTTTTCAGTTAAAAATCAGTACGGTTATAGTGCAAAATTCAAATGAAATTCTAATATATATTTCATTAGACCGATTCGAGGGAGTTTCCATAAGCATTTTCCATTATTCTAAAGTGCGAAGTGTTCATAATTGCGAAAAATACTGACCTTATGACGAGTAGTGGGAAGGTCAAATCTTTGAACAAATACTCGCCTGGAGCAGGTTTAAAAAAACTTTGCCAAGTAATGGACTTAAAAGGCTAATGATAGTGATGATGGTAATTGTGATATTTAGGTAATGATTATGTGTGTCATGGCCGATATTATAGTGTCTCGAATACAAAGACATATTGGGTGTGAGGCATAAAGTGCGCGCTTACTAAACTATGCGGTAATAGCAGAAAACCACAGAATTGCTCAACTTATAGATGTTGGTTAATATCCATATTATTTTACGAGAGAATAATAGTTTTGTATTGCCACTATTTTAAGCCGGTGTTAAATGAAATAATTATTATATAAAAGCACGCAGCCCACCTGTTTATAAGTGGAGGTTGTGATTCATAGGCACAACTTACACCTATTATTATATTATTTAAGAAAATAATTAAGCAAATACGTTGTCACTTCTTAGGGGCCGTCCATTAATCACGAGAGGCTTGAAGGGGGGGGGGGGGAGGTTGACAAAAATGACGAAATTTCACAAAGGTGGAAAGGAAGGAGGAAGGAGGTGTAGTAAGATTATCACGTGTATAAATTTTTTCGTCAAACACGCGATTTCCAAACTGAAAAGCGACGTGTAATTAGACCTTGATTCGTCTGTAGATGTAAATTCATGTCACGCGTGAACCTAATCCGAGCAATAATAGTCTAGAGGTGCACAATGTTCGTCCTTCACGCATCCTCACGCGACGATCATTCGGGACGCGAGATTCTCTGTGTAGTGCGCAAAAATGATGACGCCGAGTGGCTTGTCAAAACCGACGCTGATCTTCAACAAAGCACAGTGCCAACAGCTGGCTCGCAAGAGGCTTATTTAGTTGTTAATGTTGAAGAAAGTCTTGCTAATCCGTGTTCCGAGGAAAATGTACAATAAATATGTTCATGTACTAGTACAATATATGTATTTCGCATGATTATACCATTTCTTTAATATTATTTTATGCCAGTCAAAAACAACTTGCAACCTTTCTGTCTAGACATTTTGATCATATACTTTATAGGTACTAAGAAATACACGTAATTTTGGGTGGTGGTGGTGGGTGGTGGGGGTGGAGTTAGTCTTAAAATGCTAAAAAATCATCACGTGATTAGTGGACGCCCCCTTAAGGATTAATATGGAAAGCCCCGTTACCGGTAAAAAGGTTCTTAGCTCCTCGTTACTTACCTTACTAAACACACATTTATAATGCTGCTATTTTAAGCTGATATTTTGTGTGAGCATAGACATGTGTCCATCATGAATGATTCGTTCGTTTGAGCTGTACACTTTAAAGTATTGATGGTTCATTCATCTGTTTTTTAATGTTCCGATACAACCAATCACAAAAAATTGACGGAACCTTTTTAACTCGTGATTGGTGTGAATATTGAATGAGTTGAAAGCCGACTGAATCCCGAATGATCTGAATGAATTGTTTTTAGTGTAGCGTACTGGAGCCCGAAATTATACATTTGAATGGTCGATCCGAATTACCGGTACAAGTGACAAAATGCACTAGAATGATTCGGTTACGAGAAATGAATGATTGACACATGTTTATGTGAGCATGTGCCTTTTCCGATCGAATCGATTCCGTGGTAAGCGCAAATGCTGATCATGAGGTCCTAGATTAAAAAATTAGTTATTGGGCTTTTCTGTCAAGAAATTCCGAGTAATCCAACTTATCGCCAAAACTGTTTCATCGCCATGACTCAGAAAGCACGTAAAGCTGTTGGTCCTGCACCTGATCTCTCTCCGGTCGTGTCGATTTACGAGAGTAGAGGGTACACCTACATTTGCGCACATTCTAGTGTACTATTATAACCCTATCTTACACAAAAGGCTAGATTTGTTGAGACAGTAAGCGGTAACCGAAATTTGTTCTGAAGGACATTATCATGCCATCATATTGTAATACTTAGTTACCAGTGTCAACGCCTCTAAACCTGTGGAGGGCAATTTTACAGGTTGATTAACAACGTGCTTTCATCATCATCATCATCATTACAGCCTTTCACAAGTCCACTGCTGAACATAGGCCTCCCCCAAGTAATGCCACAAAGCACGGTCCTGAGCCACCTGCATCCATCGACTTCCTGCATGTCTTACCAGGTCGTCACTCCATCTAGTGGGGGGTCGCCCTACACTACGCCTACCGGTACGAGGCTGCCACTCGAGAACCTTTCTTCCCCATCGGTTATCGGTTCTTCGAGCTATATGGCCGGCCCATTGCCACTTCAGCTTACTAATCCGTTGGGCTATGTCGGTCACTCTGGTTTTACTGCGGATATCCTCATTTCTGAGTCTATCACGCAGAGAAACTCCGAGCATAGCCCTCTCCATAGCTCGCTGAGCGACCTTAAGCGTCCTCATACGGCCAGCAGTGAAGGACCACGTCTCAGATCCATAAGTCATCACTGGCAACACGCACTGGTTGTACAATCTAGTTTTTAGAGATTGAGGTATACCTGACGAAAAGATATGTCGTAATTTCCCGAACGCTGCCCAGCCGAGTTGAATCCGTCGATTGACCTCTCGGTCGAAGTTGGACTTACCTAGTCGGACTATTTGTCCCAGGTAAACGTACTCGTCAACAACTTCGAGCATAGTGCTCCCAACAACTACCGGCATAGGTGTGACATGGACATTGAACATGATCTTTGTTTTGTCCATGTTCATCTTAAGACCTATCCGTTGGGAGGCACTATTGAGGTCATTGAGCATAGTGCTTAAGTCCTCCAGCGATTCTGCCATAAGGACTATATCGTCGGCAAATCGAAGGTGAGTGATGTACTCGCCATTGATGTCAATACCGTATCCTTTCCAGTCCAGTAGCTTGAAAACGTCTTCCAATGCAGCGGTGAAGAGTTTCGGGGATATAACGTCACCCTGTCTTACACCTCTCTGCAGTTGGATAGGTTTCGAGCTCTGGTTCTGTACTCGGATAGCCATCGTAGCCCTACTGTACAAACACTTCAGCACTTCGATATACCGACAGTCAACTTGGCACCGCTGAAGGGACTGTAGCACCGCCCAAATTTCGACGGAATCAAAGGCTTTCTCATAGTCCACATACGCCAGGCAAAGTGGCAGATTGTACTCTTCAGTCTTCTGTACAATCTGCCGCAGGGTATGTATGTGGTCTATGGTACTGAAGCCTTTTCGGAAACCGGCTTGTTCGGGAGGCTGGAAGTCGTCAAGTCTGCGTGCGAGACGATTCGTAATGACTCTCGAAAACAGCACGTAGACGCGGCTCAGAAGGGAAATCGGTCTGTAGTTCTTTAAGAGAGCGTTGTCGCCTTTCTTAAAGAACAAGACCACCGCACTTCTGCTCCACGCCTCTGGAGTAGTGCCACCATGGAGGACGGAATTGAAGAGCTTCTGAAGGACTACAAGTACCGGTGTTCCACCCGCTTTCAGAAGCTCCGCTGTAATTCCATCCTCGCCTGGGGCCCTGCCGTTTTTAAGGTGCTGGAGAGCCATTCTAATCTCGCTTAGACTGACGTCCGGGATATCATCGGGATAGTGTCGGATAAGACTTGCTCTTGGATCGTTACTCACACTTGCGTGTGGCTCCAACGATGATGTGTACAGCTGCCCATAGAACCTCTCAATCTCACTCAAAATCTCAGGTGTCCCGGAAACGATGTTGCCACACTCAGTCTTCAGCTTTGACAGTTGGCTCTTTCTGGCAGACAGATCTCTGGCAAAGACTTTGGAGCCCTGGTTCCGCTCGATCGCTTCTTTAATACGAGAAGTATTAAAGTTGCGTAAGTCTCGCCGCATGCATTTGGAGATCTGTCTGTTCAGTTGCCTGTATGCTGTCAAATCTGTTGACGATTGCAGCCTCATCTCCCGTCTAACAGCCATGAGATTAAGAGTGTGATCGGAGAGTTTTTGTGTTCTTCTGCGGCGGGTCTTGCAGAACTTAGCTCCGACCGCATGGACAGTTTCCACGAGCTTGTCGTTCATATCGTCCACTGCATTGCAATCTTCTAGGCACTGGAAGCGGTTACGTAACTCGAGCTGAAAGGTTTCGGGATTCTGGATTAGAGCACGAGGGGGACGGAGCGTTGACTTCATTAGACGAGACCTCTCCAACTTAACGTTTAGGTTCAGTGTGCCTCTAACCATTCGGTGATCGCTGCCAGTTTTCACCCTTGCGATCACTGAGACATCACTGAACAGTTGGCGTCTGGTCGTCATAATGAAGTCAATCTCATTTTTTGTCGAACCGTCGGGGCTCGACCAGGTCCACTTCCTGTGGGGCCGCTTCTGGAAGAAAGAGTTCATCATAAAGAGTCCCTCTTTCTCCATAAAGTCGGCCAGCTGCTGGCCCCTTCGGTTCCGTTGCCCTACTCCAAATTTCCCTACCTTCAGCTCACCGCTTTCTCTTGTGCCTAGTTTTGCGTTGAAGTCTCCCATCAACACCGTGTAGTGAGTTTTGGAGGAATGTATGGCTCTGGAAATATCCTCATACATTTCCTCCACCTCCTCATCGGGGTGTGCCGAGGTTGGTGCGTAAACCTGAATGACCTTCAGCGAATACCGTTTGGTGATTCTGAGTATCAGGTACGCGACCCTCGTCGACACACTCCCAATCTTTACAACGTTGTTGACGAGAGACTTGTGGACGATAAATCCGACACCTCCTTGGGACAGATGGTCGCCCTCCCGGTGATAGAACAAGTTGCCGGACTCGAGGATTGCCGTGTCCTCCCCCTCTCTTCGGACCTCGGATAATCCAATAATATGCCAGCGCAACTTGTCTACCTCTTCTTCCAGCTCCAGTATCTTCTCGTCAGTCCTCAGGGTGCGTGCGTTATATGTTGCCAGGTCGAGTCGTCGTAGGTGGCAACCGAACCTCCACCGGAGATTCTTAGCACCCCCTGCCCCGCCGTTACCATGGTCGCCACCGTAGCCAGGAATAGCGGGGCCGCCGGGGACTGGGGGCCGTCTTTTTGTGTATTTGTTCATTGGGGGGTATTTGCCGTAGTTGCCACGCTTGGCGAGCGGGTTGGCAACCGCAGTTTTTTTATTACGTCACAGTTGTCATCAGGAAGATGCTGCTGCCCATCTCCTGCCTGTCTCCCTCTGTCGCCTCTTACGACACCCACGGGAAGATATGGGGTAGTGGATATTCTTAACCGCCACTACACGGCATAACAACGTGCTTTAACACAATATAAATATAAGTAGAAAATAATATATATAAATACGATATATACATACACATATTGTACAATATATGTATGTATATATTGCCTTCAAATATATGTTTTAGTGTCTGCAGCCAACCGGTAAATTACGTCAGAGAGTATTGAACCGATGCGATGTTGACCCTCGACACCCGTATTCACTTTCCTTACAAGAAATGCTTTTTAGGCCAATCTGCATCAATATTACGATACCGCTTAAACAAAATTTCTTTGTAAAATTAGTCGTACAAGGTCGAGTTATATAACATTTCATCTCATTTCGATGCCATCGACTTTTGTCATTACATAATGTCATTTTAGACGTTTTGTACTAACTGGCTTACCTGGGTTTGAAAGTCAAGTTCTTACTCCACACGAGAGCTATTTTAATATTTATAATTATATTGTTAATTAGTTTCTTTTTACATTTGAGTGTTTATATTTTGTATTTGTAAAGGGATGTACTTACTTGTAATGCGCTAAAATAATGATGGCGATGAAGTTAAGGAGTATTCATAATTTTTACAAGTTCATATATATCACAGCGTTCAATCTTTCATAATAAGAGGAGATCAATAATGTTAATGTATTAACGTAAGGATGCACTACAAATATTTGTACAAACGGGATGGGTATAGGAAAATACATTATAATTATTACGAATTTATTACATCGGTTTTTTAATAGTTGTTGAAGAGTATGTTTACCTAGGGCAAATAGTTTACTAGGTATAAGTTCAACTTCGACCGAGAGGTCAATCGACGGATTCATCTCGGCTGGGCAGCGTTCGGTTGATTACGACACATTTTCTCAAAACTTGAAAACAAGATTGTACAATCAGTGCGTGTTGCAGTAGTGATGAGTTATGGCTCTGAGACGTGGTCTTTCACTGCTGGCCGTATGAGGAAACTCAGAGACGCTCAGCGAGCTGTGGAGAGGGTTATTTTCGGGCTTTCTCTAAATGATAAACTTAGAAATGAGGATATCCGTAATAGAACCAAAGTAACCGACATAGCCCAACGGATTACAGTCAATAGCCATATATGATTAGTAAGCTAAAATGACAATGGGCCGGCCATATAGCTCGAAGAACCGACAACTAATGGAGAAAAATGGTTCTCGAGTGGCAGCTTTGTACCGGTAGGCAAAGTTTGGGAGGCCCCCCACTAGATGGAGTGACAACCTAGTAAGGCATGCAGGAAGTCGATGGATGCAGGTCGCTCAGGGCCGTACTTTATGACATTTCTTGGGGGAGATCTATGTTTAGCAGTGTACTTGTAAAGGGTTGTATTGATGATGATGAAATGATAATAGTATTGGCCTTTCAACTGCCCCTTTCGGACATTGGAATGTGAGTGGATTAGACATCATAATTTCTTAGCATAATAGCCATGGCTTCGTCACCTACGGTGAGCTAAAAGAAACTCACACCCTTCGTCCAAAGTGAAGAGCTGGTCCTAGGAGTCCAAAATGATTTTGAATAGTTTAACAATTTCAAATAAATTTTAAACGTTACGATGTTTAAATGTTTTAAAATAATTTTATTGCAGTTTTAATAGGTAAAATGTAATAAACTTAACCACTAATTAAACTTTGCTTTGTTAAATTATTCGTCTGTCATTAAATCTAATATTTTGCTCATCAATTTCTGGTTGAAATCCGTTGGTATCTGCTATATATCTGACAATGTGATTTCGCCCTGAAGGATCCAAATAACCGTATTCTCCACGAACGATGAGACCATTATTTCCTTTAGTTCTTAAAAAGCCACCGTCTTCTTTTCTATATGTGCCATCTGAAGTTTTGAATCTTAAACAAGAAAGGTTTTCACTTAATTTGTATAATATTGATTGTAAAGATTTTAAGCTTATTTGTTAGGTATATCATATTAGTCCATAAATCGCTTACACTGAAGCCGAGCATCGTAGTGTATACTGTATTCTTAGAGTATAGCGAGTATGGAAGCTTAAAGCTTTAAATGAAAAGTTACTAAAGCTTTACGTAGCTTATGTTGGGATAAATCGCGCCTACACATACCCAAAAAGTACAGTGGTTGTGATGATACATGAAGTGACAATTATTATTTGTCCTTTAAGTGCCCTTCAAGTCAAAAAAGTTTACACTATTTGTTCATTTGTTTTCAAGCATATCATTTTCATTAATATCAACATCATTACAGCCCTTCACAAGTGAGCATAGGCCTCCCCCAAGGAATGCCACGAAGCACGGTCCTGAGCCACCTGTATCCATCGACTTCCTACATGTCTTACCAGGCCGTCACTCCATCTAGATGTGGCTCGCCCTATAATATGCCTACCGGTACGAGACTGCCACTCGAAAACCTTTTTTCCCCATCCGTTGTCGGTTCAGCAAGTTATTGGGCCATTGCCACTTCAGTTTGCTAATTGGGCCGTTGGGCTATGTCAGTCACTCTGGTTCTACTGCGGATAAGCATTGCCCTCTCCATAGTTCGCTGAGCGATTGAGCGATTGAGCGTCTTCATACGGCCAGCAGTGAAGAGCCACGTCTGACGTCTAACCAGTAGGTCATCATCATCATGCACTGGTTGTACGATAATCTCGTTTATTTGGTTTTGAGGTATACGATCGTAATTTCCCGAACGCTGCCCAGCCGAGTTGAATCCGTCGCCTAACCTCTTGGTTGAAGTTGGACCTAGTCGAATTATTTGCTCTAGGTAAACATACTCGTCACCAACTTCGATCTTAGTGTTTCCAACAACTAGCAGCATAGGTGTGATATTGACTTTACTTATGATTTTTGTTTTGTCCATGTTAATGTGAAAGCCTACCCATTGGGAGACACTATTGAGGTCATTGTCCATAGTGCTTAGGTCTTCCAGCGATTATGCCATAAGGACTATATCGTCAGCAATTCGAAGGTGAGTACTCATCGTTGATGCTAATACTGTATCATTTCCAGTCCAGTAGCTTGAGAACGTCTTCCAATGCACCACTGAAGAGTTTCGGAGATATAACGTTACCCCGTATTACACCTCCCTGCAGTTGGATAGGTCTCGTACTCTAGTTCCGTACTCGGATAGCTATCGTAGCCCTACTGTTCAAATACTTCAGGACTTCGATATACCGACAGTCACCTTGATACCGCTGAAGGGATAATAACAAATATCATTGGAATCAAAGGCTTTCTCATAGTACACATATGCAAGGCAAAGTGGCACATTTTACTCTTCGATCTTCTGTACAATTTGCCGATGCGTATTTATGTGGTCTTTGGTACTTTACCACTTTTTGGAAACGGGCTTGTTCAGGAGGGTGGAAATCGTCCAGTCTGCGTGCGAGACGATTCGTAATGACTCTCGAAAACAGCACGTAGACGTGGCTCGAAAGGTATATTGGTGTGTAGTTCTTGAAGCGAGTGTTGTCGCCTTTCTTCAAGAACAAGACCACCTCACTTCTGCTCGAAGCCTCCACAATAGTTCCCCTATGGAGGACAGAATTAAATAGCTTCTGAAGGACTTCAAGTACTGACTTTCCAACCATTTTCAGAAGCTCCGCTGTAATTCCATCCTCGCCTGGGGCCTTGCTTTTTTTAAGACGCTGGAGAGCCATTCTCATCTCGCTCAGACTGATGTCCGGAATATCATCGGAATAGTGTCTGATAAGACTTGATCTTTGATCTTTACTCACACTTATGTGTGAGTAAAGATCAACGATGATGTTTACAGCTGCCCATAGAATCTCTCAATCTCACTCAAAATCCCAGGTGTTCTGGAAACAGTGCTGCCACACTCGGTTCTTCAGCTTTGACAGTTGATCTTTCTGGCAGACAGATCTCTGGTAAAGACTTTGGAGCCTTGGTTCCGCTCGATTGTTTCTTTTTCGTTGTCGTCGTTTTCTTCAATACGAGCCATATTAAAGTTGTGTAAGTCCCGTCGCATGCATTTAGAGAGATGTCTGTTCAATTCCCTTTATGCTGGGAAAGCTGACAAAGACTACAGCTTCATTTCTCAGTGATCGGACAGATTTTGTGTTCTTCTGCGGTGGGTCTTGCAGAACTTAGCTCCGACCGCATAGACAGTTTCCACGAGCTTATCATTCATTTCGCCCACTGCATTACAGCCTTCTAGGTGCTGAAAACGGGTTTGTAACTCCAGGTTTCGGGACTTAGGATTAGAGCACGAGAAAGACGGAGTGTTGACTTCAATAGACGAGACCTCTTAAACTTAACTTTTAGATTCAGTGTGCCTCTAACCATGCCACCTTGATCGTGATCGCTGTGAAATCACTGATTAGTTGTCGTCTGGTCGTCATAATAAAATAAATCTAATTTTTTGTTAAACCGTCGGGGCTCGACCAGGCTCACTTCCTGTGGGGCCGCTTCTGGTAGAGAGAGTTCATCATAAAGATTCCCTCTTTCTCCATGAAGTCGGACAGCTCCTGGCCCCTTGGGTTTCGTTGACCTATTCTGAATTCCCTATTTTTAGCTCGCCGTTCTCTCTTGTGCCTTGTTTTGCGCTTTTCAATAACACCGTATAGTGGATGGTGGAGGAATGCATGGCTTTGAAGATATCCTCATACATTTCCTCCACCTCCTCATTGGCATATGCCGAGGTTGGTGCGTAAATCTATATGACCTTCAACGAATACCGTTTGGTAATTCTGAGTATAAAGTACGCAACCCTCGTTGACACACTCACAATCTTTACAACGTTGTCAACGATAGACTAGTGGACAATAAATCCGATACCTTCTTGGGATTCAAATTGGCACATAGTCCCTAATAACTGTTACAAAAATTAAATCATAAATCTATTACATCCTAATATCAAATCTTTGGTCTATTATCATCAATTACATCCTAATATCTGATTTTCGCCAATCATTGACCTATATTAACGATAAAAACTTTGCCATATATAATAAAATTAGTTTAAAAGGTTATAATAATATAAGATGTAGATTACTTACTCAAAACTATATGTGCCCAATCCATTATTGCTATATGCATACTTTACTATTTCATTAGTGCTGCCTAGCACTTTAGGTAAGTTTTTCATAGTTACCAATAATACAGCCACGATGAGGCAGATGTGTCCACCTTTAGCCTGCGCAACAGACATAACATATGTCAAGGCTAACAGCTCATCTAACAAGTCTCACTTTACTGGAATTTTAATAATAATAGATATTAAATTGATAGCAACTTGAATACACTTGTTATGCAAGTTGTGTGAACTTTTTGTACTTTATAAATTTATTATTTTATAATCATTTATTTGTATAATCAATTAGCGAAAATATATAATATTCATTTGAATATAGAAAAGTGTTGGATAAAACTACTTCTACGGATTTTATCGCGTTTAATTTAATTGATTTTAATTTCTTTTATTTTATATTTTATCTTCTTATTTACTCTAGATCATTTACTATAGGTCTTAATTTCTGATTTTATTTATTATAGATTTTATTTTTACTTAAAACAAAACCAAGCACACAGCTGCAAGACTTCAAGACGCAGTAAGTTCATTGTGCGTAGTTCGGATCATAAGTAATAATTAAAAGCTGAAGGTACTCCGGGTTAACACCGACAGGAGGACGTCAATCACCTCAGTCCCCCGTGACCATGGATGCTGGGAAGCACCCAAAATGTCGAGAATTAAAATCAACTAAATTAAACGCGATAAAATCCATAAAGGTAGTTTTATTTAATGCGTAGGGTTCGCGTTACTAGAAGAACTCACTGAAAGAAAGTGGGTCAAAAACAGTCTCTCAATCAAATCAAATCAAGCAACGTTTTTTTGTTGTTATTTTGAGACTTTTATCGCTAAAAGGAATGTTACATGATATTATAACATTTATATACTATATATAAAAATATAACATTTACCCCATGGTACCCTTAAAATATAAAACAAACAAAATTGCATTTCAGATTGACTGAGAGAGATAGTCATTGATGACTTTGATACCTTTCATGTCAAAAATAGCTATAAAATAAAATGCACCGATGTCATATTTGTATATTACTGCTTCGTTGGTGTAGGTGTTAACGCGATTCCTGACTATGAGATTCCGGGTTCGATTCCTGGGTCGGGCCAAAATGAGTTGCTGGGAAAACCCAAAAAACAGAAAAATCTGTCAAGAATTTTTTATCAGTTCGTACTAAAGAAGTTAGCGCTGTTTCAACCCCCTATCTTGGAAAACACGTAGATAAGGCCTGCTTTCCTGTCCTGCGCTTAATATATTTGCGGTCGTGTCGGATTGCCGATCCAACGGACTAAGTGGTAAAATAAAGAGTGCACCTATGTTTGCTACACTCGGGCTCAATAATCCTGTCCTGCGCAGATGATTATACTCTTTAACTAGATATTTGACTCATCGGTCAATCTTCTTTTAAAGAAAATGGGTAACAAACGAGCACACAGTCGACCTGATGGTAAGTGGATGCTGTGGTCCATAGAAATCTACATTTTTACCCTCATTTAAGAAATGAAATGGAAATGCGTTTGCAGTAAAAGGGTCTCCGGTTTTATACACTCACCATACGAAACGCAGCAGCATTAAGCTGCTATTTTACGCTGGTATTCCTAAACCTGTTGAGCCGACCAATTCATGCTACAAACATAATATAGTTGCAGCGTGGCCCCACTACGTTCGAAATATACAAAATATACAAAATTTGACGACCTCAAAGTTGAAAAACTTGTTTGTAAAAATTAGAAAAACAAAGTTCGTATAGAAAGGGTAACATTAAAATTAAGATCACTAAGGAATTTATGGATGATAATAAACCCTGGGAATGAGGCGATCGCTACCAAGGAATTTATAATTTCGCTTGGTTTCTTACTAGTTCTTCCCAGGACAGAGGTATTTTCCAAACCAGTGGTATATAGGTGGTGGAATATTATTTATATTCTTTATTGAATAAAAAGTTTCTGTTCGTTTTTATATAAAATTGTATTATATGATATTAAATTCCTGATTATAGTTGTCCAAGGCCTTTAAAAATGCGATTTTACAGTCTTAACTAATTATGAATTTAACGACCTTCTTTGTGTTTCTTAATCAGTAATTTTCGATAAAGATATTTTAGATATGTACGTTTTAATAGTAATATTTTACATGATATTGAAATATAATTAAAAAAATATAATAAATTCTCACAATGTACTTTGTTTATTTTGTAAAATATTAGGATTTAGATGGTAGAGACCGCATTCTAATTCAGAAAACATTTTTTGTGATTTGTTGTTTGAAAACATGTTTGACTCTATCAAACACAAAACATTATTTTGAACTGTTATTTAACACAACATAGAGATATCAATTATGCAAAATTCTGCGTAAAATTTTACATTTACGTGACTATTTTGCTGCTTGTCATGTGTGATAACTTATTAAAAAGATTAAGACGTTTTTTTTTATAAACAAAGCACAAAACCTGTAAATAACTTCTACTAATCTTACATTATTATATAGCAAATATAGTATCCCGTCTTTTTCGATTGTAAGTCAAAAATAATGCTCTTGGATCAAACTGTGCTTTACAACATCTGCCATAACAAATTTTACTAAAGCTCACTATAAATAACTCACCAATCAAATTATTATGCGTAAATCCGTTTGCCCAGTCGTTTACGTCATATACGTGAGCTTCCGTCACTACATCAATTATTCCCGAAAACTAAGTAAACCAATCGCAAATGCCCATGCAGCGTTAAATCGGTTTATTTAATTATTCAACTTTCAATTAAAAAAGGCTATGTGAGAGGTTTTATTTTTTATTTACTATACGTGATGATACGAATGACGTTCGTGACTCTTGTTTATCGGTATATCTATGGTTTAAGAACTTTATTCTCATTAAGAATACAAAAATTCACTTATCACGACAACCTAAAAATTTATAAGTTATAACAATATCTGGAGAAACGCAGAAGTTGGGGGTACATTACAAATACAGTTGTCACACACACATATATATATATATATATATATATATATATATATATATATATATATATATATATATATATATATATACAGATATATATACTAGCTTGCCAGGCAGACGTTGTTCTGCCCTTTTCGAGGATCCTTTGTCATGTCCTATGAAAAATTCTTCAATCAGCAAAAAAAATATTGTGGGTCACTCATGGGAAAAAAACTATCCTATCTCTCAAGTTGGACCAAAGGAGTAGTTTAGGAGTCCATCGCGGACAAACAACGTGACACGTAATTTATGTATATATTAAGATATCTCATAGCTATATTCTCATTCAAAGTCACTGCTTGTTAATTTTGCTTATGTTTTATTTTCTCTGCATTTGTTCAATTGAACGATCTTTAGAATATAAAAATAAAATTCCATGCTACTTAAAATGCAGACCCCATAGTGCATTGTAGATAACAGCGATGGTTGTATGATTATTAATCTTTTGTATATTAATATTTTATATACTGTTATAAGATTAAATTATGCAATTATCAGCAAAAATGTATAGAATTAAACCTAATATGTGCTACGTAAGTAAATAATCCGAGAAACTTAAAATTATTAAATTATTATTATTATTCTAAGACTTTAAGTATTAAGAAGGAAACCATAATCTTATTTTTATATCATCATTTGTAACAACTTGTACGGTGTGTAATATTTGAAATTATAAGTATAAAAATATCTCAACGTTAAAAGTTCCATAGAGTGTGATTTAATTTTAAGAATATATCTAGAATATTTAAAAATCCTAGATCAATCCCTGAGTGTTCTTTAATATATTGTATTACGATTCGTTTCATTAAATTATTTTTAGTGAACTAATAAAAAGCTCCCGCAAAAAAAAAATCAATAAGTAAACTTACATGGAAATATATGCGGCGTGGATGGCTGTCAGGTAATATAGTCGCAAAGTTAGTTCAAAATTAGTTCAAAGATACCGTTGTCGACGACGGTTTTGCCGTATTTTAAAATATTTCAAACTTTAAAGACATTTAGTAAAAGAACACGTATTTAAATTACGATAACATTTTATGTTCATTAATAATATGATAATTTGTGGTAATTTCATTGCATTGACATGTGTTCATTTCGGATCAGACAGGGTTTTTTACGAGTACATCTTGTATAAGGTGTATATTAAGGGGACATATAATGTCAAATGGCTTAGCAAGATCCTTCGTTATGCCGAAAATGTTGCAGCATTAATTTTGAAATAAATATATGGTAAAGTTGAGGATTCGACTCGATAGAAAAAAATCCAAAGTTACCTCCAAAATAAACAATAAACCGCTGTTACTCATAAAATACTTTAAATAAGATCATGAAACTTTGCATACTAACTGAACTAACTATAAAGCAGTGCTTATGTTATTTACTTTTTTTAAAATACCATTATTTTTACTGTAAAAAGAAATTACCTAAACTTCGCCTCGGCCTTTGGACGGGGATGTTGTGTCGCTTACGATCAGAATATACATTATGCAACAGTACGATGTAAAATTAAAATGGGAAATAACCGTGATAAAAATAAGAAGCGGCTGGCTTGGCGTTAAGAAACGGGCATAAATATGATAAACCTAATGAAATGTCTAACGACCTTTCTACTTACAGTATTAGTGATTACAAACATGTCGGTACATAGCATACGACGCACGGGCAAGTGCGTCTCTTTAAACTGCTGGTTAGTGGCACACACACACAGACGACGCGCGCGATGCATGCGTGCGTGGTGCGTCTGAACATACGCATGTTCAAGTTTTTTTTCTTCTATTTAGAAATATGACCCAAAAATAAATGTAAGTGTAAATGTAAGTTTAGAAGTCCCCACGTCAAGTTAATAACTTTTCCAACTTAAAATCTAGGAGGATTATAAGTTAAGCCCCTCAGCTTAACTTAGAATCCTACTACATTTTAAGCTCAAGCTTGTATATATATAACGATACAGTGTGATTTGTAAGAAAACTAAATAACGTACATACAATACATCTCACCTCTTTCTTTTATATTATAGCTATTTTATATATTACATAATTTTGCTAACATATTAAATTATTGAAGAGCATGCTCAATAAAATCTGCTTAACAAATTAGTATTAATATTCCGATAAGGCATGTAAGACATACATCTCCAGGTAAATAACTTATGATAATTTTGACCTTTGTCATTGCATTATGAGACAGTATATAGAGGAACTTCAGAATAAATCAAAAACGTTGCATGCTTTTATGTGTTTGTAGATATTAAATCCTAAATTTATTAGTCATTTTTACAAAACTAACAAAATTAATCATCGTTTAATATATACTTGAGACTCACCATATTCGTTAATGATTTTCTGTAGTTGATATCTAAGTAAACTGCGTTACGAGGCTGCTGTCGTCAGTTTATATCCAGTTCTTCAAGAATGTCAAGTCTGGACTTCATTCCTTAGTTAACAATGCTATTTCAAGGACTCCGTGAAGTCAATGACATTAATATATAACATCTAAACGTGAAAAAATACTTCTTTAACTCGATTGACGACTAAACCTAATTAATATTCTCATAACCATTAATTTATAGATCGTTATTCGTTACTGGTTTGTTGTGGACTGGTGGAAAAATATAGATATCAACTTTTGCCTCAAGTCAGATACTTGATTATCATTTGCCTCAACACTGCGATTCGTAAAAATAAAATAAAAAAGTTAGTTGTGAAGGTAATTCGAAAATCAATATAAGAATTTATTAGTAAGCACTGAATACAAGAGCCGTGGTAGCTCAGTGGTTAAAGCTCGCTGTAAATATAACAGAACGCGAGTAACCCCGGTTCGATCCCCGCCGGCACCAATGAAATTGTTTGTTGAACTGGTTTGTTGTGGACTGGTGGAAAAATATAGATATCAACTTTTGCCTCAAGTCAGATACTTGATTATTATTTGCCTCAACACTGCGATTCGTAAAAATAAAATAAAAAAGTTAGTTGTGAAGGTAATTCGAAAATCAGTATAAGAGTTTATTAGTAAGCACTGAATACAAGAGCCGTGGTAGCTCAGTGGTTAAAGCTCGCTGTAAATATAACAGAACGCGAGTAACCCGGGTTCGATCCCCGCCGAAACCAATGAAATTGTTAATTGCAATTTTAAGTGCTGATTTACCACGTGCTCGGCGGTGAAGAAAAACATCGTGAGGAAACCTGCATGTCTGAGGAATAAGAAAAAAAAATATTTCGAAGACATGTGAAGTTCGTCAACACGCATTTGGGCAGCGCGGCGGACACTTCCTTGCCCTAAAACCCTCTCAGAAATGAGGGGAGGCCTGAGCCCAGCAGTGGGACGTATATAGGCTGTAACTTTACTTTTCTTTACTTTTACTGAATACAAAATCAAACTTTTGATTTCCCATTCCCCAGATTGTACGTTTTTTAATGCAAATTACTTTAGGGGTTATAATGTCACATATGACAAAAATTAAATCCGGACTTTGGATGTCAACAAAGTCAAGAACTGTACAGGAAATATTTATTTACCAAATTCACACACGCTTTCAGTCGTCCTGAGCATCTCGTACCAGTTTCAATGTATTTACAGAAAGATCGGAGGTAATATTTGATACACTTTCGAGGGGCAGAAAAATGGTTACTATTTTTTTTTCTGTTTTATATTTTAGGTTGTTATTGTAGCCAGGAAGTTCATTTACGAAGATGTAGGCGCTAATATGAAGAAATTTTGGACATTGGATACCTACCAAATTATATCTTGCAGCATTGCGCTGAGTATGATAGATGCTTATATATGTTTGATAGTTTCTTTAAGAACACCCGCATTACTTTTAAGATTTGTACTTGAAGTTTAGCATATATCTAATAGTAAAATTGAGCTTGAGAGAGAAATTGTTGCTAATTTGTTGCTGGAACATAGTGCAAAAAGAATACAAAAAATTCAGATACTGAAAACCTTTTTACAAAAATTAAAAATTACTAGAAATAAATTTATGCTCTAACACTGATTCTGAAGTTCCGAATTAACGAGTATTTTGCTGTTGCTCAGAAAATAGATAGAACAACTCCTAGAAAGCCTACAACAAAATGAAATCGAAAGCTAAGCTGCGCCAGGTAACCAGTTGATATTTTTTATTTATTAGTATAGGTACATGCTATCTTTAAAGTTGATTTTTTTGTAGAGACAGCAGATATTTTGTTGCTGGTCAGTAATGGAATTAGAAAGATTTGAAGAGCATCAACAAAAAAAAGTTGCACCAAGTAATAAGTTGGGTAGTAATTGTATATTTTAGCTTTATATTATGAACCACTCATATTTGTAATTCACTTTGTTAATTATTTGTTGAGATTTATTGTTAGATATGTTTATATTTATTGTACCTACTCTGCTTATTAATAAAAATAAAATAAAATACAAAATGAAAGTTGACTTCAAACAACCAAAAATTCCACATATTACCTTCTCAAGTCAATGTTAGCACCGGTTTCAATGGCAATTATTTTTTCCTTATAGTTCTTTGATTTTGAATTGAATTTCTTTTTTTATGTACAGTTTTTTATACCAATAATTCTAGTAAATAATTTAATTTGGAAGAAGTTTTTTACGTGGTAGAACCATGCTGCAGTTATATTAATAGTATAGTTGTAGCACGAATGGGTCGGCTCGACCGGGGAAGGACCACGCTCTCACAGAATACCAGCGTGAAATAGTAGCTTAATGCTGCTGTATTTCGTATGGTGAGCGTAGAGAACCGAGACCCTTTTTGCTGGAAATGAGGTATTCCATCTTAGTCCTCACGGGTGACAACGCATCTGCATTTTGATTCGTAATCGAGGATAGATGTAAATGTCTATGGGCCACAGTAACCACTTACCATCAGGTGGACTGTGTGCTCGTTTGTCACCCTATCCTATAAATAAAATAAATAAATAATAAATAAAGTTGGATGATTACCGACTTCCGAACTTATTTCACACACGAATTTATTATAAATTTAATCATGATATTTTAAGTGCAGAATACGAGTACTGTAGACTACGGGACAGTGTGACCTGTCACCCATCTTGAACATGTTAACAGACTGCAGACTTCCATGTTCTAACCATGTTCAAGTTCGACCCCGCCATTATTAAGATTTGATGGACCACAAATCCTCGCGAAAGAACATCGATTACTACCGAGGATGATACGTGAGGCTATTGAAATTAAAAAACATCCTAATTTCTATAGAGAAGGAGGCTGGGTACTACCACCTTATTTGGACCCTGTAATTAATAAAATTAAAAAGAAATCCAAGATACCACTTCAAGACTTTAAGACAGAGTAAGTTCACTCTCCATAGATCTGACCATAAACGATAATTAAAAAAGCTGAAGATACTACATGTTAACATTGACATCGGGACGTCAGTCATCTCATTCTTTTATGACCATGGGTGGTGGAAAGCACACGAAACGTCAGGAATTAAAAATCATTTAAAATTAAACGCGATAAAATCCGTAAAAATAGTTTTAATCAATGTGTAGTGT
This sequence comes from Parnassius smintheus behrii, assembly GCA_036936625.1. NCBI lineage: Eukaryota > Metazoa > Arthropoda > Insecta > Lepidoptera > Papilionidae > Parnassius > Parnassius smintheus. The sequence continues at coordinate 29,117,814 of JAUPFT010000007.1, forward strand.
TCGCGTAAATATAAGAAATCGTTAAGTCTAGCTCTTCAATAAGAAGCCCTAATGATTTACTCTACTTAAGGTTAGTCTATGCAAGGCCACGTATGGTTTACCAGCAGCGAAGAGCTTCGAGCCTACGTATGTATCGGCATACTCGACAATACTACCCTACATTTTGTGTACTGTGCAAGCATAACATAATAAAATTGGTAGCATTCTTCGTTCTGCAGTGCCGTAACTATATTTTGCTGGAAATTGCACAGTCATGGGTTGAATGGGATGAAAACTGTCTTTACTGAAGTCTATGCAGACGGATGGTCAGACAAATTGGAGCAACGGAGTTTAAGATCATCATATTATTTTTTTAAACTCGCATTCGTATTCCCAGTGAGTTTTTTAATTTGATACACATATTGCAGGAAAACATAAAAACCCTGGTAAATATACTAATATTAAAAGACTGTTGCAAAGCTTTTGAAGGTATTTGTTGACCGTTATGAGCTGAAATAATTAATACCAATGTTTTCAAAGTTAAATGAATTTTCGGTAGGGAGTTTTAAATGCAGAATTGTTCACAAATCCATTTATACGTCTTTTGGGTACCGGTCCTAAGAATATATTGTCAAGAGTTTTTCCTTGAACACCCGATGGAATTGTTAATACTTTTACTTCAGCTCGAGTAATTGAATATTTAGCAGTGGTAGAAGCTAAAACTTTTTGATGTGCGAGTAATACACTTGGATTAATTCATGCTCGTCGGACAATAAAAGTTGTCCGGTCCGTAAGTCCATAATGCAAACTTTAAACTCATTTTAACACCATTAATTAAAAAAAAATTATTGGTTGAAAATGTCCCGGCAAAAACGTCCAATCATTTCTATTTCCTTAATTTCACTAACCAGTTCCTGTCTTTTAACAAATTCTATGTTTTTAGAATCGCTGGAGGATCAGTGCCTCCCAACGGAGGGGTCTTAAGATGAAAATGGACAAAACAAAGATCATGTTTAATGTCCATGTCACACCTATACCGGTAGTTGTTGGGAGCACTAAGCTCGAAGTTGTTGACGAGTACATTTACCTGGGACAAATAGTCCGACTAGGTAAGTCCAACTTCGACCGAGAGGTCAATCGACGGATTCAACTCGGCTGGGCAGCGTTCGGGAAATTACGACGCATCTTCTCATCAAGTATACCCCAAAATACTAAAACTAAGTTGTACAACCAGTGCGTGTTGCCAGTGTTGCTCTCGGTTCCGTAGGTCATCTCATCATCATCAGGTAGTCCTTCACTGCTGGCCGTATGAGGACGCTCAAAGTCGCTCAGCGAGCTATGGAGAGGGCTATGCTCGGAGTTTCTCTGCATGATAAACTTAGAAATGAGGATATTCTCAGTAGAACCAGAGTGACATGTATAGGTGTGGTGATACAAGTTATTGGTTTAAGTAAACATCAAGTTGACTATAAAGTGAATGCAGCCAATTTTTATAGCCGATATCAAGTTCGTTGAATCTTAATTTAACACTTTTTCCTATGTGGAGTAATGTAGACAAATCTATATAGTCATCGCCTGTCCCAGGAACTTGAAACTCGATAGGTCCATCATCAGCAAGAGACGAAATTGGTTTATAGTGAATCCACAATCCATTTTCAATGTTTTTTTGCGTAGATAGTAGTGCAAACAAATCCAATTCTGACTTAACGCACTCACATGAATGATTATAAAAAAGTATAAGATAGTAAAAAATATATCTATGATATTTTTTTGGTTTTAGACCAAGTTTTTTTGCAGCTTTCACTTTAGCAGTTAATGGTAGAATGAACGAGGCCAATCGTTTTCTTTTAGCTATATACCCAGATCCTGTCATGATAAATTGATCAATTTTGTCATCAGCCTTTCGTTTTAAATTCGCACTAACTTGCTTTAGACGATCTTTTATTGAGGTTTCCATAAGACGTGCTTGAACCATATCCAATAAAAGTCCCACCCCAGCGCTTAACGCCTCCTTGCCAATCACTCGAGCACCACTTGAAATTAAAGGTGAAACTGATCTAAATAACCCCCCGAAGATTTTCCCAATACAATGACCGCGTTGGTACGGTGAACCCTTATAAATCACTCCAACTCCTGATCCAGCTTGATGTGTATAATAATTTTCAAATGGACATTTATAATGATCACGAAGATAATTAGTTATAATAATTTTCGGAAATGTAGTTTAATACACAAGGTTCTAAACTGGAATGGTATTTTTTGTCCTGTGCTCAATATTATAACTATTTCCAGCGTATCGTACTCTCTTCGCATAACAGGTAAGTAGTGAGGTAGAGAGGTAACGTGCATTTTATTTGCACGATAAATGTATTTTGTAGGATCTAATGAAATGACTCTTAGTAAAGGAGTCATAACATCGCCCACAATCTAAGGATCGATAATGTCGCAATATAGAAATAGTTGAAATGGTAACCCTAAGTGTAAATTAGCGGGACATTTTCCAAAATTTCTCTCTGGGAGATTTTTATTTGTTTCATAACCTAGTTGATGAACCTACGGACGTTATATTTTTATTCAAAACAGACACAGACAAAAATTTTGTTATTTCATCATAGCGAAATTTGAAGTTCTCTCCGATATCATTTAACGCTCTTAAAATATGCTCATCGTTATCATAGTTGGCAGCTGGAATATGTTTTTTGTAGTACTTTGTGGATGGTTTATCTTCATTAGGCATTAACATGTATTTTGTAAAGTATATAACATTTTCATGATCTTGAACAGTAAACGTGGTACACTGAGATCTATGAAGCTGTACAAGCGAAAAGGCTAAGAGCATTAACATCATCAGAAACCAGACTCAAAATTCGTATAGCATTGTATAGTATAGACTTCGGCTAAAGTGCAGTAGTGTTCTAGTATATTCTACGAGTAAGACTATGGTATAGACTCAAGTTTTGACATTTTTAAAGTTTAAGCTCAAAGCCATAGCGACTCCAACGGAGCCACATCGTTGATGCAGGGGTGGTTGGGCTGCGGGGGGAGAGGAGTGTCGGTATTACGAGGCGCCGCTCTCCGTATCCTCCACAGCCGAATCTTTGCTGGCGGCGGAGCCATAGACCGGATCCACCGACGGGGTCAAGAAGGCTAGTGCTTCTCAGTGCTCGAATTTCTTGGCCCCATGGCCTTCACGCATCGGACACGGGGGTGTCCGATGACCGTGACTATGACATTGCGCTGGTGTAGTTGAGGCCGTGGAGGACGGCGTGCTATGTGTTCTGGTGCGCTTTACCTGAGAAGGAGAAGGGGAGAAGCAGTTTTCTACCGAACAGGTGCCGCCATGGGATGGCCGGTGCTGGTGGGGGTCGCACATGTGTGCAAAAGCGTATTCCCGTGGGCCTGCCAATATGTGATGCAGGTGTAACATCACGGGGTTTTAGTCGGTACGAGTCCGACATAACTCGTCCTTGCCCCCGCATGCATTGCATGCATTTCCCCATACAAAAACAAATACAAACCTTAATTAAATCACTAAATTTAATACATAAAGTTAGAATCAAACTAAAATTGCATTTTTACTACTCTAATCGAATATTTATTTTTATTCCGCTTCTTGTTGTGTAAGCTGGGAGAATATTAATTATAATTAAATTAAAAATTAAATTTTTAGTTTTAGTTTTTCTATATTATAGTTTCTTTATTTTATATTGTGTATAATTAATCTTAATTGTAAATATTATAATTTTAATTATTATTTTTAGGTAATGTATTTAGGATTTTAAATTACTTTAACTTTATGTAATGTGATTTACCAATAAAAACCTTTCTGCTTTTTTCTTTGTAATATTGTAAAAAAATATAATTATAAACATTCAACATAAATATCGACATTCATTTTGTTGTAGTTAAGTCTAGCGTACTTGTAACATATTTTGATGGAAAATGTATTTATAAAATCATGCAAATTATCAATGAAGTGACTTTTTTCTTTGCAAAATATAAAATTTAACAAAATAATAAAATATATTATACAATTTAAACCACAAGTAAAATAAATTTTAGCCAAAAATAAACGCATCATAACAGTGAGGATGTCTTGAGAATTTACTTGTGAAATGTGCAATTATTAGGATTCCTTATATTGTTCGCACCGCAATCACTCACAGAACATGTGACCATTGCTTAAAATAATCACTGACTAAAAATAACCACAAAAATACATAAATACTAAAAAAAAATCCAAAACACCTAGGAGCTAATTCTTTGCGTGCCGATTTGTGCCGTCCTGTAATTTAAAACCCAGTCACATTATATACATACGTATGAATACTGTGAGGATTTTTTATCCGTTTGTATCTTGTGATATTGCCATTAGGCATTTTCTTCTCTTCTGCATACTATGGCGTCTTTTACTATCCTATATCTATGCTCGAAACTGTCTCCGAGTATACAATATATAGAATTATTTAAAATCATTTAAAAAAAAATCAATTTAGTGGAAAAAATTAAATAAGCGCTATTCTGCTGCCCCTATATTCTTATTGGTTTATGGTTAACAGTAATAGCTGTTATACATGTTAACCACAAAAAGTCACCTTATAATCATATAGAACAAAGTTCAACTAAAGAATGTTGAAACCCTAAGTTTTATCGCAAAACAACGTTGCACAGAAATCGTAATAATAAGACAATAGAAGTCGCATAGACGCGTGATCTTGTCGCCGATTATGTGGGTTGACGAATATAATTCACCATTTTGTGATTTTGTTGTACGGAGAAAGTTGTACGTGAATTTTTGTTATTATAAATTTATAATGGGCCATTGCAGCATAATCAGTTGTAAAAACTCATCAAAGACGTGTAATTAAACTAATAAAGGCATAACATTTTATCAGTAAGATCATAATTTACTAATTATTATTATTTTAATTAATTTACATCTAGATGAATACTTTACTGTGCTGCAAACCCTTCAAGGGTACCAAGCTAATAACCTAAGTATTATATCATTATTTTATCTGTAATATGTGAATAAACATTTATAAAACAAAGATAGTTGACAAAGTGACGGCTCAGTGGCTTGGCAATGAGTGGCTGCGCTGGGGGCCACGCGTTCGAATCCCGCACGGAACAACTACAATCCCTACAAATAATTGTTTCGTGTCTGGATGTTAGTCCCAGTGCAATTTATGTTTGTAAACTGCCTCCACGATACAGGAGAAAATCCTAGTGTGGGGGTAACGTTATAAAAAAATCTGGTAAAAACCACTTGAGTGTGCCTAGGCTGCCTAGTTTATTGTTATGTTGAAAAATCCCAAAATCCCAAAATTTTCCGTCAGTTTACTTCATGACTTTTCTGAGTTCTTTCAATTAGTAACTTAGCATACAGTTTTCCCATAATGCTAAGAAGGCTAATACCAAGGTAGTTTTTACAGTTCTGCTGCGACCCTTTTCCCTTATATATTGGGACTTTCACGGCAGACCTGTCGGTATATCGAAGTGCTGACGTGCTTGTACAGTACTCGGATAGCCAAAGAAGCCCTACTATGGCTATCCTAGTACAGTAACAGAGTACAAAACTTATCCAACTGCAGAGGGGTGTAAGACAGGGTGACGTTATATCCCCGAAACTCTTCATTGCTACGTTGTAAGATGTTTTCAAGCCTCTGGACAGGAAAGGATACGGTATTAACACCTATTATAAGTACATCACTCACCGTCGACTTGACGACAATATAGTCCTTATAGCAGAGTTGCTGGATAACTCAAGCACTATGCTCTACGAGCTAAGTATTGCCTACCAACGGATAGGTCTTAAGATGAACTTAAACAAAACAAAGATCCACGTCGGTAGTTGTTGGGAGCATTAAGCTCGAAATTATTGACGAGTATGTTTATTTGGGACAGATAGTACAACTAAGTGAGTCGTATTTCAACCGAGAGGTCAATCCACTGATTCAACACGGCTAGGCAGCGTTCGGGAGATTACTACAAATCTTCTCGTCAGGTATACCTTTAAAACTTGAAAACGAGATTGTATAACCATTGCGTGCTGCCAGTGATGACATGAATCTGAGACGTGGTCCGTCATTGCTGTCCGTATGTCCGTTGCTCCGCGAGCTATGGAGAGGGCTATTCTCTGTGTTTTTCTGTGTGATAAATTAAGAAATGACAATATCCACAGAAGAATCAGAGTGACTGAAAAAGCCCAACGGATTAGTAAGCTGAAGTGGCAATAGGCCGGACATATATCTCGGTTCAGAGAAACAATAGGGAAAAAAGGTTTTTGAGTGGCAGCCTCGTACCGGTAGACGGAGTGTAGGGTAACCCCCATTAGATGAAGTGACGACTTGGTAAGACATGCAGGTGGCTGGGAACCGAGCTCTGTGGCATTCCTTGGGGAAGTCTTATGATCAGCAGTCGACATGTGTAGGGTTGTAATGATGTTGATAATTATGATATTACACATGGAGGTTAGAGAACAGGAGAACGATCGCTACGTACTATAGCATAGCCAGCCTGTCCCTGAAAATTTGTAGAATTTATAGCCGCCCTGCCGTCGGTAAGTAGTGTCGGCAAAATAGTTTTTTAATTTCTGACAAAAAAACATTAAAAATTGGTGAAATATTATAAAAAAATAACAATAACAATAAATCAATAATAATTAATAATTTATATTTGTAATAATTTACAATATTTATAATAGTTAAAATTATCGAAACAACTTAGCGATCGCAGCGCCTCACTTATTTTGTCCATATTTCTGGGGCACTATTTTATACAGCGATAGTTCTCCTCATTCATGTTCTGTTCTCTAACCTCCATATTATTACAGCGAAATGACATTTGTAATGGTGGATTCAAAGAGATATAAGTATATACAGGAAAGAGAGTCCTCCGACAACATTTTATTGCTGACAAAATTGAAATAATAGCGCCTCCTACAAATTGAATCCGAACTATATAATTCGCTTTAAAAGTCCTTAAAATATTACGTTTTTTAATTCGTATACTTACTGAAACAGTTTTTGCCTACTTTTTATAATACTAATTTAAACTATTAATATTATTAAAAGTAGGTAAAAGAGTTTCAATAAGTACGCTTGTATTTATATACAAATAGGGTTAATGTAATGAAACAAGAATGACAATTTAGGATGACAATTATTTTATTTTTGTTATAATATTGTGCTGGTTTATCACCACTAAATTTTTTGTGCACTTATTTTTATTTTGTAAGTAAATTTCAATTTATTTTTCAAGGTAGTCAGTGACATCTGTGAAGCCATAAGACCAATTATAAACATAAATTTTTTTTTGGAAACAAATTACGGATAGCGCCTTCAATTGAAAATTTTACGTCCGATGAAACTATCGCACGCCTGGGCGGATATATCCAAAAAGTATATAAATGTGTATGTTTTTTGTCCAAAATGTGAACTTTTCCGATGCGTTGTATCTATTCATTTTCCGAGCAATGATGCGACGACACTCCCGGGTACTCCTGCAGCTACCGTCTGAATCTAAAATTATACAAATTTTATATACTCATTAAATACTTTTTGGCATAGACTTATTATACTACTGTGTATTGAAAACAATATACATATAAATAGAAGTAGTTGTGCAATATGCCAAAAAATTTAATTAAATTGCTGATTGGTCCTTGAAGATGTAAACGTTCCCCGATTGCATAATCTGGCACATTTTTTATTCTTATAGAATAAGGGTTGCAATCGAGTACACAGTCCACGTGATGATAAGTCGATGCCGTGAACAATATAAATCGTGTATTTTATGCGTTGTTGCAACTGAGGACCAAGATAGAATGCCCCGTTTCAAGAAAAAAGGGTCTCCCATTCTCTACACTCACCACGCACAACGCGGCAAACGTCTCGATACTATCCGCACCATCTGGATGCTTGACGGTCCACCACTGTACGTTTCAAAAGGAGTTTTCTTCCGCTTACGACGTCTCTGTGGAATAGTTTACCACCGGCGATTTTTCCGGTCCGATACGACCTGGGGACCTTCAAGAAAAGAGCTTACTCCTTTCTAAAGGGCCGGCAACGCACCTGCAATTCCCCTGGTGTTGCGGTTGATCATGGGTGGCGGTAGTCACTTAACATCAGGTTAGCCGCATGCTCGTTTGCCCCCTCTTCCATAAAAAAACCATACAAAACACAGCAGTATTAAGCACCTACTGTAACTCACATTTCTCTCACTCACAAGTCAAAATTGGTCGGTAACGCACGCAGTGTGTTAACTAAATGTGTAAATGTGTTACTATGGTACTCGAAAATTTAGTATGTTCTCCGACCGTATAATCGGATACATAATGATTTCCCAAGATGAAATCATTAAATGATATCCCATGTCTATTTTGTGAAAGTGGAAATTTCTAGCGCGAGAAATTCTGATGTCACGCAGTACGTACATGGCAGTATTGTGACTACGATTTTAGTCAATATCAAAGAAATAAAAATAATCCTCGAACATTAGAATGGATGTTTATACTAATTTCTTTATTTTATTCTTTTTCCTGATGAATGTAATAAAGAATATTATTTCCTATTAACTAAGTGATAAATGTTCATTAATAAAGATATTGTATTAGTTAAAAGTTAAAAGTTAAAGTTATAGCCAATATATGACAACAGGCAACAGCCTCCTTTCATTACAAGGCAAGGAAATGCCAAACGCGTTGCCTCTCTGCATGTTGGCGGACTTCACATGTCTTTGAAATATATTTTTCCTCAAACGTATTAGATACTATGTCTATAGGCATTTTAAATTGTAATAAAGAACATCATATACGAATAGAAGAAAGAGTCCTTCAGTCTGAAAATGTCAGGGAGCGCGTAAATAAGAAAGTTTTTGTTTTTTGTTCAATTACGTGAAATAATTAGATGAAATAGACCAAATATAATATGCATAAAAAGGCTATGTAAGATTCCACAATTGTATTGTACTCCTATCATACCCATACAAGAGTAAAATAACTACATGCATTGGGACAGTGCGGCAGACATTTTCAGCACCAGCCGTAAGTTTATATTAATAAAATATTACTTTTAACTTACATACTTTAATTATATAAAAGTATCTTAGTTATTTTTTCATCTATTACAGCTTAAAAAAGTCCACTGCTTAACATAGGCCTCCCCCAAAGATTTCCTCCTAGGGGGATTTTTTTAAATTATGTGCGAGAAGCTATGCAGGTCTAGTGAAAGAGACCACTATCACTGCTACCTAAAAGATCTATTGTGATTGCTGCTGTGCATAGAAAACAAGGAGTTGCTTAGCTGTGAGCAATTTCACTTCCTCTGGGCGGAGTAAATAATTACCCAGATGAGTGTTACGATTGTGCATTAATTCCACAATCAGTTAGGATGTGCAGAGGCGTTTCTTTCCTTAGGGAACAGAACCGACACATCCTTGAGTTGCTTAGTCCCAGGGTGAACATGTGATTTTTAAGACAACAGTGTCTAGTTAGGGCTCTTGCAAGAATGCGTAATTTATTTTTACTTAATTCAAGGGCCTCTGAAGTAAACTTACGATCAAAAGGACTCCGGACTAAGGTTTTTGAATGTTTTAAGCCTGCTATTTCAGACAAGACCTTAATTATGTACTCTTTGAGCTCTGCTCATCATCATGCAAGAGTTTTGGCAAATTCATTATCTACAATACCAGCGTGACCTGGAACCCATCTTAAGACGATCCTGTTGTTACATTCTAGTGCGTTTAGACGGTTCAAACAGTCTCCCACTAGCTTCTAGTCCACAAAGTTTGACCACAGCGCTAGCAGTGCTGCTTGACTATTAGAATTTATACAAATTTTATGGTTGATGTAGTGTTTTTGCACATTGATTTCCGCACACTGAAGTATTACGAAAATTTCTGCCTGAAAGATAGAGGTGAATCCATCTAATTTCATACTAAGTTTGAATTTGGGGCGTTCTCCATAAATTCCAAAGCCTACGGCGAGGCCTATTTTTGACCCATCAGTATACCATATGAAGCTACCAACGTCACAGTTGACCTGTTCAGCCGGTCTTCCCTGGATAGTAGTTTCACTATATAATTTTTATTTAAAGTGTATTGTGGACGCATGATATCTGAGATCATGCATAAGACCGGTGTTTCCTTAATTGAGTCGAGCATGGATCTCAATCTGTAGAAAAGCAAGCTCGAATCGCCCTAGGCGTTAATCCTTTACAAACTAGCCCTCACCTTATTGTCTAAATAAAGATCAAGGGGCATTAGGCATAAACGTGCATTAAGAGCCGCTCCAGACGATGATCGCATCGCTCCAGTTGCCATTAAGCAAGCGGCCCTTTGTAGACTATTTAGTCTGTCCGCAGTCGTCTTTTGGTTGGCCTTATTGCACCAGACGGTAGTGGTCTAGGTAAGAATCGGCCTCACTATGCTGCTGTATGGCTATACACATTCCTATGGCTATAGATTCATACTGGGATGCAAGCGCCAGTTATTCGCGACAAAACGACTGCACGTACCTAAAGCAATTTTGCCTTGTGGCATACGTTGGTAAGGTGAGAGTTTCACGTTAGTTTTTGGTCGATTGTTACGCCCAAGTACTTAACTTCAGTGGAGAATGGTACTTCTTTACCATTGATTATTGGTGTGACTAATTTGTCCAACCGTCTCTTAGTGGTAAAGGGTTTTATAGCAGTTTTATCAGCATCAACTGATAAACAGTTATACCTACATCAGTTATCTGTGGTGTTTAGGGCTCTTTGTATGATTAACGGTAAAGTACCTTAGTAAAAGCCACTCGCAATTATCACAAGGTCATTAGCATAACCTAGCGCGTCAATGCGAAGGTCTGCTATCTTCTATTCAAAACAGTACGGTTGGTCAACCGCAAGGGTCCAAAGAAGGGGTGACAAAACACCGCCCTGTGGGCAGCCTTTTGTAGTTGCAACCTCAATCGAAGTTTGAAACAGCGCTATTTTTGCCTTTTAGTTTGAGAGCATCGACTTCACCCACATGATGGTTGTGGGGTCAAGAGTTTTAGATGTTAGGCCCCCAAACAACAGTGATGTGGGGCTACTGTTGAAGGCGACCTCTTTATCTAGAAAGGCACTAAGAGATATTTTTTATCCTCCAGTGCTTTTTGAACTATGTCAATAACACTGATCAGGGCTGTTTCCTGGCTGATTGTAATGTATGTGTGTGTTTCTATAGTCCTCGTAGCTAGAGCTTCATCTCATCATTTTAATTTGTATAATATATAATATTTCTTAAACATACCTATCTGAACCATAAAAAAGTTGGTTTTGCTTATTTACTTACGAGAATTAAATATTGAGGATTAACTTTTTGAAGTCATTTAAAACATTTTTATGTCGGACTTGTGATAGAATCTCGTACAAAAGTAAAGTCCAGTAAAATCTTTAATCTATTTCCGCATTTATGAATGTATTTCGTGAATTATTTGTTTTATTAATGTTTTTTTTTTATATTAACAAAAAATTAATAATTAATCAATTATAACATAAACTTAGTAGTAGTGAACATGATGATGATGATTAAATAAATAACGGTATAATTAGTACATTACAAAGATAAATATTATTATTTATTCATAACTTCTTAGTATTAATAAGTTTTACTTCAACTGTAATTAGAGTTTAAAAGCACTCAATTTTTTATTAGTTATGTATGGAAATAACAACATTCTTAAATGTATTTATTTAAACATTTCGGCAAGCCGTACCATTAAAAGTACTATATAAGTATATTTTTTGACTTATTTACTTACAAGAAGTGGTTGTGTTCGAATGGAATATCCATTGGTATCTGCAGTATAAAATATTTTTTGTAAAACTCCATCAGAATCCGTGTAAGAATAAAAACCTTCCACGTCAACGTGCTCGTCTGGTTGTCCTGCATTAACAAGATGTCCACTTTCTTCTCTTGTTATGCCGTTAGATGTTACATATCTGTAATATGTTTTACAAAAAAACGATTATTACATTATTCAGAACACGGGGCATCATAATAATCATTTACGTGATAATCATAGAAAGGAAAATTAAAAAAAATATAGTTATTATTCGATACCTAAAGAGGTAGTTCCCGTTACCATCGTTTGTATTTTGATATTCCACAATTTCTGCTTGAGATTCCGGTGTAATTGATGCACTGTTAACATATAAGAATAAAGCAAAAACCGTCACAACTCGAAACATGTTTATATTCACCGAGTTAATAAATAAACTAGATAAGTTTTATATTACGTAAGTTAAATTTGTTTGTTTATTCACCACAACAAAATAAACACAACTTTACTATACGAAGTTTGCTGTAGTCATCATTTTCTCATCCATGAGCCTTAGTTTTTATAAGCAAATTATAAACCCGTTATTATTTGAAGAGTAGAATGAAAAAAAGGTTAAATCGTGATAGGATATAACATCAAATTATTACCCATATGCTTAGACCTGTTGTAGGCAAATGACGCAAGCATTTACAACAACATTTTTAGCAATATTGCTAAGCTATGCAAATTATATTTCTGTAACATGTTTTTTATATTTCTTTGATAATTTTTGTAATTGTAAGCTTTCACACGAAAAAGAATATTTAAATTTTAAAATAATCTATAATTATCGTTTCATACTCATTTTTTTAAATATTGATAGAATATTATTTTAGTATAGCCTGATTTTAACGAATAATATGTCCGGATGTTCCGCGTTAATTTTGACGTAAAAAAGGGCGTACGATCGACAAGTCACAATTTACCCGACGCTAGGGAGCTTACCACTGAACAATAAATAGAAGATACAGTATCCCAGCAACTGCTTTCAAAAAAGAAAGCTACAGAAATGATACCTTTGAGAATTAAGGTATTTTTCATCTCCATCGATTCGGAATGCCGTGTAGTGGCGGTTAAGAATATCCACTACCCCATATCTTCCCGTGGGTGTCGTAAGAGGCGACAGAGGGAGACAGGCAGGAGATGGGCAGCAGCATCTTCCTGATGACAACTGTGACGTAATAAAAAACTGCGGTTGCCAACCCGCTCGCCAAGCGTGGCAACTACGGCAAATACCCCCCAATGAACAAATACACAAAAAGACGGCCCCCAGTCCCCGGCGGCCCCGCTATTCCTGGCTACGGTGGCGACCATGGTAACGGCGGGGCAGGGGGTGCTAAGAATCTCCGGTGGAGGTTCGGTTGCCACCTACGACGACTCGACCTGGCAACATATAACGCACGCACCCTGAGGACTGACGAGAAGATACTGGAGCTGGAAGAAGAGGTAGACAAGTTGCGCTGGCATATTATTGGATTATCCGAGGTCCGAAGAGAGGGGGAGGACACGGCAATCCTCGAGTCCGGCAACTTGTTCTATCACCGGGAGGGCGACCATCTGTCCCAAGGAGGTGTCGGATTTATCGTCCACAAGTCTCTCGTCAACAACGTTGTAAAGATTGGGAGTGTGTCGACGAGGGTCGCGTACCTGATACTCAGAATCACCAAACGGTATTCGCTGAAGGTCATTCAGGTTTACGCACCAACCTCGGCACACCCCGATGAGGAGGTGGAGGAAATGTATGAGGATATTTCCAGAGCCATACATTCCTCCAAAACTCACTACACGGTGTTGATGGGAGACTTCAACGCAAAACTAGGCACAAGAGAAAGCGGTGAGCTGAAGGTAGGGAAATTTGGAGTAGGGCAACGGAACCGAAGGGGCCAGCAGCTGGCCGACTTTATGGAGAAAGAGGGACTCTTTATGATGAACTCTTTCTTCCAGAAGCGGCCCCACAGGAAGTGGACCTGGTCGAGCCCCGACGGTTCGACAAAAAATGAGATTGACTTCATTATGACGACCAGACGCCAACTGTTCAGTGATGTCTCAGTGATCGCAAGGGTGAAAACTGGCAGCGATCACCGAATGGTTAGAGGCACACTGAACCTAAACGTTAAGTTGGAGAGGTCTCGTCTAATGAAGTCAACGCTCCGTCCCCCTCGTGCTCTAATCCAGAATCCCGAAACCTTTCAGCTCGAGTTACGTAACCGCTTCCAGTGCCTAGAAGATTGCAATGCAGTGGACGATATGAACGACAAGCTCGTGGAAACTGTCCATGCGGTCGGAGCTAAGTTCTGCAAGACCCGCCGCAGAAGAACACAAAAACTCTCCGATCACACTCTTAATCTCATGGCTGTTAGACGGGAGATGAGGCTGCAATCGTCAACAGATTTGACAGCATACAGGCAACTGAACAGACAGATCTCCAAATGCATGCGGCGAGACTTACGCAACTTTAATACTTCTCGTATTAAAGAAGCGATCGAGCGGAACCAGGGCTCCAAAGTCTTTGCCAGAGATCTGTCTGCCAGAAAGAGCCAACTGTCAAAGCTGAAGACTGAGTGTGGCAACATCGTTTCCGGGACACCTGAGATTTTGAGTGAGATTGAGAGGTTCTATGGGCAGCTGTACACATCATCGTTGGAGCCACACGCAAGTGTGAGTAACGATCCAAGAGCAAGTCTTATCCGACACTATTCCGATGATATCCCGGACGTCAGTCTAAGCGAGATTAGAATGGCTCTCCAGCACCTTAAAAACGGCAGGGCCCCAGGCGAGGATGGAATTACAGCGGAGCTTCTGAAAGCGGGTGGAACACCGGTACTTGTAGTCCTTCAGAAGCTCTTCAATTCCGTCCTCCATGGTGGCACTACTCCAGAGGCGTGGAGCAGAAGTGCGGTGGTCTTGTTCTTTAAGAAAGGCGACAACGCTCTCTTAAAGAACTACAGACCGATTTCCCTTCTGAGCCGCGTCTACGTGCTGTTTTCGAGAGTCATTACGAATCATCTCGCACGCAGACTTGACGACTTCCAGCCTCCCGAACAAGCCGGTTTCCGAAAAGGCTTCAGTAACATAGACCACATACATACCCTGCGGCAGATTGTGCAGAAGACTGAAGAGTACAATCTGCCACTTTGCCTGGCGTATGTGGACTATGAGAAAGCCTTTGATTCCGTCGAAATTTGGGCGGTGCTACAGTCCCTTCAGCGGTGCCAAGTTGACTGTCGGTATATCGAAGTGCTGAAGTGTTTGTACAGTAGGGCTACGATGGCTATCCGAGTACAGAACCAGAGCTCGAAACCTATCCAACTGCAGAGAGGTGTAAGACAGGGTGACGTTATATCCCCGAAACTCTTCACCGCTGCATTGGAGGACGTTTTCGAGCTACTGGACTGGAAAGGATACGGTATTGACATCAATGGCGAGTACATCACTCACCTTCGATTTGCCGACGATATAGTCCTTATGGCAGAATCGCTGGAGGACTTAAGCACTATGCTCAATGACCTCAATGGTGCCTCCCAACGGATAGGTCTTAAGATGAACATGGACAAAACAAAGATCATGTTCAATGTCCATGTCACACCTATGCCGGTAGTTGTTGGGAGCACTATGCTCGAAGTTGTTGACGAGTACGTTTACCTGGGACAAATAGTCCGACTAGGTAAGTCCAACTTCGACCGAGAGGTCAATCGACGGATTCAACTCGGCTGGGCAGCGTTCGGGAAATTACGACATATCTTTTCGTCAGGTATACCTCAATCTCTAAAAACTAGATTGTACAACCAGTGCGTGTTGCCAGTGATGACTTATGGATCTGAGACGTGGTCCTTCACTGCTGGCCGTATGAGGACGCTTAAGGTCGCTCAGCGAGCTATGGAGAGGGCTATGCTCGGAGTTTCTCTGCGTGATAGACTCAGAAATGAGGATATCCGCAGTAAAACCAGAGTGACCGACATAGCCCAACGGATTAGTAAGCTGAAGTGGCAATGGGCCGGCCATATAGCTCGAAGAACCGATAACCGATGGGGAAGAAAGGTTCTCGAGTGGCAGCCTCGTACCGGTAGGCGTAGTGTAGGGCGACCCCCCACTAGATGGAGTGACGACCTGGTAAGACATGCAGGAAGTCGATGGATGCAGGTGGCTCAGGACCGTGCTTTGTGGCATTACTTGGGGGAGGCCTATGTTCAGCAGTGGACTTGTGAAAGGCTGTAATGATGATGATGATGATGATGATCGATTCGGAACACATCAGCGAGTGTACTGTTGCCTAGCGGTAGAAAAGATAGTAGTTACATAAACAGATGGTTTCCCAGGTATGAAAGTAATCCTATCCTACTCACGCCTGTAATATTTTTATTATAAATTAAATGCTGGCTCTGAATTAGCTGCATATTGATTTTTCTGAGATTTTTAACGTCTATATTGTTAAATCAAGAAGAAAAAAATACAAATGAGTCATAAATATGAATTCATTATACTCAAGTATTTAGGTTCTAATTAACATCTTAGAAAAACACAGTTAGCCTTGAACGCGGTTCTAGAGAATTTTTACTTACTATCAGGTTACTTGATGCGGCTTGTAAGGCACAGCACGGAGGTAAAAGTATTAACGAATGTTATATAGTAATATTGTTTTAGATGGTTTGTCTGTATGTCTTGTTGCCTATTTCTACCCTAAAATAGCAGTGCGTACACAGCTACTTTCCGGTTTGAAGGGTATTGATAGCTAGTATAATTATAGACTGTGAGGCATTCCATCTTAGTTCTCAGAGGTGATAACTCATCCGCTACTGTATGAAAAACTATAAAACGAAACTTTCCTTTTTATAAGTCTGTAGGAGCTACTTGCCATTTGGTGGACTAATATGAAGTTCATTTATCACTCCTACTTTATTGAAAATGTGTGATTTCTGCAATTTTTATTCTTCAAACCTATTTTGTATGCACGCTGTATGTAGTGTTATTTTGAATTATCTTAATTTTACGTTCTAATATTATTAGTTCAATAATACCTGGACTCAAATTTTAGGCATTTTTGAATTAGTGTCGTAATTCTTTCTCATATGTAGTACACATTTAAAACTGATTAAAAAACCCATTTAAACAACATAAAAAAACAGATGATCAATATTTTGATTTTATTATCTAACTTTTGATTTTATTATATAACTGTCTGATAATACATCCACTGTAAGATAATCCATCATCCTCTTTCTTCTTGTGGGTGTCATAAGAGGCCACTATAAGGTGCGTCAGACCAGAAATATCTTATGGTTTTCAACAGAAAGTGCTAAAATACTGGGTGGCCAGGGTTCTTTGTAGTGAAAAATAATTATTCATACCCGTTTTATTACATCTGAAGCTGAGCATTAAAAGATTTGTTGGAGGTGGAAGCTGTGTGACACGACGCGAAATTTTAACAGCTAAGGAAATGGGTAACGGAAAAAGGAGGCTTTGATATGGTCCAATATGTTATGGGTGCAGTAAAAAGTGAAGAGACAGAAATTTTGCAGTCAGAACTTAAAGCATAGCATGAAAGAAGAGTCTCGGCAAATTATCAGAAATGAACAGCCACCTACTAGGGGGTAAAGACTCGTTATGATCTGAGAACAAGCACGAAGGGATTTGATGTGGGGGTTATTTTACGGTTGCATTATTCCGAGGCCGAAATTGCAACCTCGAGATCACGGCACAAAAGATTATCGGTTGGTGTTACGATAGCTAGTTGCGTATTACGTCACATTGCACAAATTTGTTCCCGCCAATAAGGGATAAAAAAATATATAACGCTGAGACTATTAATGCAAGTAAAAAGCAACTTTATGTTGTATACAAGGGCTCGTTTCTCCTTTGGTATCGCGAGTGTTCTAGTAGGTATTTAACGATCGAAAGAGTAGACTTAGATTGGCCTAGAAAGTTCTACATTTATTTTATCGAGTATAAAAGCTTGTGTCGGGGTGCGGAGAATTAATTATTTCTGGAATAAGACAGTGAACTCGACTCCGGGAAGTGACTACGAGAATTCGATCTACGACATCTGCGATTATTAAAGATAGAAGAAGCTTACTGATTTTGGACGACGTATTTATAAACTTACTATGTGTGTAGAAAAATACATTAGTTTTCATTCTAATCGACATTTTTACTCACCCCGCACGTAACAATTATAATAAAATAGAAAGTATAACAATAGCAAACAATGATTTTGTATAACATAAATTTATAAACTTTTAAAATTATATTTTCTTTCAACTGAAATTTAGGTCCAAATTCTCAAATCCTGAAAATCGTTAAACTTGATTAAAAACATCTTAATTTGCGATGCTGTTTGATTTCGATTGTTTTTGAAGTATAATGCAATCCTAAAAAGCAAGATATTAAGGTTTTTCAGGATCATATATTGATGAAAAACTTGTTAATGTGTCAGCCTATTAAATTATTATATTTTAATGCATTTCGACAAATATAAGTTTAATAAAAGTTCTACTACAGATATTTTAGGGATAGGATTTAAATAGTTGATAAGGGACGGGCGAGTTAGTAAGTGTAAGTAAGGCCTTCCTACCCGTTACAATGCTCCTTATCACCATTCTGTGGAAGAGATCTTTTAGCCTATGCGACAAACCTTGTCCGTCGAACATTAGGTTATTGATAATGGAAGTAGTGATACTCATGATCAAAATAACGAGACTCGACGTAAAGGGACGTTAACATCATGTTAATGTCCTTGAATCATTCAGGCCCTTTCACAAAGGCCTTCCACCGCTATGAGCTCACCTGGTTGGTCAATATTCACAAACCATCCGATTTATTCCCTCATTATTCCATTAGATGTTTCATAACTTTAGTGAAGCACCATGACATTCACTGTAATTGGTGTGTTCACACCATTAATAATAATTAAGAGAAATAACGTATTGATGGAATATTTTTTTAGATGTTTTCGTAGACGGTTTCGTCGTTTTCGTATTGATGGGAGGTTTCGAGATGGTTTAATAAAAGATTATTGGTATTGCGACTGCTTTTAAATTTACAACAAATGTCAAAATGGAATACATTAAAAAATACTTCCTGATGTTATATACATTTAACTCTCCGCTCGCCGGCAAACTACCAGGCGGTCCCATAATGAACTGGCCTGATATAGTTCAACGCGACATATCGCTACATGGTTGTGTTGCATTAAATAGTACGTTTATCGTGCACTTAATATAGGAAACATGCATCGACATGAAATGCTTAGTCTTAGTTTAACAGGCATTTGAATAACGAGAGTCGCGTATTTTTTCAAAATGTCGAAAACTGAGTATCGAAGTGTCATAAAGTTTCTGTTTAAAGAAGGTTTATCCCCTGCCCAAATAAAAGAACGATTGGATGGCGTGTATAATGAGTCTGCCCCTTCCTATAGCACAGTGAAAAATTGGGTGAAAGATTTTCGCCTCGGGAGAGAAACCGTCGAAGACTTTGGTCACGACGGTCGACCTGTGGAAGTGCTCACTCCCGAAACGATTGCTCTTATCGAAGAGGAGGTTCTGAGTGACCGCCGTTTGAAGATTAGAGAAATTGCAGTAAGGCTTGGGCTCTCTAAGAGTACCGTTCATCGCGCGACCCATGAACATCTTCACATGAAAAAAGTGAGTGCAAGATGGGTACCGAAACTTCTTTCAGCGGTACAGAGACAGGAAAGAGTGCGCTACGCTTCGGAGTTTTTGGATCTTTGTGGCGAAAATCCAAAGACTGTGATCGAGCGGCTAGTGACTGGTGATGAAACTATGATCTTGTATTATGATCCACAAAGCAAGCGCGAGTCAATGGAATGGCGTTATAAGGTTTACCCTTAAAAAACTGATGTGCACAATATTTTGGGATTTTCAAGGCATTTTGATGGTGGATTTTAAAGAACGTAACACAGTCGTGAACGGCGAATATTATGCTTCTTTAATGTATAAATTACGAGACAAGATAAAGGAAAAACGAAGAGGCAAGCTGTCTTAAGGTGTCCTGTTGCTCCATGACAACGCCCCTGTTCATACCGCGGGTGTTTCGAAGGATGCAGTTCGTCAATGCGGGTTCACAGAAGTTCAACATCCACCTTACAGTCCAGACATGGCCCCGTCCGACTATTATTTATTTCCAAATTTAAAGCGGGACTTAAGATAATTGTAATTGTAATTGTAATGGAAGATAGATGTAGATGTCTATGGGCCGCAGCAACCACTTACCATCAGGTGGACTGTGTGCTCGTTTGTCACCATATTCTATAAAAAAAAAAAAAGAGGAAGAAAATTTTCAAGCGATGAAGAGTTGCAGGCGGCCGTCTTCAGTCATTTTGGGGATAAAAATGTGATTATTTTTATAAAGGTTTAGAGATGTTGATTCACAGATGTCAGAAGTATGTTAGTATTCATGGTGATTATATTGAAAAATAAAATTGGTTTCGTTTCATTTCCTTCATTGGTTCATAGTTAGACCAATTCATTATGGGACCGCCTACATATTTCATACGCGATGAAATAAATGTATAACATTCTAGGCAATCCAGGTCATTCTACTCTTTCAAACGGATAGTATTATAACACCGCGACGACATAACAGTAACACTATTTAGAGGAGAAAAGCCCTTATTCACGTCTAGTCGTTTAGTCTCGTGCGATGTGACGTAATACGCAACTGGCTGTCGTAACATTATTAATACTATTGTATATTATTAAGTAATGTAAACAAACCCATTTTAATTAAAATATTTTATTATAATTAACTAAATTTCTTATAAAATAATTATTTTAAGCTTTAAAAAATCCGTGAATTTTACACGAAGACGATTGTTACTTAAAAAAACTTTACCAAAGGACTAGGATTTTCTCCTGTATTGAGGGGTTAGTTAACATAAAAAAGTAAAATTACAGCCTATATACGCCCCACTGCTGGGCGCAGGCCTCCCCTCATTTCTGAGAGGGTTTTAGGGCAAGGAAGTGTCCGTCGCGCTGCCCAATGCGTGTTGGCGAACTTCACATGTCTTCGAAATATTTTTTTCTTATTCCTCAGACATGCAGGTTTCTTCACGATGTTTTCCTTCACCACCAAGCACGTGGTAAATCAGCAATTAACAATTTCATTGGTGCCGGCGAGGATCGAACCCGGGTTACTCGCGTTCTGTTATATTTACACCGAGCGTTAACCATCTGAGCTACCACGGCAGTTAACATACCTACATATTATTTCACAAAGACAAACATCCGATTCGGAACAATTATTGGAGGCCATACAAATACTTGTTCTGTGCGGAATCCGAATCCGCAGCTCTTAGTCCTGCATCTGGTTGTTAACGCACTGTGCCACTAATTTTTCTCTTAATTTTTTTTATGTGCAATTATAATTCATTACGTACATAGTGGCACAAATACTATTGGGGATATGTAATGAACAAATGATTTGGAAATTGTATTTTTTCAAATGGGAAACTTATCACCTAGATGTGTCTAACACAGAATCTTGGCTTTCTAAAGTACTGTACCTAGGCTGATACTAGAAATGATGTTAAAATTTGCAAGAAATGGAAGGCGACTTCAACCGTATTTGGTACAATATATGACATAATATGGTCATAACCATACTTAAATCTTTTATTGCTCAGTTTCAGATATAATAAAACGGGTATGAATAATTATTTTTCACTACAAAGATACCTGGCCACTCAGTATTTTAGCGCTTTCTGTTGAAAACCATAAGATATTTCTGGTCTGACGCACCTTATAGTTGCCCATTACGGCACCCACAATAAGAAATAGGATGACGGATTATCTTACAGTGGATGTGTTACTATCAAACAGTTATATAATAAAGTCAAAAGTTAGATAAAAAGCGGTCTAGGTGCGACCCAAAAGATCCAAACGACCGACTTCCCAATGGAAAGAATAAAAAATATCATATGTTTTAATATTTTATATAATTTTTCATTAAAGATAAGATTATTGACTTATTTAGCGATAGTATAAAATCTTTTAGAGCCAAAATTGGCAATCTATTTAATAACTCATAGTAAAAATTATACCATATTTTTATATAAACTCGATATAAATGTTGTTATTTTTATACATTTTTATTTTTCATATATTTCGTATTCTCTAATTGTTTTTGTTTGTTTTATATTACTATTTTACTTGTACTTGTAACAATTATTAAGTTATCGTACAGTTATCGTCTTTTTTAAACATGCTGTAACTACCTTTAAATGGAAACATGTAAATCTTAGTTCCTAAGCCTATTGTCACATTTTTTAAAAACAACATGTTATTCCGTTGGTGGTTCCATCAATAAAATAAAAAATAAAAATTTGGCACAAAAAACAACTTGACCGATTTTGCTCAAAATTTAATGAGGTCTAAGTTACACAATTATGCGTTAAAAAATCTATGTCTATATATCTATGATGCAACTCGGATGGATAGCGTTTAGGAGATAACGATACATCTTTTCGTCAGGTATACTATTTCATTAAAACATTTTCTAAATTTCATCTAGATTTGCACAGGTAAAGCAATCGTTAAGTCTTATTTCGCTGGTACAGTTTATTTTGAAATTAAAAGTTCACTACAATTAGAGTCGACTTTAATTGCTAATGATTAAATATTTCGGAAGTAATTTGAATTGTTTTAACATGACCATGACAAAATTATTGAAAAAGCGCCTGTCAAGTATCAAGTCCCCTGTAGAATGTTCTCAGAAACACGCTGCTATCAATGATCTATAAAGTTTATAATATGCGGAACTATCTGTCGGAGTCCAGTAATGCGGATGCAAATATTTCCTCATATTATTATTATATAAGTTTTTTTACATTAAAAAAAGTCCTAAAACGATGAATGTGGAATTCGCAAACTCTTGGACAAACGAAAAATATTGGAACGTATTTACATTCATAGTAATGGAGTCACTAAAACAAATAACTACAATTTTACTTGCTTATTCAAGATGCACTTAGCATTTGTAGAAACAATTTATTTATAAGACCGCTAAGATCTATCAATTAGTGCAAGTGCATAATTAGGCTGTTACTAAGAGACGAAAGCAAGCTTAAATTCAAATTATACTATTTCAAAATTTGTGTATCATGGTATGGTATAGCCTGGGAAAATTAAAAAAATCATACCAAATAATTCATTCCTTAAGGTGTTCAGATGAATATACTAAAAGTCCCCGAGAGAGGGACACAAGCTGGCCGTGGGGGAAGGGGAAAAGGTCTCTTTTTCAAGCTTTGTTTGCTAATGACTTGAAAACTATTTATAATATCTCTTTAGTGATTTCTACATTAATTATCTATATTAAACTTTCTATAAATTATGTCTCGTGAGGAAAATATTTCCACTTTCCCTTTTCCTGGTTTGACAAAAAATATTTCTTTTTCTATAGGAGTAATAGCCATTAAAAGGACTACTAGATCAACATATATCTCCAATAACAGTGACCACAAATTTGTCTGTATTTTTATCAATTGCAGTGCGAACAATTGTGCAGTCAGCATCAATTGCAGCTATTCGTGTTTTTATGTGCTGTTCTATAAAGAGTCGATGGAAACGTGGAACCAATCACGACCTTGGATCCTCCTGCTCCTAACTGACGCGTAGTTAAATTAAATTTTTTGCTGATGTAGAAGTGGTTGTTCTAGAAAATGCATTTGCCGATAAGCAGGCATTAAGTGTAGTCTTAGTAGGCTGCCTAGGAGCTTGTAGGAATTAATAGAGCCCCATCGATGTTGATGATAAAGATAACGGAAAAAATGTTTAAAAAAATCCTCAATCAACAACAGAAAATATGTTCTTTTTTAATTTCACTATTATTATTATTAAGATTTAAAAAAAAATATAATTGATAATTGAAAAAAAACTTTAAACAGAATTATCTCAAAACGACCAGAAATCTAAACATTACTTATTTTTTACGAAATTTAATATTGCTTTAATTTTTATGTATTTATCAAGTAAGTATCAAATTTGGTTTTTGGAATATTTTGTATTTCTACAGCGATCAACATTTTTCATCACGAGCCGCTAAACAAACGATACAGTAACGCACTCATAATGGCGGTCGAGTCTGCAATGATTCAAAGTGGATCTGTATTTAGTAAAATATTTTATTACAAGGCGTCTGAAATACCTAAAATTCAGTAAGATTGATGAGAATAAGGGATTGATGAGTTAGTTAAAATGAAATCATAATAACAAATACAGTATTAGTAGCTACATTATCGTTTCATTCTATTACATACTTCACGAATATTCGAATGAGATTTAATTACTTTCACATCGTTCAAACATAATGTCATATCACATTCGACAGAACAGGGTCCTAATATTTTCAATTTCTTATCAACTTTTCTACCCTCTATTTCTTTACGCAATAAACACAATTCTTTCTTTTTCTCCTTTCAGAAAAGTAGGTATTTTTTTCTCAGATTCTCTGTTGGTAACATTTCTAATTTTAATTAAAAATTTTAAAGCTTGCTTTTATTATGAATCATACACGACCTAAGCAATTACCATGCAAGTACCAAACAACAAACCCATAATACGTTGCCTGTATCATTTCAGCCCCCTTTTCATAGACGATAACACTATGTTAAAGTTTTGAAGCTTGGTGAGACACTTTGGTAACATCAGAAATTTAGATTTTTTTATTCGATGGAGATATTGTCAATGCTTTTTGATGCTGCTGTCTCTTGATTCTCTTTTCCTACGTGCCTTTTATGACACTCACATGATGCTATGGTGTGGATATTGTTACACCGTCACAATACGGTTTTTTTTATAAGCTAAAATTAATAACCACTTTTAAATAATTATAATATATAATATTCGGTAAATCATTTCAATCTGATATTTAAAAATATAGTATTGTGTTTACTTTACGACGTAAAATATTTTAATTCAAATTTTTGAAATTAAATGAACCTTTAGATTTGACTTGAATGTAACTTTCGTACGATTGTGACGTTCAGTAAAATTTATAGTATTTCGTGAGATATGTTTTAAATACAATATTATATTAATAATTTTCAGCCATATACTTTTACATCTACTCTATATGTATATCCCGTCATCGTAGTATAGATACAAAATATTTATCGCCAAAAGAAATATTATATTCAAAAATACAGTAGTAGAATATAATAGTTCTTTTGGCGATAAATATTTTATTATTAAGTAAAGAATTTATAAATTAATGAAAAATAACACTGATGAGATGAGCTGTAGTGATAATGATTAAATAAATGAAAGTAGTGAGAAAATATTAATATTTATGTTTTATATACTTATTAATGGTCACTAAGGTTTATATATATATATATATATATATATATATATATATATATATATATATATATATATATATATATATATATATATATATATATATATATATATATTGTCATGTCCTACTTCCATCAATTATTGTCCTATTAAAAATCCTTGGACCAAACTGCGTACGGTGAGCAAATTTGATTAAAATCGATTAAGTAGGTTAGGAGTCCATCGCGGACAAACAACGTGAACCTACATACGAATATATAATATTTTTTCAATATATACAGAAATAAATATGAAATTTAAATTATAGCCAAATTTAAAAATATAAACATTACTTTTTTAGTTGTAAACATACAATTGAAAAAAATCAGAGAAATATATTATACAAGTTACAGAAGTACAATTAGTATAGTTTAGGAATTTTGCCATAAGTAATAAAGTTGTAAATATTCGCGTCATTTGCCTACATCAGTTCTAAGAGGTAGGCATACCGGTAACACTCGTAATTTTGACGTTATATCACGATTTAACCTTCTTTCGTTCTTCTCATTAAATAATAATATGTTTGTAATATCCTTATAAAAACTAAGGCTCATAAATGCGAAAATGATGACGACCGTACACTCCGTACAGTAAAGTTATGTCTTATTTAATTTGTTGTGGTGATTAAATCAAAAACTAAACTAAGGTAAAATAAAACTTATAGAGTTTATTTTTTGATTGTGTGAGTATAAAAATGTTTCGAGTTGCGACGATTTTTGTTTTATTCATATATGTTAACGGTGCATCAATTACACCGGAATCACAAGCAGAAACTGTGGCATATCAAAATACAAACGATGGTAGCGGGAACTATTTCTTCAGGTAACGTGTACCAACACTATGAATTCTTAAAATGTTCTTTATTACTGAGTAAAAGATATTGAAGACTACTGATTACTTTATATTTTATTTTTCATATACTACAGTTATGTAACATCTAATGGCATAACAAGACAAGAAAGTGGGCATCTTGTTAATGCAGGACAACCCGACGAGCACGTTGATGTGGAAGGTTTTTATTCTTACACGGATCCCGATGGAGTCTTACAAAACATATATTATACTGCAGATACCAACGGATATTATATTCGTACAAAGCCACTTCTTGTAAGTAAATCAGACAAAAATTACTTTACAGTAGCAGTAACAGCACGAATTGCAGAAATTAATAGCTATATTATATCCTATACTATTAAACGAGCAATTCTTGTATATATATATATATATATATATATATATATATATATATATATATATATATATATATATATATATATATATATATATATATCGGAATTTCAGAAACGGCTCCAACGATTTTCATAAAATTTAGTGTCCGGGGAGTTTCGGGGATAATAAATCGATCTAGCTAAGATTTATTCTTAGAAAATGTCTTTTTGTCCGTGTTTTTAGGCAATGAAAAACTGCTACAATATCGTTAGAATAAGAAGGTAAATTTTGACAGATTGTTTATGATCATAAATAGCTTAATTGGTATAATGGGCGGTCACAGAATCGTAAAACCCCGGTTCGAGCCCAGACCGACCGACCAACTTTTTTTAATTTTTTTTTCAATTCCTTTTTTGAGAAAATCTATTTTTTCGAGCCCTTTTTTTAGTATTTTTTAAAAAAACGAAAATTTAAATTAAACTAATTGCACTCATGATTTTTTATTCAAATAACCAGTTCAGTTTTTTCTATTATGTCGCTAATATCAAAAAATATTATTCATATTTCATCAGTATGTAATTTGTATCTAAATATAATTTCCAAAACACACGAATTAAAAAAAAAACCGAGCGAAAAATACCGAGCAAAGCTTGGTCAACCGGGTACTATTACAAAAAACGTCATGTCCATATATGACAGATAATTAAAATCTTAAACTTTACTTACGGTAGAAGTAAACATTTATAGAAAATAACAAGTACATCACAAAAATATGTATTTTGTTACTATTTTAATTTATGGAATTATCATCACTACCGCGGATCTAAAGTCCACTCCTGATAGTTTTGTTATTTTTGATGAATTTATATTTTTTTTACTTAATAGTAAAATACTTATTAATAAAACAATAATAATATTGAACTACTGTATTTTATATACGCCAATGTTGTGGTAATGTAAGAGAATCTACTACTCCTTATCATCATGAGGGATTCGTACGAGGCGATAGAGGAAAACTGACACAAGACATGGACTGCAGCATCATCGTGATAACAACACAACATAATAAAAACACGTGTCTACCATGGCAAAGTTCCTCCACCTCTAATGTTTAGCAGTGAACTTTGATGGCCTTTTATGATAATGACAACGATGACGGGATATACATATAGAATAGATATAAAAGTATATGTCTGAAAATTATTACGAACGAAATACTATAGATTTTACTGAACGTCACAATAGTACGAAAGTTACTGTCAGGTCAAATCTAAAGGTTCATTTAATTTCAAAAATCGAATTAAAATATTTTACGTCGTAAACACAATACTATATTTTTAAATATCCGATTGAAATGATTTAACGATTATTATATATTATAATTATATAAAAGTAATTATTAATTTAAGCTTATAATAAAAACCGTATGGTGGCGGTGTAACAATATCCAGTACCCCATATTATCAATTCGGTGTCATAAAAGGTCACAGAGGGAAAGAGAACCAAGAGACAGCAGAATCTTTCTGCTTACAGCTAAATGAAATACACGACGGCAGTTGCCGTTGCCCATGCTGACCCACTCTTGGCAAGTGGGTCAGCATGGGCAGGCAAGGTGAGGCAATTAATGGGGGAGGCCCATATATAGCGGTAGATCTTTGATAGGTTGTACTTAAGGGAAAAAAATGATCATTTTGTTCATCTAGAGCGATCAAATTGCACCAATAATTTTTTTTTATTGAAATTTTGAATCACTTTTACCACGTGCTCGGCGTGAAGGAAATAAACGTGAGAAAACTAAGTTCTAAGGAAAAAATATTTTGAAGACATGTAAATTCCATCAACATGCAGAAAGGCAGCGCAGTGCAGACTTTCTAAAATTCCTCTAAAAAATTAAAAGAGGAATGTGCCTGCTGACCTATTTACCTATCAACTAATATATATAAACATTGATAAAAATTTACCAGATTGTTACAAATTTACTAAATAATTTAAATAGTTAATGAAAGAGAAATAACATCCATTCCACTTATCATTGAACATATGTAAGGATTATTTTAATTCCTTGAATTATTAATCTAAAATCAATAGTCACAATACTGCCATGTGCATTAGACATCGGAATTTCTTGCGGTATAAATTTTATTTTTCACAAAATAGACATGTGACGTCATTTCATGATCTATCTCGGGCCGTCATTATATGCACGATCAGGGAACATATTACATTATCAAATATCATAGTGAGCAATTTAACTAAATTCCTTGGCATTTTTTACATTTCCAAGAAATTTTATGTGTAATTTTTCCAATAAAAATCTGTATTATCTAATAACAAAAAATATGTTGTACATTTTCAGATTCAGACACCTTTTTCACTATCCGAAACTGTCGTGGCGTCATTGCTTGGAAAATGAATAGATACAAAGCATCCGAATATTTAAAAGTTGTCTAGGAACATTGAAATTGTGATAATTCTTACCAGCTTTACAAAATGGCACTGCTACGCTACAGTAACTTGTCAGACTTTGTTATCAAATGTATGTTTATAAGAAATTGGAAGTTTATATAGTTTTGAGAAATAAATAAAAATTTAAAACTGTATAAAAATGGTATTAAATTAAAAATATAGTTTCTGTATTAAATTAGATTTAACGAAAAAATAATATTCTTCTTTTCAATTGGTATTTAAAAATACTTTTTTTAAATATTGCTAGGTACTTTATGAAATGTAAAATTCTTTGTACACGCATTTATATGTTGTTTAAGTTGTGATTCAGCGACAGCAGGAGAAGAATTCTGTGACTCAGTGATTAAGATCGGAATATCAGTAAAATATGGACTTGTTTTGTATTTTATTGAAACTCATCGCCCAAAGAGGTTCAAAGGGTGTAGAAAGTTATTTTGGGGGTGATTTGTATCGAAATTGATATCAATACTCCTTAGTGCTTTCGATATTTAATTACATTTTATTTTGACACATGATTGAAAACTCCAAATGATGAACTTACATAAAAGCTTGGTGGAATGCACTGACCTCTATATATACAAGTACGCTGGACTGTCTATACCACACAAAATGTCTTTGTCAATTTGAAGCACCCCTGACGGTCGTCTTGGAAACTAAAATTGACATAATACGCCAAAGTCTGTTGTCTTATTTAAATTGACTTATTTAAAATATATTTTAAACTTTTAAACCAAAAAACGTTGTTTGATTATGTATAATATTAGTTACGCAATAAGAATTATTTTTAATAATAATGAGATGAGAGTTTGCGTAATCTGTAAAACTCGTTACCAAAAGGGAAGTGGTACTCGTACAACATTTCACAAGTAAGTGAATTTGCAGCTAATATTAAACAAATTAAAAATATTTGATAATATAATTACTTAAAAATTTTTTACTAACCCACTTACTCCTGAGCAAACTTTTTTCATAGCATTGAAATAAAATTCCATATGATATGCAATTAGGCTACAAGCAATATCAAAAAAAATGTTTAAAAAAATCTCACTATCCCGGGAAAGCCGGAAAATGGTGTGTCGTAAATGACACAGTAGGAGAATCTACTACTACCAATCATTATAAAAGGGAGTTATTTTGCAAAGGCAAAAATTTATAATAATGATATCTCACTGTTTCATTTATATTATATAACTTTATTATAATTATTTGTATAAAACAATTAAACTTAAAATTGAACAAAATAACTATAAAACAAAATAACTAGGGTGTATGATAAGCTTCAAAGCATGTTTTTGGGTGTAGTGTAGCATTGCATTGGACACAATAAAAGTTTGCACTTTTGTGACAGAAGACGCATCTTAAACGGTCTTCTCTATACCTTACTAAATGGCCATGGTGGTTGTACTGCAACACCCCAGATAAAGATTGTGATGGCCGTCCACTTTTGTGACCGTCAATCTTCTTATTGTTTTCAATGAGACTTACAGCAATATTTCTGCGAAATTTCAGACGATCCCAAACTCCTCCATTTTCCTTGTATAATTGCCAAGCATCATGTGTAGCCATATCAAGGCAATGAGTGATAAGTGGGAAATACCATTTCTTACCACGAATACTTGTCCTGTAAAGGCTAATATTTTGATCAGAACGATCAACACCTCCCATGTTTTCGTTATATGCCTTCACAACTGCAGGTTGATCCACTTGCACATATTTTTTGTTGCTGAGAAAATCTTTTGACTTTGTTGACGGGTAATACTTTTATAGCGTTGGAAGCCACGGTAGCTACACTATTATCATTCTACTTACAGACGACAATTTCTTCAGCCCTTGTAGATTTGTATTTGTACGTCCCACGGTTAGTTTTTTTGAGTTCATTGTTAGTGGGCAATGGGCATTTTGACACCCTATTCTCTCTTATAGTGCCTGTAGCTTTCAGACCGCGCGTCCGAAGTTCATCTATAAGTGGGATAGATGTAAAAAAATTTGTCGAAGAACAAATGGGATGGCGCTTCTGCATTTATCTTACGAAGCTCATCAGCACACTGCAATACAACACTGGCACCCAATCCGAGACTTTTGTATTTTGTATCGGTGCATCCTTGTTGCCTTGATACGGATGAAACCACAACACGTAGCCCAGATGCGTTGCTCCAACCCAGAACTTATAGCCCCATCTAATGGGTTTGCCTCTTATAAACTGTTTACTCTGATACTGTGATACTGTGAAACTCTTGTAAAGGAGCATGCTTCAAACAATTCGAGTTTAGCACATCAAAGACAGGTTTTTACTTCGCAAATTTGTCTCTCTCACTGAGTTGTGATTTATTGCAACAATGTAAATGTAAAATTAAATTAAACCTATCCCTTGCCATAGCTGATGAGACAAATGGTACACTGCAGTCTGGAGCATTTTCCCAGTAAAACACATCTCGTATTGACATTTATACGTGTGAATTGACTTGTTAGTGGCATTTTAGTAGCTACATGGGCTCCGCCCATTCTTCCGACCTATTACATATGTTTGTATATTACAGACGCACTAAGTCTTTGAGTAAAATACGGGGATAATCTATCAGAAGACTACAAACGACAAGTGAAAAAACTTCCTGGTATCATAGATGAACATCTAGCAGATGAAATCTACAATAAAATCTGGTCACAATAGGAGAAACTGTATTAGCATTAAGAGGACAAAGCCTACAGCAGTACGAATTGCCTTAGCCTCAAAGGTTTACACAAAAACCGGGACTACCTGAAGGAAACAAGTTACGATGTGAATTCCTTAGCAGAACTGGTGTTAAGTAGTGAAGGCTCTCTTACCAATGAACAAAGACATATGTATTATAAAATACTTTCTAGAATCGATGTAGGTGTTGGTGATATCTTTTTTGGATGCTCCTGGTGGAACAGGAAAACTTTCAATTAAATTCACTGTTGGCCGTAGTGCGAAGCAATCTAAATATTCTATCTTTAATCCAAAATTAGCGGTCGCATCGTCTGGAATTGCTACTACTCCGCTGGAAGAACGTATTTACACACTCCGCGTTTAAACTTCCTCTCGATTTGATACAAACCGAAACCCCACTTTGCAATATACCCAAACAAAGTAATATGGCAGAAGTACTCCGCAAAACAAAATAAATTGTTTGGGATGGGATTATATCAAGGCTCATCAAGGGGGTTTCGAAGCCCTAAAAAGATTTTTACAAGACATTAGAAATAATCATTATCAAATAGGAAGAGTAACTGTATTGTTAGCAGAGGAACGCGAGCGGACGAAGTTAAAGCGTGAGGGAAGCGGTCTCATTTGTGACCTTCAGTGACAAAACTGAGCCTTACCAAAAACATGAGAGTCCACCTTGGAGAGATGTTAAATGAGGCTGGCAATAAGAAATTATCAGAATATAATTTTTTTTTTATATTTATAATAAACTCAGTGTTTACAGGTGTATTTACTTCCTGTAAGAGACGTATTCAACTCGGTTGGGCAGCGTTCGAGAGATTACGACACATCTTGTCATAGATACCTCAAACCTAGATTGTACAACCGGCGCGTGCTGCCAGTGATGACTTTTAGATCTGAGATGTGTTACTTTACTACTTGCCATTAGAGGAAGCTCAAGGAGCAATCTCAGCGAGCTGTGTAGATAGCTATGCTTGGGGTTTCTCTACGTGATAGCCTAAAAAGTGAGGACATCCGAGGTAGAAACCGAGTAACCGACATAGCCCAATGGATAAGTAAGCTAACATTCAATCGGCTGGCCCTGTAGCTGGAAAAACCGACAACCAATGTGATAGAAAGTTTACCGAGTGGCAGCCTCGTTCCAGTAGATGAAATGTAGGGCGGAAGTAATTTGAATTGTTTTAGCATGACAATGAGAAACTTGTTTAAAAGCACCTGTCAAGTACCAAGTGCCCGGTAGCATGTTCTGAGAAACACGCTGCTATTAATGATCTATAAAGTTGATTGTATGCCGAACACGCTTCTATCAGAGATCCGTAATGCGAATGCAAAAATGTTTCCTCATATTATTCCATTTTTTTAAACATTCTACAATTAGAAACGAATAATGTAATAGATAAATAATGTGATAAATAAACGTGACTCAGGTAAAATCTAAATGTAGGAAGTTGATAACTTAAGTATATATTTCACAAAACAATAATGGAACAATTCTTTTGATTATCCCGTTTCATATTTTTCGTGTAGATTGTCTTACTAACTTT
Source organism: Parnassius smintheus behrii (assembly GCA_036936625.1). Lineage (NCBI taxonomy): Eukaryota > Metazoa > Arthropoda > Insecta > Lepidoptera > Papilionidae > Parnassius > Parnassius smintheus. Next base: position 29,150,853 of record JAUPFT010000007.1, read on the forward strand.
AAATTACTTATTAAATTTACAAACAAAAATATTAGAATTTGATTAATTTTAATCCTAAGTTGCATCAGCCAGCATTATGTAAACCGCGTATTCTTTATCACCCTTATATATTAAAAAAATATTTAAATATAAATTACAAAAGGTACAATACTATTTTTACGTTATCTTAAATTAAATAAAGAAATTTAATTTTTAATTATTTTTAATTATTTTATTTTTCCAAATTATATAACCTTTCGGTTTCTTTAATGTTCCTAGACAACATTGTAACATTTCCGATGTGTTGTTGTATCTATTCATTTTCCAACCAATGATGCGAGGACATTTGCAGGTAGTGAAAAAAAGTGTCTGAATCTGAAAATATTCAACATAATATGTTGTATTATTACATAATTCTGATTTTTGCTTAAAATTAATTTCTTGTAGAAAATTAATTTCCTGTAAAAATTAATTTCTGAGATGTGATGTACAAAATTGCTCACTGTGGTACTCGAAAATGTAATATGTCCCCCGGTCCGCATAATTAAATACACAATGAAGGCTCTTTATAGATCATTAAATGACGAACCATGTCTATTTTGTGAAGTGGACATTTCTACCGTGAGAAATTACGATGTCAAGATGTAAGGCAGTATTGTAAGTATCGATTATATAGTACCGTGAGTATCAAGGAAATAAAAATAATCCTTGAACATTGAAATGGTAGTAGAGTAGTAGAGTAGAAGTAAATAGTAATAATCTGATAATTTTTATTAATGATTATAATGTGTTAGTTAAAAGTTAAATGCGTTTACAGAAACATTCTTTCTTTAATTTTTTAGAGAAACTTTAGAAAATGTACACTGCGCTGCCTTTATGCACGTTCGTGGACTTTTTGTAGGTTACCCTGTTTGAGTATTAAACCATTAATACTCAAAGGTTAATCTAGCACGAAAATCAGAGAATCAACTTATATCTAGGACATTTATGCTTGCCATCTTGTTACAATTTATTTAAAATAACCTTATATGTTAAGTTTAAGGCTCTATTTCTCAATAAAGTTTTTATTATTATGGGGTATTTGCTGACGTAATGCACTTACGCTCCGGGAAGACAACAAATCCTTAAAAAAGAATACCAATTGCTTTCGAGTATGATGCGCGAGGCTATCGAAATTAAAAAAAACATCCAAAATTCAATAGAGAAGATGGATGGGAGCTGCCATCTGCTTGAGATCCTATAATTAATAAAATTAAATCCAAGTCCAAGAATACCACTACAAGAATTCAAATACTCTAGCATGTTCTGCGTAGATCGACCAAAACTTGATATTCAAAACTGAAGGTAGCGAGGATCACTATGACAGCGAGACGTCAAACATCTCAGTCTTCCCCGGAACCATCGTCGGGAATTAAAATAAGTAAATTAAACGCGATAAATCGATAATAATAGCTTTATTCTATATAACATTTGTATAAACTTTTATTTCCGTGATATATGCCTTATAAGCTAACCTAACTTAAGTAATCTGATAAGTACAAATTCACTGGAACCGCGTTCATGGTGTGACGGCCCAATATTATTATTAATAATTAAATTCAATATAAAGGGGCGTCAAAAATAGTCTTAAAAGATATATATTAAGCAATTAAGTCAAATTAATAAACATAAAGTTAATATATTTTAGACATTATCCCAATAACATAGTAAATTAAAGGCAAAATTATTGTTTTTTCGTAATAAATAAATTTATTTAAAAACTTGGTAAAAATATTTAAAATAAGATAAATAATAGAAATACAAGTCAAAAATATTATAAAACTAAGTTAAATAACGTTTATAAGATAATTAGAAAATTTGTTAAAAATTGTTTAAGTCATGGGAGGTGTTCGTGTATAAAAGAAAATTTTCCTAAGTTGTGGAAGGAGTTCACGTATACAAGAAAATTTTCCTAAGTTATTGAAGGTGTTCACGTATAGATGTCTTGTATGGATGAGCTGCCGGAGATACATTCCTGCAGTTCTACATATATATGAGGTGGTCGGGAGCCTGACTGCCTGAAGTACTGTAGCACAATGACTAGTCCTATATTAGGGACTTATGATATTAAACTCAATGATACAAAAGCAATACTATAGAAGGTCTCCATGATGAATTTGCATTACAATAGTAGGGTCGTGGGTTCGAACCCTATATATGAATGACTTATGAAAGTAAGGTCTATGATTCAAAAGCAATACTATAGAAGGTCTCTGTGATTAATATGCATTACAATAGTAGGGTCGTGGGTTCGAATTCTATATATGAATGACCTATGAAAGTAAGGTCTACGATTCAAAAGCATTACTATAGAAGGTCTCTATGATTAATATGCATTACAATAGTAGGGTCGTGGGTTCGAATCCTATATATACATTACTTATGAAAGTAAGGTCTATGATACAAAAGCAATATTATAGGAGGTCTCCTTGATGCATAAGCATTGTATGGGGTGGTCGGGTGACTGACTGCTCCTAGTACTGTTGCAAAATGACTAGTCCTTATTAGGGACTTGAAAAGGAATATTATGGTGGCGTGTGTGCTGCTTCACGAGCAATTGGTCCGAGGTAAACTTGGACTCGCTAACCGATGTGTCCTAGACATATCATCTTAGTGCCGGTGGTAAGCGGGTTTGTTGTAGCAATACGGCTTTCCCGTGGACATCGCACACCCATACCGGTTGTGGGCGACGTCGTTGCGCATAGCGATGTGTCGTCTATCTTTCGGATGGGGATGATGAGTGTGTTTGGTAGCACTTTTAAGTGTAACAGGCATACTCAGCTTCATTTCTTAGTGCATTAGCGCTATGATACGTGGAGTTTTGTTCATTGGCGTCTTAGTAGCGTGCTACTATGATACGTTGGTGATATTTTTTATATAACAACAATACTAACTTTGTTGCCAAAGTCGATAGGAGTCATGTGGGTGTGTTGTGAGGGTGCGCCGCCTGTATGATAGTTGCATTGATGCTTACTGCTACTTGCGGTATTGCGTCTTATGATGGATCTGCGGGTGTGCTGCGCCTGATTCGACGCATTCCTGTTGTTCTGGTCGATGGAGGTATACAATTAACATCTTAGTGTCGGTGACAAGCGGGTTTGTTGTAGCAATGCGGCTTTCCCGTGGACATCGCACACCCATACCGTTTGTGGGCGGCGTCGTAGCGCATAGCGATGCGTCGTCTATCTTTCGGATGGGGATGATGAGTGTGTTTGGTAGCACTTTTAAGTGTAACAGGCATACTCAGCTTCATGTCTTAGTGCATTAGCGCTATGATACGTGGAGTTTTGTTCATTGGCGTCTTAGTAGCGTGCTACTATGATACGTTGGTGACATCTTTTATATAACAACAATACTAACTTTGTTGCCAAAGTCGATAGGAGTCATGTGGGTGTGTTGTGAGGGTGCGCCGCCCGTATGATAGTTGCATTGATGCTTACTGCTACTTGCGGTATTGCGTCTTGTGATGGATCTGCTGGAGGTATAGGGGTGGTGATGTCTGCTGGGATGTATGGGGGACCTTGGAATGGTGTAAGCCCGACGATAGTCGTATTGATGCTTGTTGCGTTCTGCAGCATTGCGTCTCTGCGATGGTTGTTTGGTGGGACGCTATTCTCAATGGCGCTCTCTGCGTCTTGGTTTGACTCACACCTAAGTAGCTTTGCCCAAGTCGGGTCCCTTCATTGCGGGGCTGCAGACTGTCTGCCCTCCACGATGTTTTGTATAACAACATAATATTATATCTCTGTAACTTTCCCACCTTTGAATGATTGAAGGCAACTTGTTGGTGGGTGAGACAAACATGATCGAAAATGCATTTACTCAACGTCAGTGACACAAACCCTTTCTGATGGCGAATTATTACTCTTATCTTATAACTGCCTTTTGGCTATATCTGCCGTTGTATTGGTTGGTGGAGCATATGTGTCGACCTCATGCGGGTGGTAGCTGGCGGGAGGATCTGAGGAGACTCTCAAGGCTGCGGCTGAAAGCCGCACAACGTGGGACCCCATTCCCTTGAGGTGAGCGGTAGACTCATGACACGCTCTGCGGCTAGTAGCCGTGCTGATCATGCAATTGGTGGTGATGCCATACACTTACATTACGTCTGCAGGAGCGGCGGTCTGGCAGGTGGTGGCGCTCACGGAGGGTTTACGGCCAGTGTGCCTATTTGCCTAAACCGTGTGACGTACATTCACTGTGGCTGGATTCGTTCGTATTCTGTATGGCGTTTACACGCATTGACATGCGCGACTTCGGTCGATGTTTGTGCTTACGCACTAACAAGGGGTCAAGCCTCTTTTACTGGTTCACCAGTTATTTTGCTGTGGACTACGGTCCAATTCCCAAATTAGCGTTCCCCCGGGGGGATTGCATCAAAATGGTTGGCGCTCACCGTGCACGGCGTGTGTGGGGCCGTGTACCTCCCCTACATTTTTTTAAATAAATGTAGGAGAGCGAAGCCCTTGTATCGGGTATTTTTGTATAAATATATTTTGAGCCTTTTCCGAGCGGGAAGGGATAATTAATAATGTAAACCTGATACAAGCGGAATAGGGACGTTTTATGTTCTTAACCTTTTTCGAGCCCTGTCTTCGTGAACGGGGTTCACTTAGCTTATAAGGCACTACCAACAGCTTTCAATTGCTCTAGTGAATATTCATTCTTCCAAAAGACACCTAAAAGAACTAAGTTACTAAACAAACACAACGTAAATAAGGGTCCTAACTAAGACGATCACGCCAAAATATTACAAACGGCCTATTATTAAACCTTTAGAAAGATCATTTAGAAAGATCTAAACATAATTCATTAATCCTGAATACCAACTTGATTAGAAAGAATTCATACTGGTATCTTGTTTGTAATTTTATTATTTTTCTTTTACTAAATTTATATGTCTACTTTTAGTAGGAGATTTTTAATAGAAGGATTATTTCTCTGTCTAGAAGATTGTCTGTATATATGTGGAAATTGGGACGGAGAGTCCTTATTCGAGCATGTGAGGCGTTTGATTATCATATGTATACGAGCAATTAGATCTTAATTTTCAAAGATATTATTTCTGTAGCCTTCTTTTTTGAAGGCGGTTGCTAGCTTCCATGAGCTATTCGCCACCTACCATCGGATAGATTGTTACTTGTCAATCGCTTGCCCTGTTTAACGTAGAAATTAACAAGGATCATTCGAATCTATTATTCTGCGATTAAAACTAAAATCATACGATATTAAAATGATATTTTGTGAATATATACAAAAAATAATGTGAAACGCAAATTGTAATTTAAATAAACAAATTGAAACATTATTTTTAGTGTGTAAATTTATCGTCGAAAAAAATTAATCAAAGATATATAAAATACAAATTACAGAAGCCTAGTTTATTAATATTGCTATAAGTAATCATTTTTTATATAATCAGGGTGACAAGCGAGCACACAGCTCACCTGATGGTAAGTACCACTTATGGTAAGTACCACTTACCATAGCTGTGTGCTCGCTTGTCGTCGAAGCAGATGGCAGCTCCCATCCATCTTCTCTATTGAATTTTGGATTTTTTTTTAATTTCGATAGCCTCACGCATCATACTTGAAAGCAATTGGTATTTTTTTTAAGGAATTCGATTCGATATGTCGACGCCGAAAATTTCGATAAGGCAACAAGGAAAGTAACTTAAACCTGAAGAGATACGACAAAGTGGTTCGTTTTAGCAGTAAAAGCGCAATCTTGTGTATTCTGGGAATTGAACTGTATTAAAGGAGACAATCATTTTTGGGCCCACTAGAAATATTAACGTCGTTTAATGGTATTTACACCAAAAAAAGACACCAAATTATAATAGTAAATGGCCTATAGATTTTCGAAAATGTAAACGGAAACAAGAAATCTGAAAAAAAAATTAGTTGTTTTGACATTCGTGTTCTGATCATTGGCTAAGGTAATGTAATATATAAAAAATTATTGTCTTAGAGATGTGCCGTGATAACTCGGAAAAAATCGACTCGAGTTGAAATTCAGATAACTCGATTTTGAGCTCGAGTTACGCAATTCAAATTAGATGAAGGAAGCTGTGTCAATATGTCACAAATTATTTTTATAATTGTTCTTCCATACAACACAATTATTATTACTACACTTAATAGGTAGTTATATATTATTTTTGGTATGCGTATCGACAATTTTCATAAAATAATATCACTCTAACGTTATGACGTAAGTCTTAATGTTATTAATAAGTTAACTATCCAAAGTATATATAATCAATTTGTATTATATATAACATAAATTGATACAACATTATAAACATATTACCTAAAATCAATTTATTCATTACATAATATATCAATAAATTGCTCGAATTAGTAAGTCGATTTCATCACTAAATTGTAGACAAACACTGCATTGGCCGTAGACAGAGAAACCTATAGACTAATGATCGGCGTGGCTTCGAGTGAGAAAGGACGATAACGAATTTTTAGGTTATACAGTAATCTTTATGACTTTTAAACACATTTAGATAAAAATTTTAATTGTTTTAAGAACTGAACTGAACAAGGTTCACCAATCTTAAGGTCACAAAACACTTTTTTCTCACTTAAACCAACTTGTAAACTCCTTAAATCGCTACGCTGTTAAAGTTGTTTAGCAAACTGTAGAGTTTGCTAAACAAAGAAACCACGGCACGGAGAAAAGGACAAACAATCACACCGCTCTATCTCATTTCTATGCAAGACGTGCATAAATCTATCTTTTTCGTGTGCGAATGCGAAAGAAGGCGTCAATTTGTCTATAGGTTTCTCTGTCTACGGCATTGGCCGTAAGATAAAGATGCGATCCGAGTAGAGTTTTGTGACTCGAGCCACTCGGGTTAGTATGTATGTATGTCATTCTAGTTGTACACTAGTTTTTGAGTAAATCAACTATTTACAGAAAAGTTTAACACTAGAGTTGAGAGTAGCGATTACTTTAGTTAAACCATTTTTAAACATGTACCTTTATAAATAAGTAATATGTGGGAACGTGAAATTAAAACCATAAATCAATATCATAAATCAAACTAAGTTCAGGTTTGTTTACAAAATGCCAGATGCTAGTTTTAATTTGGATCCAACTTGTGATGTCACCCGCAGCGACTTATTATATATACAAGTAAATTAGTGAAGTAATATCTATATAGCACCCTCTGAATCCATACGATGCGCCGAGTTAACTCGGTAACTCGGTAAAATTTATTTTCTATCGATTATCGAGTTGGACAAATTCACTCGATTCACTCAAGTGAAATAAAACATAGTTGGAGTTGCATCATTATGGTAAGAACAAAATGAAGTATTTATTTACAAGCATTATTAAACTAATGTTTAAAGAAAATATGGGTATTAGGTTAGCCAAATATTAATTGACACAAGTACGTACGTTTTTCTCTTTTTATTTTTTGTGGTAAAATTCGCAAATAGAATAGAGTTTATTAATTTACACCTATTCTAGGTTGTGAAAATCTATTATTAAGTTTGTATATTTTACCTAAAACAAATCAAATAACAAACAGTTCTTAGAACCTTATTAGTTTGTTAAAAGTGACAAAGTATTAAGTTTATTTTATTAGTAAAATCTAAATTAAATAGTAAATAGAATAAATGCACAAGATAAGTTATTATAATGTTAAAAGAAAATTATAATCTTTGGGCCGAGGGACTTAAAAGAGGGTTTTGAAGAGCAATTCATATAACTGCATTTGTGTACAAATAGGTATCTTATGTACTCAGCAAGTTGCTTAATACTAAATGGCTTTTTTGTTAAGCCAGACACGGATCCTGGTTTTATACCAGCCATAGTAGATAGGCAATATAAATGTTACATATATTTATGTGTAAAAAATGTAGTAATTATTTGTACTAGAAGCAAATATAAAGTTTAATAATAATAGTTTGCATAAAAAAAGTGTAATGGTTGTATCTATTATGCTTAGACAGCTGTGTTGTTCACTGTGCAGAAAGGAATATTATTTTGTCATCTAGAATCAGATATACTTAAATAATATCTTTGTCTCCTATGTACATGAAACCGATAAAAATACAATGTGAAACAACTTTTACATGGTTGAATATCATTGATGTTAATCAATAATTACTGCTTCTGTATTTGATCAGCTGGATCTGATTAATGCTATATAATTTATAATAATTTCTTTATTATTTAACATATGAAGGCAGATATAAGAAAATGCTCACAGAAATATGTAAATACAGTTTATTGACATTGAAGGCATAGTCTAATCTCATATCTCTAATTAATATATTGATAAGAATTGTTATTTAGTTAAGACACCTTTACGATTGTCATTAACTTCTTTTCAGGTGGATCGCTTAGAACAAATCTGTATGCCTTGCAGGCTGAAAACCTGTAGAGATAAAAAGTGTATGGATATTGAAGACAACAGTCTTATATTATATCTCTTATAATTGAAAATGCCTTCTGATTGCTCACAATATCATAAATGTACATGTTACCATAAATTTATTTTCAAAAAACCTTCAGAAATATATCTAACACTAAAATGTTTCTACCTATGTCCGTTATAGACAAAACATAAGAAACCATCCAACCAATTTCAATGAAAATGTTTGTGTGTGTTTGGATGGATCCCTAGATGGTTTATATTTACATTTGGACCCGGTAGATGGCACTGTTGTCGAGATCCATAAATCACCAGTGCAAAGCTGAGGCGCATCGCTAATAATAAATACATTTAAATTAAGCCTGTGTTTTTGTAATCCTTACACAAACAGTTTAAAACATCTTACTTCCTCACTATTTATCATTATGTAATAACATAGATAAGGCATGTTAATTCCTAGTCATTTTATTATGATGTATACTACTTACTAATCAACCAAAACATATTAAAACAATGTCTTGACACCGCTCCTGTCTATATATGCAAAAATTTTATTAAGTTTGTATAGAAGGGGTGGTTGCGCGGAAACCCATTCGTATTTATTTTATATTGGACGGTAGGTGCCAAGTCGCTTATTCCTTTCCGAAACGATATCATTCATACCCTCCTATCGACACATCGGGGTGGTGGGGTGGGAGGGGCAAGAAGATGATTCTAGAATGTCACGTAATCATCGGAACCGAGGATATATAAGGCACGCGCGACCGATGCGCGACCTCTTCCCGCCGCGCTCGTCGTTGAAACTACAACGCTTCTCTCCCGACGTACCCCTGGGGCCCCAGAGTGTCTGTCCAGAAGAAGTTCCGGAAGTCGCCGCTATAGTGCTCTACAGGATAGAAGAAACCTCGGTGAGTCAATATTCCTTTAATTACTGCCTGATTAATATAATTGTTTTAACCCACTCCAATTCTGTGATCTCCTAATCAGGCAGGATTCCTTTTCATCGATTTGGCACAATAATAGTTTTAGTTTTAGGGAAGAGCGAGTGCATTGTACCGCATGCTATAGTAGTCGCTTTTACGTAAGCGTAGAAGCAATCGCATATACAGTCCACTTTAGTTAATATCTCGCGCAATAGGTTTAAGGTTCGACCGGGGAATTAGATTTTCGGCAGCCTTAGACACGTGGCTCCACCATTTTATGGTCACTTCGGCAGGATTTGGACTGGGTTTAGTGGCCGTCCAACTATTTCTGGTCGAATTATTAAATTAATTATTTAGATAATGCACTCTAATTTATGGAATAGACTTAAATAGTGTTCGTTTAAATTTAAATTTTGATTAGGCACTCGCAAACAGAATTATTCGTATTATAGCGCTCGTATTTGGTTAAATTTAAAGCTTGTTAAATAATTGAAACAGTGTAATAGGAACCGTTTGATACGCTTACCCCACAATTTTGATAAAAATATTGAGTTTAGCGAACGACGCGTCGCCTCGACTCGCTGTGCAGGTGTTCGGTTTAATTACGTAATACGGCATACCGAGTGACCATCCTTCATTGTTTGTGCGTTGTGAGATTAATTGTGATTAATATAACTTTATTATAATAATTTAAAATGGCAGTTAGTGGAAGTGAAATCAAAATTAAAACGCTTTATGCTACGAGGGACATACTTTTTTCGCGTATGCAAAATATAAGTGATCATATAAAGAACATTAATATAGAAGCAGTGCGGGAAACCTTTTTTAATGAAATCGAAACGGTAGATTCTTTGCGAACAGATTACGAAAGAATATTAGACCAAATTAATCATTTGGAATTACAAATCGACCCAAAATACATAGTGAACTACCAACCGCTGCTGGCATTCGAAGATATGTTGTGTCGCGTGAAAAGAACTGCGAAATCCCTACAATCTCAAAACGAAGCAAAGCCGGAAACACAGGTACGTCCACGTGACTCAATTAGGTTGCCGCCAATAGATATTCCGGTATTCAATGGTGATATTAAGACGTGGCCCTTCTTCTTCAGTAGTTTTCAAAACAATATACACAATAACCCATCGTTATCGGACGCTGAAAAATTATATTACTTAATTAGTAAACTTAGTGGCAGGGCACAGTCGATCTGCTCTGGTTTTACACCTACAGCAAACAATTACTTATTAATATTCGAAACGCTTAAAACTAAATATGAAGATAGGAGAATGTTAGCTTCCGAATATTTGAACCAGATATTCGATCTTAAACCTATATCATCCGCGAACATCAACGGCTTAGAGCAGTTTCTAGATAAATTTGTGGCATCGGTGGCTCCACTTAAGAATTTGAAATTTAATGACCTTATGGACGTGGTGTTTCTCCATATTGCACTAAAGAAATTAGACCCCGACACCGTGCGTGCGTTTGAAGTGGAGCATCGTAGCTCGGAGATGCCTTCCTTTCATTCATTAGCATCGTTCGTGCGAGATCAAATAAAGGTGATGCAGCGCTCTCCGAACGTTAAACAAGAGATTAAAAGGTGCGTCGACCGTAGACAGACTCAACCATCTAAAATAGCAGGGTCGTTAAATTACGTAACCGCTACGTCAACATCACTCCAGCATACTTGTATCGTATGTAAAGATAAACACGGTAATTTATATAATTGTGCGACTTTTCGTAAATATTCACCAAGCGAACGTTATAAATTAGTAAAGACAAACAACCTATGTTTGAACTGCTTAAGCGATAAGCATTTAGTTGCAAAATGCAATTCGAGTTCCGTATGTAGCAAGTGTGCCAGGAAACATCACACGCTATTACATTTTGAAAATAGCAACATAGCGGCGTCAAGTAAAGCGGACAAGGAATTCACCCCTACTAAGGTCAACGATTCTAGCGGTCGACCTGGTGATGTCGCTCTGTGCTCATTGGCAAATATGGGAGCACAACCTCCTTCAACCGTGTTACTGGGTACGGCACGTATTTTGGTTAGGGATTCGCGTGGAAACGAACAAAGCGTCCGTGCACTGCTGGACAGCGGAGCCCAAAATAGCTTTATAACGCGACAATGTTGTCAGCGCTTAGGCTTAGTAATAAATAGGTCACTTTCATGTCCTGTAGTTAAAGGCATCGGAGGTACTAGTAAAGCGACACAGGGATATATAAATTTAAAATTTTATTCTCGGATAGATCGTAATGTTAACTTTGATATAAATGCACTAGTAGTAGATAGGGTCACTGAACGGTTGCCAACCGTTTCGGTTGACACCTCGGCAATGATTGAATTTAAGAATTTGACTCTAGCAGACGACACTTACGCCGTTCCTGGAAGCATAGACATGCTCATTGGAGCATCGCTTTTCCCTCATCTTTTGTTAGACAATAAGGTCAGGGGCAACTCCTCGCATACTGCGCCTTACGCACTGGAAACCGTATTGGGCTATGTGATCCTTGGCTCCGCCCCCATCATAGATAGTATTTCGGTAACCTCTTATTGTGGTATGGCTGTCGAACCGCTCGAGTCGTTAGTCCGCAAATTTTGGGAGATGGAGGAGGCGAACGTCCCACCCATAGCTAGCGCAGATGACAGGTTATGCGAGGAAATTTACGTCCACACGACCGTTCGTGATCGCGACGGTAGATATAGTGTAGCGCTACCCTTTAAGGGAGATGTTTTATCTCTCGGCGATTCGCGTCAAATGGCGGAAAAACGTTTCTACAGCTTGGAGCGTAGGATGCTCGCTTCACCCCAGTTAAAGGAAGCTTACGACGGCGTCATTAACGAATAAATAAGAGAAGGTTACATATCACTTGTGGCTTCGAAATTAGATAACTACGAAGACACACTCTCGTATTTCATACCACACCACTGGGTCATTAAAGAGGACAAACTTACATCTAAGTTACGTGTAGTGCTCGACGCTAGTGCTAAAACTAGCACTCACCTGTCGCTTAACGACATCCTCTATAGTGGGCAAAATTTACAGGGCAGTTTATTTAATATAATAGCCAATTTTCGTTTGTTTAGTATAGCACTATCCGCCGATATTCGCCAAATGTTTCTTTGCATAGGGGTCCGTGAATGCGACCGTAGATTCCAACGCATTTTATATCGTTTCAACCCAAAGGAACCTCTAATGGTGTTTGAATTTAACCGCGTTTGTTTTGGTTTAAAGTTGAGCCCATTTCATGCGTTGCGCACGGTGAGACAGCTCGCTCACGATGAAGGTCCCTGTTATCCTAAAGCTAAGAGGGCAATTGAGAGCGGATTATATATGGATGATTTTGTGTACTCGGTCGATAGCGTGGAGGAGGCAACCCTAACCACCGCCGAGGTTATAAGGCTCATGAAATCGGGTCAATTCGATCTTGTGAAGTGGACTAGTAATTCGCGTCCGGTTTTAGATACAATCCCACTATCACACCGTCTTTCGGCGATAAAGGAATTCGACGATTCTGATACACACAAGGTGCTCGGCCTGTGTTGGTCACCAGAGTCCGACGTGTTTAGCCTTAAGGTAAACTCGCCCGTAGAAAAATGCACAAAGCGCACAATACTGTCATGCGTTGCTAGATTATGGGACGTCGTGGGTTTCGTAGCTCCGGTGGTATTATACGCTAAGCTTTTGATTAAACAACTTTGGTTATTTGAATGCGACTGAGATGACTCGCCGCCTGACAGCATTGTTCGGTTGTGGCAGCGTTTTAGAGAGGAACTTCCTTTATTAAGAGAAATTAAAATACCGCGTCATATAAACGTAGATAGAAATAGCGTCATAACGGTCGTTGGGTTTGCAGACGCCAGCGAGAAGGCTTACGGGGGCGTTGTATATTTCCACGTCCAGAATAACGGTAGAAATTCGATTAGCCTCATTAGTTCTAAGTCGAGAGTCTCCCCCCGTAAGGTTGTCTCTCTGGCGCGCTTAGAGCTTTGCGCAATATTAGTACTCACCAAGCTTATTACCGCAGTTATCAGCGCATGTAAGGATAGAGTTCACATAGAAAGGATATTTGCCTTTTCCGACTCCACCGTCGCCTTATGCTGGGTTCATTCTTCACCCCACCCAAGAGTGGCCAAGATACAAGACGAGTTAGAAACGCGGAACTTTTATCACGTGTCCGGTACGGAAAACCCCGCCGATTGTCTATCCCGTGGACTCACCCCGATGCAAATAATGGACCACCCGCTTTGGTTCCACGGACCTGCTTGGGTTCACTTGGGTCCCTCGCAATGGCCAATAACCGATTTTGAACCTTCGTCAGTGTCACAACCGCCGGAAGAGAAGAGACACGCTCTAGTGGCGAACGTTTCGAGCGAGGTTTCTCCAATCATTGCTTTGGCGAACCGCTTGTCCTCTTGGTCGAAATTATTACGTAGCGTAATTTACGTTTGTCGATTCGCGAAGCTTTTACCGCGACTTTCGTATGTCTTAGCATCCGATTACAACTATGCTGAGTCGCTAGTACTACGTGAACTTCAACGTGCGCACTTCTCTGAAGAAATTAGAAGATTACAATCGAATAGAGCTTGTAGTCGCGCCTTTCAACGCCTTAAGCCATTTTTACAGGATGGGATTGTAAGGGTAGGTGGACGCCTGTCCAACTCGCAATTGAGTTTCGACCAACAGCACCCTATTGTTTTACCGCGTAAAGACCATATCATGAACTTATTAGTCGTTTACCATCATAAATTGTACTCGCACGCTGGCCCCGACTTGTTGATGTCGATTTTGCGTCAGAATTATTGGATTCTTTCTGCACGTAGTTTAATACGCAATCGGGTGCACAGATGTATAGCTTGCTTTCGGACACGCCCCAAGCCGTCATTTCCGGAAATGGCGGAACTTAGATCTTGTAGAGTAATACAATCAGTAAAGCCCTTCACGCACACCGGGTCTGATTTCGCTGGTCCGTTTAAGGTCACGCTCACTCGCGGGCGTGGTATAAGATCCACAAAGGCTTACGTCTGCATTTTCGTATGTCTAACTACTCGAGCGGTACATATAGAACTCGTTGGTGATCTAAGCACAGCAGGCTTTATGGGTGCATTTAAAAGATTTCTTTCCCGCCGTGGCCCTGTAAGTAGATTGTATTCGGATAACGGTACGAACTACGTCGGTGCAAAACGTATTCTATCGGAACTACATGAGCTCTTAGCTAGCAAGTATTATAATTCGGAGTTCGCTCACATTCTAGCCGAGAACCGCATTGAGTGGTCTCTGAACGTCCCAGCCGCGAGTCATTTTGGGGGCAATTGGGAGACTAATATCAAGAGTCTAAAGGAGTCATTTATACCGAGTAATAGGAGATCAAATTTTGTCCTTCGAAGAGCTAAGTACGGTGCTCGCTCAAATTGAATGCGTAATGAATAGTCGCCCACTTTGTCGTACGTTGTCTAGTGACCCCTCGGAACCGCTGGCTCTAACTCCAGCACATTTTTTGAATTTAACGCCTTTAAAGTATTTGCCCGCCGCAGATATGGATGAGAACAGACTTAGCATTTCCGCACGCCACAAATTATTAGATCGGTTAGTGCAATCGTTTTGGAAACGATGGAGGATGGAATACTTGCATACTTTGCAGTCTCGGCAAAAATGGAACACAGCAACTGAGCCTTTAGCTGTAGGAACTGTAGTTGTGCTCACCAAAGAGAATACGCCGCCTCTCCACTGGCCGTTAGGAATTGTCGAGGAGGTCTTTCCCGGTTCCGACGGAGTAATTAGGATAGCTCGCGTTAAGACCACGGTTGGGTCTTACCTGCGTCCTGTTGTCCGTTTGTGCCCCCTGCCTCTTCCATAATTTAAATTAGCTTTCTAGATTAAAATTGTAGTTGAATTTAGGTAATCTTAGCGTTAGTTAGTTATTTTGTTAGTTGATCTTAGCTCTAGTTGTTTTAGTTAATTTTGAAGGAAATCCTTCAAGGGCGGGGGAGATGGTTGCGCGGAAACCCATTCGTATTTATTTTATATTGGACGGTAGGTGCCACGTCGCTTATTCCTTTCCGAAACGATATCATTCATACCCTCCTATCGACACATCGGGGTGGTGGGGTGGGAGGGGCAAGAAGATGATTCTAGAATGTCACGTAATCATCGGAACCGAGGATATATAATGCACGCGCGACCGATGCGCGACCTCTTCCCGCCGCGCTCGTCGTTGAAACTACAACGCTTCTCTCCCGACGTACCCCTGGGGCCCCAGAGTGTCTGTCCAGAAGAAGTTCCGGAAGTCGCCGCTATAGTGCTCTACAGGATAGAAGAAACCCCGGTGAGTCAATATTCCTTTAATTACTGCCTGATTAATATAATTGTTTTAACCCGCTCCAATTCTGTGTTCTCCTAATCAGGCAGGATTCCTTTTCATCGATTTGGCACAATAATAGTTTTAGTTTTAGGGAAGAGCGAGTGCATTGTACCGCATGCTATAGTAGTCGCTTTTACGTAAGCGTAGAAGCAATCGCATATACAGTCCACTTTAGTGAATATCTCGCGCAATAGGTTTAAGGTTCGACCGGGAATTAGATTTTCGGCAGCCTTAGACACGTGGCTCCGCCAAGGGGTTATTATAGTATAAAGGAATTTATGGCTGACAATAATCCCTGGGTAAGGTGATCGCTACCAAGCTATTTCTAATTTGATCCGTGTTGTTAATTATGACATACATGATTGTAAACTGGCTTTTTTTTTAAAAGACCCACTGGGTATTTTGCTGGTTCTCTTCAAGTCAGAGGTTTTTTCCGAACCAGTGGTAAATTAAAAAAGTGACTTTCAATAAATATTATTTATAATCTAAATTGAATAAAAGGTTTCTGTTTCTGTACCTACTACTGTTAATAGAATACTTAAATAAATTATGATTTACAATAATAAATAGAGTTACCTACATTATATTTTGTTTTTTGTAATACAATCAGTTTAAAACATTTCTTAGTGTGTGTTGGTAATATCATAAATATAAATAAACATTATCCTTTAGCCATCTTGGTATTTAGAATTACACTCACAATGAATTAATACATGTCAAAAATAATATATATTACATAAATAAATAAATAAATAAAAATAAATAAATATGTTTTGCCGGAACTGGTGAAAAGTTTTACATCGATTTTAAAATATTTATAAATGCTGAATATATCTACAGCTTAGTTTTATATGTAATATTATTCAAGTGTGCACTATTTTAACTTATAATACCGATGAATACTACTAGAAAATCGCTTTCAGTTTGTTTTTAGGTTATTGTTAGATTCATATTTTATTTGTTAATTTCTCGGGACTCCGTTTAGTGCAGTAAAACTAATAATTTTATTGTAATCTATGGATTATAAGGAATAAATCGACATGCATTTCATTGATAATCTTTATAATTTGTAATGGGCCCATTCTCCATAGAAAAATTGATTGTCTCCTTTAGTCACCCCCAATCCGAGACTTTGTTCATCAAAGACTCGACTTCAGATACAAGTTTGTTTCTGTACTCGGTGACGTTTTACCGAGAAATATTGGCCGGTGTATAGAACATCACAAGTGCTGTCATCTGCAAAGCTATGAATGCCACAAGCTTGCAACAAATCATTGGTATGCAGCAGAAACAGCATTGGAGCACCAGCATTTATAGGCTTGTAATCGGAGCTTGCACCGTCTACTTCGACCTTGATGCTCCGATTTGCAAGAACGCTTGTGATCCAATGGCACAATTTCTCAGGAAGTCCATAAGATGGAAGCTTAGATAGAAGCGCTTAGTACCAAAGTCGACCGAAGTTTTTCGATATGTCCAAACTAACCGCGAACGCCTCCCCTTTGGACTCAACCACCTGCGCCCATCGGTGTTAGGTAAACAAAAAACTCACCAGCTAAACGACTCCGACGAAAACCGTACTGACGGTCACTAATCAGCTGGTGCTCCTCAAGGTACCTCATTAGCTGACAGTTTATAATGGACTCCATTATTATCGAGAACAAAGAGGTGATGGCACTAGGCCTATAATTGGATGGATCAGATATGGTTATCTTCTTTGGAGATCGGGTGCACGAAAGCTGTCTTCCACAAATTTGGGCGTAAGAGTACCGGGAAAGATGCGTCAGAACTGGCGCCATATCTGAAGCATTGGACGCAAAGAGAGACCCTAACAGATAGGCTTTCTCCTTTGCGTTATGAGACAGTGAGTCGTCCTCCCTGTGCATAGATGGGAGAGGTGGCTGGCAAAAGTTCTCTTGGCGATAGACCGGAATACACGGGTTCTCAAAGGTAAGCGAACCAGTTTCGCGCCAATTCTGCCAATGCACTCTGACTTTACCTTAGCGGTGACTCATTTGTAGGATCTGAAGGCAGAATTATACTTCTTTTACGGGCACTGGTGCTTACATCCCGAACCGCCGAACTTAGGCCTAGCAATACTCCTGCTTAGTGCGTAACGCAGTCTTACAGGAGCGTTCATAGCAAGGCTAAGATCTGCCTCCGATGGGTACCACAGATGATGGAATAAGTGGTTCCATTCCCTGTAGCACCACATCAATGACAAAGTCAGCAACAGTGCTGCGATTGTCCAGCAAGAAGCATACCCACCCCAAGAGTAGGATGCAAAGAAAGATTGCATTCTGTTATAATCCGCGTAGGCAAACTAACCAGTTGTGTCGAGCCATATGCCAAGTCAAAGTCATAAACAGATCTCCCTCCATGATTGGTTAAACGTGAACCGAGACAATTGGCGTGTGGGAGTTAAAATCGTCAAGGATCACGATCTCTGCGAATGGGATCGGCTGTAGAAAGCTGGCAAGGAATCTGTAGCTATTTGGACGTGATCGATGAGTCGGTCTGTTACGGAATTATCGCTATAGAACATATATGGGGTGGTCGTCGCTATTTACACGTAGTCAAAAGATAAACAATTCTGAACCTTCAAGACTACCGAGGCGTCGAGAATAGATGTCCTCGTATACGCAAACTTCAGCTGGAAGCACAAAGGAGTTTTCCAATTAACACCACGGCCAGGAGAGATTCAAAGTATCAGCCTGAGAGGACTCCTGCGTTTCGGTCAGAAAGAACAAGGCCAGATTCACCGTATCCAGATGCAGCAGACAGCAGGTTCGTGTGAAATCCCCTGATGTTGCAGAAATCGAAAGATAGAGTAGCTTGGTCGTAGATGCACAGCAAGGGATTCTCCATTACCAGAGGTGCTGGTATCCTTCTAGGGTAGTATTTAATTTGATTTCGCTACCATGTTGAACGTAGGGGAGAGCGGAATCGGGTCTCTATGGTAGAGGCCTATGTTTAGCAAGGGACGTTTGATAGTACCTGTACTAGACTATAGATGTAGTATAGATTCTGGTTTCCTCTTTTTAAATATAAAAAATTAAATACAAATTTCAAAAAAAATTAATAAAATATTAACTCATTACCCCCAAAAAAATTCACCCGCCCATATCGCCCCATGGGTGTCGTAAGAGGCAACAGGGGGAAATAGACCAGGAGTTTCCTAAATACAACAAAAAAATCTGCGATTGCCAACCCGCCTGCCAGGTGTTGCAACTATGGTAAATCCCCTTTTTAGGGAAATCAATGGAGAACTGGTCGAGCCCCGACGGTTCGACAAAAAATTAGATTGAATTCATTATGACGACCAGACGCCAACTGTTCAGTGATGTCTCAGTGATCGCAAGGGTGAAAACTGGCAGCGATCACCGAATGGTTAGAGGCACACTGAACCTAAATGTTAAGTTGGAGAGGTCTCGACTAATGAAGTCAACGCTCCGTCCCCCTCGTGCTCTAATCCAGAATCCCGAAAACTTTCAGCTCGAGTTACGTAACCGCTTTCAGTGCCTACAAGATTGCAATTCAGTGGACGATATGAATGACAAGCTCGTGGAAACTGTCCATGCGGTCGGAGCTAAGTTCTGCAAGACCCGACGCAGAAGAACACAAAAACTCTCCGATCACACTCTTAATCTCATGGCTGTTAGACGGGAGATGAGGCTGCAATCGTCAACAGATTTGACAGCATACAGGCAACTGAACAGACAGATCTCCAAATGCATGCGGCGAGACTTACGCAACTTTAATACTGCTCGTATTAAAGAAGCGATCGAGCGGAACCAGGGCTCCAAAGTCTTTGCCAGAGATCTGTCTGCCAATAAGAGCCAACTGTCAAAGCTGAAGACTGAGTGTGGCAGCATCGTTTCCGGGACACCTGAGATTTTGAGTGAGATTGAGAGGTTCTATGGGCAGCTGTACACATCATCGTTGGAGCCACACGCAAGTGTGAGTAACGATCCAAGAACAAGTCTTATCCGACACTATTCCGATGATATCCCGGAAGTCAGTCTAAGCGAGATTAGAATGGCTCTCCAGCACCTTAAAAACGGCAGGGCCCCAGGCGAGGATGGAATTACAGCGGAGCTTCTGAAAGCGGGTGGAACACCGGTACTTGAAGTCCTTCAGAAGCTCTTCAATTCCGTCCTCCATGGTGGCACTACTCCAGAGGTGTGGAGCAGAAGTGCGGTGGTCTTGTTCTTTAAGAAAGGCGACAACGCTCTCTTAAAGAACTCCAGACCGATTTCCCTTCTGAGCCGCGTCTACGTGCTATTTTCGAGAGTCATTACGAATCGTCTCGCCTGCAGACTCGACGACTTCCAGCCTCCCGAACAAGCCGGTTTCCGAAAAGGCTTCAGTACCATAGATCACATACATACCCTGCGGCAGATTGTACAGAAGACTGAAGAGTACAATCTGCCACTTTGCCTGGCGTATGTAGACTATGAGAAAGCCTTTGATTCCGTTGAAATTTGGGCGGTGCTACAGTCCCTTCAGCGGTGCCAAGTTGACTGTCGGTATATCGAAGTGCTGAAGTGTTTGTAAAGTAGGGCTACGATGGCTATCCGAGTACAGAACCAGAGCTCGAAACCTATCCAACTGCAGAGAGGTGTAAGACAGGGTGACGTTATATCCCCGAAACTCTTCACCGCTGCATTGGAAGATGTTTTCAAGCTACTGGACTGGAAAGGATACGGTATTGACATCAATGGCGAGTACATCACTCACCTTCGATTTGCCGACGATATAGTCCTTATGGCAGAATCGCTGGAGGACTTAAGCATTATGCTCAATGACCTCAATAGTGCCTCCCAACGGATAGGTCTTAAGATGAACATGGACAAAACAAAGATCATGTTCAATGTCCATGTCACACCTATTCCGGTAGTTGTTGGGAGCACTATGCTCGAAGTTGTTGACGAGTACGTTTACCTGGGACAAATAGTCCGACTAGGTAAGTCCAACTTCGACCGAGAGGTCAATCGACGGATTCAACTCGGCTGGGCAGCGTTCGGGAAATTACGACATATATTCTCGTCAGGTATACCTCAATCTCTAAAAACTAGATTGTACAACCAGTGCGTGTTGCCAGTGATTACGGACTTACGGATCTGAGACGTGGTCCTTCACTGCTGGCCGTATGAGGACGCTCAAGGTCGCTCAGCGAGCTATGGAGAGGGCTATGCTCGGAGTTTCTCTGCGTGATAGACTCAGAAATGAGGATATCCGCAGTAAAACCAGAGTGACCGACATAGCCCAACGGATTAGTAAGCTGAAGTGGCAATGGGCCGGCCATATAGCTCGAAGAACCGATAACCGATGGGGAAGAAAGGTTCTTGAGTGGCAGCCTCGTACCGGTAGGCGTAGTGTGGGGCGACCCCCTACTAGATGGAGTGACGACCTGGTAAGATATGCAGGAAGTCGATGGATGCAGGTGGCTCATGACCGTGCTTTGTGGCATTACTTGGGGGAGGCCTATGTTCGGCAGTGGACTTGTGAAGGGCTGTAATGATGATGATGATGATGATGGAGAAGCACTTATGTTCAGCAAATGACTTTGATAGGCTGTAACGGTAACAGTAACGGTACAAAAAGAACAGTTGTTTCTGCGTTATCAACGTAATAATTTCCGATATGTTTAAAATTAAAATTTTAATTTAATACCATCTTCATACAATTTTAAAATTCTATTAATTTTTTTTCTAATTCATAAACTACGGATCACTTATAAACATACATTTGACATATATTCATCTGATAAGTTATTGCAGCTTAGTAACATTTGTAAAGGTGGTAATAATTATCATGATTTTTCTATTCCTAGGCAACTTTTGAACGTTTCCGATGCGTTGTATCTATTCATCATCCAAGCAATGAAGCGACGACATTTCCGGATAGTAAAATTCTATTAATCTGAAAATACACAAAATATATTAAGTTATAGATAATTATAAAAAATATTTTATATGTGCTAAATCTTTTTTTTTTTGGAAAATTTATATAGGCAAAATTTCTTGGAAATGTACAAAATGAAATGCATTAGCCAACCGCATAATCGGACACATAATGATGGCCCACGGTAGATATCTAAATAACGTCACATGTCTCTGTAAAAGTGGGAAATCCTACCGCGAGAAATTATGATGTCACCCTGCACATGTTAATTTACATACAACATGTTCGTACATTGTGGTAAACGATTATAGACAATATAAAGGAAAGAAAAATACTACTTTCACATTGGATTGCATGTTATGACTTTTTTATTACATTAAATTACTTAGTAAATCGTAATAATCTGGTAAAAATTCCATAGAACATTATTTTCTATTACGTCAGTTTAAAATTTTCATTAATGACTAAAATGTATCAATTTAAAGTTAGAATTTTAGAAGTCCAGTACGCTGCCACTGCATGTTGGTGGCTTTAAACGCCTTAGAAATATTGTTTTCCTTAGAAATTTAGGTTTTCTTACGATGTTTTTCTTCATCGCTGACTAGTAAAATAGCGTTAAAATTTAAGAAATATTACAATTAACGATTTAATTGGTGCAAGGCAGTATTTTAATTATAAGCTTAAACAAATAATTGCTTTTATATAAGCATCATATATAATACATATTAAAGCATAATATGTATCTTATATGTAAATAGTTTTGTGTTATTTACTTTAATGACGTAAAAATTTTACTAAACTTTTTAAATTAAAATAAAACTTTACATCTGATTTGGGGCCAACTCTGGTACGAACATTTAGTAAAATTTATAGTCATTTTTCGCACTTACAAAGGCGGTGAATGACTATAGTTTTTCGTGGATATGTGTTAAATACACTATTGAGACATATACTTTATGTCTGTTCTATATGTATATACCGTCATCGTTGCCATTATTATAACGGTCTAACAAAGTTCACTGTTGAATATTAGGGTTGGGGGGAGGGGGGGGGGGTCTTTGCTACAGTAGACATATAGTTTTCACGTTTTTATGTGGTAGAGCCACGTAAACTTGGCAGGGCCACTTTGCAGCTATATTATGGTTGTAGCACGAGTAGACCGGGGAAGGACCACGCTCTCTCAGAAAACCAGCGTAAATAGCAGCTTAACATTGCTGTGCTTCGTACAGTGAGTGTAGAGAATCGGGGAACCTTTTTACTGGAAACAAGGCATTCCATCTTTGTCCTCACGGGTGACAAAGAATCTGAATTTTGATTCATAATCGACGATAGATGTAGATATCTATGGGTCACAGCAACCGTTTACCCTCAGGTAAATTGTGTGCTCGTTTGTCACCCTTCTACTATAAAAATACACGCGTTTTTTTATTATTTTTTAGTTATCACGAAGATGCTGCTGCCAATCTCTTGTTTCAGTTTTCCTCTATTTTATCTATAAAGAGTAGTAGATTCTCTTACACCAGCATTGCATTGGTGTATATATCGCAGTAAGATGGTTGAAGCCCTGATATAGTTATATCCCTGGGTATATGGCTATAAACCGGAATATAACTATGATACGAGCACGATGTAGTAATATAGCTATCGTACTAGACTAATTTAGGAAAATAATTATAAGTATATGTTGATCAAAAAAAATTTTAGAATTTTTTAAATTAGAAAGTTAAATTTTTTCAATATTATATTTTATATCATTATAATTTACGCGGCTTTAGGGTGGCCCAAGTGCCAATCAGCTGGCACATTAAACCCCATGTCAAAAGTTAACATGAACTGAACAATACAACAGGAACTGAAGATCCAATGTCAATGTCGCGAAATTAGTTGGAGGACTCTTCTTGTTCACCAACTATTTTTAAGTTGCCTACAGATTTATCCTTCACCACACGACGATACTCCACAAGTAACATTAATATTTTCTACAATTATAAATTCAATTTACAATTATTTCACTACATTAGTCCAGTAAGATTGTTAGGAACCGCTATCATATAAATTTATTTATGATATAGATGAAGATTATTAAATAAATAAAAGTAGTAAGTAAATATTAATATTTATTTAACTCACTTATTTTTTTTAAATTTCACTTCTACCGTAAATATAGTTTGAAAGGACTATGTTTTTTATTATTCGCCATGTGTGGACATGAGATCTTTTAAAATAAATACATATAACTTTCTGCAAGCATACTATTACTTGTTTTGTAAAATATTTTTGGCTGAATTACTTACAGAAGGTGGCTTTGTCTGAATAGAATATCCATTGGTATCTGCAGTATAAGATATTCTTTGTAAAACTCCATCGGAATCCGTGTAAGAATAAAAACCTTCCACGTCAACGTGCTCGTCTGGTTGTCCTGCATTAACAAGATGCCCACTTTCTTGTCTTGTTATGCCATTAGATGTTACATAACTGTAACATGTTTTATAAAAATATAAAGTAATTGGTATAGTCTTCAGAAAACAGGATGTCATAATAATCTTTTACTTAGTAATAAAGAACATGTTAAGAATTGATAGTGTTTGTACATGTTACCTGAAGAAATAGTTTCCATTACCATCGTTTATATTTTGATATTCCACAGTCTCTGCTTGAGATTCCGGTGTAATTGATGCACTGTTAACGTATATGAATAAAACAAAAATCGTCGCAACTCGAAACATTTTTATAATCACACAATCAAAAAATAAACTATATAAGTTTTATTTTACCTTAGTTTAGTTTTTGAATTAATCACCACAAGAAATAATATAAGACACAACTTTACTCTACGGAGTGTACGGTTGTCATCATTTTCGCATTTATGAGCCTTAGTTTTTATAAGGATATTACAAACATGTTATTATTTAATGAGAAGATCGAAAGAAGGTTAAATCGTGATATAACGTCAAAATTACAAAAATTACCGGTATGCCTACCTCTTAGACCTGCTGTAGGCAAATGACGCGAATATTTGCAACATTAAAACTTATATCAATATTAATAAATTTGAATTTAATTTACATTCTATAAGTGGAACCAAACCACTGGTTTCAAGGACAACGGTGTTTACACTAACATCCTGTATAAGTCAATGAGAATAATGTTATAGTTCGACGGATTCCGCGTTAATATTTATGAAAAGAGTGCGAACTATCGACGAGTAACAAACGAGACGACGAGACGGTGCGGTAGCTCACGGACGCCCGCAACCGTCTTTAAAAAAGAAAGCTACAGAAATTATACCTTTTGAGAATTAAGACCAAATACTTCATACACATTTGAAGAAGATCAAGTGCCTCATATTTTCGCATACGGGGTCTCCCGCGGAATAATAATCGTACTAACTCTACTACTAAATTTCTAATATAAATAATTATGAGATAGAGCAAGCTCTGAATTAACTTCACATAGTTTTGTTTTCTCTGAACATTTATATAGTTAAAAGAAAAATAATAAAATTACAAATAAGATGCAAGACTACCGCCGCTCATGAACAACCGCAATACCAGGGGATTTGCAGGTGCGTTGCTGGCCTTTGAGAAAGGAGAAAGCTCTTTTCTTGAAGATCCTAAGTCGTATCGGTCGGAAAAATCGCCAGTGGTAAACTGTTCCACAAAGAAGTTGTACGAGAAAAAAAGCTCCTAGTAAAAAGTACAATGGTGACCTGCCCCCCATGGGATAGTTTTTTATTTGATTCCGCTATCATTTTAAGGCAATGGGGCGTCCAACTACCTGCACTTAGCAAGCGAAACGCAGAGGTAAACCTTTACTTCACGCCAATAATTTATGTGGGGTATACCACCCCGATTCCATCCATCTTATTCTTTTATTATTATTCCATGCCATTCCAGACGTCAAATAACAGTGCTTACCATTTTCGGGTCCGAAGGGTATTGAGAGTACCTCTAATTAAAGGATTTGAGGCATTCCATTTTAGTCCTCAGAGGTGATAATGCATCTGTTGCATTCGTTATTATAAGTCTGCAGTAGCTTTTATCACTTCTTTTTCATAAAAATGTAGTACCTGGTTGACCGAGTTTGCTCGGTATTTTTCGCTCGATTTTTTTTTAATTCGTGTGTTTTGGAAATTATATTTAGATACAAATTACATACTGATGAAATAAAAATAATATTTTTTGATCTTAGCGACATAACAGAAAAAACGGAACTGGTTATTTGAATAAAAAATCATGAGTGTTATTTTAATTAAAATTTTCGTGTTTTTAAAAAAACTAAAAAAAGTGCTCGAAAAAATAGATTTTCTCAAAAAAGAAAGGAACATGAAAAAAAAATTAAAAAAAGTTGGTCGGTCGGTCTGGGCTCGAACCGAAGTTTTAAGATTCTGTGACGGACCATTATACCAATTAAGCTATTTATAATCACTAACAGGCTGTCAAAATTTACCTTCTTATTCTAACGATATTGTAGCAGTTTTTCATTGCCTAAAAACAACGGACAAAAAGACATTGTCTAAAAATAAATCCTAGATAGATCGATTTATTATCCCCGAAACTCCCTGGACACTAAATTTTCGTCAAAAAATCGTTGGAGCCGTTTCCGAGATCCCGATTATATATATATATATATATATATATATATATATATATATATATATATATATATATATATATATATATATATATATATATATATATATATATAAGAATTGCTCGTTTAATAGTATAGGATAAGCTTTGCATTTGTTTTCCATGAAACCTATTTTGTATTCCTGCTGCATGTAGTATTATTTTAAATTATATTTGTGTTACCTTTTTTTGCATTATAATGAGTGTGTTTAGTAGCACTTTTAAGTGTAACAAGCATTGAGTATGTATACTCCATGTCTTAGTGCTAAGGGCTACTGGCGTCTTAGTAGCGTGCTACTATGATACTTTGGTGCTACGAGTATTTTTAGTTAACAATAATACCAATTTTGTTGCCAAAGTCGATAGGGATCATGTAGATGTGCCGTGAGGGGGCGCCATCCGTATGATAATTGTATTGATACTTACAACTCTTTGTGTAATTGCGTCTTGTGATGGATCTGCAGGTGCCTGATTCGACGTATCTAGTGATTCCGGTCGATGAAGGTATGCGGGTGGTGATGTCTGCTGTGATTGTATGACGGACGTTGGGATGGTGTAGGCCCGACAATAGTGGTATTAATGTTTGTTGCGTTCTACAACATTGCGTCTCTGCGATGGTTGTTTAGCTGGTCACTATATTCTCAATGGCGCTCTCTGCATCTTGGTTTGACTCACACCTAAGTAGCTTATCACAAGTCGGGTTCCATCATTACAGGGCCGCGGACTGTCTGACCTCCATGATGTTTTATATAGCTTTTTTATTGCCAGTATGACTATTATTCGATGTGTTGCCTAAACCGTGTAACTTACGAGTACATTCACAGTGGCTGGATTTGACCGTATTCTGTATGGCGGTAACACGCGTTGATATGCGCGACTTCAGTCGATGTTTGTGCTTACGCACTACCAAGGGGAAAGCCCTCTTTTACCGTTAACTTCGATTAAATGAGGTACGTAAGCACAACAATGTGGATCTGCATTAGATTAAGGGACACAGTGGATCCAGATGCAGCGATGCAGCAGACGAACTAGCCATTAGAGGATCGGCTCTGTCCATTTCAGGACCGGAACCTATGATACCAATCCCCTTTGGTAACGTTCCTTCACTAGCACGTAGAAACTTCATTAATCTATATGCTCAGCTTTGAAAAAATCTAGTTGACTGTAGACAAATTAGGGAGACCCTGCCTGAAATAAACAGTCGTTTAAACAAGTTTCTAATGAGATTGAACAAGCCACAGATAAGAATAGTAACAAGTGTTAACATACATTTATTATATACCATAGGTGTTACAGATACTCTTTGTGCATGGCATGTATGGGGGAGGAAGAAAAGGCGGCCCATGTGTTGCTAACATGTTCAGAGTCCGCTACATACAGGGCTATACATCTCGGCACGCCGGGATCGCTCCCCGAAGTTGCTTGCAACATCAAAGGACTGTTGAACTTCTTCGGGGAGATTTCGTGATTCGAATAATCACATTATTCCTGCCCACATGCAAAATACGCGCTTAGATGTGAAGCTGCGGAAAACAACCTGTCGTAAACTAAACTAAAACTAAACTACCGTTAACTACAGTAAAGTTCCCAAATTAACATCCCCTTCGCGTGGAGCGCGTTGGCTGGTTGGCGCTTACCGCACACGCCGTGTGAGGAGCGGTGTGTCTCCCCACATTAAAAAAAAATTGGGAGAGCAAAACCCTTGTATCGGGTCTTTTATATAAATATTGTGAGCCGTTTCCAAGCGGAAAAAGATTAATTAATATGGAATTGACTGATGTAAACCTGATAAGGAATGGGGGCGATTTAATGTTCTAACCTTTTTCAAGCTCTGTATTCCTGAACGAGGTTCTTTAGCTTAAAATAAAATAAGGCACTACCAGTGGCTTTCGATTGTTCTAGTAAATATTCATTCTTCCAAGCCACCTAAAAGAACTAAGTTACTAAACAAATACAACGTATATAAAGGAACATTAGAAACTTGGTTAAACGACTGTTTATTTCAGGCAGGGTCTCCCTAATTTGTCTACAGTCAACTAGATTTTTTCAAAGCTGAGTATATAGATTAGTGAAGTTTCTACGTGTCAGTGAATGAACGTTACCGAAGGGGATTGGTATCATGGGTTCCGGCCCTGAAGTAGACAGAGTCGATCCTCTAATGGTTAGTTCGTCTGCTGCATCGTTGGATCTGGATCCACTGTGTCCCTTAACACTAGAGTGCACGTGCGGGCTACATATGCAACCCAGCGTGTAATATTGTTATATATCATTTTAACGTGCCGCACTACAGCGCAATCGTCTAGTGTATTCCTCAAGTATTACCCCTCGCTACCGCTAGCAGAGTGCCGACTTCCGTGGCTCAAGGATGACCGCAAAAATCGTCCTTGAAGTTAATGGGCTACGCCTGTAGCCCGCGCGAGCATTGTAGGAAATTAAGTGTTTAGTGTGCAAGTGGTGAAATTGCGGTGAATATGACACATTTCTAGCAGTATTATTACAAAACGTACTGTTAATTAAATTTTTAAGTGTTTGTTGTTGGTATTTGTGGATTTTAGATGTTTGTTCACTTTTTAGATGGCGGGTAACTCGATCAGATTGTGCGACTAAGTACAAAGACGGCTGCTGGAGGATAATGATTACGACGACATTTGGAGCGAGTATTTTTATTGTCTACCCTCCACAATGATGACAAAATTGATGCTGCGACTGGCAATGCTAGAAAACCTGAAATCATCACATTTTATAATCACATAAATACGGCGTCGATATTTTTGATAAAATGTGTAGACAATACGACGTTTCTCGCAACAGTCACCAATGGACTCTCACGATATTACCTATACAATTTTGTAAACATGGCGGGCATAAATAGTCTGGTGATATATCAGATGAATAACCATCGAATGAAAGTGGTCCGTCGTCAATACCTCCTAGGCGTCGAAATTGATCTTGCAAGACCTTCTATTTAGCGTCGTATATCCCAAGAAGATATACCCAGACGTATTAAACTGAAAGGCAGACTACTTCTAAGATTGGCAGAACAACCCCTACAACAAGATGTGCTTTTTACAGCAGGGCTCGTGACCGTAGCACGCGCTAACAATGCAGCAAATGTATGAGGCGTATTTGTGACGAACATCAGGCTGTCGTGTGTCCTGAATGTAAGCCAATAGACTGATTTTTTACCCGTTGCTTTTATTAGAGACACAATTAGACCAAATAAGCGCCTTAAATGATAAATATTACGTTCCTAAATGAAAATAAGACTAAGAGATCTCAACCCTTCCAAATATTTGCTGATTTTTAAGAGGTTTATGTTTAAGTTTCAAATTATATTTAGGAATCAAAATTTTGTTTACATCAAGTTACTAAACAAACATAACGTATATAAGAAGACCACGCCATAAATATTACAAACGGCCTATGAATAAACCTTTATAAATATATATATATATATATATATATATATATATATATATATATATATATATATATATATATATATATATATATATATATATATATATATATATATATATCGTGGATTAATGGCGCCATAGTGGCGTAAGCAGCGCATCTAACACTTTTGTAAACTAATAATATCGTTACCGGAAACACACGTTTCTGTAAAACCATTAGTTTGAATAAGACTAATTTTATTTAAATTATCTTTCGTTCAAGTGCTCACTTTTACGTAGAACTATGTCGGATCGTGAATAAGACCCGATACTTCACATCTTTGCCACTCATTACGCGACATCAGATGTGGGATATCGCTCACATGGGATAAAGTCCCTGTTATCGCTCATCTGCGAATAGTGTTGTTGAAAGACTGTGAATATGTAGAATGAGAGACCAGTTTTAACAGTATCTAACAAACAAATTTAACAGTATCTAAAAAATCCCGATTCTGCCATTCGGTAGAGAACATGAAACAACGTAACTCTCCAAATATTTTTCCTTTGGTTAGAAGTGCCATTATTTCCCTAACTTTGAGGTAAAAAACCCTGGCTATAATGTCGTGTCTATCACAACTTTTTTGCCCTGACAATAGCATCTCCGTCATTTTATCCCATCGAGGATTGCAAGTTAATGTTATAAAGAGATGACATGAGTGGTTATATAGTCTTTGGATGAGAGAGACCATAGTGGCACACGTACGTCATGGCGTCTTGTGTCCGCTCACACATAATATAGCGTAGCCCCCCAGTACAAAAGTTTTTGTTTTAACTATAGGTGATAGGACTCCTTTTCTACCAGTCCGTCTGGGTTGGTGCTATTTACTTACCTATTCTTACAGCCAAATGCAGCACAACTACAAACACAGCAGTTGCTGCCTCTCTCTTCTTGCAGTCGCGCCCTGCTCTCTCTCTCTCTGTTAGAAATACAAAAATTGTAAATTTGTTTTGCAACAGAAATTTTGTATAAAAGTATTGTATCTATACGGTAATATTCCGTTATTGCCTAAAACTCCGCCCGAAATTTAAATCATCGAACACTTTGTAATCTTGAAAAAGTTAAAAAATGCCCTACTTTTATAAATATTTCAAATTATTTAAATTTTTATATGCCACAGCTAGGAAAATTTTCTAATAATAAGACTTAGAAAAATTGTGTTAGACGATACACATTTCTCATTTTCTAATAAGTAACTGTATTTCCTTGTTTATTAGCGACCAATATAGTCCACGATTAGCATTGCTCGGCAAATTGTTTGAGTATAATAATTACATAATATGAAGGATGAGACATAATCGATGATAAAGATCGACACGTACTTGTATTGTTTAACTGAAAATTTAAATGCCGCCCATCTATTGATTTATTGGTGTGTCTAGAGAATGGCGTAATTCTCAATCACGAGTTCACGACTAGACTATTACATAAGTTGACAAATGACATTTCGGGGCATAGGTAACGGCCCCAACGTAATGAAATCAAGATTATAAATAGTTATACAGTTTGCTTGGCTAACAAAGAAAACAGACTAAGAGCACAGAATAAATAATATAAGGGTCATATATATTTAATTTTAAAAGCTTAAAAAACTGTACGATAATTTTAGTTTTGAACATTTATTATTATTAATATTGTGTATATTATGTTAAGTATGTATATAAATATACAGCGAATGTTATTTTACTTATTTATCACATGCTTTATCCTCTCAAGTCAATTAGCTACCAATAACATTCGATGAGAAAACCTTAGGTAGTTAATAATTAACAAATTATGTTATTGCAACGAACTAAACAAGTAATTGATAAGGTAATTTTATACTATCGCAGTCCCCTCGTTTTTTGGCTCTAGAAAATCGAAAAATCATCCGATTTTAATGATTTTTTTAAATCTTCGTTTTTACGGTGGATTTACGAAAAAATACAGGAATACAAAAAAATTAAAACGTAAGTATATTGGTTTCGGAGCTTTAAGTGTTCATGAATATGTAGTCATTCACGTAAAATTGTTGATAACTTTTTTACAAATAATCGAATGAAGTTGTTATTTTTTTTTCGTACTGTGCACAAAAATTGAAAAATGTTTGTTTAGTAATTAAATTAAAATTTATATTAAAATTAAAATTTTATTTTAGTGTTTTATTGAGTGTAAGATCGAGCGGAGCGAGCTCGGGACTTAGGGCATCCCGACTCGGACATGTTAGGTTAGAAGTAGATGGCGGGATGGAGTGAGCTAGTGAATAGACCCCGCCATCTCCTTCGTAGTTATTTTTTTAAAACCATTTTTAGAAGTAGTACGTTGAGTGGCGTGGTGCTTCCCTACCCCAACTCTCCCCCGTAACGCAGTCGAGGGAAGTCAGGATGACTAAGTTCTCGCGAAGCGGGGCTCCTACTTCTGGGTGGTTTATAAAAAAATAACCACGAAGGAGATGGCTTCTAACATATCCTGTCCGATTCGGGATGCCCTAAGTCCCGTGCTCACTTCGTTTGATCTTACACTCAATAAAGCACCAAAATATTAACTTATATAATTATTTAGATTTTCTAGAGCGTTTATAATAACATTTAAAGTCAGTAAACCGTATAAAAATTTTAAGTGGGAAAAAAATTAACAAACAAATGTTTTCAAAGTTTTTTTTTTCTTTCAAATGTTCGTTTTTTGTGTAGATTAACAAAAAACTATATAAACTTCGTTTAATGCTTTGCAAAAAAGTTGTGAACGGTTAAGTATATTCGAAGAAGTGGTTTTAGCACGAATGGGTCGGCTCGACCGCGGGTTTTTATCAAGCAACCCTAAAACGATTATTTATTCATGGAGCCTTTTTTCGGCTCAATTTAATCAGCTCGGCCGAGGAAGGACTGCATTCTCACTGAATACCAGCGTTGTTTATGTTTGCCTTGTACCGATATGATTAAAAATTTTTTAATCATGTAATAGGTTTAAAAAACAACATTCTTAAATTTATGTTAATATAATAATTATATAGACCGTAATATTAGCTTATCATTAGGTAGTTAATAATTATGTTATTGTTGGGTAAATTAATAAGTTTATTGTTATTATCATGTAAATTTTCCAGGTAAAAGTATTATAATTAAAATTAAATGTTAGGTTAAATACTATATGTACAGGGTCATTTTTAAAGAGTAATCAAATAAACTTAAGTTCAAATAAATCGTATACCTTTATTGCAGTTTTTGAAAATATCATTATTATTTAAGACTTATTCTATTTTTCAGTAATTTATTTTACTGATTTTACTTTGTGACTTAACTGACTAGCGTGACTCTTGAGTATACAGTTAACATATTAAATACAGTTAACTATGAGCGTGACTAAAAAGCATATTGAATTTAAAAGATAAAAAGACAGATGGTTTGAAATTTTTTAATTTTCTTAAACATTTGCCTATATTACTTATTGTGAACGCTCTCTGCAAATTTGGCCGGTTATATCACAATAATCCCGAATATGATCTAAAAAATGAATTCATTAGTCAAGGGTGGAATGGCGAATCACAATAATGCACTTATTTTATTGAAATTTTGATAGTTAAGTAGTTAAATTTAAGATTGTAAGAAGAAGACAAGGCAATTGCTGTATTTGAATAATGCGCCATCTATGAACATATTTCAACGTCGAAATTTTACCATCGACATATTTATTAATGTAAAAGTACGACTACGCATGATCTTTGATATTCTTGATGCTGCGTAGAGTGTAAAAGAGATGGCGTTGTTATTTGTATCGTTTAAGTGCCCTGCGATTGCTTAGGATTTGCTTTTCATTTATTTTAAGCGAACTAGGTATCTACATAATCGTTTTCATACTTCATTACGGTGCAGATGCTTTTTGACAATCTGACTGATTTTTTCTAAATATTATATTTATATGCATACTTTAAAACTTCTTGTTTTTAGTAGCCAAGCCATACCTATGTCATGATGCTGTTGATATCAACTGTTGTTGATTCAAGGAGGCGTGAAAGAATCGAGTTTCCTATATCTCGTGAATGTCGTAAGAGATGAGGAAAGCAAATGAAACAGGAGATCGGCAGCAGCATCTTCTTGTTAACATCTCAATCGCCTGCCAAACGTCACAATTATAATAAAAATTAAAAATGTAATCATGTGAAATTTTGATGGGAATTGAATACTTCGTTGATTATTTCTTTTATATTAGTCAAATAGCTTACAGTAGTTGATTACAAACCGATTGTTACATATTAGGGCAAAAGAGGGTAAAAGGAGTCACTTAAGCGAGAATTATTATTACTTATTTCACAACAAAATGTTTATTGCAACCATAAAATAACAAGAAAAGAGCTTACACTCCTTTCTAAAGGGCCGGCAACGCACCTGTAATTCCTCTGGTGTTGCGGATGTTCACAGGCGGCGGTAGTCACTTAACATCAGGTGAACCGTGTGCTCGTTTGCCGAATTTTCTACAAAAAATAACAAAAATTAAAGTACTTATTTAGCTATTAATTGAGATCAGTTTTAATCACTTTGGCAATCAGGTTTGGAAATAACGGCAGTTCAAAAAGTAACAGATTTGAACACCATTGCACTAAGGTGAAGGCAACGGTAGTGTGGGTAATCAGAGTCAAACAAAATTTTTAGATTACCCACATTACCGTTGCCTTCACCTTAGTGCAATGGTGTTCAAATCTGTTACTTTTTTGAACTGCCATTATTTCCAAAGCTGATTGCCAAAGTGATTAAAACCGATCTAAATTAATAGCTAAATGAGTACATTAATTTTTGTTATTTTTTTTATAGATGATTCGGCAAACGAGCACACGGTTCACCTGATGTTAAGTGAACATCCGCAACGCCAGAGGAATTACAGTTGCGTTGCCGGCCCTGTAAAGAGGAGTGTAAGCTCTTTTCTTGTTATTTTATAGTTGCAATAAACATTTTGTTGCGAAATAAGTATTTATTTGAATTCTCGCTTTAGTGACTCCCTTTACCCTATTTTGCCCTAATATGTAACAATCGGTTTGTAATCAACTACTGTAAGCAACTTGACTTATATAAAAGAAATTAGTAACGAAGTATTCAAATTCATTCATCATTTATTCCTATCAACATTCCACATGATTGCATTTTCAATTTTTATTATAGTTGTGACGCTTGGCCGGCGATTGAGTTGTTAACAAGAAGATGCTGCTGCCGATCTCCTGTTTCATTTGCTTTCGTCATCTCTTACGACATTCACGAGATATAGGAAACTTTTCGGAAACCAGCTTGTTCATCACACGAAAATAGCAATATCGGATTCTATGAAATTTGCTTCTCTTTCTTGCTAAGTAACGTAAAATTTAAAGAAAATTATGTGATTTTTTTCTCCAAATGTCAACCTTACCAGTCTAGAAACCTGGGTAGGTTTCTAGACTGGTAAGGGTAGGTAGGTCTAGAAAATATTGTTTATGCTGCTAATAGACTGCACATGTACACCCACGTACCAACGTATATAATATGCAATTTGGGTACAGATGATAAACCAGGGTCACATTGGGTAGCTTTATATATCGATACGAATGACGTCGGTCAATATTTTGATTCATACGGACGAGCACCTGTATGATATCATCTAGAGTTTTAAAAAGGAATTATAAAAGATTGAACTGGAATGTTGATAGGATTCAGAAAGAGTGGACTTCAGTTTGTGGCGAATATTGCTTAATGTATTTGCTATATAAGTTTCAGGGATGTTCAATGCATAGTTTTACGAGTATATTTACAGGGAACACATTGTACAACGATATTTTAGTGGATGAGATGTTTCGCTCCTATTTTATAGATAATAAGTAATAAGATTTTGTATTTCGTAAATAAAAATTGTAACAGAATTAGGTAATGTATTTTATAGTACACATAGTGCACACCCTTGACTAACGGGCAAGGCGAAAACCGTATCATGCCGAAAAATCTATTTCAAACTGGTGTAACTAAATTTTACAGATAGTTGTAACAACATTGCGAGCTGAACACATTAACCCACTTACCCTGCGCAGTGCTTGACCTCTTGAAAAATGTCTATAGAACATGGAAAATTAATTTGATTCTAACCGCTTCATTTAAGAAATCTAACCATACCGTATCTAAATTTATTTAATAGTTCTAGTGGCTGCCTTCTCCATAATTCAAGGCCCTGAACAAATTACGGGCTTTACACAACTGTTAAAAAAATCCTTTACATGTCTCAGCGATTACATAGCTCTTCAGCTAATGTGTTTATACGAGTATATGTAGTTCTGTGTATTTCATGTTAATATTTATATATAAAAGCCTAGCCTGAATCAGTCCATCGCTGAACACAGGCCTCTCCCATTGATCCAACTTTTGTGTAATTCCCTTTGAATTTAATATAAGATGGGGGATAAATACAATGAGACGTAATACGTTTTTTAAAATATCAACCACTTATTGACAAAATATCTCACAGTGGCTTAATATTATTATGGGAATTAAGCTGCTCACGTCTGTAAGAATTACTTGTATCCTGACTTCCTAACGTATCGCCTGGGTAGTACCAAATGAGCAGCACCTATTAGTGAGATATCAGCCCATGAGTTAGTTACCATCCACCTAGAAAAACATACCGCCATGTGCGCAAGTCGTGATCCGCTATGACATTTGGTGAAACTTTGTGCATAAGAACCGATTGCGGCACGGTCGCTTCTTAGTGTCAAGTGCCTGGTTATGGAGGTTAGCGGGATCCAAAGCATGGTTCCAATACGAGCCCACCGTTGGTAGGTATATAGGCTGCCTCGACATCTTACGAAAAATCCGGGTCGCGGTCTCGTTGCTGGGTACCATCGATGCTGTGACACTGTTTGCGTCCCTAGGTTATATGTGTGATGCCACGTCCAACTGTCATTCTCTCAACCTATTCACTCCACCAACAATGAATAAAAGGAAAAAGAAGAGTAAGTTTTTAAAGCGGTTACAATTCCTCTCTGTCTAAGTGCACCTTACAAACATCCTAGATCTGCACTGTAATAACAATGCAGTCCTCTAGCAACTTAAGACTGACAAGCCGCACTTACTCTTCTAGATTGAGACACAAATGAGATATCCTTGGCTACCCTACCATAATTTTTACCAGTACGCTAAAGTCTATGTGCACGTCTGCAATGACATCTGCTGTAAGCGTCTTCGTTACCTTGAAGACCCCACTTTCTCCTCGATCTGGGTGTTGATAGACACAGAAATAAATAAAATTATTTATTCTTTTGACTGCCAATCGCACAATGGTTACCAGGAGATACAATTGCTGTTTGAACACATCAGTGATATGTGACTTTAAATCAGTACCCTTCTACACAGCTGTTTTTTCTAGGGAACTTTATTGCCTGTTATCAGGATTGGCTGTTCCCATATCTGAAGACCAACCACACTGAAAAAAATGCGTGAAATATTGCGTAGTCGCTCGGGCTCTTCCAGTTGGTAAAACAAGGTTTTGACGACCTATCTGTATAGGTACGATGTTCAGCTTACTTCTCCTTTGGGAACTTCTGACCACTGTTTGGTAAAATTTTAGTCATTATATTCCCACATAACTACGATTTCAAAGATGTACGGCGAATGTGGCTATACATGTCAGCTGATTGGAATAATATGCGGTATTTCTTTGCATCTTATCTTTGGCGAAAGGTCTGCTTCTCGTCTGAAGATGCGTCGAGCTACGTAGTGGCCATTATCGATGTGATACGACGAGCGATGGAGTATTTCATCCCCTTTGCTGATGTGCCCATTGTTGGTAAAGCTGTTAACCATAAAAAAAGAAAACCCTTAACCAAGCCGCCAAGTCTTGCAAAAAGCATTACGGCAGGCCAGTTTCGACCGCATCAAACGTAGAGCTTTTTGGTCTCTCGCTCAAGCAGTTGAGGTAAACTTCTGCTGGTTTACATTGCCTTCGCTGGTTTCTGATGGCTCACTGGTGCATGTGGCTTAGAAGGATGAACTTAAATGCTTCTATTTTTGTTATCAACTGCGTACGAACTCAATCACCTGACTGCGGTACCTCTATGAATGTTCTCAAAACCTTGCAAAGTCTAGATGTGAATAAACTAGTGGACCTGATGGTGAACCGGATATAGTTCTAAAGATCTGTGCGCCTGAGTTGTTTCCTTTGTCAACGCGCATATAACGTCTCTCATTCAGGTCTGGAATAGTGTCCAAATCTTGGAAGCTAGCCAATGTGTAACCTGTACCTAAAAACGGCAGCCGTGCCGACGATGCCAATTATCGGCCAATTTCAATTACCTACCTACTCTGCAAGATTATGGAGCGTTAATTAACACAAACTTCATTGCATACCTAGGACAGAATGATCTCTTCAGTGACGCTAGTACGGGTGTCGCCAAAATCGATCAACTACCGTAACCTTCTAGCGTATGCCACTCACATATTGGACGAAACCCACGAGAAAAGTGAACTTTGACATGGTTTGGCACGCTAGCCTTTTAAACAAGTTTCGAGCTTACGGCTCATCCCTGGCCTGGTTGACTGAGTGAGGGACTTTCCGAGTCAACGATATCCCCGTGTTGTCGTCAATGGCTGCTTGTCCAATTCGGGTCCGCTACTGTGGAATCTCGCGTATGCTGCGATATCGTGTGCTATGCTGACCATGCTATGGGGACCAAGAAGCTTTCCGAGCTTAGGATGGAAGTCACAGTCTTTTTTTTTTTTTTTGTTATAAGCTTTTTCCTCACTAATTATGTAAATAATTTTATGTCTTATAAAATTGTAAAATGGGTTGAAGAGCGAGGCATCCCCAATACGAGTATGGAAATTACTCTCTGGAGCGTCTCAAAGACATGTATATTTAAAAATTTTTGAGAAATAAAAGTATTTATTATTATTATTATTATTACAGTCGCCAAAATCGTCTCATAAGACCTAGTGACTTCTCAAATTACCCCGGACCAAGGAACTACCCGACTCGTGCGTCTTCGTGGGTGAGTCTGAAGCCAGAATAGGTAGTACATGAGTTATCTAGGCCTCCACCTGGACACCCTGAAGCTTAGAAGAGCACTTTGAGCGCCAAGTCTCCCGGATTGAGACTGTTGCGTGTGCTGTGCACAGACTGCTGCTTAATCTAGAGGGACCGAGGGAGGAAGAACGCAAACTCTAAACTGGGGTAGAGCAGACCGTAGCCTTATATGGGGCGCTTGTATAGGCGAAAACGATAGCTATCCGACGCTGTAGAACAAAAATTTACGGTGTACAACAAAGAATGGCTATACGGATCCTGCGAAGATACCGCACGTTATCCTTTAAGTTGATAACAATCCTGGCTCGTTTCTCACCCCTAGATATACTGGCGGATATGCGAGGATGTGCGACTGAATCTGCATCCTCCATTAAGGAGATGGCAGTGAGCCAGGTGGCACTCTTGAGTGGGTAGGCGCTAGAGTCTATAAAACGACAGGACCGACAGAACGCTTTGGTGACATGGCGCATTCGACTCAACGAGGAGCGCTACGCACGCAAACATGTTATTGACGCAATTCTGCAGGTATTCGAATCCTGGATGCAGTGACAAACAGGAAGACTCACCTA
Organism: Parnassius smintheus behrii; assembly: GCA_036936625.1. Lineage (NCBI taxonomy): Eukaryota > Metazoa > Arthropoda > Insecta > Lepidoptera > Papilionidae > Parnassius > Parnassius smintheus. The sequence continues at coordinate 29,190,124 of JAUPFT010000007.1, forward strand.
CCACTGTGTCAGCATGCTGAGAGGGAATTTGGCCTGGAGGGCCGTAGTCACCTTCTGTGAGTCCGTAATCATCCAGAAAATGGCTGCTGAGTGGTATCGGGGGAGGTCAGATCCAACTCGGACGACGTCGCCTAAGCACTCTTCTTGAAGATAATAATCCCCAACCAGAAACAGGGCCTCCGGGGTTGCAGGCGCTTAGGTCGGGGGCTTTGAATGTCTAGTAATGTAACCCTCGAGGAGGACGATGTCTCGGAAGTGGTCCCTAGACATCGCGATAGCAATGTGAGGGTGCTAGAGCTTTAAGTACTACCCCCGGGACGTGTTTCCAATAAAGCAAAGAGAGAGAGAGGGGCCCCGGTTGCGTTCCGAACGGAGATCCCGGTACCTATCGTATACGCTGATGGAGACTTCTGTGGGGTTGTAGCTAGTAAGAGTCCGATATAACCTTTCGGATTCCTCCTCAGCCTTTTCATGAGAAGATTTTCATGAGAATTTTTCCTCAAAAAAAGCACTGAGCGCCATCAGTTGTTAGCGATTGAGATTTCCCCAAACCTCAACTATGGGTTGTTTATCGAGTCCAAGGCGAAAGCAGTCATAACGAAACTAGGTGTCCTGGCAAGGGTGCGGTATTACGCCAGCGCAACTACTGGCAATAAAAAAATACAAGTCCGTTCGCGCGTAGAGTACTGCTGTCACACATGGGCTGGAGCTACAAAATGCCACCAAGCAGCATTTGACTCAGTGGAGAGACGTACTAAGAGGCCTATTGGTAACCTTGATTTCGTTTAGCCTTGTTAGCCTCGAGCACAGGCACAGAGTAGCCAGCCTCTCGGTACTCTATAGGATGCATTTCGGAGAGTATACGCAGGAATGACATACTATAATTCTTCACTCCCTTTCAACCATCGGACAACCAGACAGTCGTCGAATCTTCATACCTTTGACGTTGATACTCCCCGCATTAGAACCAAAGCGTTTGCTGCATTTTTTGTAGTGCGTACAGCAAAGGAGTGGAAGAATTTGCTGGCGTCTGTACTTCCGTCCAAATACCATCTGGGCATTTTCAAGGCAAGACTGAATAGGCTGCTAAGCTTTGCTAGGCTTGCGCTAAGACAATGCCTCTTACTATTTAGGGCTTCATCATCATTTACAACTAAGTGGGATTGTTGTCAAGCACTGACTTACAATTAGTTAAAAAATAAGGGTGGCAATGCCATAAATGTTAACTTTGAATACTTTTAGTCGTATACTCATACATTATAGAGTATAAATAATCAAATTTGTAATAAGTATGCTTTTAACAAATATTTAGCTTAAAAGTCAAACCTAAATTAGGTCATTGAATGTGCTGTATGCCAATCAAGTTGTCCGTTACTTGTCATAACAATCTTTCAGAGTGGTTATTAATGTAATTTAAAACTCAAATTATGAATTATAATATGAGTTGTACAATATTATATATTATGTATAGTGTTGTATTTAAGTGTTACTTAACTTTTTTAGATGATGATAGTGCATATTTTAAAGAAAATTAAAAAAAGTCAAATTAAATTAAAGATTATTTCTTACTGATAACTAAGCATATTATTATAATATATAAAGCGCGGGATGAAAAGGAAGTGGAAAAATTAACTCCTACCTAAGTTGTTCTGTCGTTATTACCCTAACATTAATTACTTAAACTTTTTCTTTTTACAGGTCGTATGTGTATTAAAAATATAGAGACCGTGACACCATCTTGCTAATTTTGTTTATCATTATGTGGATATCTACTTTAACATTCGAAATATATTTATTTAATGTTTCTAAGTGATATTCGAAGTAGATTTTATCAGAACAGTAACTTTTAATAATATTTTTGTACAGCAATTAAAAGTAAAAAAAAACAATAGTATATTAATATTCTTTAATTTATAATTACTAATCTCGTATATTCCTAATTATATAAAATACATCACAGTTACAAATCGCTTACATAAACGTACAATAATCCGGTTAACGTCGCACTAGTAAGTACGTGGGTACATTGAGTTGTTCGGTAATATGAGCCTTCGTCGTTTGGCAAAATCTAACCGCGGAAAGGTTGCTGCGGGAATGTTTGTTGGGGTTGCTGGGGCTGGGACTGGATATATTGGAGTGCACGAGCAATAGCTTCTGGGATCGGGTGAGGAGTAGGCAAATGAGCACCCTCCGCACGGAAACCTGTAAATGTAAATTTTTATTTGAATTATGATGAATTATCCTGTTATAAAATTAACCTAATTATATTCATGAATTATTAAAAAAACTCAAAATAAATAATGATATTATGATACGAGCAATCTTAAACTCCATTTTAAATGTCATGTTATATTCAGTTATTTTAACTCGTTTATATTCTGTTCATGAGCCATACCTTATCTCAAATTTAACTTATTTATGTATGCTAAAAGCCAACAATTTACAGGAATTTGCTAGGAATCTTACCGTTCTCATCAGCGATATAAGTGAGAGCAATGGGGATGCCTTCGGGCGATGTGTAGCTATATGAACCCTGGGCGACCTGAGCCTCTGCATCCTTTACACCGGCGTTCTTCAGGTAACCTTGTTCTTGGGCTGAGATGCCATTTCCAGTCTCATAGCTGCAATATTACCATATAATATAAATAAGGTAATTAACGTAGGCAATATATATATATATATATATATATATATATATATATATATATATATATATATATATATATATATATATATATATATATATAAGTAAGTGTAAAAATATAATATACTAGCTTGCCAGGCAGCCGTTGTTCTGCCCTTTTCGACTACCCTTTGTCATTTCCTATTAAAAATCCTTAAATTCGCAAATAAAATTGTGGGTCACTCATGGTTGAAAAAAACTATCCTATCTCTCAAGTTGAGCTTAACTGCACACGCTGTGCAAATTTGATTAAAATCCGTTAATATGATTGGTAAAAAAGTTTACTAAAATTTAAGTTCATATTTGAAAAATCTTAAAATCTGACAAATATTTTTGTAAGTACTGATAAAGGTAAAGATTAAACTGTTACAAAAAAAAATTACAATATTTTTTTGTTACAGTTGAATCTCTTTATTAAGTCCATAAAATTTAATTTATACCGATTTAATGCAATATCTGTCTTAGCATAAATCACATCAATATTTGTAATAAACAAGATGGTCGCTTAGCAAGAGGTGTGGTACATCACGCAATAAAACAAGTAAAGATCGAATCTAATAAGCGGTTTCGTCAAAACGTTTAACCCGTTCGTTCTCATGCGATTTACATGCATTGTCAACCGTTGTTCTTTGGAACAATTTGTCTATGCACACATTCTAGCGTAACTGGTCTAGTAAAAGTTTCGTCATTGTTATCCTAATAAAATTTTATGGTTATTTATACATTTGCGGTTGATCTCTGATCAATGTAACAATTTTTAAAGATCTATATTATAAAGGAGATGTGAGCCTTTATAAGAGCTTTGTAAGAGCTGAAATCGTTAATCGCCGTTCTAAGCTGATTTACCACCTATTTGGTGATAATACACATCGTAAATAACCTTTGTCTTAGAAATTAAAAAAAATTCTAAAATTCAAGGATATGTGGAATAGGCCAATACGCACTAAATCGGTATGAAAATAAACTGGAAGTTTTTTGCACTGTAACGCATGTGATAATACTGTTACTTGTTTGATTTTATTTGATGATTACCTGAAAAGAAAGTTACTTTCCAGTCTCAAGCAATTTGTTTTGTAACTTAATGGTTTCTAATTCTTCGACATGTTGTTGAATAATCGTCTAAAAGAATTACCTAACTTAAGATATCCATAAGTATGACAGTGCAGACGCAGCGGCGTATAAAATATGACATTTATATTTACAAAGGATGATGAGTACAATGTTTATTTTGTACAATTTTTAGCCAACTTATAAAAAGGGAGAGGTTTACAACTCGGCTGTATACTTTTTGTGTATGTATGTTACGCGACATTCGCGATTTTCGTCTATTTTATTACCGATTTTGATGATTCCTTTTAATTAAATAAGATCCAATGTGGGATGGTCTTATACATAAATTTGGAGAAAAAATTGTATCCCTAAGGGAATATTGAGACTATGTTATTCCTTAGTACGCTCAAAAAGGTAAAATTAAAAAAATCGCATTCTGAAGACAATATTTTGAAAAAACATAAAACCTCGGCTTCAGAATGTAAAATAATTTGGTTTTCAAGGCATTGTATCTGCTCATAATTATGAAAATGATTATTTTCAATATTTTAAAATAGCTTACAGAAAATTTTATAGTTTTTTAAGATTAGATAAACTTAAAAATTGAGGAATGCTAGTAAACAATTCGTAAAAAAAACTATAAGCTAATGATGATCATTATTGTCATCAAACCCGCGGATTTTTATGTTATACGTATTTTTACAGACATTTTTTATATGATTAATTCTGAAAATGCTTATTCTAACGTTTTTAGCGTAATGGTTTTGATGTAGTAACTGGTCACGCGCTAGTGGCAAATTATGAATTTTACTGATGAGTTGAATTTAAACATTCAAATATTTAAAAAAAAACTTCCTTTCCTTCTCCTATCCTTTATTCAACAAACAATATCGTAAGGTGTCATAACGTGAAGTAATTTTATAATGTGTGTTGGCTGATAGTACTTTTGCTTAGGATTCTCGCATATTAAGCTTTTAATTTTCTTAGCATGGGAACGGCCATTTATGAAGCTATTTATGCCTGAGTATGTATTTCACAATGTTCAATATTTACTAGCCGTATTTTAAAAGAAGATTTTGTAAGCCTATTAATAGTGACGGTGATTAAAAGGTTAGTGTCGATTTATTAACATTGAAATTTATGATACATACAATTATGAAATGTTGCTCTACATTTTATATATTTTGAAAATGCATGTTACATTTTGTAATTATTGTAGAAAATGGGCTATTATATGTTTAAATACGTTAATTAATTTAAAATATTTTTCAGAAAAAATTCGTTTTATCAGTAATGTTCACGTAAAAAAGCACACCAAAATATTTATCGTTCTTTCTATTATTTATGAAGATAGCTAAGAATAACAACCAATTTACTACGAGCTAAGTAAAGACTGCATTTGTTTTTGATATGCGTATTTCTCTTAATTTAATCTTAAAATTAATTTTAGTGAAGAATATTCTCGTGGAAGTTGTATTATTTGATATTGATTAACTCAGTGAACAAGAGAATGTAGAAAAAGTAATTACCTGTACTGGTAGGAGCCGTCAAAATTTACTTCTTGAGTCTGTCTTAGGATAGGAATCTGTTGACCTGGATACTGTTGCTGCGGTTGGTACTGGAATTGAGGTGCAGCACCAACCATAGCTATTAGAGCAGATAAAGCGACGAACTGAAATCAAAAGTTTTAAATGAAATGTTGGTTTAAGCGTGCCCAATACAAGTATTGTTCACAATACAAGTTTTTACTATTGAATAGTATAATATCAAATATTTATATTACATGCTACCATCAATAATACTTAAGCACAAAATAGTGCTCTATATAAACGTATATTTGATTTTTACAAGGTTACAGCCTAATAAAGTTCTCTGATGATAATATGCCTCCCCGGATAAATTGGAGATATTGGCAATACTTGCCACGTTTGGGAAGCGGGTCATTATTAGGACGAGCGTCTCCTCCTACGACTCCCACGCGATGATATTTCTTTATATAATAGATTTGATTTAAGTAAATAAACTCACGATTATTAAGTCGAGTTGCAAAGTTACATTATAACCATAAACATACAAGGTTTGTTAAAGCAAAATTTAATTTTAGGTTAATTTCATAAACACTTTATAACCTTAATAGGTATATATAGTGTTTATGAAATTAACCTGACTTGCTTTGCATTTGGTCCATAAATCATACAATTCTAATTTTGTTAGAATATATTTGAATTTATGTGCCCACGTATCAAGCACTACAATATTCACAATAATAATACAAAGAAAAAAACACTCATTAAAATGTAAAAGCTAACTTCAAAATAATAAATTGAAATAAAATAATTTCCACACAACAGCTTCAGAAGTCGGTGCTGAGACATAGTGAATAGAAGAATGAAAGTCCCGACTTCAGAAGCTGTTAGGTTGAAATTTACTTATTTGTTTAGTCATTTTTTATTCAGTTCTTTGAAGTCGATTTTTACTTTTTATTGACATTTTTATTTTCATAAAGATTTATAATTAAAAAAATCATCGTTAGTAGTTGAATTTTATCTTTATAGTTAAATGGAATAATACTCAAGTTATTTATTTCGCAAAATATTATACATGTTCAGCAGTTTCCAAAGATCGGTGAATATAAATAAAAAAAACATACGCACCGAATATAGAACCTTCTCCTTATTTGAAGTCGGTTAAAAATAACTTCGACTTGTAAATCTAGATTTGTTAAACATTTTATTGAAGTATTTCCGTTCACTGATTTCTAGCAAATGGACAAAATTTATTCCGAAAATAAATAATGAAAACTTTTAATTTTGACTTTCAACACAAAGTTCTATCGTAGGTATATACAAAAATGGGTAAAACAGTAACGTGGTGTGTTACGAGCAATAAAATGTTGCTGACGAATAAAAATGTGTGGGAATGCATTACAAAACACATTTCAGTAGAGTGAGTTAATAATAAAAATGCTTTATTATAATTTAAAAGCATTGTACTCTAGATAATTGGTCGTGATAGATTCACAAATTTGATATTTTTTATTCGATATAATGTTGCGAGCTTAAAAAAATATAGTAAAATAAAAACAATGAAGTACAATAATTCCATAATAGGTATATACAAACTAAGTAGGAAGTAAAATTTCTTATGAACGAGTAAACTCACCGACTTCATTTTTATTTATATTTACGAATTAAATAAAAAAATATTTTATAATGATCGATGATCCTCGTTGGATGTTTGTGGCGGGAATGATCTTTCAGATTGAGTGGCGCAGCTTTTATACAAAGTGACGCAGGCGCAGCTCGTGAAATTAGATTACTGCAAGAAAAGGCTCAAGTAGCGTGAACTTCAAAGCAATACTGCCCGCCCGCCCGATGCATGAATCATCCATGCTAGTATTTAGTTACTTTAATAATCATTACTTAATATGAAATACATTTTTTCTAATATGGTGCTTTATAGTAGTAAAATCAATGCAATCTTAGTTTAATTACCTTGTTGCCCGACAATCTTTAGGGAGTATATGATTATACTGTTTCCTTTAAAAATGTATTTACTAGTAAGCTTAATATTAATTTTTCAGACATAGCCTTTTGCAAATATATTTACTGTAGGTAATTAATCTGACGCGTAATGGAAATTTAGTTACGAATTTTATCATACTTATACTATATTACTTATTTGAGCCGCCTCGATGAGATGAGATGAGATGAGATGCAATCAGATAAGCTCTAAACTCGTCTATGACTTCAATTTTTGAAAAACAAATTGAAAGTGGTCTGACTTGTATATTTTCTCAAAGTCAATTTCCGAAGATAATTTCCCTTTTTTCTTTATATATCTATTAGTTGCTAAGAAAGAAAGAACGTTGTATAAGTATTTGGACGTTTCTGAATAGTTCTGCAAAACCGTTGTGTAAAGTTAGTTACGACATCTCCTGAGGCCATGACACTGTCTGTTGTTCTCTTACGAAGCGACAATGCTAACCAGCGCACCCTCGGCTACAATCAAATAAACATGGCCAAAAGCAAAAAATTATCACTTTCATGAATATACTTCGCTTTCATGCATGTATGTACTGTATGAAAAGCACTCACTCCTGTAAAGAGCGAGTGTGCTTATACAAAAACAAAATACAGTATGTTATATTTATAATAACTTCACTTCGTACCTTTAATCATCAGTATGGCAATGACGCCGGTTTAGGGGTGATAGTTAAGTATTTTAACTGGCACGGAAGTGATACAATTCGTGTCCCCACTATTCATTCAACTAAAATACAATACGATGAAAATATTGAATTAAAACATTGTCAGTAGGTTAACGTGCAAAGAATTTTTTTTCAATTACGTTCTTTGTATTTCGACTTAGATCTTCATTTTGGAAGTCGGAGTCACCCTACAGATTAAATTATTTAGAATTATTTTTATCCAAAAAATATTTGGTCGACTGAGCTAATTTTAAGTGATTGAACTTTGTTTTAAAAGCAAACAATGAATGCAAAATGACAAATAATTAAGCCGAGCTTACAGAAATTCCTATATGCATATAGAACAAGCTATTTATTTATGACTATCTCGTTAGTCTAGTCGTCGTTGCTCTCGGGTCGGACTAAAATTAGTTCTTGGGTTTTTCTGTAAAGAAATTGTCAGTAGCAACCCAGAGTCACAAATTTGGCGGTATTTCATACCCGGACCTCGGAAAGCACGTAAACCAATGCGTTGGTCCTGCACCTGATCACTCTTCGGTCGTGTCGGATTACCGTCCCATCGGCCTATGACAGTGAAGCAGTAAAGAGTATATCTGTGCATCTACTTGGGCGTTAAGTATAATCCAGTTCTGCGCGGATGGCTAGTCTCTGTTTTGACTGGCCGCTGCGCTGTGATTGAAATTCCATCTTCTTATTATATATTCACCCTAATCCCAAGGAACAAGGAACTAAATGCAAGATGAAAGTACATAACCACTACGTTTTAACTAAATCCATTAGAACAATCGTAGAATCATCTTTTAAATCCAGTCTTACCGACACTATAATCTTGAATTTGTCTGCAACTATGTTCCAGTCTGTTTTCATACGGATAGTTATGTTAGTTTAAAAGTATTATCAACGTTATTATATTGTGCACTTTAGGTAATGTCGTCTTTTGACATCAAATATTAGCAGACAGAATGAAATATGCACTGAAGATCATCTATCAATGCCACAATTTTAATATAAGTTGATTGACATATAAACAGCTTATATTTAAAGTTCAACTCTAAATGTAGGTAACAAATAAGAATATAGTAAATTATACCTATAGGATAACATTGTAAATTTATAAACTGTATGACACAACTTTTGCGATAGTTTAATTAGACTATTGAAATTTCCCTAATAATTTAGTAAAAAGGTTTAGAAATAAACAAATCGATATAAAATTGTATCGATATATTACCGTAGACACGCTTAATTGCCTCGTTATCGTCGTCATCATCCATTAGCTGAATTTTACTACTGGAGATAAAAGTGCCTCCCCTGGAGCACGCCGATTTTTGATTTATTTCCTTCTCGCGCCTCTTACGACACCCACGGGATGATATGGGATAGTAGATACCGCCACTAAAAGCTAAGCTTTTGAAATTCCGACGTTGAGAGTAATTTATATTGACGGTTACGCGGGAAAGAATTGTAACTGCCTGATGTCATAGTTAATCTGCTCAAATAGGAAAAAAGCTGATTTTTTGCGATATTTGCGGGGTTGATTCCCTCGCTAAAAATGAAAGTTTTCACACAACCTTTAAATAATTGTTGTATATACGGTATACAATTTACTTTGACATTGACATTGAAACCTACAACCAACTTCAATTAAAAAGGCTACATATTAGTTGTTACCTCTGAGGACTAAAATGGAATACCTTCCAGCCTGTAATAATTCTGTCTCTCTATTTGCTTCAGATCGGAACAGCAGTGCACGCACTGCTACTTGGCGACCCGGATGGACTCCTAGACAAAACGGGTGTCCTAATCCCTAGTAAAATAAGTGAAGTTCAACAAGTTTAGGGAAATGTATACTTGCTGCATAAAGCAGTAATAACCTCTTAGCACTTATTAAAGTATACATAAGTTACGAGCATAAGGTTCGCATAAAGTGTCTAATAAAGATATAAATCCTAAACGAAACTGTTATCAAATAACAAAAAGTAATTAGTCAAGAGACGTCAGTTAAACAAAAATGTAAGGATATTAAAGAAGGACCTGAATAAAAATAATAATAGTGAAAATAAAATACATTAGAGGGCATAATATATATATATATATATATATGTATATATATATATATATATATATATATATATATATATGTGTGTATATATATACATAGTATAAAGTTTATATATATTATTTTTTTAATTAACGTTTTATTATTAGTCATTAAGAATTTTTCTCTAGAGAAACTTAGCACTGTACTCATTTACGTAAGTAGTAGTATTAATTTTTTTTTCTTTTTGGTGTTGTATGAAAATGAATGTTTCTTTGTGCGTCGTGTATGCTTTTTATAATATTCATCCTATAAATGTATAATGGATGATATTATTTCAGATAGTTTTTAAACAATAAGAAGGATAAACGCGCAAACAGCCCACCCGACTATCTAATCAAAAATCGTGTATCAAATTTTAAAATCGATTGCAATACCTTTACATACACATTTGAATGGCTAAATGCACTTAAGCTAACAATGACTTGCAGTCATGCAAGGGTGGAATGCATCTGTTAGTCTTCCCTATATAATGTGCCTTCATAAATCCGTTAATGTTAAGACCCGACACCGTTCATCATAATTCTATTTACGTATTTCATTTATCCACGCCACATTGCATTACATTACTGGTCGTGACCATGACTTTTCTTGACTGTAACTTTGTTATGTTTTTGTAACAATACATTTTTGCAGTATCGTACTTGGTATATTACTTTTAATGGTGTGCTCTTTTAATAAAAAGTGATACTTAAAGTGGGAAAAGAATAATGCCAGAAAAAAAATTGGTTGACCCTGCAGGCCATCCCTGGAAATTCCCGCTAATTTCAAATGCAAAGCGCTCAAAATTTCACCAAATTATCGAAGCGAAATCTCGAAGGTAGGTTAAAAAAAATCATTATTTTTTCAAATTTTTTCTTCTTTAATATCTCACGAAAGAATAAACCGATTTTTATTTTCCTAACGGCATTTCACGTCATTTTTTGAGATTAACAGCTGATTAGTTTTTGAAATTGATTGGTGAAACCATTTTTAATCGTTTAAGTAATACCAAAGAAAAACAGTTTTTCAAAATTTTTGTTTTTGAGATTTCCCAAAATCTACTTGTCCGAATCAGTTCATATTATTACCAAATCTATTCCACATTGAGACACACGCACGCACGCACGCACACACGCACGCACGCACGCACGTACGCACGAACGCACGCACGAACGCACGCACGCACGCACGCACGCACATACATACAGATAGCTTCCTGTTGTCTCAAAACGTCGAGATCTGATGAAACTCGATTTTCGAAAAATCGGGATGAAAAAACCAATAACTTCCCTATTTTTAATAATTTTCAATTTTATTTACGGGAAGTTAAAATATACATGAATACACAATGACTACTGAAATTATTTCAATGAATAGTAATTTAAATATATTTAGCAGAAGCGACATAAATATGACTTAAATAATTAATTAAACTGTTCATTCTCTAAAATGTAAAGTAAATACTAATATTTAAATTTGGGTAATATTTATTTTGATGAATAAACAGTTAGGTACAATAATATATTTACGTGGTAGAGCCATACTGCAGCTATATTTGGTTGCAGCACGAATGGTTCGGCTCGACCGGGGTTGGACCACGCTCTCACAGAATACCAACGTAAAGTAGCAGCTTCATGGCACTGTTTTTCGTATGGTGAGTGTAGAGAACCGGAGGCCCTTTTTACTGGAAACGAGGCATTTCATCTCGGTTCACAGGACTAGCAACGCATCTGAATTTGATTGGCAATTGAAGATAAATGTAGATGTCAATAGGCCACAGCATCCACTTTCATCAGGTGGACTGTGTGCTCGCTTGTACTATTAAAAAAATGTAATGGCTCACAGCCTATAACTATACTGGCTCTCTACTCTCTTTAGCTCGGAACACATTCGGAATGCGTCAGAAATAAGAAAGAGGATAGAACCTACCGAGACGGAATCTTCGCAGAAAAGAGATCTTGTCAACAAGTAGCATTTTTAATCCAGCACCGTTTATCACAATTTAAAAATACAAATATTTTAAAGATATCACAGAGAGATAGTTTTTTTCTTTTTAATGTTACATATAAACTAAAGCACTCGTTGTTATCCTAATGATAATGACAATAGACTAAAAATAATAATATAATTAACTCAAATGCGGAAGGCACTGCTCAACTCTAGGTCGTTTTGCTACCTACCTATTAGGGGTTTTATTTTGTGTTTTCCATCTTCTGTTTCAGTTCCATCTGTCACCGCTTACGACAGTCACAGTACAATATTGGGGTAGTGAATATTTTTACACTACTATCACACGGTAGGCCATAGGGACAATATACCATACGTGTATATATACAATATACGCCAATTTATTTAATATGGTGGATTAATTCAATTTGATTTATTTTGTCATATTTCATCTAATTATTATGTACATTCCAGTCAGGTTAAACCCCATAAAAATGTTCTTAATTAAGAAACAGAAAATAATAAATATCGTAATACAATTCTCTAAAATCGATAAGAATTACTTTCAAAGTAAGGCACTTTACGACTTTCAGCGACATCAATACTTATAATATACAATACTTATTAAGGATCTACACTTTTGAAATCGAAAAGAACTCAAGGTTGAAAATCAAAATAAAGCAGAAGATGAACAAATTATTATAGATAGCCTAATTTATCAGTTATTTCGTAAAATTTTCGACTTGATTATTGCCCGGATGTTGAGTGATATTAAATATATACAACGTTCACAATATCCTTGTTTACAATTTTATTTTATATTCGTCAGTTATTTCCAACTAGTTTAAACTTCTTAGTGCTCAGGAATATTTTATTTATCATTAGTATTTTATTATTTACCGTGTAGTGGCGGTTGAGAATATCCACTACCCAATATCTTCCCGTGGGTGTCGTAAGAGGCGACAGAGGGAGACAGGCAGGAGATGGGCAGCAGCATCTTCCTAATAACAACAATAACATAATAAAAACTGCGGTTGCCAACCCACTCGCCAAGCGTGGCAACTATGGCAAATATCCCCCCATGAGTAACGACGCAAACAAACGGCCCCCAGTCCCCGGCGGCCCCGCTATTCCTGGCTACGGAGGCGACCATGGTAACGGCGAGGCAGGGAGTGCTAAGAATCTCTGGTGGAGGTTCGGTTGCCACCTACGACGACTCGACCTGGCAACTTATAACGCACGCACCTTGAGGACTGACGAGAAGATACTGGAGTTGGAAGAAGAGTTAGACAGGTTGCGCTGGCATATTATTGGATCATCCGAGGTCCGAAGAGAGGGGAGGACACGGTAATCCTCGAGTCCGGCAACTTGTTCTATCACGGAGAGGGCGACCATCTGTCCCAAAGAGGTGTCGGATTTATCGTCCACAACTCTCGTCAACAACATTGTAAAGATTGGGAGTGTGTCGGCGAGGGTTGCGTACATGATACTCAGAATCATCAAGCGGTATTCGCTGAAGGTCATACAGGTTTACGCACCAACCTCGGCACATGCCGATGAGGAGGTGGAGGAAATATATGTGGATATTTTTAGAGCCATGCATTCCTCCAAAACCCACTACACGGTGTTGATGGGAGACTTCAACGCAAAACTAGACACAAGAGAAAGCGGTGTGCTGTAGTTAGGGAAATTTGGAGTAGGGCAACGGAACCGTAGGAGCCAGCAGCTGGCCGACTTTATGGAGAAAGAAGGACCCTTTATGATGAACTCTTTCTTCCAGAAGCGGCCCCACAGGAAGTGGACCTGGTCGAGTCCCGACGATTCAACAAAAAATGAGATTGTCCGTCCCCCTCGTATTCTAATTCAGAATCCCGAAACCTTTCAGCTCGAGTTACGTAACCGCTTTCAGTGCCTAGAAGATTGCAATGCAGTGGACGATATAAATGACAAGCTCGTGGAAACTGTCCATGCGGTTGGAGCTAAGTTCTGCAAGACCGGCGGCAGAAGAACACAAAAACTCTCCGATCACAGTCTTAATCTCATATCTGTTAGACGGGAGATGAGGCTGCAATCGTCAACAGATTTGACAGCATACAGGCAACTGAACAGACAGATCTTCAAATGCATGTGGCGAGACTTACGCAAATTTAATACTGCTCGTATTAAAGAAGCCATTGAGCGGAACCAAGGCTCCAAAGTCTTTGCCAGAGATCTGTCTGCCAGTAAGAGCCAACTGTTAAAGCTGAAGTCTGAGTGTGGCAGCATCGTTTCCGGGACACCTGCGATTCTGAACGAGGTTGAGAGGTTCTATGAGCAACTGTACACATCATCGTTGGAGCCACACGCAATCGTGAGTAACGATCCAAGAGCAAGTTTTATCCGACATTATTCCGATGATATCCCAGACGTCAGTCTGAGATTAGAATGGCTCTCCAGCACCTTAAAACGGCAAGTTTCCGGGCGAGGATGGAATTACAGCGGAGCTTCTGAAAGCGGGTGGAAAACCGGTACCTGAAGTCCTTCAGAGGCTCTTTAATTCCGTCCTCCATGGTGGCACTACTCCGGTGGCGTGGAGCAGAAATGCGGTGGTCTTGTTCTTCAAGAAAGGTGACAACGCCCTCTTGAAAAACTACAGACCGATATCCCTTCTGAGCCGCGTCTACGTGCTGTTTTCGAGAGTCATTACGAATCGTCTCGCACACAGACTCGACGACTTGCAGCCTCCCGAACAAGCCGGTTTCCGAAAAGGCTTTAGTACCATAGACCACATACATACCCTTCGGCAAATTGTACAGAAGTCCGAATAGTACAATCTGCCACTTTGCCTGGCATATGTGGACTATGACAAAGCCTTTGATTCCGTCGAAATCTGAGCTGTGCTACAGTCTCTTCAGCGGTGGCAAGTTGACTGTCGGTGTATCGAAGTGCTGAAGTGTTTGTACAGTAGCGCTACGATGGCTATCCGAGTACAGAGCGAGAGTACGAAACCTATTCAACTGCAGAGAGGTGTAAGACAGGGTGACGTTAGTTCCCCGAAACTCTTCACCGTTGCATTGGAAGACGTTTTCAAGCTACTGGACTGGGAAGGATGCGGTATTAACATCAATGGCGAGTACATCACTCACCTTCGATTTGCCGACGATATAGTCATTATGGCAGAATCGCTGGAGGACTTAAGCACTATGCTCAATGACCTCAATAGCGCCTCCCAACGGATAGGTCTTAAGATGAACATGGACAAAACAAAGATCATGTTTAATGTCCATGTCACACATATGCCGGTAGTTGTTGGGAGCACTATGCTCGAAGTTGTTGACGAGTACGTTTACCTAGGACAAATAGTTCGACTAGGTAAGTCCATCTTCGACCGAGAGGTCAATCGACGGATTCAACTCGGCTGTGCAGCGTTCGGGAAATTACGACACATCTTCTCGTCAGGCATACCTCAAAACCTGAAAACTAAGTTGTACAACCAGTGAGTGTTGCCAGTGATGACCTACGGAACCGAGATGTGGTCCTCCACTGCTGGCCGTATGAGGACGCTCAAAGTCGCTCAGCGAGCTATGGAGAGGGTTATGCTTGGAGTTTCTCTGCGTGATAAACTTAGAAATGAGGATATCCGCAGTAGAACCAGAGTGACTGACATAGCCCAACGGATTAGTAAGCTGAAGTGGCAATGGGCCGGCCATATAGCTCGAAGAACCGACAACCGTTGGGGAAAAAAGGTTCTCGAGTACCGGTAGGCGAGGTGTAGGGTGACCCCCCACTAGATGGAGTGACGACCTGGTAAGACATGCACGAATTCGATGGATGCAGGTGGCTCAGGACCGTGCTTTGTGGCATACCTTGGGGGAGGCCTCTGCTCACTTGTGAAGGGCTGTAATGATGATGATGATGATGATGAGTATTTTATCCATTCACAAACATAGTCATTCTCATTAATTCATTAACACATCATTATAAATGAGTAAGGCTGGAAAAAAAGGAAAAAAATTACAGTTTATTTTTTTCCCTTCCTACCTATCTCGCAAACTTTTTAAACTCGCCCAAAATTAACTTTTAATTCAAAGTAAAGGCCGACTTTTACAGTACGCGAGCAACCCGGGTTTGGTTACCGCCGGCAGCAATGAAACTGCTAATTGCAATTTTTAGTGCTGACTTAACACGTGCTTGGCGGTAAAGGAAAACATCGTGAGGAAACCTACATGTCTGAAAAATAAGAAAATAATATTTCGAAGGCATGTGAAGTTCGCCAACGGACGCATTGCGCATTGCGGCAGCGCGACGGACTTTTCATTGACCCTAAAAACTCTCTCAGAAGTAAAAGGCCTGTGCCCAGCAGTGGGTCGTATATAGGCTGCAACTTTTTTAACTTTTAGAAGTCGACTTTAAAAATCAAATATAAATAGAAATAGTTTCACATTATGAAGTCAGAGATTTAATTTTTATATACACTATGACTTAAATTCTTTTTGTGTTTTTTTTTAGATAACTGAGTTAACCGCCATCTTGTGTAAAATTTAAGTTTAACTATTAAAATTTAGTTACTGTATTTATATTTTTGAAAGTACAACATTTTGTGCATAGTTTTAGTTATTAACTTAAATATCAATGCATGTACGGCATAGAAAAAAAAAACATTATTGCTTACGTTCATATTGTCGGTGTCTATTGTCAAATACGTAATAGCCGAAGAGTGTATATCTTAGGGTAATAACATACATGATTTATTCTAAACTATAATCACTACTTTCTAATGTTCCTTCTTAAATAGTCTGAAGTTAATGTCAAGGCAAAAAAACGTTTATTTTTTATTTTGTATATTAGATATTTGAGTTTTATATATATAATGTGCAGCTAAAATTGTAATACAGTTTGTGTAATAACAAACTGAAAAATTTTATTAAATACGGTCGAGTTTCAACTATTGGACGACCACTAGTCTGAATAAATACACAATCGAAACATTTGTCAGATTTACCGCGAACTACGCGTAGCTTGCTTATTGAATTAAACACTTGATTAGGTATTTACAGTAATCATCAATAACCATACAATTATTTTATTATAACGAAATATTAATCAGAAAATTGACAACATTAACAAATCATAATTTAATTTATAAAGCTATAACCGCAATAAAGTGAATTTAATTTTCAGGTACAACATATTAAGTTACAGCCGTTACAGTACAGTAGCGCTACGATGCAGTTTTTTTTTCATGGATTTTTCTTTCAGCATCGAGTACATTAGAGGGTAGTTAAAATGGCAATAAATAATTTCGTTTGTAAAATTATATTTACATAAGAAAAAGATAAATTAATTTAATTTTGTTTTGATATTATTTATTTTTACTAGGTCGTAAATCCGTCTTTTGAGTCTAAAAACTTAACCTTTATAAACGATTGTCATTTATAAAAGCTGATTTTAAGCCTTTTCCAATAATATTGGATAAACATACGGGTCAACAGGTTTCCTGATAGTAGCTAGCTAATGCAATCAATAGACACCTTCATATCTGTTCAAGTGAATAAGTTACATGTGTTTTGTTCTTCTGGGGACTAATATGAAATGCCTTATCTCATGTAATTGTCCTATTATACTTTAAATCGAAACACAAGAGTGAATACACTGCTGCTCGGCGTCACTAAAAGACAGATTTAGAGCTTAAAATGAGAGTGAGAGTATCACTCTCATTTTATGCTTTAATTTTTTTTTTATAAAATTGAAATCCATGGACACCTCCAACCAACTTTCAACTGAGCAGGTTGCAGATGCACTGTTACCTCTGAGGACTAAGATGTAATGTCTTACAGATTTTAATTATATTGGAACCCTTCAGGTCAGTGTAAATACTGCTGCTTAGCAGCAGGAAAAGTTGAGAGGGTGATATACGCAGGCGGACTCCTGGTATGCTCATATTTTGATCTTACATTCAATACACACGAAAAACTTCTGTTGACTTTCTATCTTTTACGGAAATCAAGTACGTTTGTATATACATAGTTGTGTTTTATGAAATCTTGTATAGATCTGATACTATTAGATGGATTTATATATATTTACGTTAATTAGTGTTCATAAATATAGAACCTTTTATATTCTCACTTTGATAAAGTAACCTTAATATACAC
The DNA here is from genome assembly GCA_036936625.1 of Parnassius smintheus behrii. NCBI lineage: Eukaryota > Metazoa > Arthropoda > Insecta > Lepidoptera > Papilionidae > Parnassius > Parnassius smintheus. The sequence continues at coordinate 29,208,228 of JAUPFT010000007.1, forward strand.
ACATTTTACATTGAGACACAGATTTTAGAAATATTGCAAGATGACCCTAAAAAAACTGAACGTCAAATAAAGTTAATTGTTTAGATTTATAATATTATTTATATATTTAGACCTAACGTAAAAGGGCATATGACAAACGAGCTAGCAGTCCACCTGATGGTTAGTGGCTACGAGTAGTTCAGTCCATGGTCACCTATAACTTCAAACAAAGAAGGCGAAGATGCGCTGTCACTGGATTAATGGAGTTCCCACAGCTGTATATTATTTAGGTATTTATACTTTTGTAGATTATATTATAGAAGTTAAAACAAGAAGTTGCATTATAAAATGATGTCATTGATGTTATGTATGACCAATTAATTGTTATCCACTTTGATTGTTTGATTGTTGTATGCATTTTTCTTTTACTCAAAAAATTGTATTAGGGTTGTTATTCTGAATACTTATTAATTTTTGCAGTGGGTAAATGATATTTTGCATTGTGAAATAATTCTCGAATAACATATTACTATTACCTAATATTACATTTAATATGCATAAAGTAAAAGCATACTTTAACGGTCTCTTGGTATAATCGCCCAAGTGGTGCATATTATGTTATTTGCGTTTTTTTTTTGTTTCATGACCTTTCTGAGGCGGTATTCTATCGACTGGTAAAAGATTTTTTTTCAGATGAGTAATTAACATAATATTGGACCACAATAAATCCGGCAACTACAAAATGCATTTAATTTTTGGCGTATAATAATGTTTATGTCACTAAACATTACTATACGCCATATTATATGAGAATGTGTGACTTACTCAATATAAGGGATGGGCTCAATATAAGGGATTTAAAATTTGAATTGGCTAAAAATAAAATAATAAATTAATATTATTTCAAAACTATGAGTTTATTAGAAAGTCTGAACCTTTCCATTTAGGAATGGAAGACAACATCATTCAAATGGTTGATATGGCTAGCCTTACAATACCCCATTCTATCAGACCAATTTTTCAGTACATTTTAGATTGTTTGGGCTTCTATTTCATCAATGGTAACTTCGATTTCACGTTTCAAGTCGTTAGTCATCTCCGGATAGTCAGCGTAACGCTTGTTCTTAATAGCCCTCCATAAAAAAGTCCAACGGAGTCAAATCGCAGCTTAGAGGTGGTGGTGACATTCTTGAATTTCAAAAACAGCGCCCAAAAGATCGATTGCTACGTTGGCTGTGTGGCATGTTACGCGTCCCTTTTGAAACCAAATGTCGTCTGTATCATCCTATTTAATTTTGGGAAACAAAATATCGCTTTGCATGACGCTGTAGCGCTCGCCATTCACTGTGACGGCGTTTCTTTGCCCATTTTTGAAGATGAATGGCTCAATAATGCCGCTAGACAAAAATCCACTTGATTTTTTCCAAAAGACATGTGAATTTTCTGAGCCCCCGGTACAACAACTTTGCTTATTGAGGTATACTCCCAGGTGGATATGAGCTTCATCTGAAAAGATGATTTTTCGGTAAAAATGCTCATCTTCGATAAAGCGGTCTTCAGTTCATTGAGCAAACCGAAAGCGTATTGGATGGTTATGCTGCTTCAACTATTGCCAGGGGTGCTGGTACCCTCCTGGGGTAGCCTTGCATTTAATTCCGATACCATGTTGATGAGGGGGGGGGGGGATTGAGCCACCGGCCACCTTCATTCACCAGATACCGCGTGGCTCCACCACTGTTAAAAATTAAAAGTTTTTTTTCCAATAATGATTAGATATTACTTCGATTTTTTAATTAAAGTATAATCAAAACCAATTTATTATATTTTTTCTGAAGTAATAAAGTAATTAAAGCGCTAAAATATTACAAGATGATAAGTGAAAAGACAGACTTTTAAGATACTGTTAATAGTTACTGGTAGTACTAAAATCACAATAACATGATCTGAAACTATATGATTTCGTAAAGATAAGTAATGAAGTTTCTTATTTTCCTTTTTGTAAGTTAATTTTTTGTTTTTTATTATTGTGATACTTTAAATTTATAATCGAACTATAATCGAAACCAATTTATTATATTTATTCTGAAGTGATAAAGCAACTAAAGTGCTAAATATTATAAGATGATGATTAGAAATTGTAATTACACCAAAATTTTACTGCCCCTTAAAAATTGTTAAAAATTAAAACATTTTATGCCGAGCTTGGTACCAGAATTGTAGGTAAATCTTAATCTAAATAATAATGAAATAATTTATTATATATATATATATATATATATATATATATATATATATATATATATATATATATATATATATTAATAAATTTTTGCTACGCCACAACCCTTTAGAAATCGTTATTTAAAAAAAAATACTTTTTAAACTCAACATTTACTTGTAAAGGCAATAAAATTAATTATCAACTGAATACCATAATTAAAACCTGCGGTAATTTATCAATGTAAATATGAGTATCGGAAAATAGAACATATAGAAACTGACGTAAAATCCACTTACAAACATGTCACTTAGGTTGTTTAACGTTTTTGTTTTTCAAAAGTATATATACATACGTATGTAGTAAAATAACACGTTTTCGTATGAGAAAATCACAAATTTATATAGCGTGTTATTCATAGTTTAAATATTTTTCGATATACAGAGTTTAAAATATTTAAATTGCTATCCTGTAAATTTTGCATTATGCATTTACGGGATTATACTTAAAGAACGTCGACTTGTTCTCTGTGGGGTTCAAAATATTTCAGGATTTATATAATCATTACAGTTTATCAAATTAGACAGCTGAACATAGGCCTATCTCAAAGATAACTTAAGGTAACGAGATATTTTTGTTGTGGTTCTTTACTATTTTGATATCAGAATTGCTTCCAATATGTTTTTGCTGTTAGCTTTTGTCGCCTCTTAGGTCACCCACGGCAGGTGCATTTCTCTAACGCCGAGAGTAATCTCGACGTTGAAATTATTTATAAAATATTAAAATATAAAAAATAATTATAATGTACTAAATTAATTAAAATAGAAAGAAAATAAAAGGACAACTAGGGACCTCTAAACTTATTTACAAGTTTAATAACAGGTAATGAGAATTGATTGAATAAAGATATTGATTAATAACTTAGCGATCAGCCGTCGTAGATTCTACATCATCTGAGGATGCCTCGTGTAGAGGCGAAACACGTGTCGCAGTCTTATACATGTCGATGGTGTGTCTTTCCTGGAATATTGGTGTTGGAAGTAGTGGTGACGGGAGTAGTGGCGTTGGGAGTAGTGGTGTTGGGAGAAGTGGTGCCGGGACTAGTGGGGACGGAATTAGTGCACGCAATTGAGGGAGGGCGGGAGGTGCTCTTCAATCCAGGTAATACACATCATTGTATTTAGTTAGCGGAAGGTTGCAAATTAAATAAATATCTTTATTAACAGGTAGTGAGTAAATTAAAATTGTTATTATGGTTAAAATGGTTAGTGGATATCTCACTCACTTACACTGTCACTTGTATTGCTATTTTAATAACATTTAGAAATCTTGCTTCATGTCTATTAAAAAATTGTTTATATTGTGGATTTAATTTCTTTGGGAACGTTTCGTTAATTTTAATAACACTTTTATATGAAATAGTATAAGCAAACTTTACAAATGGAAACGTGTGAAAAATGCGCTTTTAATAGTTGGATACAGCAGATTCAATTCACTTGATAAATGATAAGTTTCGTGTCCTCGCTTTATCATCAATAAAACGTAAGGAACAAAATTTACCACGAAACATAGTACACTAACAGAGTAACACTTTAGTAAAAGTTATTATGTGAAAATATGTATCCAGATATCATCACTTATGTGGATTTATGTTTGTTTAATTTATAAACAGATAGTATACCCTCCTGTAATAATCTAACAGTTTTAGCCGACTTCAAAAAAATAAAAGGGCTTATAATTCGTCTGTATTTTTATTGTGTGCGCGATATCGTCGATTGTGAACCGATTTTGATTGTAACTTTTTTACTAAAAAGGTTATACTTCAGAGTTTTTTTTTTATATAGGATAGGGTGACAAACGAGCACATAGTCCACCTGATGGTAAGTGGTTGCTGCGACCCATAGACATCTACCTCGATTACTAATCAAAATGCAGATGCGTTGTTTCCCGTGAGGACTAAGATGGAATGCCTAGTTTCCAGTAAAAAGGATCTCCGGTTCTCTACACTCACCATACGAAACACAGCATCATTAAGCTATTATTTTACACTGGTATTCTGGATCGTAGTCCTTCCCCGGTCGTACCGACCTATTCGTGCTACAACTATACTACTATTATAACTTCTGCATGGCTCTACCACGTATAAATCCTATATGAATAAAAAAATGAAGAAACAATTCCATCCCATACATAGCAAGATAATCGATTTTAAAGCAACCATTTAAAAGACCTTGAGATTGCGATATTCCTTAATCCACTCAGAAAGGTAAAATGTTAACTTATAATAAAAAGTTAAGGCAGTCTTCAAAGAACTTAATATAAAATTAGTTTTACTTTTTTTAATTTAATTTTTAGGTACGAGTTATCTTAATGACTTTATTGTATTCAAGTTCTATGAAATCAGTATTACGGTTTTTAATTTTGATATTTTCAAGTTATAGGTATAATTTTCTTCATTTGCTTAACATGGTATGAAACTATATTGAGTAATAAGTCAACAAGTTCTAGTGAGTTACACTTAAGTAAACAAAGTCAAGTTTGCCGTGTAGTGGCGGTTAAGAATATCCACTACCCCATATCTTCCCGTGGGTGTCGTAAGAGGCGACAGAGGGAGACAGGCAGGAGATGGGCAGCAGCATCTTCCTGATGACAACTGTGAGATAATAAAAAACTGCGGTTGCCAACCCGCTCGCCAAGCGTGGCAACTACGGCAAATACCCCCCAATGAACAAATACACAAAAAGACGGCCCCCAGTCCCCGGCGGTCCCGCTATTCCTGGCTACGGTGGCGACCATGGTAACGGCGGGGCAGGGGGTGCTAAGAATCTCCGGTGGAGGTTCGGTTGCCACCTACGACGACTCGACCTGGCAACATATAACGCACGCACCCTGAGGACTGACGAGAAGATACTGGAGCTGGAAGAAGAGGTAGACAAGTTGCGCTGGCATATTATTGGATTATCCGAGGTCCGAAGAGAGGGGGAGGACACGGCAATCCTCGAGTCCGGCAACTTGTTCTATCACCGGGAGGGCGACCATCTGTCCCAAAGAGGTGTCGGATTTATCGTCCACAAGTCTCTCGTCAACAACGTTGTAAAGATTGGGAGTGTGTCGACGAGGGTCGCGTACCTGATACTCAGAATCACCAAACGGTATTCGCTGAAGGTCATTCAGGTTTACGCACCAACCTCGGCACACCCCGATGAGGACGTGGAGGAAATGTATGAGGATATTTCCAGAGCCATACATTCCTCCAAAACCCACTACACGGTGTTGATGGGAGACTTCAACGCAAAACTAGGCACAAGAGAAAGCGGTGAGCTGAAGGTAGGGAAATTTGGAGTAGGGCAACGAAACCGAAGGGGCCAGCAGCTGGCCGACTTTATGGAGAAAGAGGGACTCTTTATGATGAACTCTTTCTTCCAGAAGCGGCCCCACAGGAAGTGGACCTGGTCGAGCCCCGACGGTTCGACAAAAAATGAGATTGACTTCATTATGACGACCAGACGCCAACTGTTCAGTGATGTCTCAGTGATCGCAAGGGTGAAAACTGGCAGCGATCACCGAATGGTTAGAGGCACACTGAACCTAAACGTTAAGTTGGAGAGGTCTCGTCTAATGAAGTCAACGCTCCGTCCCCCTCGTGCTCTAATCCAGAATCCCGAAACCTTTCAGCTCGAGTTACGTAACCGCTTCCAGTGCCTAGAAGATTGCAATGCAGTGGACGATATGAACGACAAGCTCGTGGAAACTGTCCATGCGGTCGGAGCTAAGTTATGCAAGACCCGCCGCAGAAGAACACAAAAACTCTCCGATCACACTCTTAATCTCATGGCTGTTAGACGGGAGATGAGGCTGCAATCGTCAACAGATTTGACAGCATACAGGCAACTGAACAGACAGATCTCCAAATGCATGCGGCGAGACTTACGCAACTTTAATACTTCTCGTATTAAAGAAGCGATCGAGCGGAACCAGGGCTCCAAAGTCTTTGCCAGAGATCTGTCTGCCAGAAAGAGCCAACTGTCAAAGCTGAAGACTGAGTGTGGCAACATCGTTTCCGGGACACCTGAGATTTTGAGTGAGATTGAGAGGTTCTATGGGCAGCTGTACACATCATCGTTGGAGCCACACGCAAGTGTGAGTAACGATCCAAGAGCAAGTCTTATCCGACACTATTCCGATGATATCCCGGACGTCAGTCTAAGCGAGATTAGAATGGCTCTCCAGCACCTTAAAAACGGCAGGGCCCCAGGCGAGGATGGAATTACAGCGGAGCTTCTGAAAGCGGGTGGAACACCGGTACTTGTAGTCCTTCAGAAGCTCTTCAATTCCGTCCTCCATGGTGGCACTACTCCAGAGGCGTGGAGCAGAAGTGCGGTGGTCTTGTTCTTTAAGAAAGGCGACAACGCTCTCTTAAAGAACTACAGACCGATTTCCCTTCTGAGCCGCGTCTACGTGCTGTTTTCGAGAGTCATTACGAATCGTCTCGCACGCAGACTTGACGACTTCCAGCCTCCCGAACAAGCCGGTTTCCGAAAAGGCTTCAGTACCATAGACCACATACATACCCTGCGGCAGATTGTACAGAAGACTGAAGAGTACAATCTGCCACTTTGCCTGGCGTATGTGGACTATGAGAAAGCCTTTGATTCCGTCGAAATTTGGGCGGTGCTACAGTCCCTTCAGCGGTGCCAAGTTGACTGTCGGTATATCGAAGTGCTGAAGTGTTTGTACAGTAGGGCTACGATGGCTATCCGAGTACAGAACCAGAGCTAACCTATCCAACTGCAGAGAGGTGTAAGACAGGGTGACGTTATATCCCCGAAACTCTTCACCGCTGCATTGGAAGACGTTTTCAAGCTACTGGACTGGAAAGGATACGGTATTGACATCAATGGCGAGTACATCACTCACCTTCGATTTGCCGACGATATAGTCCTTATGGCAGAATCGCTGGAGGACTTAAGCACTATGCTCAATGACCTCAATAGTGCCTCCCAACGGATAGGTCTTAAGATGAACATGGACAAAACAAAGATCATGTTCAACGTCCATGTCACACCTATGCCGGTAGTTGTTGGGAACACTATGCTCGAAGTTGTTGACGAGTACGTTTACCTGGGACAAATAGTCCGACTAGGTAAGTCCAACTTCGACCGAGAGGTCAATCGACGGATTCAACTCGGCTGGGCAGCGTTCGGGAAATTACGACATATCTTTTCGTCAGGTATACCTCAATCTCTAAAAACTAGATTGTACAACCAGTGCGTGTTGCCAGTGATGACTTATGGATCTGAGACGTGGTCCTTCACTGCTGGCCGTATGAGGACGCTTAAGGTCGCTCAGCGAGCTATGGAGAGGGCTATGCTCGGAGTTTCTCTGCGTGATAGACTCAGAAATGAGGATATCCGCAGTAAAACCAGAGTGACCGACATAGCCCAACGGATTAGTAAGCTGAAGTGGCAATGGGCCGGCCATATAGCTCGAAGAACCGATAACCGATGGGGAAGAAAGGTTCTCGAGTGGCAGCCTCGTACCGGTAGGCGTGGTGTAGGGCGACCCCCCACTAGATGGAGTGACGACCTGGTAAGACATGCAGGAAATCGATGGATGCAGGTGGCTCAGGACCGTGCTTTGTGGCATTACTTGGGGGAGGCCTATGTTCAGCAGTGGACTTGTGAAAGGCTATAATGATGATGATGATAATGATGATGAAACAAAGTCAACAGTAGACCACCAAACAGTCTTATACATTAAGCTTCATCTGGCTAATCTTTTCTATCGGGCACTATTTGTCCTTCCCCGGTCGTACCGACCTATTCGTGCTACAACTATACTACTATTATAACTTCTGCATGGCTCTACCACGTATAAATCCTATATGAATAAAAAAATGAAGAAACAATTCCATCCCATACATAGCAAGATAATCGATTTTAAAGCAACCATTTAAAAGACCTTGAGATGGCGATATTCCTTAATCCACTCAGAAAGGTAAAATGTTAACTTATAATAAAAAGTTAAAGCAGTCTTCAAAGAACTTAATATAAAATTAGTTTTACTTTTTTTAATTTAATTTTTAGGTACGAGTTATCTTAATGACTTTATTGTATTCAAGTTCTATGAAATCAGTATTACGGTTTTTAATTTTGATATTTTCAAGTTATAGGTATAATTTTCTTCATTTGCTTAACATGGTATGAAACTATATTGAGTAATAAGTCAACAAGTTCTAGTGAGTTACACTTAAGTAAACAAAGTCAACAGTAGACCACCAAACAGTCTTATACATTAAGCTTCATCTGGCTAATCTTTTCTATCGGGCACTATTTGTCTTGGATACCTGGATGTAACTATTGTGATGAACGCTAATGATTGTTCTATAGGTTCCACTTCTCTTCATCATTATCATCATCAGCTTGCGGCTGGCTACTGGTAACGGTTGTATTTTTAACTATTCTTTATTCATTGGTGCATAAAAACCGTTAAAATGTCTAGAAGTTATAAAATCTAAAAATAAGTTATTTGCATACTTGTTCAATGATTGATTAAAACTATTTTTACGGATTTTATCGCGTTTAATTTTAATTTTAATTATTTTTATTTTTAATTCCTGAGGTTTCGAGTGCTTTCCAGCACCCATGGTCACGGGGTGAGGTGACTTACGTCCTGAGGTGACTTACGTCCCGATGTCATTGTTAAACCCGGAGTACCTTCAGACTGCAGACTTCCCGGAACGTTGATGCTTCACATCAGCTCTTTTGCGCGTTGTTCTTTTACGCGGGTTGTAATTGATCTTTTTGTTTGTACTATATAAGAGAGACTACATTCACAATCAAGCTTGTACACTCTTGCATCTTGTAGAGAAATATGACACTTGATGGATGGTAGGAACTGACTAATCTTCTTCGGCGGCTTGCAGAATGTTCTAATAGAAACTCGCTTCAAGGTCTAGCCAATCTTGTCTGTGACACCTCTGACAAATGGTAGTGACATGTGTGTGTGTCAAATGGCAGGCACACGCTCGACTGTGGCCGGCTACACTCGGTCACTGTGACGTAGGCGCGGGACCCTTAGCATGTTGTCTTGCAGAACTTGCTTGACGTGCTAAAGCTCAGCGGCCAAGTGTTTGCTGTCACAGTACCCTCGTGCTCTCTGTAACAAAGATTTGCCCACGGTAGCTAACTGTGAAGGATGGTGGTGAGATTCAGTGTTTAAATATCGGTTTGTATGGGTCTTTTTTCCATACACAGTGTGACCTATGGTGTTGTTAGGATTTCGGGTGACTAACACATCTAGGAAAGGTAAGGAATTATTTGCCTCTAACTCAATAGTAATATATATATATATATATATATATATATATATATATATATATATATATATATATATATATATATATATATATATTCCTTATCTTCTATTAACTTGGGGTAAATTCCTACGCATCCCGCCTCGCGAGGCAAAGACGTGTTATATCGGAATCGCACCGACTAAAACCATGGTGTTCCATCTTTATTGCATATTGGCAGGTTCCCGTGACCAAGTATAACAAAGTGAAAAGAAAATATGCGTGTCAGCTCCGACGCTTGACTGCAGGTTACTTCCGAAAAACAGTTGTCTTACGATATATCCAAAGAAAGTAAATTAACCAATATATATTTATTTGAAATATTTTTTATATTTTTTTTAAAATACATTACATAAATTACATAACATAAAGATATATGAATCATATTACATTATTTCTTATTTTATTTTATGAGATGCCCGAGTATGTTGCGCAGAGGCAAACAATTGGACCCGGAAAACAATTGGAAACAACCCGTCTATTTTTTATACCGCGCGGTATTTATGAAACTATACTTAGGGAGTAAATTCCAAAAAGACCTTAAACAATGGACATCTTTCCATATGCAGGCATATCAATATTTAGAAATATTTTAAATTTATAATATACCTATATTGTAATAATGTCGATATGTTGTGTAGAATGTTAACTAGTGCGAAATCTGGATGATACGAATAAAGAGCTTTGTTAATATTTATGGCAGCTACTCGTATTTCCAATCAAATTATTATTAAAATTTACAAACAAAGCATACTTCGACATATTATTACTCCTGATGACAGATGAAAATTTACTTCACTGCATGAATGATATTTGTGTGTAATATTTACGCAATGATTGCTAAAATAGCTTTACTAATCCCAATCATCAGTGGTTGCCACATTGACTAAATCTCGTTTATGTCTATTAAGTTGCTAATAAAGTTGTTAATAAAATAATTAGGAAATAGTAAAATATAAAATCAAATATGTTGTTAAAGTAGGCAATGACTTTATTAATTATGATATCCGTTATAAATTAAACGTTGTTTATAGCATTAAAATCGTTACAATGTAGTACGTAGATTACATGACGACCGTTCTAAAATCTTTTCCCTTTATACGAAAAAGGTTGAACATTTGAAGCAGCACCAACAGAAGTAGGCGGCAAAGTTTTCAAGAAGTCCAGAGCCTTCTGTATCGCTGGTGGAATTGGTGGTGGTGTAGGTAAATGGTCACCCTGTGAAATAAAATAAAAACACTTAGAAAATATAAAAAAGAAATTATTTTTATAACCCCTTACATCAAATCGTGTTTGCTTTAACTACTTTATCTTCATTTAAATAAGATATATGGTGAGTTGCCGAAATAAGCTTTTCTCCTAAAATCAAACTAGTGTTGATTTATAGCGTCTAAGCTCTGAAGTATTTGGTAGTAGCTAATTTCGTATGGCTTACGTATTTGATCCACGCATGATAACCATATCGGTATCGGGGGGCACGGCAGTGCCCCCGCCAAGTCGAGCGCGAAGCAAACACTGCCGTACCATCCTTTACTGGAACCATTTCGCCGCATTTTCAGGCCCCTATTTGAGAACCTCTGGATAATACCAGAACGCAGAAATTTTCGTCATCCAGTAAACTATAATCACATACTTAAAATCACTTACTCACTCATGATCATCAGAATAGAACTAGTACTTCCCATAAACTCAGAGAGCTGAAATTTGGTACAGAGTTAGGGTTTAATGGCCACATAAAGGGAAAACTATAAAAACTAGGATAATCGAATATCTGGAGTACCTGGTGACCCTGATTAGAAAACACAAGAGCCCAACCAAACTATTTGAAGAGATCGACATACCGCCTTTACAAAAAAATATTCAACTTGGTGGGCCGCTTCATTTGATGTCAAAAATCGAAGGTCTAAAGTATCTGATGAAGAACCCTCAGCTGGTCTCAGCTGTATTAGAGATATGGTAATGCCCCCTTCTACCATTAGTACATAAAAATCTACTGTCCAGTGTAAAAATCCAGCGTAGTGGGACACATCTAATTTAATCTAGCCTATAGCGTCCCACTGCTGTGCGAATGCCTCCCCTTCTGCTTTTAATACGCATATAAATAAAATTAAAGGAAAACTCTGGATAACACTAGATTGGCTTTTATACTTATACTTACAAGTTTACAAGAAAAAATAGTCGAACGATTAACTTTATTCTACTTGAACATTACTCAAATTCCTTTAAGGTACCGTGGACATGAATTCATCTCCACGTTGAGTACCGCGGACATGAATTCATGTCCGCATTACGTGCTGCTATTTTCTTCATTAATTGATATAAAAATACGGTATATTTTCAATTGAACACTATTTCATTCGATTCTGAACGAACTAAAGAGTATTCTGACTCGGTTACATAGACAAAATGAAATATAACAGCCATTGGCTTTTGTGCTGTTGGTGCTGTTAGTTTCGTAATCGTTGAAGTTTTGTGATTGTGATTTTAGTTGGATTTTCTTTCAAAAAACTGTAAGTAATGTTATTTATCTTTACTACGTAATGCTTTTGAATGATATAAGTTACAACAACAGTAACTTTTTATGTTTCAATTGATAAAAAAGTAGAATCAAAAAACCTCTACGCGAACAATTCATAACGGTCAAGATTTCTAATAAGATAATAATAGTATATTTTTATTCGAATATTATAGTAAATACTTTTACTAGGAATTGCTAAATGTTATATCTATATGATTGTATAAGAAAAATAAAGGAGGACGCTATAATATATACACAAAAAGGTTTTGAAAATGAGGTTACAAAGCGCGCGCAAACTGTCTATTGTCGAATTTTTAGCAAATGTTTGCAAGTTAAAAAGTAGTATTAATATAATTATTACATGCATAATTTCGGTTCATTTAGGAACAATATGTTGTATTGATTGTAAGGACATAAAAATAAAATAAAAACTTACGATATTCATAAAATAAAATTTGTTGCCAGTAAGTACACTTTATCAAGATCCGCTAGAAACAAGGAGCTGTACAAAATAAAATAAAAATTTAGATGTTATGGTTATTGTTTCTAGTTATCGAAAATCTTATCGGCTTTAAATAACTGTAACAAAACCCTCTTTAAACATAAGTGATAAACATAAATGTTTATAACAAGTGCCGCCAGCTGAGGTGACAAAGCTGTTTTTTGTTACGGCGGGCGCAGTAAGAGAAAGGTTAAATAAACAAATTACACTAGACTTACCAGAAGATACTCTTTGTTTACTACCGACTAGAAATATGTGTATGCAGTTAAATAATGCTATGTTAAAAGCGATTCCGCACCCCGAGATAAAGTTAGTTGCTAAAGATTCCTTGGATTGTTCAAAATATATGATAACGAAAACCCGGGCGTGTTTACAAAAATATGAAGATGATGCGTCGATGACTGCTGGACTGGAAGAAACTATAATCATTAAAGAGGGAGCTAAAGTAATGCTTAGGATAAATATTGATGTTAGTTTAGGTTTAGTGAATGGGTCCTTAGGCGTTGTACAAAAAGTGAGGTGGGACCCGGAAGACCAAACTAAGCCTAAACAATTGGTAGTAAAATTCGCTAATAATTTGATTCACGAATTATTGCCTATTAAGTCAAAATTTGAGATCATACCCCGGGCATACGTGTACAGGGAACAATTCCCAATCTGTGTGGCGTATGCCCTAACAATTCACAAGAGCCAAGGTCTAAGTCTAAAAAATGCCCTCATGGACATTGGCGCCTCCATATTCACTAGTGGCCAAGCCTACGTGGCGCTTTCACGAGTAACCAATCTTCATGGGATGCACCTCATAAATGTTGACTTCAAGAGTATAAAAGCTCAAGTTTCAGCGATTACCGAATAGAACCGGCTTAGGCGTAAATACCGCGCCGATCTTTCAGATTTTAAACCGTCTAAAAGAATAAATAATGAACGCGAATGGGTAATACGAAAAACTGTTGCTACTGTACAAGAATCAGAACCGGAAAAAAAGAAAAGAAAGATTTGTAATAATAAAAAAAATTACTCCTAAAAAGAAAAAGAATGTGTCGAATAAGAAAATCTAATAAAATAAATCAATGTGCCCACGTTTCTACAAAAAGAAGTGAAATCCCACCAAAAACATTCTGTAAAAAACTAGCCAAGTCTCGATGGAGCTGCTTGTTTATCTCTAAAAAGTAATGAAATCTAGACAAAGTCGTGCCAAGTCTAAGCTTCCTTACTGCGATTTCTTTATTATTATAGTTAATGTTGTGTGACTTGGCCGTTGAAGGGTACACAAGGGTACAAAACCAGGTACTACATGACACCCTTGCATCAATCTGTCGCCAGAACCGCTACCCATTGACGATAGAAAATTGCCATTTGGAAAACGTTGATTGAATAACCAGTCAATTGTAGGCTTGATAAAGCTGCGTATTTCAATCAAACTTTTGTATGGGCGAGCCTGAAACAAACAGTATAAAAAATTATTTCCAGAACAGGCGGACTTCGAATCATTGATAGAAGTCCGTCTGTACGTCTATTTTATGTTAGATCGGTGGTCGATTTGACGCCTACAATTGACTGGTTATTCAATCAACGTTTTCCAAGTGGCAATTTTCCATCGTCAATGGATAACGGTTCTGGCGACAGATTGGTGCAAGGGTATCATGTAGCACCTGGTTTTGTACCCTTGTGTACCCTTCAACGGCCAATTCACACAACATTAACTATAATAATAAGGAAATCGCAGTAAGGAAGCTTAGACTTGGCACGACTTTGTCTAGATTTCATTACTTTTTAGAGATAAACAAGCAGCTCCATCGAGACTTGGCTAGTTTTTTACAGAATGTTTTTGGTGGGATTTAAATATTCGGAACTTGGATATGAATTTTATACTAGTTTTACAGACTGACCATGGAGATTTTCTACTATTTTTTGTATAGAATATTCATAAATCATTTATAAAACTATGAAAAGACCATATCCCAGTAAATTTATAAAAAAATATTTATTGTGATTAATAATTTCTACATTAAATTTTTTTTCAAGCTACATTGAAATAAAACTAATGCTTTTGGGATATTTGAATAACGCAATAACGAAAAAAAAAGTAAAAGACATGTAACGTACCTATATAATTAAATGTACTTTACGTAATTCTTTCAAACATACAAAACGGAGGAAAAATGACAAATGAAGTTACGTCGACATAAAACAAATGTTATTTAAATTCACTAGTTTTGGTGAATGAGCAAACAAAATCTTTTGACATAATATCTGTGATCACTATGCATGTACAAATCCAAAGTCATGTTTCTTCAAAAAAGTTTTGGAGCTTATTTGTTAATGACAGAATAAATATCATAGTACGTAACAAACCCTGGTTAGATTCACGCATACCAATGAGATTTTTATTTACAGTTTTTAGTACTGATAAAAAGGGTACCTACACAAACAGTAGCTTTGTCTATATTTGGTACCTATTATGTTCCAGTTTGAAGGGTGAGGCATATTCCAAATTAGTCTTCATGTGTCGGGACTAAAATAAAATGGTTCATAGTCTGTAATTGGCTTAAAAATACAATAAAGATAACAGTACATTTATTAATTAAATGACATAAGTCATCATAGTCCACTGTTGTATACAGGCACGTTGCTTGAAGTTGGATGCGATGGACTGTTTTTAGAGATTTATAAACGAGTACACATTTTACCTACATCTATCATAGGTTAAGTACCTTAAAACAGATATGAATATCATATGTGAAGACAAAGATAAATTGCCTCGGTACCAGTAAAAATGTTGTCCAGGTTTCGTCGATCACCCTACGAAATACAACAGCTTTATGCTGTTTTGTTTTCACGCTGGTATTATATGCAAGCGTAGTTTGTGCCGTGTAGTGGCGGTTGAGAATATCCACTACCCCATATCTTCCCGTGGGTGTCGTAAGAGGCGACAGAGGGATACAGGCAGGAGATGGGCAGCAGCATCTTCCTAATAACAACTGTGAGATAATAAAAAACTGCGGTTGCCAACCCGCTCGCCAAGCATGGCAACTATGGCAAATATCCCCCCATGAGTAACGACGCAAACAAACCCCCAGTCCCCAGTCCCCGGCGGCCCCGCTATTCCTGGCTACGGTGGCGACCATGGTAACCATGGCGGGGCAGGGGGTGCTAAGAATCTCCGGTGGAGGTTCGGTTGCCACCTACGACGACTCGACCTGGCAACATATAACGCACACACCCTGAGGACTGACGAGAAGATACTAGAGTTGGAAGAAGAGGTAGACAAGTTGCGCTGGCATATTATTGGGTTATCCGAGGTCCGAAGAGAGGGGGAGGACACGGTAATCCTCGAGTCCGGCAACTTGTTCTATCACCGGGAGGGCGACCATCTGTCCCAAGGAGGTGTCGGATTTATCGTCCACAAGTCTCTCGTCAACAACATTGTAAAGATTGGGAGTGTGTCGGCGAGGGTTGCGTACATGATACTCAGGATCACCAAACGGTATTCGCTGAAGGTCATACAGGTTTACGCACCAACCTCGGCACATGCCAATGAGGAGGTGGAGGAAATATATGTGGATATTTCTAGAGCCATGCATTCCTCCAAAACCCACTACACGGTGTTGATGGGAGACTTCAACGCAAAACCAGGCACAAAAGAAGGCGGTGAGCTGAAGGTAGGGAAATTTGGAGTAGGGCAACGGAACCGTAGGGACCAGCAGCTGGCCGACTTTATGGAGAAAGAGGGACTCTTTATGATGTACTCTTTCTTCCAGAAGTGGCCCCACAGGAAGTGGACCTGGCCGAGCCCCAATGGTTCGACGAAAATGAGATTGACTTCATTATGACGACCAGACGCCAACTGTTCAGTGATGTCTCAGTGATCGCAAGGGTAAAAACTGGCAGCGATCACCGAAGGGTTAGAGGTACACTGAACCTAAACGTTAAGTTGGAGAGGTCTCGTCTAATGAAGTCAACGCTCCGTCCCCCTCGTGCTCTAATCCAGAATCCCGAAACCTTTCAGCTCGAGTTACGTAACCGCTTTCAGTGCCTAGAAGATTGCAATGCAGTGGACGATATGTATGACAAGCTCGTGGAAACTGTCCATGCGGTCGGAGCTAAGTTCTGCAAGACAGGCCGCAGAAGAACACAAAAGCTCTCCGATCACACTCTTAATCTCATGGCTGTTAGACGGGAGATGAGGCTGCAATCGTCGACATATTTGACAGCATATAGGCAACTGAACAGACAGATCTCCAAATGCATGCGGCGAGACTTACGCAAATTTAATACTGCTCGTATTGAAGAAGCGATTGAGCGGAACCAGGGCTCCAAAGTCTTTGCCAGAGATCTGTCTGCCAGTAAGAGCCAACTGTCAAAGCTGAAGACTGAGTGTGGCAGCATCGTTTCCGGGACACCTGAGATTCTGAGTGAGATTGAGAGGTTCTATGGGCAGCTGTACACATCATCGTTGGAGCCACACGCAAGTGTGAGTAAGAGCGGTCTTATCCGACACTATTCCGATGATATCCCGGACGTCAGTCCGAGCGAGATTAGAATGGCTCTCCAGCACCTTAAAAATGGCAAGTCCCCGGGCGAGGATGGAATTATAGCGGAGCTTCTGAAAGCGGATGGAAAACCGGTACTTGAACTCCTTCTGAGGCTCTTTAATTCCGTCCTCCATGGTGGCACTACTCCGGAGGCGTGGAGCAGAAGTGCGGTGGTCTTGTTCTTCAAGAAAGGCGACAACGCCCTCTTGAAGAACTACAGACCAATATCCCTTCTGAGCCGCGTATACGTGCTGTTTTCGAGAGTCATTAGGAATCGTCTCGCACGCAGACTCGATGACTTCCAGCCTCCCGAACAAGCCGGTTTCCGAAAAGGCTTTAGTACCATAGACCACATACATACCCTTTGGCAAATTGTACAGAAGTCCGAAGAGTACAATCTGCCACTTTGCCTGGCGTATGTGGACTATGAGAAAGCCTTTGATTCCGTCGAAATTTGGGCAGTGCTACAGTCTCTTCAGCGGTGCCAAGTTGACTGTCGGAGTGCTGAAGTGTTTGTACAGTAGGGCTACGATGGCTATCCGAGTACAGAACCAGAGTACGAAACCTATCCAACTGCAGAGAGGTGTAAGACAGGGTGACGTTACTTCCCCGAAACTCTTCACCGCTGCATTGGAAGACGTTTTCAAGCTACTGGACTGGAAAGGATACGGTATTAACATCAATGGCGAGTACATCACTCACCTTCGATTTGCCGACGATATAGTACTTATGGCAGAATCGCTGGAGGACTTAAGCACTATGCTCAATGACCTCAATAGTGCCTCCCAACGGATAGGTCTTAAGATGAACATGGACAAAACAAAGATCATGTTTAATGTCCATGTCACACCTATGCCGGTAGTTGTTGGGAGCACTAAGCTCGAAGTTGTTGACGAGTACGTTTACCTGGGACAAATAGTCCGGCTAGGTAAGTCCAACTTCAACCGAGAGGTCAATCGACGGATTCAACTCTGCTGGGCAGCGTACGGGAAATTACAACGCATCTTCTCGTCAGGTATACATCAAAACCTGAAAACTAAGTTGTACAACCAGTGCGTGTTGCCAGTGATGACATATGGAACTGAGACGTGGTCCTTCACTGCTGGCCGTATGAGGACGCTCAAAGTCGCTCAGCGAGCTATAGAGAGGGCTATGCTCGGAGTTTCTCTGCGTGATAAACTTAGAAATGAGGATATCCACAGTAGAACCAGAGTGACCAACATAGCCCAACGGATTAGTAAGCTGAAGTGGCAATGGGCCGGCCATATAGCTCGAAGAACCGACAATCGTTGGGGAAAAAAGGTTCTCGAGCGGCAGCCTCGTACCGGTAGACAAAGTGTAGGGCGACCCCCCACTAGATGGAGTGACGACCTGGTAAGACATGCAGGAAGTCGATGGATGCAGGTGGCTCAGGACCGTGCTTTGTGGCATACCTTGGGGGAGGCCTATGTTCAGCAGTGGACTTGTAAAGGGCTACAATGATGATGATGATGATGTAGTTCTTTCGAAGCCGAGCAAGACCTCTTGAGTTGCAGTCACAATACACTATTACTACTAATTGGTAGAACGTTAGCTTATTTATTTTTCAGTTTAATAATATAAAAATCACCATAAATAAATACAACAATAATATAAAAAGCACCGATTATTATTAAATACGTTAGTGAAATATCACTTGTCATTCTTTTCTAAAATAGACAATTTAAGGCCTAGGTCAATTTAAAGGGCGATTGCGCCAGGTGAAACATGCGCATCTGCGAACAATGCTTACGTAATTTACGTGAATCATGCATACACTGTAAAATAAAATGTTAAATGTCAAATGCTCTTAGAATACGGTTAACAATAAAACTATCGTGATTTAGATGAATTCTTTGTAGATGCCGCACTTAAATCATCACGTGTTAAAAATATATATCTAATAATAAGTAACATACATTACAAAAATGTATAAGTTTGAAATTTTTTTTTGAAATAATTATGCTTATAATATTAGCAATGAGGGAAATTAAAACTAAGTTTTTATTCAATCAAATATAGTTTAGATAAAACATTATATATTTATATTTACTTCGCAATACAGTTGATAAAATATGCAGATTACATCGATAGTATATAAATAATATAAATCTACTTAAAACTTACGACACGTGTTTCGAGATGTACGTCACTGCAGTGGACTGACAAGGGTGCCAATTATGCTAATGGCAAATTTCATCGCATATATGTAGTATAAATAAGGTGTTTTAAACCAGTGCTAACGAAAAGGCAATTATTGATAGAATAGTATTAGAGAACGACTTTATTATGAAATATTTTATTTTTGATTGACCTTCGAAGCTACAACTGTCCAACGTTACTCAATTCTAAAATAGTTTAGGTTTTTGGCGCTGATGATTGGATGTTTTATTATTTAAATTGGAACACATTGGTACTTAAGCATTAATAATTGATATAATTGATTTTATAATATGCAGCCAAAGAAATAAAAATATCAATGTGAAAATCCCTGATTTCACTGAATTCAATGCATTGTAATCCATGTCAACAAAATTATGTGCGATAACACTCCCCATTTCCTAACGTAGTTCATAGGGCGTCATTTGATATTCTCATGTGACATTTGCTCATATGTTAACCAACCATGCCTCACTATCACGTCTATGCCTTTCTGAGGTATAAATTTGTTTACTCAATACTAGTGATTCGGGTTAATTTAAAAATTCAGACAGTCCAAAGACTTTTTATAGCCAACTTTTACCTCATTTTACAAAAGCTTATATTCATTTGAGAACGTGATGCAAAACAATCTGTAATGATCAAAGTAACACTGAAGTTCTTTGTATAATAATAAAAACAAGCACAGACGCATCATAATACTTATAGCTAAATTAGGGATTTAAGTCTTATTATTAAGAAATTAATACCTTTCAAAGACAAGGAAGACAAAACTATATATTTTGTTTTATTGCAGATATTCATAAGTGTCGTAGTTGCATGCTGAAGTAAATAAAGTTATCATTTATATAACTCAATTGCGTAAAAGACTCATCAACAAATGTTTATTTTATAGAACAATGAATAGGTGCATGCCTAAAGTTTGCTGCTTATATATAATAATAAGCTTTGAATATAATGACTAATATATAATACATATAATCTCTACTTTCTCAACTCCTAACTTTATTAATTAGAATAAATGTTACTCAAATACCATTTAAATAAGCCATAAACTTGAAATATTATTAGTAGGTCAATGTTGATTGCGTGTATTACCTAAATATAGAGTATTACACACATCAACACTATCTTGAGATATTACACGTTTATTAGCATAACTTTAAAAGTTGTGTCCATATTAAAATAACTAGAAATAACCCAAATACGGCTCTAGTGTTAGCTTAGTATCCGCAGCAACATCATATAGCGACCCTGACTGACCCGCCCAATTACTGGACCTAACCCGATTGGGCATAGGTGGGATTTGATTTTAAAAATACTTTACGAATTTTTTTCGAAAAATTTTATGACTTTCTGTGATAAAATTATTAAACTTTGCATGCGTCTT
This sequence comes from Parnassius smintheus behrii, assembly GCA_036936625.1. NCBI lineage: Eukaryota > Metazoa > Arthropoda > Insecta > Lepidoptera > Papilionidae > Parnassius > Parnassius smintheus. Next base: position 29,228,902 of record JAUPFT010000007.1, read on the forward strand.
TGTTGAACAAAGGACCTTATGTCACAAGGGGTCAATCAATTGGTAATCCATTCTGAGTATGCGTAATATTTAAGATGGTTAATAACATCCTTGGTGATTTAACAGAATAAACTTTATCTTTAACAAATTTAATGTTTTATTTAATTCTCTTTCTCTCTTCGATCTCGAAAAAAAATATAGAAATCTTATTTTAGTATAAAATCAACTTTTTTACATATTTCTACAGTGAATTTATTCACGTAAGTACAAAAAATATGAGTGGACTTGAATCATCATTTTATTGCCAACTATATGCCATTTTTACAGTACCGGATTCCAAGATCCGTCTGCTTGTATCATTTACAAGTGCCTGCCGAAAGATGTCAAGGACTTATACGGTGTCAGAGTCGTGTATTTCCATTGCAGCAGGTGTTATAATCGTAACTTAAATATATGTATCAACACGCTATAATAATTTATAGATTACAATTCGTATTGTCAAAATTAATAAAATGAAACCGTTTATTATACGGAAATAACGATAATTTTGAGCTATAAATTTTTGTGTGTAATTTTTTTGTGTATAATATATGAAATAGTTTTTTATAATATAAATAACTTTTTTTAAGAATAAGGTGACAAAATGAGCACACAGTCTACCCGGTGGTAAATGGTTGCTGTGCCCATAGACATTTATATCTATCCTCGACTACGAATCAAAATGCAGATGCGTTGTCAAAGATGTAACGAATACGAATACGAATATTCGTATTCGCCGAATAGTAGACATTTACCGAATATTCGTATTCGGCGAATACTAATCACGAATACTTAAAAACCAATATTTTTGTACGTACCAGATGGGACTAAACATATCATATGGTGAAGTGATTACATGAACAACGCATAGAGATTCATGATGTTTTACCATCTCTATCAAATTGTCGTCATGAAATCACAGCAAGGCGATGGGCTCTTATGAGCCAAATTATTGATATTCTGGCCAATTTCGAAGAAGCTACTGAGGAGCGAAGCAAAGAATCAACAACATTATCTCAAGCAATTCCAATAATAAGAAGTTCTAAATCTTGCCTCTGATCCATTGGCCCTTTATTTGATATTCATTTTATATGGCTGAAAAAACTCGTCCAAAAATTTTTTTACTGAAACCATGTACAGACACCCCAGAAAGGCTTTTTTCAACGGCTGAAAACATGAAGAATAAAAAAGGTAATCGACTAAAACCAAAAAATTTACAAATCTTATGTTTTTTTTTAATAAAAATTTGCCTGTTGAAAATTTTATTTATTACAACAATATAAAATCAAATAATAAATTAGTTTTTCATTACCATGCTGAGATATTCATATTCGTATTCGTATTCGACGAATAGTAGGTTTGATATTCGTATGCGAATTCGTAAAAGTAGTATTCGTTGCATCAATAGTCACCCAGGACGTCTAAGATGGAATGGAATGGAATGCCTCGTTTTCAGTAAATTGGATCTAAGGTTCTCTACACTCACCATACGAAACACAACGCAAGCATTGAGCTGCTCATTTACGCTGATAATCTGTGAGGGCGTGGTCCTTTCCCGGCCGAGCCGACCCATTCGTGCCAAAACTAACCTAGTAATATAGCTGCAGCATGGCTCTACCACAAAAATAATTCATTAATTATTCATCATGATAGTGCATTATTAGTCCACCGCTGAACATAAAGCATACCTACAGATAGCCTCACTGCCATATTTGCCGCGATTTGGAGATGGGTGAACAACCGCAGTCTTATTTTATTATTTTAAGTTGGTATCAGAAAGATGCTGTTGCTCATCTCCCGTGATGTTACCCTCTATTGCCTTTTAAGAGATCCACGGGATGATATGGGGTTGTTGATTCACTTATGATATCACTAAACTGAACTTACACTGCCACTACATGGTACTAATTTAAATATAGTAAATGGTAGCCATTAAACTGTCAGACAACAAAATATATTTAATTTATTTAAGTAACTCACCAAGTTAAGAAATCTATTCTAATTTTCCTTCTCTTTATCTGTGTCTGTATCTCATTTTAAACTAAATTATAAATGTTTTGAGCCTATCACGCAGAGAAATAGCTCAACGGATTAGTAAGCTGAAGTGGCAATGGGCCGGCCATATAGCTCGAAAAACCGATAACCGATGGGGAAGAAAGGTTCTCGAGTGGCAGCCTCGTACCGGTAGGCATAGTGTAGGGCGACACCCCACTAGATGGAGTGAAGACCTGGTAAGACATGCAGGAAGTCGATGGATGCAGGTGGCTCAGGACCGTGCTTTGTGGCGTTACTTGGGCGAGGCCTATGTTCAGGAGTGGACTTGTGAAAGGCTGTAATGATGATGATGATGATGATGATGATAAATTTTTTATTTCAATTTAAATAGTATTCAACTTATTTTTAATATTTTTTTAAAGTGGGAAACAATAATTAAAAAGTATAGAAATGAAACCGTGCCAAGTTAACGCCCTGAGCAAACGCATTTCTCGTAACGAGTTTAACAAACAGTTGTAATGATCATGACTTATTACTATCTAATAATAAGTCGTGATCATTATTATACATACAGTATATTAATATATAGAGCACGCAACATAAAACATTTTAAGTTTTTCAGACATATAGATTTCCTAAGGATGGTATCTTTCATAATGATTTCTTATATTTACGCGAACAGTACACATTGATTAAAACTACTTTTGCAGATGTTATCGTGTTTAATTTATTTGAGTTTTGATTCCCGACGTTCCACATATGATGCCACAATAAAAGTACTATCAAAATGTTTTATTTTCGGGCTGAAATGAAATCTTCCCAAAAATGATATTAGCGTGTATGCGATAAACTTAAAATGCTGCGGTTAGAATGGATACACACCGAAATATCAAATGAGACCCTACAACTAATACGCTTAAAATAAATAGCGATCTAATTAAGAAATACTCCGAAAAATTGAATCTAGAAGTTAATTCGATAACAAAAATACATTAAACTGAATGCTCCATTACGTCCAATAGTGATACTTACAGATTGGCTTAACACTTAGCTAAAACATTATTACCACGTAGAGGACACACAAGAGCACACACTGAGGATTGATACCATTTTGTCAGTGAGATAAAAGACCTACGTCTTACTGACAGTGAAACCATGGTCAGTTTTGATGTTGTCTCTATTTACATGCTTACCTGTTGAGGACTGCATCTTAATTATAACTAGGGAACTAGATGAAAATAACATGCCAGCAGAATATTCAGTACTACTCAGGATTTTTCTTTGCCTTACAATAAACAGTAATAATTAAAATTACCCCAATGCATGTAAGGAATAGTCCGCCGCGCTGCCCCAATGCGTGTTGGCGAACTTCCCATGTCTTCGAAATATTTTTTTGCAGGTTAAAAAAATTAAAGCTCCGGCTTCATAATGTGAAACTAATTCTATTTATGTTTGATTTTTAAAGTCGACTTCTAAAATTTAGAAAAGTTGCAGCCTATATACGACCCACTGTTGGGCACAGGCCTTTTACTTCTGAGAGGGGTTTTAGGGTCAATGAAATGTCTGCCGCGCTGCCGCAATGCGCAATGCGTCCGTTGGCGAACTTCACATGCATTTGAAATATTATTTTCTTATTTCTCAGACATGTAGGTTTCTTCACGATGTTTTCCTTCACCACTGAGCACGTGTTAAATCAGCACTTACAATTGCAATTAACAATTTCATTGCCGCCGGCGGGGATCGAACCTGGGTTACTCGCGTTCTGTTATATTTACAGCGAGCGTTAACCATCTGGACAATCACGGCTTTTCATTCGCATTGGGGCAGCGCGGCGGACACTCCTGCCCTAAAACCCTCTCAGAAATGAGTGCAGGCCCGTGCCCAGCAGTGGGACGTATATAGGCTGTAACTTTTAACTTTTTAATTAAAATTACAATAAACAATAATTAAAAAGCTGAATGTACTCAGGGCTAACACTGACATCGGGACTTCAATCACCTCAGTCCCCCATGACCATGGGTGCTGGAAAGCACCCAAAACTTCGCGAATTTAAAATAAAACTTATTGTTGAGTTTAGTAGGTTCTCAAAATTACTGATGATTAAAATCATAATGTTGCCCAGCGGGGACTGGATGATGTTTGCTTACGTACTATGACATTTTAAGGAAAGTGCGGACTCACGGCATGGTAATTTATGATTCATTCGCGTTACAGCATCACAGTGTGACCACGTATTGGGGCCACATGGCTGGTGCGGCATCATAACGTTACGCAACTTCGTTAGGCGCTAAAATATATTGTATATAGAAGCGATCAGTGCCCCAATGACACTAATAGCACTGCTTCTTCATCTTAGCGGCTCAGTACATCGATAGGTACAGTATGACACCGCCCAACATCGTATTGCTTCGATCGAATCGATGTTAAAAATCTTAAATTTAAACTGATGTAATACTATAAAATTTAAATCAATAAATATATTTTATTAATAACTAAAAAAAATATAGATACCATAAGTTTTTGTGCACATAAAAAGTGAATCTTGAAAAACGTAACTTTATATATTGAGTTTTAATAATATGGAATTTAAATTTTATTTATTTATGCCCAAAATTAAGTTTTATACAAAACCACTCTAATACAGCTATATACAGTTTAAAAACGAGTGCGGTGAACGCAACTTAGCTAAAATATTATCATATTAAATAAATTAATAAATTACAATGAAAAGATAAATTACAAAACTCTTTCTTATGCCTGTATTTATAGAAAATTTTTATATGCGGGTAATCTTTCCGGAAATTATGATTTTTAAATTTTATGATAAAAAATTATCAACCCGTATAGATAGCAGCCTTAAAACTAAGAACAACTAAACGCGAACTCCCCTTCTTGATTATAAAATGTCAGGTTTATTATTTTTTTTTTCACACAATTTAATCACAAGCATTGAAAATAAAGTGGCTGTTTTACTGTACCCAGTGTGTGTACACATTACATTGTATAATCGTATATTTTCTTATTGTCTTGTTGCATTCTTAAGGGAAGGCCTATGTTTAGCTGTAGACTTATGAAGAGTTGTAACGATATGATGTTGATGATGATGATATACATATTAACACAGAACTAGTTTGTCTTATTATGTTGTGTGTATTTTCAACCGCCTCGTTGGTCTAGCGTTTGTAGTAGTGCGACTGCTGATCATGAGGTCCTGAGTTCAATTCCCGGGTCGGGCCAAAAAATCAATTATTGAGTTTTTCTGTCAAGAAATTCTCAGTAGCTGCCCGGAGTCAGGAAGTTGGCGGTGTCTTACCTCCGTGCCTCGGAAACCACGTAAAGCCGTTGGTCCTGTGCCTGATGCCTCTCCGGTCGTGTCGGTTTACCGTCCCACCGGATTATGAGAGTGAGGGAATAGAGAGTGCACATGTGCTTGCGCATACACTTGGGCACTATAATCCTGTCCTGCACCGTTGGCTAGCTTCCGTTGAGGCAGGCCGCCGTGGCCGAAATTCGGTCTGGAGGACATTAGTACGATTTCCGTGCATAATACTTATTAATTGTTGTAAATTAAAGACGTAAGCATTGATTGATTGTTGATCGGTTTAATGAATGCCGGAATCCTAGTCCTACTTAAAATTCAATTTGTATTTATCAAACCTGAGGTTGGAAGCCATTTTCATCAGCGACGTATTGAAGAGATATAACGGATCCATCTGGTGACTTGTAGTTAAACTTTCCCTGGGCTACTTGCGCCTCTTGACCTTCTCCCTTACCGAAGTTTTTTACAAATCCAGATTCTTCCGCTTTTATTTCGTTTCCTGTCTCGTAGCTGCAATTTGAAAACAGTTTTCTATTTTAAGTATAATTAAAGTTACTTATTCGTTTAGTAAATTTTATTTTAATAAATTACTTAAATACTCATTGCAGTAAAATTAAAGTAATGAACCTTTAGGTCAATATTAAAATAAATAATAAAAAATCATACAATAAATCTAAGTTTAGAGTATTAATGTGAAAAAGTAAATGACATGATCACATTTTGTTTGTGAGAATTTCATTTACATCATGGTTTTTTCCAAAAGAAATCATTATCTTTTTTTGAAATTATTAACACGCTTTTTATTAGCTTGATCTGTATGTATATATGTATGTAACGGAATCTTTTAACTTAATTTTCACCTACTTCTATGAGTCTAATTAACTTGAAAATTTGCACAGTGGTCAAGGGCTGATAACAATACAATAATCTCATAACTTTATGTTAAAGTCGTGATTCATTCATCAGGATAAAAAAATATATTTAGATTAGTGAGCAGGTCAAGCGTATATATACTACTCGTATTTTCTCCTTTTTAGTTCGACTGCTATTAAAGCGTATTTTTTTATTTTTTTAAACCATAATTTATTTATTTCATTTTATTTGCAATAAATATCAGATCAACTGAAATGAATGCTTCTGCATTCAGGCGGATAAATATACTTAACTTTAAAAAAAATATTTCATTCTTAGTTATCGTAGTTTCAAATGAAATACTAAATATGTCCTCAACTTTAAACTTGACGTACCTAGTACATTTAAACTACATGCCAACAAGGCTGTAAAGATGATATCTATCTCTGGTAAGTAATAAATACATATCTTGAGTCCATTTGAACTCATACGCGCGCCTATAAAGTATATATTAACATAATTTACCTTTGTTTCGCTGTTCCTTTCATGTACAAAATTTTATCATTGAAAAAACATTACGTAGTTAAAAGAATAATAGCTTCATTACATACACACACGCCTGTCACCCAGAGGGATAGGCAGAGACTACAGACTTCCATTTGGCACGATCCTGACACACCTCTCTCGCCTCCTTCACATCCATACACCTACGCATACATGCTCGTCGGTTAAGGGTACTCCTAATTTGGCCCGTTTTCAATAAATCGCCAATTTGGTCGATAAATTTTCGCCTAGGACGTCCCTTTCCGACTTTTCCATTCACTTCTGCAACATAAATTTTCCTTGTCACTCCTTTCTCATTCATTCTTTGCACATGACCAAACCACCGAAGCATTCCTTTCTTAATCCTGGTCACAACATCATCTTGCAAACCACACTCTTCTCTTATTACACCTGAATATACCTATATCATAAAATATCAGCGCAATGCTGTTGTGTTCATGATACACCTATTTACTGGACACGAGGTATTCCATCTTAGTCCTCAGGTGTGACAATGCATTTGCATTTTGACTTTCAATGGAGAATAATGTAGATGTCTATGGGCCGCAGTATCCACTTACCTTCAAGTAGACTGTATGCCCGTTTGTCACACTGATTTTACTTAAAAATGATTAGATTTAGTTTTTATATTCATTAACGGAACACTAAAGTTAGTATGAACGAATACAAATCGAACTTGAACTTAGCTAGTACACTGCAATATCATACATTTGTTTGTGTATCGGGTTAAATGTTTCTTAATAATTTAGTTCGAGTTTCGTGCTTATTACAAGTAAATTTAAAAAAAAAAATAGTGCGGGTAACATTTAGGTAAGCGCAATTAAAGTTAACTTATGATTATTAATATAAACAAATTCTAATATTGTTTTATGACATGTCTTCACTTTTACTGTTCGTTTTACAACTTATTAAGGTCAACTCCTAAACATAGGCCTCCCAACATAGGCATTTTGCCGCTCGGGCGGAGGGTTGGCAACCGCAACTTTTTGTTCGGGTTGCCATCCCGCGTATTGGGCACCGATACTCCGGTACATCCAAAATATCTGACATATGGAAAATCATGGAATACCCAATTGAATATCCGCCGTCATAGTAAATACTAACATTAGCAGGAATTGTAGACTTTTATACTGAAATAGAGAATGATTTGAAAAAAAATTTTTAATGCGGAGATCAATACACTGTCTTCATTAACTGCCCCTATAATATTTTACCCTATCTCTGTGATGCGCAGCTTGGTATGGTTGCTCAATATCTATGCAATAACTACGCATCAAAGGAACTGGTACGGCAAATTTTAACTCCAGCTTATGCGGAGACACGCCCGTCAACTAAAGTCTGGAGTAACTTGACTGATTAGTCAGTACTATCGACACTTGTCATCCTAGCACGAACAGTTATTGATAAGTAAAATACTTTGAATCGCTGACTATCACGTCTAAAACTTTTTATAACTGGATTAATAATGAAATAACGTATAGGGGGAACTCAAACACTACACACTACAAATAGTACATTGTATAAATAAATTGGTGCAATAGTACCCATAGGCTGTAAATTTGTGAGGACGGGAGCACAAACTAGAAGCTTCCACTCTTGGATGATCAGTTATTTGTGACAAAATTGCAGCGACAAATAATTTGTTTTCTTTTAGTTTGTTTTATAATCATATACTTTTAATACTGAAATACTTTTGAGCAAAAATTTTTAGTGTAATAATGTCACAAACATCATAATCCCTTCTCGTACTAGATTTTCTTCTATTAACTAACTAATCAATACTTATATTATGTTTTCCTAAGATTATTAAGAAAACATAATTTCCGAACCGTAAACATCTTAGATTCTGTACACAAGTTGGTGGTAGAAATTATCCTAGGTTTTCAAGACTATTTTTACAAAGCTGGAGCAACAAGCAAATTTACAGTCCACCTGATAAATAGCTACTGCAGTCCACGAACACTTTCAGCAAACTTTAAACAAAGAATGCCAACGATGCATTGTCACTTCTGAGAACTACGATGAAATGTCTCACAGTGTTTAAGTATATTTCAGATCAACAAAGCAGTACGAACATTTCTATTTCGCGCCAGACATACGTGAGAAGATGACCCAGGATGATACCTGGACTGAAAAAGAGATCCCACCGTTTTAACAACAGAATTAGTAATAATAAGACAATAGAAATTAATTAGAGCTCGATTACTCCCAAAACCGATATTGTCACATTTTAACACATACGGATTAAGCGACCGATGCCTGCAGCCGTATTATAAGCATACGCCATGCACAATTATATCTAATATTCACATTACATTGCTTGGTGAGTTTGTCAACGTCGCGTGCGTCGCGTATTACGGTAGAGCAAAAGCACCAATGGTAACTGTACAATACGAAAAGTAATATATCAAAGTTTACAAAGGTAAATATCATAGTAAAGTATTCATCAATATGTAAATTAGTTAAAACAATGATAATTATAAAACAATCAACTTACCGATGAAATCAAAATCAAAATATATATAAAATTATATATAAAAAAAATTATACCCTTATTAGTTGAATTACACGTTCTTGATAAGTTTTTACTATTGATTATGCTGCAGTTCACCATTATAATAATATAAATTCACGTACGACGTTCCCCGCGCTACTAAATCACAAAATGCTGAATGATGTTCGTCAACACGTCATAGCGGCGACAAGCTCATGCATCTATGCCATTTCTATTGTCTTATTACTATTAAATTTTGATGCAAAATCTATTTTAACATTTTTTTTACTTACCTTTTTATGTAAAATAAAAACACACAGTTACAGATTTTTCCTATATCCCACATAGTTTTTAAGTAACAAAATACTGAGTTTAAAGTAATATTTCGATGATAGAACTATTTTCATAAAGGCCTGCTGTTTTAAAAAAAAAGTAAAGGGTAAAAGCATGATATGACATAAATCGTATTATAATTATATTATTAAAAGTTTGCTTACAGCCACTTGTATGATCCATCAACATTTGGACCTTCAGATTCGATGCGAAGTATGGGTATAATATCTTTGGGTTGTTGTGCTTGAGCTTCTAGGGCAATAAATAAAGTTATAACAACAAGAGAAATCTGAAACAAATAAAAAGATTTTAAACATGGTATGGCAACTGAACTATGGCAAATTTTCCCCCCCGCCTGATAATAAAATACGGCAACAATAGTCTTTAAAATTTTAAAAGCACAAAACTATAAGGTTCTTTTGAGTACAGTTAAATTACTGTTCTTTTAATGAAGTTTTATGGTTAAGATAGTTAAGATATCGTTTACAGTTCAATTATGTGATTCGGTCGATTACGTGGTAATTTTTGAGGAAAATGTTAAGAAAATCTTATGATTTGTTACAAATGGTGATACGACTGTTCGGGAGTTTAAGGGAATTTTAAAATAATGCATCTTGAATATTAACTTGGACGATTGTAGTAATATCGCAACAGTTTAGAGGGTAGTAAAATATTGAAAAAAAACGATGAATCTCTTTAAAATGAAAGTAATCTATTGACATAATTACTTCGAGTACGTTGACTCGTTGCTCAAAAAGAAGGCGCAGGCGCCCGAATTTTTTTTTAAAAATTTAAAAAAAAATTCGGGCTATCAACAGGTTTAAGTATTTTATTTAAAAAAAACTGGATATAATATGTGGATACAAGTGAATACATAATTGATAATAGCCCCTGGGTCTGAGATAGCCGCTTCAAAGCTATCTTAAATAAGTTTTTAAGCACTCTGAACAACCTGTGTATTAGTAAAATTTTACTTTAAAAAAAAAATTGTTCTACTGGATTTCTTGCTGATTTTTCTCAGGACAGAAGTTTTTTTCCAAATTAGTGGTAAAAGATTAATTACTTTCAATAAAAATGACTTGTTATCTTTATTTAATAAAAATAATCTTTTCTATTGATTTATATTTTTCCACTATTAAAATTACGCAAAATTATCAAAAATTAGCGAAACATAAAAAACATATATTTTAATACAGTTGCTCAAAAAGTGGCGTATTGCAGGGACGTATAGCGTTCGGGATGTGGGGCATACTCGAGCTTTTTCTTTACCTTTTCTGAACTCGTGCGTTCTCTTTCCCAACTGTCCAAATAATGTCTATTAATAAGAAAAAACCAACCACGAAGTTTTTACTAAAAAAATTCATAGAAGTTTTTATGATCCATGCAAATATTTCCGAAAAGAAGCTACTAATTTGTTTCAATATCAGATTTAATGGTTTGATTCAATGAGTTAGGTTAGGTTTCATTTCATTTCATCTTCATTTCGTATCAACAAAAAAATTCTACTGGAGACTTGGCTGTATGGGCATAATTCCCTTTGCCTACCCAGAATGGGTGAAGAAAACAACTTTTACGGTTGGCGCTATTTTCCAAAAATGTTCCTTGTGAGTTTAGTTGTTTGTTGCAAAAAATGAGTAATTTCGACGATATTTTATTTGAATTAATACCACCGGAACTCAGTAAAATTGCACAAAATGCTTCGGAGAATATTTTACCGGAAAAGTCAAAAAGTCGCAACATATCTATTACATTCCACGTTATGGTTGATGTTTCGATGACAAAAGTATGCTAAAAATAAGGAACAACGTGGATATAAGTAAATACCCGAAACTAAATGCTTTCTTAAAACGACAATCAGACGTTTTTACAACTAAAAAGTCGAAAATAACATCGAATGACGTTGAAATGTTTTTGAACGAAGCTTCCGATGATCGTTATTTAGCCACAAAGGTAATTTATTAATAAATGCTTATATTTTTCTTTATTATTCAGTTTACGAAATCACAAAATTAATGTGCTTCATTTTTTCGCAACTGTATTAAAAATAGTTGTTAAGTACACGTGCGGAACCATCATTGCAACTTGTTCCGACTGTCAACCCTCACCTTCGGCTGCGCCTCGGCTCGGGTAGACATTTGTCGGTACTCTTTGCAATGACAGGCTTTCCGCACTCGTAATTAAATATACTATTTCATGCGTTATGGGACTGAAGAAAAATGAGATACTGGATATATGTCATCTTTTTTGTAAATTACGGAACATATTCATAAACTAGCTGCTCTTTTTATTTCCTTTTTTATATTCTGCTTTTCAAAGCAACGCAATTATTTTGTGATATTTTTCACCTTATTCCATAGTGATCGTATTATTTTCAAACGACTGGACCTATTGAAGGCATATTCACACAACATGTTTATACGTTTGTATGCTACGATCCAAAAGGTGGCGCTGTAGACAACTTATTAAAACTTACTTATTTTAATAACTTAACTACTTTACTTAGTTATTAAATGTATATGGACCAACATGACTTAAATTCACAATATAATATCTAAGTTTATTGCCAAAACACAAAATCAAAAAATCTGTACGCGATAGATGAGGCGATCTCACTGGCGATGTAATCTATTAATTAATACATTTTACATTTACCGAAAAAGGCAGAACATCTGCAAAACTAGCTAATTCATTATATAAAAATATAATCTTCTATAGTAAATAACTATACTATTCCACGACCCAATCTATGCCTAACATCAACTTACTTTGAAAACGATCGTAACTTACGAATTTATCTGACAACACACTTATCTCAGGATCATCGTAATGTGCTTAAACAAAAATGAGGAAGAGACGGTCGTGATTTGATAATATCTTATGTTCTCCTTACCAAAATAAAGCATGTACGAAAAGCTTTAACTTTCGTTGCTTTCATAATGCTTACTTTTTACAAACTATCACTACAGCCTATTACAAGTTCACTCCTGAACATAGATCTCAACTATAGATTACCACAAAATACGGCCCTGAGTCGCTTTCATCCGTCAACTACCTGCGTTTGATTTCCTCTACCCTTACTTAAATGTCATTATTATTGTGTAATATATTAGTATTTCAGGTACTTACAATAGTTTATGCATAATCCGTTCGCAATTAAAACCAAAATTACACATTATAACTTTTAAAGTTGGGCCTTTAATTTTTTTTACATTGACTTCAGAATGTTAATTTAAATATAAAAGAAATGTGACCAGACAAGACACCGTCATTCTTACACAAGTCTTGAAATTTTTTTTATCGGGCATCGGGACGGCAATAGAGCATTTGAAACAAATTGTACTAATTTCTTGCAGCCCAGATTTTCTTTTAAAACATAGATTGGTAAAATGTGTGCAATTATAAGTATGAATCAGAGATTCAATTTGAATAGTTTACGCGCCGGCAATCAATTGCGATAATAATTGTGATGTAATTGCATTGTTTTTCTATTTATCGCTTTATTTTCATCAAAGAAATTATGTAGTAAGTTAATTCGTTATAAGTTTTTAATTGCTTAAATCAAACAATATCCTTATATCATTCTATGGATTTGCAAAGAGGCGTAAGAGGGAAACTGTAACAGGGAATAAGCAGCAGAATTTTGTTGGTAATAATATAAAATAGTGAAAAACATCGGTTTCCAACTGAACCGTGGGAACTATGGCAATGTCCCCTCTATGGGGGAGTTGAACAGTAGACTTTTGATAGGCTGTGAAGATGATAACGATGGTGATCAAATTTAACGTATTTTAACAAATAACGGTAAGATATAGTACATGTAATTTCGAAGAAATCACTGCCAGATTTTTCTCACTATCAACATCAGCTCACATAGTCAGTCTAGGTAGTTTCCATCTGCTATATATTCGCTCGGACTTCACTGCTATTTATCGATCGTGACAAAACTTTTGCCTCATTATTATATTTATATTCCCCACGGAGAGACATAAAGTGCTTAATTTTTTTAAGTTGGCATCCCTAATATACGTATTTGAATTTCAGCATTATTTTCTTGAAATGTTTTATTGTTATATTGCTTTACAGTTTTTCAAATCACAAGTAAGCCTGAAAGTCATATCTTGGCTATTGCTTTAAATTCGTTTTCTATTTAAGCCGTTCAACTAATTAAAATAAGTACTCTCGTACGACTTAAAGTAATACACATGGAAATACACATTGAAATTTTACGAATGTTGCAACCTGAAAGAGTTTGTTACTAAACAGCTTTGCATTTCAATTACGGTTTTCAACTTTCACACACGCGTGAGTTAAAACTTATTAAGAAGGTACGTGTGAAAAACTAGATATTATATGTTAAAAAATTATTGTTCCTAAATTAGTTTATTTAATTATTTTAATGAAAAATCAAAATAAAAAAAATTGAAATATCTTAATTAAACTTATAAAACTGAAAAAATATAATTTTAATAATATTTATAAAATTGATATTTCGGCAAATGCATAGTAAAACCTTTATAATGATTGGAAAAGGATAAAGTTATAATTGTATTCGATATTAATTTAAAGTTTTTATACACTAGGAATTAACGTTTATAGTAATATTTTTCTTAAATAAAAATACCTTACCATTTCTGCTAACAATAAGGGGCGAAAGCACTAAGGGTCCAGATGCAAACAAACACAGCTCGGATGTGTTCTAAGTGACACAGTAAGATGCTTATATACCGTCTTCTTTACCTATGAACTTCGCGTAACCCATTGCGGTGCATCCCGTCAAGTCATCAAACAAATTTCAGTGGCACTTACATGCACAAACTACGAAACGCACATATCAACATGCAATTGAAAATATACTCATGGAAATAAAGTCGTGTTCAATCATTTATATAAATAAATATTATTAATAATATATTGTATAAATATTAAACGGCATTTTCGAATAATTTTGTAAATTATAATTTTATATATTTACAATTTTTGTCACTTGGGGAAACTTCATCTTCATTAATATAACTTTATTAAAAAAATGACGTAATACGAAAAAATACGTAATACGAAATTCACAAACGATGTCCAAAATATCGTAATCGCTTTTGAAGGATTATCATTTATCCGTTAACAATACCAATAAATCACCCTACTTTATAAAATGTATAAAAAACAACAAAGTTTGAGATAAATTCATGTGGTGAAATTATATTTAAAAAACAAAACCCAAATTGAGCTCAGCCATAACAAAATGGAAGTTTTCAATAATGTAACCCTTAGATACTTGATGACTCCAGTATAACATTTACTATTTCGAGTGTTATCCATTTTAACTTTGTATTGATAAATTAGAGAAAACTTATTTAAAATAACGACTTGAATTATTTATATCTATTAAGCTATATAAGTACAATAAACGGGAATTTTGAGAGAGTGAAAAAAGGTTCCTCATGTCATAATTGAGTCTAGAAATTATTATTTTAATTTATTTATATATTAGCTTATTTTCGTATAATACACCAAGCTCCCGAATGGTTTCTTCCACAAATTTTACATTGGATAATTCTGTAAATTACTAAAATTCACTCTTAATTATTCCCACAAATTTTAATATCATCGGCATACAAAAATATCATGAAATGGTCAAAACCTTATCGTTCGTATCTTATGATTATGACGTGAAATCGATTTAATTTTTTTTTCATAAACATAATTAAGTTTTACGACAAATACTACAAACGTTTAAGGGATATAGTGATATGACCTTAATAATACGTGAAATTGATAGATTATCAAGATATAATGAAGGCACATCTATCATACAAGAAAATGTTTACATTTTCCTATACTTATCGCAAAGTTTTGGGGTTAGAAATTTAAAAAATGGTTTGATGTGGATTTTTCGATGATATAATCACTTGTCCAACGATTATTTTATAGATTTGCGAAAAAAGCGATCTAGGTGCGACCCAAAAGGTCCACATGACTAACTTCCCAGTGAAACAGTAAAAAATATCATATGTTTTAATATTTTATGCAATTTTTCATTCGGCACAAAAAACGACTTGACCGATTTTGCTCAAAACTTAATGAGGTCGAAGTTATGTAATTATGCGTCAATATCGATCTTTGTTCTCGAGATACACGAGGTGAAAATTGAATCCGAACAAACATACATACGTACATGTGCACACACGGACATCCTCTTCAAAACCATACTATTTGACTCTAAAGACCTTGAAATGTGGAGATCATGTTAAAATGTCCAATTTGCCAAATCAGAGCCATTACAATAACTTTCCACTGGGAAGTTAACATACTGAGGTTGTCAGCCTCTGATACTGAGGTTGTCTGCAGGTCTGTCGCAATTTAAGCGTGGCAGCTTTGGCAAATATACATCCTATAATGCAATATATGGGAAAGGCCAATGTTTAGGGCCTAGGCTTTAAGTCTACCAAATGCCTAGTTATGCCTTTTGGTGGACTTAAAGGATGAATAAGTGTTAATTTTAAAGGGAGTTAACGTCAATTGAGCCTTAGCATGTTAGTTCAATTTATATATTATACATTAAGCCAATAATGAATTTTCATACACTGACATCAGTCAAAAATGTTGAAACGGCTATCAGCCCCAATCAACGACATAGAAACTATTAGTGCAACTCATTTCACGTTAATCAACATGGTAAGATGTTCAGTCGTTAGATTTGGTGATAGTAATCTTGAATCCATAGCATTTTAATTGACATTTAGGACGAAAATATGAAAATATTAAAACATAATTCAGTGGAAAAATAATTTATTTGCAAAACTGACTGACACACGGACATCCTCTTGAAAACCATACTATTCGACTCTAAAAACCTTGAAACGTGGAGATATGTAAAAATTTTCAATTTGCAAAATCGGACCCATTACAATAACTTCCCACTGGGAAGTTAAAAACAGTTAATTGATCAAACTATCGCATATATTCAAAATTACCGTTATTTCCGTATATAAAATAGTTTCATTTTTACTTAACTTAAGATTTGGTAGGTTGCACGTTTAAAATAAATTTAGTAGAGGTCAGATTTTTATCATGAAAACAAAAATGCATTACTCTTTGATAAACTACATTTGCACCTCAGATGTTTTAAGACGTTAAAAAGTAACATAATAATCAATCGGTAATTTTATTGGTATTATATGGTAATTTTAATTGCAGAACGAAGTTACTGATTTAAGCATTAGATAGCAATAAAGATCAGAGGTCTAATTATGAAATAGATTTGACGCATTGCATTAACTGTTGAACTCAGTGTGAATCCAGTTCTGCTCGTGGCATTTGCCTGGACTAATGAAATCCTTGCAATGGCATTAAGGTGAGTATATTAGAATGATAGACAAAGTACGTACCATGTATTGAATTATTACTTAGATGAAGAAATTGCTAGCTTTACATGTGTCTTGATGGTTCGAATTACATCACTCTCCTTCTCTTATACGTGTAAAGATTTTCATTTCGTTCTAAATCTCGCTCATTAGAAATTATCATTTTTTTATCTTGTAACGGTTATTTGGTTTTTAAAATATAATATAATAAGCTTTCAGTAATTTACTTTGCTACTATAGGGGTTTTAGTGGCATTTATTTGTTAAGCCCGGGATAGATGCAGAGGCATTGCTCTGATCGATAACTTCCAACCTGCTCTTATTCGATTACTAAAACAATTTATCAATTCTCTTGGTAATTAGTGAAAGTTTTAAAGTATTTAAAAAATTTAGGAATATATTTCAAAGTCTAGTCAGAGTCCACATCTCATATGTAAAATAAGTGGAAGGTTAATAAAATAATGGTTGAAGTATATTTTAAGTGTAGTAAGTTAATAAAAGATTTGACAGAAGCTTAAGTTTAGTAGTAATGATATTCAAACTGCAATAAAATTACTTTTATATTTATTTATTTTATTGTATGGACCATGTATTACAAGTGAACGAAATAGAAGCCTATGGCACTAATATTTTAATTTTGTTTTTATATTTTACATTAACATATTATGAAATTGATCTATCAATAAATAATACTAGGTAATTTTAAAATAAATACAAAAAAAAATCAGCTGGTATATATATATATATATATATATATATATATATATATATATATATATATATATATATATATATATATATATATATATATATATATATATATATATATATATATATAGTACCCGGTTGACCGAGCTTTGCTCGGTATTTTTCGCTCGATTTTTTTAATTCGTGTGTTTTGGAAATTATATTTAGATACAAATTACATACTGATGAATTATAAATAATATTTTTTGATCTTAGCGACATAACAGAAAAAACGGAACTGGTTATTTGAATAAAAAATCATGAGTGCAATTATTTTTATTTAAATTTTCGTGTTTTTAAAAAATACTAAAAAAAGGGCTCGAAAAAAATATATTTTCTCAAAAAAGAAAGAAACTTGAAAAAAAAAATAAAAAAGTCGGTCGGTCGGTCTGGGCTCGAACCGGGGTTTTACGATTTTGTGACCGCCCATTATACCAATAAGCTATTTATAATCATTACCAAACTGTCAAAAACTATATTGTAGCAGTTTTTAATTGCCTAAAAACACGGACAAAAAGACATTTTCTAAAAATAAATCTTAGCTAGATCGATTTATTATCCCCGAAACTCCCTGGACACTAAATTTTATGAAAATCGTTGGAGCCGTTTCCGAGATCCCGATTATATATATATATATATATATATATATATATATACATATATACAAGAATTGCTCGTTTAAAGGTATAGGATATAGAAAACTAGTTTATCCTAAAATCGGTTTTGGCCGGTAGCATCTATATTAAAAACTCGGAACAAAGGTTATTCAACTATTGAACAAAAATACTTTTTTATCGTTAATGTTATACGTATATTATGACAATGTCGGTTTGTAGAAAATATATAAATTTTTTGCTAGACCAGTTTTGACTCTTTAAAGGTTTTGCAGGGGTTAAATATCTGTCTAACCTGCCCAAAAAAGCCAAAAAAGCTATAAAAAGAGGACTTATCAGTTGTCTTTGTTCATTAGATATTGTCAGTAGTAGTTCATTGTCACAACAGTGATCGTTTACAAAGTATATATGGACTGTCTCAAAATTATCGGATATCTCTGTTATTCTTAGTGTATATTTTTTTTATTTTTAACCTAATTTTAAATATCATGTTATTAAAATACATGTACAATCAGGCCAAAAGTGCTATACGGGTGCTGCGAACTGGTATTATTATATTAATAAAAGCTAATAAATGCTATGAAAAACATTTTTTTCATATGAATTTTATAATAAGTATGTTCTATTAAGTGAAAACACGTCAATATGTTATTAATTTAACAATATGTATTAACTTCGCACTTATAGTGGACGAAAAGAAGTTTTTGTCGGCGTCTACCATATAATTACAGCACACGGTTCTTCACGGCAATGCTGAATAAGCATCTCTTGCTATATTTTTACAAGCATTTAATTAGGGTTTTACTATCACATGGATGAGGCCTATTTCTAGGAGTGAAATGTAAAAATTCTCATGATTATGATAATATGTGTGTGTAATTTTTTAAGGTCATTTACTTTTACTCTCAGTCTGTAGATAGCAAATCTAATGAGTATTAACGTTGCTTAGCTTGATGGAGGTATGACATGTTGAGATTATGTAACAAAGAAGCGCGCAGATTACTCAGGATACGTTATGAGGATAATTATGTGCTTCCAGATTCTTTAATGATTGCTTCTCATAGCTTAGCTGGCTGAGAGAAAAGCTAAGCTATGGGATTACGAAGCTGCGGGTTTGAATAACGCTCGGAGCAAGTTTTTGTGTGGCCTACAAATAATTGTTACGGTTCCTTTTTCAGTCCTTTCCGATCCGAGAATGACTCCACGAGAAAATTTTAGTATTGCCGTGGGGCATTATTATAAATAATGTTCTTTTTTTACCCAATTTCGTACATGTATTTTATCATCACGCTTGTAAGGCTTTCCGATTACGGCAACTCGCCCCTATTAAGAGAGGAGAGATGCGTTCATTACAGTCAGTTCACACCACCACATAAATTGCAACATTTTTACTATTTACAACAACGAACTATTTATAACTTAAATATGCAATCACTTAAAATAAAACTAACCATTAACAAATTTTTTTGAGGTGGACCATTGATACTATTCAGTGCTTGTTCAAATTTCAGTAATGAAATGGGTGATATCCAGAAGAATCCAATAAATTCCACACGTACTGGCTAAGTCAAACCTCAAGCTGAATAAGCTCAATAATGAAAAAAAACTTGATCACTGCGTTTTCAACAGTTGATGTCGAGTCAAATGACTTCTTCGAGCACTTCCATATGACGGAGTGGTAAACTGTGCGAAATCTAATAGCCTTTGGTTAGTGGCAAGAATTGTATTTCGATTGGGTGATGGGTGATGGTGATAGCACAGATGGTTAGCGTCTGTTGTCAGTTTCGCAGTACATGACCAATCCTTAGAAACGATAGGAGGCCTATATATATATATATATATATATATATATATATATATATATATATATATATATATATATATATATATATATATATATATATATGTGTGTGTGTGTGTGTAAGTATTTATAGCCTATATACGTCCTGCTGACATGGAGGGAAAATATTAAAAATATCGTTAATATCAAATTTCACTCAAAGGAAACATGCCCTTATTTTTCAAATTAAGAATTACCACATTTTAACATTTCTTTTATAGATGCCTGATAGTACAGTAAAAATAGAATTTAACTTTGCACTAAATTCCGATCCAATTTTTATTTTTTATACGATTTAGGATCACTTACTGAGCACAAAATCACAAAATGCTGACAGATCCAGGTGGCGCTTCAAGCGCCATCATGAAAGAACGTTTTCAGTCGATATCTCGGAAACTTTAAGACAAAAGTTATAGAAATCATTATTTTGGAGAATAAAATTTCGCATATTTTCATTCCAGTAAACTTTTTATAAAACTTACACAATTAACTTAAACATATTTTAATGAACCGGTTTTTCTATCGCGGACAATTACTCTTGAAATATTAGATTAATAAATAAAATGCATTTATCCATTTTCAAAGATTAGTTTATTCTCTACAACTTTTACTTCAAACTTTTTTTTCTAATGTCCATACTTTTTGAGTTATAGGACGTTTAAAGTTGGACTACCGGGCGTAAAGTTGAAAATTTCAAGATACGCATAGCTGAGCTTCGGCCGAGCTCGGTCATTAGTCTTGCTGACCATTTAATTAAGCAGTACACATTCTACTTATAAGGTTAGGAGGACCGTCTTGTTAAAATACGATATTCTCAACCTCTGGCAGATAGATAAATTTATTTCGTAGAAGGTTTAATATTTCTATTTATTTATAGTATTCAAGTGTCCTTCAAACACGTTCATCGTCACAACCATTTTGTGACCAACACCAAACATTATACCCAAATCTCACTTATGTAACTACTACTGCTAATAATGATTATAACGCGCATTATTATTCTTAAAATTTGCATTCCATTGTTGCCAAAAAAAATTTTATCAACCCATAATCATAACATACATATATTAAATCTGGAGAAAAGTTGTGTCTGTAATTCTAATTTTTTTTAAGAAAACAAGTCCAGGGGACTAAAAAAGGGTACTTAAGCCATATTAGTCGTTTTTAGAATTTTTGTCTGTCTGTGTATTAAAAACTCACGCAAAAACTACTGAATAGATTTCCATGATTTTTTTTGTGTAGGTAGTTAGGGACCCGGGGCTACTTATAGGCTACCTTTTATCCGATTACGGTAATTCAAAAAAAGAATATTATGTTTTCATTTTTCTTTAGAGTTAATTTTATAATAACTGCTTATTATCTCTTAGTCGTAAAATTGATTACGTAAGAGTCCTTTATTTGTAAACCGTATTTACAAATAAATACAGTTTAATATATTATGTTAACCGTTGAAATAGATAATAGCGCCATCTATGAAAAATTCAAAAATTACAATTAATACAGTAAGTAGGATTCTCTTACAGCGCCAATTCACAGCAATTACGGGAAATGAAAACTAATTAAAGTTGTTTTATTAAGTAGATATTTGTCTTTTTAAATGGTATATACTATATAAATATACAATGAACAATTACTATTATATTAGGAGTTGAGACCCTAGCTGTCCTTTAATAGTAATGTACCTGTTTTATTTTTTTTATGATATTTAAGATGTCACTGTTTTATTTTACCATTTTCCGTTAGATGTCATTGCTTAATGTCTACATCGCGTTGTTAAGATTTATTTTGAATGTAGTTAAGCTAAAATTTTACCCCTATACATCTATAATCCAAGCGTTAGTTTCTCCATTCAGCGTATTATGTATTATGTACGTACCAGTTCAATGGTTGGCAGTACACAGTAAACAAAGCATTTATGACAGCAAGCTGATAGCGTTCCCCTTTTTATCATTATTCCTTCTGTAACACTTGCCTTGAACTCAGTGTTTCCACTTTTAGGGATTTTTCCCTTTTTTAGGGAAAACTAAGTGAAATTGTACATGACTAGGGATTATTTTAATAAGACAGGGATTTAGGGAAATTCGGGGAAAATCAAAACTTATGATGGTAACCCTGTTGTAGTATGTACAAACTCTATGGTGCCACCGCCCGCGGTTTATTTTTGAAAGGGGAATCCCCCGTACTATTAATGAATGTAATCCGTCCAATTTTAATTTGTCATTTATAATATCAGTTCCGTTGATTTAGATGTAGTCGGAACTTAGTCATATTATGTATACCTACCAAGGCTTGCTTGATTTGATTAGTTTTGTTTCATTTACATACTGAACTCCGAATTGCACCTTGGAATATAAAAAAAAAATTTTTCTTTTCGATTAAATTGTAAGTAATTTAAAATGGAAGAAGATAATGAAACACCATCCTCTTCGACTTTAAAGTCAGCAAGTAAGGAAAGAAAATACGTGCAAAAATTTAAAACTTCTTGGCTGGAGCATCCTGATTTTAAGACTTGGCTGAAGAAATCTGATAAAGGTGAGACAAAAGCTTACTGTAAAATATGCGATTGTGATCTTGTATGTGGAATGTCCGAATTACTTAAACATAAAAACAGTGCTAAACACACCAAAAAGATGGCTGTTATTTCGCAATGTGGAAGAATGTCAACTTTTTTGAACAAAAATCAGACGCACGCTACTAATGTATTAAAAATGGAATTAAAAATGTGCGGCTTTCTTGCGAAACATGATCTACCAATTTCTTTAGTCGATGATTTGGTATCGCTGTTGCGAAACTTGTTTCCGGAATCGAAATGTTTAGATGACGTGCATCTAGGAAAACAAAAAGCAACAAATATTTTACGTCAAGTCACAGGAGCTACATATAAACAAGAAGTGATTGATATCATGAAGAATAGCTATTTTAATATAATAATAGATGAAACAACAGATCTGTCTGTGAAAAAACAGTTGGCTATTATTATAACATTTTTTAATAGTTTGACAAAAAAAGTAGAATACAGATTTTTTGATTTGATAGATATGATTGATGGAACGGCAAAAGGTATCCTCCAAACAATAAAAGGAAGTTTTTCAAAACATGAAGTACCTCTTGATCATGTCTTCGGACTTATATCAGATACGACGAACGTAATGATGGGAAAGCACAATTCAGTTCAGGCTTTACTAAAAACCGAAATTCCACATCTGGTCGTTATAGAGTGCTCATGCCATTTAATACATCTCGCCACATCATATGCCTCCCGTAAACTACCTAAAAATTTAGAAGATTTGTGCCGTAATATACCTGCATATTTTCATATGAGCCCTAAGCGAACAGAAGCACTCAAACAGTTTCAGGATTTTCTAAAAATTGACCAACATAAATTACTTTCTGCAGCAAATACAAGATGGTTGTCACTTCAAGCTTGTGTCGACAGGATATTAGAGCAGTATGATGCATTGAAATTATTTTTTACGGGGGCAGTTTTTGAGGATCCCTCTAATACAAATGATTCCATCTTGAACAGTCTTAACAACCCATTTAATAAAGCTTTATTACACTTCATGAGTTACGTCTTCTCTATAACTAACGATTTTAATACATTTTTTCAAACAAAATCACCACAATTATTTATACTGCCAGTGATGGTTCGGAAAATGTTGAACACTTTTTTGTGCAACTTTGTCAAAAAGGAGCACCTGAATCTGAGCTCGGATCTAAAGAGCCTTAAGCAAATTGACGTCACTAAAACAGAAATTCACCTCAATAATGATCATATATACGTTGGTATGGAAGCACATGCGATACTTGAAGATTTAAAGACAAAAGCCCCAATAGAAGAAGTGAACAAATTTTATGCTAGTTGTCGTGAATTTTATGTGGAAATAGTATTGCAAATCCAAAAGCGGTTCGACTTGAATGAGAAACTTTTCGACATATTGAAGTATGTGGATCCAAAAATAGCAAGAAATCTGGAGAAACAATCAGTGAAAGATGTTTTTGATAAATTTAACTTTTTAACGACAAAATGCAACATGCAAAAAGCAGATAACGAATGGAGAAATCAAGCTCTTATAGACTTAAAGCATTTTGGAGTTGAAAGCGAAGAAGAATTAAAAAACATGCCAGCTGACATTTATTGGAATAAGGTTCTAAGCATGAAAGATTATCATGGTAATTTCATTTACAAAAATCTTGAAGTAGTTATTTCAGTTTTACTAGCAGTTCCATCTTCAAATACTGAGGTAGAAAGATTATTTAGTATTCTAAAAAATGTAAAAACAGATAAAAGAAATAGACTTTCTAACGAAACTCTGAACGGCTTGTTTCACACAAAGTTCGGAATGCAAGCAAACAATTGCTCAATTTTAGAACCCAACAGTGCCATGATAAGTGCAGCAAAATATTACAAAAGTAATGATTCAGCTTCTAAATCTTCTGTCTGATCTGGTTTTTGGTGATTGATCTTTTGTTGATTTATTAATAAATATTCAAAATAATAAATTATTGTATAATTTCTCGAATAAAAATATGCTCCTTAAAAATAGGAATTTTTAAGATCGTTTAGGGAATTTTAGGGATAAATCCTAAAAAAAATAGGGACAAACCAAAATTGTAAGTGGAAACTCTGCTTGAACTTTGAAATAAATTGTTATCCATATTTACTGTCTGTCTACCAAGAATTGTAGAAAGATATTTACTTTTTATTTGTAATACTGTTACGTCTTCATCTACATCGCGGTGTCAAGATTTTTCGTGAGTTTTTCTAATGAGGCACTGTATTAAATCTTCGCAATACTATAATTTGTAGAGATGAGTCGTACTAGGTAAATTTCGTACTAGGTGCATCTAGTCCAATTCCGTATAAATACTCGATCCAAATACCTGTTCTACCTAGTCCGTAAAGTATCAATTACGCATAAAGTTTAGTATTGTTAGAATAGGAGTAGGATACGCTATAGTTTCAAGTACCATATTTTACGCGCGTACTGCTGATACGTGTGCAATAATGAATTCATACATCTTCCCTTCATACTTTACAAAATTATTATAATTATTATCGTAACTAAATTACGAGAATTAAGGTTATATGAGAAATAAATTAAGATAATTTACTTCAAATGCTACATAGTAATACTTCATATTTTGTAAAATTTGTTTTAAAAGATGTTTATCTTTGATTTATTTGAAAAACTCTAGAATGGGAGTACTCACCTATTGATTTTGTATGTCTTGATTTTAAGCTGCTATGGTTTATTTACTATTGCTATAATTCTATAATTGGTTTATGCAGCTCATACTAATGACGGAAGGGAGAATTTAAAGTGGATTATTTTCATTTATCTCTCACATAATCTTAATAGTAACGAGCCTAATTATAATATTTTTTTAGAATATTGTTTGCATTATTCTTATAAATAATATTAAAAAAAGAATTGTTCCGAAAAATAAAAAGTGAGTTTGTCAGTTCCGGCTCACGACTGAAGTTTACTCTTTACGAACGATTATAAAATATATTAAATGTGGGTAAATGAACGCATTTTTATACTACTGAAAGCATGCATGACACATTTACTTATATTAATTATTTAATGTATATTCATCAAAATATATTACATAATCATCGAAAAGTAAATTGTTTACGCTTCCAATACTATGTTATGTAGTCATGGAAACATGAAAACAGTGTCCACCGAGATCACATTCGCATGAGTCCGTACCGTATTTGACAATAGACACTCGCCTGCCTTGTACTCTTGTATAAGTATTTGGTTTAACTAGTCCAAGTCCCGACTAGTCTCGTACTAGTATTTGGTTGAACTAGTCCGAGTCCCGACTAGTCTTGAGTCTCGAGTATTGACAGACAAAGATAGAAAGACTACGGAACTACAGACTACAGACTACGGACTAGTTAAAAAAGGACAGAATATATTATTACACAACAAACACGAGTGCGCATCACGTTACCTTTATGTTCATTAAAATTTGGTTCAAATTCAAATGACTGACAATCTAATGATTTAGGCAAAGACGACCCGAGTTGAGCGCCTAGTAACTACAGTCTACGGCAACAAAATACGAGTACGACGCGTAGGCACAGTGAGACTAGATGGATCAAGTATTTTAAAAGTTGGAATAGGTGCAACCTAGTCTCGTTAAATACTTAGTCCCTGGATCTGTTCTAGTATATACGCTTCATCTCTAATAATTTTTGAAAATTGTTATAGTTGTAATATCAATATCAATATTTTGCGCTTAGTTTTCTACTCCTTGACCTTTCATTACCTACATCTTACGGATTTTCTGATAATTTCTTACGATACGGAATTAGTCGTTTGGATTTATTAAGGCTATATCAATATTTTTATTAATAATATTATTGTAGTATAGTATTATTAATGGTATTAGTGGTTTGGTTGTTAAATAAAATTACAAAAATGCCCTGAAAAAAGAAAAGTAGTCTTTCTCAATACGCTAGAAGTGCCAATAAGATGAGACAAATTCGGTCGCAAGAGACAAATGAAGACCGTGAACACCGTTTAGCTTACAGTAGAGAACAAACTGCGGAATCTGAGGCATCAGAGTCCAGTTTTCATAATGAAGCGCGCTTAAATACAGATCACTAACGCCACGCAATGTCTCGCGCTTCGGAAACTTTAACAAATTACTTATAGCGTTTAAAAATAGACCGTAAACGTCATGTCGAGTCTTACGCTTCAGAGACATTCACTCACTATTTCGACCGCTTGACAGCAGATCGAAAAAATCATGCAGAGTCTCGCGCTTCGGAGACGTTTTCGGATTATTCAGAACGGTTGACTGCAGACCGTGAACGTCACGCTGAGTCTCGCGCTTCAGAAATGTTTACCGAGTATTCAGAGCGGTTAACTGCAGACCATGAACGTCACGCTCAGTCTCACGCTTCGGAAATGTTTACGCAGTATTCAGAACGGTTGACTGCAGACCGGGAACGTTATGCGAGATCACATGCTTCGGTATCATTTAGTCAATATGAAGCGACGTTAGCAACAGATAGAGAAATCCGTTCGGTTAAAAGATCACTTGAAAAGCAGCAGGAGCATGACTTACGGTTAGAAGGGGGCAAGGGGGTGTTATGAAAATTTGCTTCAAAACCTTAACGAATTTTTGTCTTTACAGACGGAAAGAGTTCAAGCTATTTGGAGAAATGAGACAGAAGATGAACGTGCAAATTGGTTAGAAGCTGATCATATTCGTACTCTTATAAATCGTTCACCTACCGTAACTCCGCCGTGCCGCATGGTCGTTTGCCCCCTCTCATATAAAAAATGAATATTTTTTTCACATTGTTTACTTTTGAATTTCTAACACAATCCTTATGTCAGATTTCGCTATTTGTTTCTCTATGTCTCTGTACGTCGGGAAATAGTCGTTAAGGATCAGAAGAAATCGAAACAATTCAGGATCGGAAAATAAAATTGCATATTAATATCACCTTTCTGACTCTTTGTTTTGTATTTATTAAGTTTGAGTGTTTTGCCAGTCATTGTTTGCATTCATAAACCAGAAATGAATTAGGTAGTAGGTAGCGGACATTGCGTTTCCTTAAAATGTGCATAATAATATGGCTAACCCTTGCCCATCAAGTCATTCCAAATTCAAAATTTGATATATTTTAGCCGATTTCACGAAGTAGCTAAAGTACATGTAGGCTAAAAATTATCTGCCTGATTATAATAAACATATCATTATATTATACTCATTATATTATACATTATATATATACTCGGTTTGTAGATATAAAAGATTTGGAGAATAGATTACATGCGAACGAAGTCGCGGGCACAGCGAGTAAGTAGTATAAGAAGTTTGAATTGCGCGATATTTCTGTTCGAATATTTTGACACAATTCCAATCTTCTCTTACAGTCTCATTATATGTAGCATTTAAGACCATCATCCATTGAGTAACATTTGTATTTGACCTTTTTAGCACATTTAAGCAGTTTTACTATTTGAAGCGCTTGGATGACACAAAATATGACAAATATTAATATTTGTTGCTGTGGGTGTTATAATCGTACTGTGCAATTTGTGTTATAGTGTACTATTCGTAATAACAGCTTTCTAGACGGTATCTATCCGTATACTTTATGTCATACCACAGTAGAGTCAAAGTGAGAGACACTTTTGTGGTTTAAATTGTTTATGATAAGCCATTATGATTGTAAAGTAGCTGAAAAATAAACTTCAATAGCAAATAAAGAAAAATAACAACAGTTTACCGATTACAAACTAAAAGGTTCTATTTTTAAACTTCTCTCATCTAAAAAAAGGATATTTAGATATTAACCTTCTATATTTTTAGCTTACTATTAAAGATCATACATAAAGAAGAAATGTTTGGGCCACCCGATACCTAAAAAAGGCGACCATTGAAACCCATCCAACTACAGGTCTATCGCCATCACCTCCTTGTTCCCCAAAATAACGGAATCGGTACGTTGAGGATCACAGACTGATTAGTGACTGCCAATACGATTTTCGTCGGGGTAGATCAGCTGGTGATCTTCTGGTCTACCTGACTCGAGTAGTTAAGTTGTACCAGTTCTGGCTTACTGAGTCAGAAGTGGTACTGCGTTCGTCGACTCATGATCCAAAAAAAAAGTTTTGGCATGCTCTGATCACGAATCTACGGTTTTTGCGTAGGATGCACGGTTCCGGAGATGTGCAGATCAATTAACTAATATCTAATGATATTCAGTGACAGTGCCTCCACCGTTATTAGCGCCCCATTGTTCTTATCTATTTATCTATTGTTCTTTGAATACCGTCAATGTCTATTCTTCCTCGGCATGTGCGTCGACTTATCAGTGCTATTATACTTATTTGTTCCTAACTGCAACGCTAATCTGAATCATCAATAAAACACATTACCTAATTTTGTTACAATTTTTATTTACAAAATACAAAATCATATTACTTATTATCTATAAAATAGGAGCGAAATATCTCATCCACTAAAATATCGTTGTATAATTTTACATTGTATGTATCGTTGTTTCCCTGTAAACATACTCGTAAAACTATGCATTGAACATCCCTGAAACTTATATAGCAAATACATTAAGCAATATTCGCCTCGAACTGAAGTCCACTCATTCTGAATCCTATGAACATTCCAGTTCCATCTTTTACAATTCCTTTTTAAAAACTCTAGATGATATCGTACAGGTGATCGTCCATATGAATCAAAATATTGACTGACATCATTCGTATCGATATATAAAGCTACCCAATGTGACCCTGGTTTATCATCTGTATCCAAATTGCATATTAAATACGTTGGTACGTGGGTATACATGGGCAGTCTATTATCAGCATAAACATTATTTTTGAGACTGGGATGAATCTTTTTCAGATGTTGTTGTACATCTAGTGTATACATGATATTACTGCTATTAGTAGATTATTACAGTACCAATCTACTCAATGACTAACAAGGAATGAGGAATTATAGTGATTTCTAAATATTAAATTGCATTCTTTTGTGTTATACAAATCGTATTTGAGTCATTGATACATCGAACGAGACGCAACACGAAGGAATGTTGATATAAGCAACAGAACGTGAGATAAACTTGTTGACGCATTGTGTGAGTGCTCCATGCCGGAAGTGCAGTTCACACAGCGCTCAGTTCGCAAAGCACTCCTCTCCCTGGACATCCACAAGTCGAGTGGGCCTGACGGAATCCCCCCAATTGTGCTGAGGACGTGTGCTCCAGAGTTGGCACCGGTTTTAACGCGTCTTTTCCGGTACTCCTACTCCCTAGGCATAGTCCCAAAATCATGGAAGACGGATTTCGTCCACCCGATCCCTAAAAAAGGCGACCACTCAGACCCGTCCAACTACCGGCCAATCGCCATCACCTCCTTGTTCTCCAAAACAATGGAGTCCATTGTAAACTGCCAGCTCATGAAGTACCTTGAGGATCACCAGCTGATTAGTGACCGCCAATACAGTTTTCGCCGTGGTCGGTCAGCTGGTGATCTTCTGGTCTACCGCACTCACAGATGGGTGGAGGCAGTAGAGTTCAATGGGGAGGCATTGGCCGTTAGTTTGGACATTGCGAAGGCCTTCGATCGGGTTTGGCACAAAGCGCTTCTTTTGAAGATCCCTTCCTATGGGCTTCCCGAGAAATTGTGCGATTGGATCACCAGCTTTCTTGCAGATCGGAGCATCAAGGTCGTTGTAGACGGTGCAAGCTCCGATTGCAAGCCTATTAATGCTGGTGTTCCACAGGGCTGCGTGCTATCGCCAACGCTGTTTCTTCTGCATATCAATGATATGTTGCATACCCGTAACATTCATTGCTATGCGGATGACAGCACTGGTGATGCTCTTTACACCGGCCGAGCCAATATTTCTCGGGAAAACGTCTCCGAGTGCCGGGACAAACTTGTGTCTGAAGTCGAGTCTTTGCTGAACAGAGTCTCGGATTGGGGACGACTAAATCTAGTCCAGTTTAACCCCCAGAAGACACAAGTTTGCGCGTTAACCGCTAAAAAGAACCTTTGTCGTATCCCCTCAGTTTCAAGGCACTCCCCTTGTTGCCTCAGCCAGTATCGGAATCCTCGGCGTCGACATATCGAGTGACGTGCAGTTTCGTGGTCACTTGGAAGGGAAGGCCAAATTGGCCTCTAAAAAGCTCGGTGTGCTCAGCAGAGCGGGACAGTATTTCATGCCGGCACACCGCCTGCAACTTTACAAGGCGCAGGTTCGGCCGCACATGGAGTACTGTTCCCATCTCTGGGCTGGGGCTCCCCAGTACCAGCTCCTTCCACTTGACCGCATCCAGCGCAGAGCGGCTCGAATCGTCGACGACCGAGTGCTTTCGGATCGGCTCGATTCACTGGCGCTGCGAAGAGATGTTGCATCTCTTTGCGTATTTTATCGCATCTATCACAGGGAGTGCTCTGAGGAATTGTTCGGATTAATCCCAGCCGCCAAATTTCGTGAACGCACTACACGGCAAACGTCCCGATACCATCCACACCATCTGGATGCTTGGCGGTCCACCACTGTACGTTTCACTAGGAGTTTTCTTCCACGTACAACCTCTCTGTGAAATAGTTTACCACCGGCGATTTTTCCGGACCGATACGACCTGGGGACCTTCAAGAAAAGAGCTTACTCCTTTCTAAAGGGCCGGCAACGCATCCGCAATTCTCCTGGTGTTGCGGTTGATCATGGGCGGCGGTAGTCACTTAACATCAGGTGAGCCGCATGCTCGTTTGCCCCCTCTTCTCGATATAATTTACCTATTTAGTTATAATATATATATATCTAGTTATATAATATATTTTAAAAGCCTCGAGAAAAAAACTCAAATAAGATATTTAACACCACAAGTGTCACCAGATAACCCAAAATTCATTGAAGATGCCTACAGGGATGCAACTCTAGAGGCACATGGATATTTAATGGGAGATTTAAAACAGAATACCAATGATTTTTGTCGTATCAACACAAATGTCTTCCCATTTAATCGTATCTGTACAGTCTACGTCCCCACAAAAGAGTTTAAATACACCAAGAATCAAACAATTCAAATCATTGCTAAATGATGCATCGTCGACTCACAACGCATTAACATTTGCTAAACGCTTTGGTTACGCTTAAACCAAAATATCAAAAAGCATTACTTAAAACGTGTGATGAAGAAGAAATTAACTGTATTTGTGAGTGTATTCATAATGTTTTACAAGGAAAAGTACATCTTAAAGATCAAGATAAACAAAAATTGAATAAATACATAAATATACTCCGTAAACTAGTGCGTAAGTGTAAACATAAACTAAGAAAAAACATAATTATACAAAAAGGAGGGGCTTTCATATTAATAATATTAGGTGCAATATTGAGTGGATTAGTGAGTGGACTAGCCAGTTAACATGGAAAATGCTGAGAAAATGATACTTATCGAACCTGGATTGATTGAAAAATTAAAACAAGAAAATAAGGTTAATAGTAATTTATCTCGATTAGATATTGAAATGCAAAATATTATGAATAGTAAAACGGAAGACCGAAAGAAATGGATGTTATATTTACAAACACTGCAAAGATACCTTCATTTTACCGAAAAGGATCGTCAACCACTCAGATTACCAATTTGTTCTGACACATCTAATGAAGATTCAAATGAGTCTAAAATTGGGTTTAAAAATAAAGATAGAGATCTAAAAACTTCAGATGATGCTGAATCTTTGTTGGAGGAAAATCGATCCATTAAAAGTAAAAAAAAAGATGAAAATCCACTTTACATATCAGCTCATATACCTACTCAGTTTAATACCAAAAACTTATAATAAAAAGGACAGTTATTATTAAACTTAGTTGAAACAAGTAAAAGTAAAATGCATTGGGATAATGAAGGTAAAGTCATAATTGATAATGAAAAAAATCCTGGAAGTAATATTGTTGATTTAATAAATGATTCACTAAGACCCTTAAAAAGAAGTAATCCAGTAAGGTGGGATAGATTTGCTGAAGCATTAAAATATATTAAAGTACCACTAACTTATATTGGAAATCCAAAGAGATGTGCGTTTATTAACCAACTTCAAGCAAAAGATCTGAAAAAACCCTCTGAGATTGAAGTTCAAGAGTTTTCTACACCGAGCAGTAGAGATAAAAAGTCTACAACTAAAATACGTAAAAGGCTTGAGTGGGAATATAATGGACTCCGTACTAGGAGAAATTAACAGGATTTATTATGATCCATCTAATCCCACTGGTTTTGGTAGTATCGATAAATTATCAAAGGCCATGAAGGGTAAAATGAATAAAAAGCAAGTAAAGGAATGGTTAAAATCACAAGAAACATACACATTACATAATCCCATATATACTAGACGTCCCTAGATAGACGACGCATCGCTATGCGCAACGACGTCGCCCACAAAAGGTATGGGTGTGCGATGTCCACGGAAAAGCCGTATTGCTACGACAAACCCGCTTACCACCGGCACTAATATGTTGTTAACTAAAAACCGCACCAACGTAACGTAATAATGATTTTATATCATAGACCTTACTTCATAAGTGATTAATATGTAGGACTTCAGCCTAAGATACTACTATTGTAATGTTATTTCATCATAGAGACCTTCTATAGTAATGATTTTGTATAATAGACCTTACTTTCATAAGTCATTCATATGTAGGACTTGAACCCACGACCCCACTATTGTAATGCAAATTCATCTTAAAGACCTTCTATAGTATAGCTTTTGTATCCATAGACCCTACTTTCATAAGTCATTAATATATAGGACTTCAACCCACAACCCCACTATTGTAATGCAAATTCATCATAGAGACCTTCTATAGTATTGCTTTTGTAACATCATCATTCTCTAAACCATTTCCCATTATCTGGGGTCGGCGCAGTAAACCTTCTTGTTCCATTCCTCTCTATCAGCCGTCATTTCCATACTTACTCCTTTCATTCTCATATCACTCTTCACACAATCGATCCATCTTTTATTCGGCCTTCCTCTGCCCGTGTGTCCCACTGCAGTATTGCTTTTGTACCAGGCGGTCCCATAATGAACTGGCCTGATATAGTTCAACGCGACATGTCGCTACATGTTGTGTTGCATTAAATAGTACGTTTATCGTGCACTTAATATAAGAAACATGCATCGACATGAAATGCTTAGTCTTAGTTTAACAGGCATTTGAATAACGAGAGTTGCGTATTTTTCAAAATGTCGAAAACTAAAGTTTCTGTTTAAAGAACGTTTATCCCCTGCCCAAATAAAAGAACGATTGGATGGCGTGTATAAGGAGTCTGCCCCCTCCTATAGCACAGTGAAAAATTGGGTGAAAGAGTTTCGCCTCGGGAGAGAAACCGTCGAAGACTTTGGCCACGAAGGTCGACCTGCGGAAGTGCTCACTCCCGAAACGATTGCTCTTATCGAAGAGGAGGTTCTGAGTGACCGCCGATTGTAGATTAGAGAAATTGAAGCAAGGCTTGGGCTCTCTATGAGTACCGTTCATCGCGCGATCCATGAACATCTTCACACGAAAAAAGTGAGTGCAAGATGGGTACCGAAACTTCTTTCAGCGGTACAGAGACAGGAAAGAGTGCGCTGCGCTTCGGAGTTTTTGGATCTTTGTGGCGAAAATCCAAAGACTGTGATCGAGCGGCTAGTGACTGGTGATGAAACTATGATCTTGTATTATGATCCACAAAGCAAGCGCGAGTCAATGGAATGGCGTTATAAGGGTGAAAAGCCCCCTAGAAAGGCAAAGGTGCAACAATCGACTAAAAAACTGATGTGCACAATATTTTGGGATTTTCAAGGCATTTTGATGGTGGATTTTAAAGAACGTAATACAGTCGTGAACGGCGAATATTATGCTTCTTTAATATATAAATTACGAGACAAGATAAAGGAAAAACGAGGAGGCAAGCTGTCTAAAGGTGTCCTGTTGCTCCATGACAACGCCCCTGTTCATACCGCTGGTGTTTCGAAGGATGCAGTTCGTCAATGCGGGTTCACAGAAGTTCAACATCCACCTTACAGTCCAGACATGGCCCCGTCCGACTATTATTTATTTCCAAATTTAAAGCGGGACTTAAGAGGAAGAAAATTTTCAAGCGATGAAGAGTTGCAGGCGGCCGTCTTCAGTCATTTTGAGGATAAAAAATGTGATTATTTTTATAAAGGTTTAGAGATGTTGATTCACAGATGTCAGAAGTGTGTTAGTATTCATGGTGTTTATATTGAAAAATAAAAATGGTTTCGTTTCATTTCCTTCATTGGTTCATAGTTAGGCCAATTCATTATGGGACCGCCTACGTAACATTGAGTTTATTATCATAAGTCCCTAATATAGGACTAGTCATTGTGCTACAGTATTTCAAGCAGTCGGGCTCCCGACCACCCCATATATATACAACTACAGGTATGTATCTCCGGCAGCTCCTCCATGCAAGATAATCTATACATGAACACCTTCGATAACTTAGGAAAATTTTCTTTTATACATGAACTCCTTCCACAACTTAGA
Source organism: Parnassius smintheus behrii (assembly GCA_036936625.1). Taxonomy (NCBI): domain Eukaryota; kingdom Metazoa; phylum Arthropoda; class Insecta; order Lepidoptera; family Papilionidae; genus Parnassius; species Parnassius smintheus. The sequence continues at coordinate 29,264,101 of JAUPFT010000007.1, forward strand.
CAATTTTTAACAAATTTTCTAATTAGCTTATAAACGTTATTTATCTTTATTTTTATAATATTTTCGACTTTTATTTCTATTGTTTATCATGTTTTAAATATTTTTACAAGTTTTTATAATACATTTATTTATTTTAGAAGATAATATTTTTGCCTTTAATTTACTATGTTATTGGTCTAATGGCTAAAATGTTTTTATATTAACTTTATGCTTATTAATGTAATTTTATTGCTTAATATATATATATATATATATATATATATATATATATATATATATATATATATATATATACATATATATATATATATTTTTAGACTATTTTTGATGCCCCCTTTATATTGAATTTAATTATTAATAATAATATTGGGTCGTCACACTATCTTTGTACATTCAAGCAGATCTTTCAAAAGCGCAAGTTTATTTTTGCGTTAAGATAAGCCCAAAACACAGTCCAGGCGTCACTTTATAAAGTGACGGAACCGTGCATTTCGCTTACTGATAAGAAGCTGCCACTCGAGAATCTTTCTTTAATAATAATAATAATAATAATAATAATAATAATAATAATAATAATAATAAAACATTTATTCATTACCACCAATATAGTTACAGTGAGCAGTATATACAGAAATAACCAAAATTACAAAGCGTAGTAATGAATGGGCTCTAGCTCAGCATAAATGTTGCAGTTGCCTACAACGCTGTTATTCTGCCAGCGCCCAACAATTGAAGAGTACGCGCGCATCCCTGCTTATATTACATTTAACAACTGTTCATATAAGAGTACATGTCGTGTTTTCCTAAGTATTAGCGAGTGTTTTTTTTGCGAGTATTGCGACTATTACGAGTATTACGAGTATTACGAGTATTAGTATTACGAGTATTAGCCAGTTCAAATTAATAATTAAGAAATATATAATATAATATAAATTATCATAAATTTTTCCATAAAGTTTATATTATTAATAATTATTGCAACAATACAACTAATAGTAACTTAACAAAAAAGTATTAAATAATATTTATTTATTTTACTGAGCCTAACTTATTTGATCTTATAAATCTACTACCGCCTACTGGCAATGTTTATTTATTTTATTTATAAAACGGCCCTGTGATTTAGTAAGAATAATACGATTATGACAGTAATTGTTCGCTTAGTAAGTGACGTCTATAATTCTTTTTGAAACTGTTTTTACTTGTCATAGTGCGTAGAGGTGGTGGGAGATCATTCCAACACTTACTTGCCATAAACATAAAACTGCCCCGGAAAGCCGATGTTTTGTGTTTAGGGACGCAAAGAACTTTAGAGCATAGTCGAATTTTATATAAATGTTGGTCATTTCTCCAGTTAAGTTTTTTGTATGAATATTCTGGGTTCTTTGTATTTATTACGCCGAATAGCAAAGAAGCATAAAAAAGTTTGAGACGCCCCTGCATTTTTAACATTAAGACGACGAAGCATTAAGATATGACGTGACATGAGATCGTCTCGGTATGTAAAAACAATAGCGTGCACAAGCATTCCGTACCCTTTGGATTAATTTTTGAGATTTCTTAAGCAAACAAGGTCCGTAAATAGTTATACAATAATTTAATTTAGCTAAAACTAGAGTTTCACAAAGTTTTGCACGTAAATTAATTGTAATGAATTGTCTAAATTTGTATAGAACTTTTAACCTGTAAAAGCATGGGTCTTTCCCAAAATTTGTCGCGTTTTTAAGTAACCGTCCCGTTACCACTTTAGCCTACTGATCGTTGAGTATTGTCGGTGACTCTCGTTGTCATTGTTACGGATTGTATCACGTGGAGGATCTCTGACCATAGCTCGTTGAGTGATAGACTCGATGGGTGCAGGTGGCAGGTGACTCAAGATCGTGAGTTGCGGTATTCCTTGAGGAAAGCCTAGGTTCAATACACGTGAAAGGGTGTAATGATGATAATGACGACGACTTAATTCAAAATATTTTAAGTGCAGTGTGTATTATGAAAAAAACTCTAAGAATTTACTTTCTAAAATGTGCTATCCATACTTTTAGACTTATATTCTATAGCCATAATAAACTTTAAATGAAGAAATATTTAAAATCGGATTAATTACTTTTTATTTTTTTATTTAATATTCCTTATTGCACACCATACAAAAATTGCAGATTATATATATACAAAAGAAGTATGCAATGTAAATTTTGGATCTAAAATATTTTTATGCAGATCAGTTCCCATTTATTGACGATTGCTTAAAACAACTTTGACTTAGATCTTGCATAAATATTAACATAAGCAATCATGGTAGATCACACACGGTGACCGTTATTAGGTATAATGACTTAAATATTTACCTTACCTAACCATACGACATTAACTTTTTACATCAATTTAGGCATCATCTTATAAAATTGCTTAAAGTGTTGTGAAGTGTGAGTCCTGTATTTGGAGTAGATGCTCCTGATACATGTAGAAACATTACATACAAAATACATATTTTAATTATTTTATAAGTCATTATTGAGACCTAAATAAAAAAAATTATTATATATTTATTTAAGTTCGTAACATCTAAAGTGGAGACAAAATAAAGTATCCACTTTACTTAATCTTGAATTCATAATTGTACCTACGAATAGAACTCGCCCAATACTTAATTTCATATAATATTAAACTAAAAAAGCTTCAAAGTTTTCGGTGTTAACGAAATAAATTATTCCACTCTCAAAATTCCACCGCTCGACATGGGTTTGTCCCGTTGTGAAAGAGATTTGATTTAATTGCCATATTAAGTGGACTTGCGAACGCAGATCCAGGCATCTCGCACATTTAACATCTATTTTCATTTAGGTTTTCTTTTGTGTAAACGAAAAATTGTTAAAATAAATGGTATTTAATGATTAACTTAAATATTAATAGTACTACGTTAACATATCTTTTCAGGTCAGGTTTCTAGTTTTTAAATAAAACAACTGTTACTACGTGATAAATGTTTTTTAATTATGTTTTTAATAAAACATATCTTAAAAAGTAATATGTACAAACTATAAATTAAAGTACAAATTGAACATGATGCATCACCATTGTGAGTATGATGATGTATGTAACTCTTATATTACTGTGACTTAACATAAGCCTGACTTTTGCTACATATGTACCTATTTAGTTGTATTTCGTAGATATAGAATAGTATGTGAACTTCAAGCATAACTTTTGTCACATCTTGTGTTTACTCAAGATATTATCATAAAATTAATTTTTTGGAAACACTCGCTTAAATACATAACACAAACCAGTTTAGATAGGTCTCTCTTAGAATGTCTTTTGATTTTAATTTAGATTTAAATACCACACTAATTATTATCTACTGCTGATGGTAGAAACCTTGGTAGTCAAGAGCTGCCTTTTCTCCTTGCTGTTTTGCTGCTTCTGGGTTGTTGTTGGCCTCTAACGTATCGCGTTGCTGAAAATAAAAGTTTTTCCTTGGATTGATTCGAAATTATATTTTTTTTTAAATTATAATGTAGGTTTAACGAAAAATAAATTAGGTATAATAATTTTTTGATCGCTTAAACAAAGTCGAATCTGTTTTATCGACGGATATATAAAATAACATGTTACATTCCAGCTTGATATATAAATATAAACAAAAAAATACCTTATTAGCTTCAATGCCTGCGTAAATGAGATCAAGGCTTTTTTGAATTTCAGGGGATAACGGTGATGTGGTTGGTAGATGGTCACCCTTGACCCTGAAGCCAAGCTCGTCGGCGATGTATTCGATAGTAATTAATTGACCGTCGGGGGCTGTGTATGAGTATGAACCCTGTTGTACCAACACATTTTGATTTTCACCGACTGTTTTAAAGGAACCCTGTTCTTCGGCTTGGATGTGGTTACCAGTTTCGTAGCTGTAAATATAAAGAGGACATGGTAGTTTAATTGAAAAAAAGCGTTCATTAAATTATAAATTATTACATATAGAATGCACTAAGTTGTAAAAAAAGTAATCTCAGCGGTAGACTTTTAAACGTCTGTGACGATTTCACGTGGAATATAATCATTGCAGAGAATGATAATTGTCCGCCCTATTTAAACTTTATGGCTAGTACAATAAAGATTTAAAATAATTAAATTATATATATAAACATATATATACTACCAAACACTAGCTCGTGATTCCAGTTTCTGTAAGTAATTCATTCTTGTGGGAATGTGTACTATATTACAACAAAGTTCCAAAAAATATACGAAGTCTATCTATTACCAATTTTAAATATTTAAATAAACAAAATCTATGTAAAACGGGTTATTATAATATAAATGAATAAGTACATGATTAACGCCTGGGAACGAGGTGGTCGCTGCCATGCTGTTTCTAAAATAAATTTTGTAAATATTTTGTAACCATTCAAAATGTAAAATTTATTTAGAAAAGTACCGCTGGTACTTTCCAGGACAGAGATTTTTTTTCCGAATGAGTGATAAAGTAATAATGACTTTCATTACATGTAATATATCTGGAATAAATATTATTCTATTCTACTGCTGAGCATTATACTACGTTTCTAAATAATAATAAAAATGTTAATCATCTCATGTAAGTATAATTGATATAGCGACATGTCACAAATTATTATTTTATACCTAAACAATTTACGAGGTTACAGAACGGAAAATACTGTGACCTTTTTAAAGAAACGCAGAGAAGCTTTGTCCGCGTGGCATTACATTACGCTAAGTTCAACTTTAGGGCAGTAGTATAGGTTAATAGACATGTATTGTTTCATATCGGTATTTTCATACAATTAAATCATGTGTTACTCTAATTACATTTTAATTTAAAACTCTGTTGTATTAACCATGAAGGGTTACAAGGAGTAGAATTTTTGCCAATCAACCCATAGCTTGATGGAAAATAATGGCAGAAACCTTAAATATCTAAATACAATAATGAACAATATAGAACTATTAAAAACATATACCAGTCCATAATATTCAAATTAGATTTATTAATGTCATAAGTTAATTCGTATTAATGTACATGTTCTATTCGGTAGATATTTCAGTACCTACTAATCCTTTGATATCCACTTTATTTGGTGTTTTCCTAACCTCTGTCTAAAAATGTGTTTTCTTAGGTATTGGGTAACAATAGACAGAAATAAACTCTTATGGAGGGAGCAAGGATAAAATTTTTATAATAATAAAATTGCATTCAAATACTCACGAAGTCTTGTAGCTTCCATCGGTTCCCTGTTCTTTATCAAAACTAATGATAGGAATGAACGTGGTGGTTTCCAACTGTACTTTTGGTCTGAAATCTTCAATGGGCTTGAGTGGTCTATACTCTGATTGTTTGTATTCTGGTTGGTAGTTGTAGTTTTGTTCAGCTGTTTGTTGGTCGTTCAGTTCTGATTCTGGCTTCAACGATACTCTCCTTTGTGGGAGAGCAATCGTTAGTGCAAGCACTGCGGATAATGTTACCTGGAATTACGAAGGAAATAATTATTTTAATATCGTAATACTATATATACTGCTAACAGCCTACACTACTACATCATGAGTACTAAGAGACATAAGACAAAACTATCTGGAGCAGTATTTTTATCATTTACACGCTCTTGACTTTCATTGAAAAATATATTCATTTATTCTTCTTACATTTTTTTGTATCTTAAAATATCTGGCCCCGAATGTCAAACCGCATCAAGTTCACTCACAGTACTCATTTCGTTTAAATTTTTACATAAATTAATAACCACAATATATTCACACTTTGAATGAGCATTGCAGTGGAAACATACATGATCCATTTAAGTAAATATAAGTGTGCACTTTAATGTCATAGAAGTATTTGCTCGACCAATGTAGATATAAGTTCTCTAATATCTTTGGTAGCGATAGTTGCAGGGTCAAAGATGTAGGTTGCGATAACTAAAAATGAATATATATTTTTCTTTTTTAACCAATCGCGAGCCATCGATGGCACGCCACCAATCACAAAGTTCACTATGAAGTATTATATGACGAACGAACTCGAGTGATCCTAGTTACATCATGGAATACTATTGCTAATGATGCATACATAGTTCGTTTCATTATCATCATCATTACAGCCCTTCACGAGTGCACGCCTCCCCCAAGGAATGCATAGTTCGTTTTAGCGTAGCAAATTGCCAATTTCGTTGACACAATTGTATTTAAAAGTTCATTTGTGTTATATTTATGATTTTACAACACCAATATAAGTTATTTGTCATCTAATCTGCAACAACAGAAGTTATACTAATGTTACTTAAATATGAATAACGCGTATTACTGAAACTATTATGATGTATAATAATAAATGTCTCAATTTAAAACTCTTTATATATATTTTTGTAGTAAATAAAGAGTTTTTAGTCGATAGTATTTAGTACTATTATTTTCCCAATAATCACGTAGTCAAAATTATTTTACAGCACGTCTATTACCTAATTTAACATTTCTTTAGAAAAATTGCACGTTGATACATAAAGGTTTACCACCCTGCACTATATAATTCAAAGTTGTCAACCTAGTCTAAATAGTATCGTAAAATTACTTTACAGAAATTGCATCTTATAATCACACGTTAATGACGTTACTCATAAGAAAGAGCTTAATCATATTCATTATGTTGCAAGATAAGGTGGAGTAGATACAATGGGGTACCATAATTGTGAAACCGCATCATTCGACACGCGGCTTGGGCGAAAGTGAGCTCCGGTGAAACATGTATCGCCACTTACATGATCTCAGACGTATTGTTTTCAATTGAAATCGTCTCCGCTTAAGTTATGTTTTGTTGGCATTGAAAATCTCCGTTCAAGTAATGTTTCATTTTTAAGTAACAAAAATCATATATTACAAAACTACATATCGTTCGGCATATTCGTTCGACAGTAATTGTCATTGGATAAAATTTTCATTAAAAAGTATGCACGCGTTCAAGCAATTATTTTTCTATTTTAATTACAATACACATATCAGTAGTTTTCCGCTTTTCCGTTTCCTTTTTCAATGATTACAACGTGGTTATGTAGTCTCATAAATATACATTAGCATTAGCAGTACTTAACGCTTCGATTGTAAGCTCTCGTCCGAAACGTTGAACTGTTTAGCAGGTATTTTAAGTACTTTCAAGTGCTACTTTCGTAATCAATTTTGTCACGCATGTCTATCGATCTACATAATCTATCAAAATTACCTTTCCGTAAATTAAAGAACATCTTTATATAAAAAATACATTTAAATAAATAAGTAGTGTGTAAAGCGAAGATCTACTGAAACAATAGAACTTTTCTGCTAAAAATACTTAATTTTGAATTAAAAAGCAACTAACCTACATTACTTATTTTATTTTGAGTTATATAATTATTAACTTTATTATTTATAGGATACAGGCTAGAGCTTTCTGCGCACCACCTGCAGATAACATCGAAAAAATTCTGAGGCCAAAGACATCGTAACCTAGAAAGTAATGTTATGTAATTTGTCGACGCAATGAACAAGATCGTTTGTACCACAGTACTTTTTTTTAAAGTAAGTACTAGACTATACTAGAATTGAATCGTTGGTTCACAAATATTGATAGAAATAAGAAGCGTAATTAAACATAAATATCCACTATTATTTTGAAGATATAATCTTTAGGTGGTTGCAACTTTATTTAAAAAAATCTTTATTTGTTTGCAAACTTTATTTTTCTGTAAACATCAACGGATTGTAAGATAGAAGCCTAACTTGTTATGAGAATCAATAATTTTATATTTTGTACGATTGTTTGGTAAATAGTTACTAAATAAATTAATTAAATAATAAGTTTATTTATATTTAGGCCAACACCTTACCGTAAGCAAAATATCTAATTTTAATTTTGCTATATTTTTAATATTTAAATAATAAAAAAGTTAGTAATTTTAATTAGAATTAAAAAAAAAACCTACAATATATAAGAACAAGTTATTTTATTTAAATTGTAATTTACTCACAAAGAATGAATTAGTCATATTTTAGATGCATATTTTCAAGAATAATGTCAAAGTTTAACCGCCGACCCTATTTGACTCTGCATCTCGCAAGAAGTCATTGCGAAAATCCACAAATACATCGTTTTAATTTAATCACAGATATCTTATAACAAGCTCCCAATAGGGTCACTATTTTATATCTTCCACGTATATAGTCTCTTACATATTTTGAATCTGGAAAGTATGACTTATTATTACTATATATTACATAAATTCCATACTATTTGGAAAGCCCGTTTAACTATTAGTCTTTACTGAGTAGGGATTTTTTGACAAAAAAGCTTTTGAACTTACCAATAATTTCATTGCTATTTTTTGGGATGTAACGTGCGGCAGTGAAGCACGTGAAGTCTCTTCGAAACTGTGTCAGAGTGGCAAACGCTTTCTTATATACTTCACCCCTGCCACTTACTCCCTCTCTGCTCTGAGCCATCACTCTTATATATCCAATTCGCAACTACACTGGGTGAAAAGATGTTGACTTTTTTAACGTTTCAATATTTACACGTTAAATCGCAATGATAGCAAATAGAATGACACACTATTACGTACCCTTTCGTGGTTACATTAAAGTACCCTTTCGAAGTAGCACACAAGGACATGTTATTAATTTGTATTAACATCTAATTTAAATCTTTCTACTTAGTGTTTATGCAAGATTATGACTTTAAGAGACCGTTATCTACGCTATCTAAAGAGTTGCACATGAATAACAACTCCATGAATATATGAACATTAAGAGTCTACGATTGTTTTACACTTACAGTGTTTAATTACAGTGTGAGTATTTTTGATTTAAGTGAAATTTAAGTAATTGACGCTTACTGACTGTAAAACAAGTTCGTATTGATGTTGTACTATACATAAGAACTTACATAAGAAATGGGCGTTGTTTCAGCTTAACACTAAAGCAATGTGTTATTGTCAATTATCGTTTTAGCTTGTGTAATAATCTGAAAGGGTTTTCTTACATTACTACATTTAAATGACAATTCTTGGTAAATCATTAAAACGGATGTATTAAAACTAGTTCATACACTGAGTTCACTTCCTACCCCAATTAAATTATAATGAACTTAATGGTCTAGAACCTTGTCGATCGAATCGATCGATTGAAATCGTTTATTATCCATAGTTTATATAAAATTAAATTATTTTTGACGGAAAAAACAGTAGCAACTAAGAGCCAATTACATCGTTTTGTGCCAGCGAACAAATACACTTTTATTTTATTTTTTAACTATAACTAACATGAAGAACTAATTATCAGTCCACCATCAAACAAAGGAGTCAAATAATTTTCTATCATCTGTTTTTCCATCCGATTATAATATAGGTGTCTTCAATGCAAGAGTGAACAGGCTTTTGCAAAGTCAGTGAGATTTACTGTCTTCAGCCATATCACTTCAACTACCTGTAGCCACGTCGTACTAAAATCTGTTAAGTTATAACAGATTTTAGTACATAATTGAGTTTAGTTATGTTTGTCGGCTTTCTCGATTAATGTTTCTCGGTTAATAAAAGGTATCAAAGAAATGAATGTGGCAGCCGCACCTCAGGTACTTGTTTTATGTCTAAGGTTGAGGAGACATGCTAAGAGATGACTGTGACTCCACAATGTACGTCACGTACCCACGGCACAGCAATTCCACGCTACATTTAGTTATATCAATTCCTATATGACTGACGTGTAATTGCATACATAGGTTATTGTGTTAAATATGTGTGGCAAAACCAACCAAATAAACCCACCGCAGCCCTCGTTTACGTACAGTTAATTACGTTTGATATAATATTGTTCAACCTTTCTTGGGAAGGGAATGGGTCATCCAGACTAAAAATTTTACAAGGATTCTACTAAGTTCAGGAATATTTGAAGTCGCGGTTTTTGTAGCATCTTTCGAACCTGAGAGAAAATTTTCCGGAAATAATACGATTAATTTCTTCGAACTTTTTTAAAAGATTTAATTTATCTGTTACTGCAGACGATACAACGCATGAGCAAACATTTTGCCAGAAGTAACACGTTCTATGTAACAATTGTATGCCAATAGTAAAATCTGTAAACGGGGTGAAGCCATAATATGAATATCAACTCAATAAGTAAAATATATTTGTTATAGGTTTATAATCCTTTTAAAAAATCCTACCGTAAAGGTGGAATAGTGGTGGATTTTTTATTACAAAAAATATTGCCAAAGCATCTCGGTCTATATGCGCGTCGGTGAGTGTCCGAGTCGCAGGATCAACTACTCCCCCTTCGCAGTTACGTGCGATATCAAAGCACCGACCCTAACGCTGCTGTGTGTCGTCAATAATAGCCGTAAATCTAATATAATGAATCAGCTAGAACATGGCTCCAACTCAAAATACGTCGTTGAGTTCAATCTCTGTTCTGAGAAATTTATATAGTTATGTGGTAATTCAGCTAACGACTCTTCAGAAACACACATTTCGGTAGCCTCGCCAATAATTATGTCAAATATTTTTGGTTAATACCTCGAGGACATCCCGTAAACCAGGCAATTGTACTGGAGCCTTTACGTGTAGTGAGTATTGGTTTGATATAAATTAATTTTACTGAATCGTTCGAGTGGAGTCGAGTTCGAGGTAAACGGAGACTTCTTGTTATTTCATTTAAAGTAGGTACATCGGGGCCCTTACCATCCGCTCGAGCGTGTGTTCTACCTACTCGCGCAGCACGTACGCCAGGGAGCATTCCCGCATGAACACCGTCCACGCTCCCTCGCCAACATAAGTGCTCACTTGCCTGCCTCTGTGCTGCCCAAGCCCCTTCACAAACATATTTTTGAATCAGGACATAAAATTACGGTTACTAAAATCATTATATAAATTAAATCATATATAAATTATATTATTTAAATCGTAATACAGAAGCAATGATAATTAAATATTGATTTATGTTTGGCTAACCACGCTCGGTCCAGAAGGACAGTATTATAATCTCTAATTGTGTGTACGTTTGTTGTTTTGATTTAGTATTGATTTCACTTATAGTGAAACCATTACACCTATGATAAGTGTAAGCTAATTATACAAAAAATAACAAAATTATTAATTAATTGAGGTTTTTTTTCTAAATTTAAAAAAATTCTTAAAAAGTGACTATTAGTAGGTACTAATAATGAACTAGGTAAATTGTAAATAAAATTAAATCATAATTTACAGACCGTACTTAGGAATAAGTAGGTATTATACTTTCGGCCGTGGTCCGCCCAACGAGTTCATTCAACCTTGAATACATAAGTATTGTTTATCATAGACTATTTGCCTTGTGGTAGTTGCGTGAAAGAAACCATCTCCTCAACTCGTCCCACGGGTGTTACGATTGGCGACTATGAGATAAGTTAGAAAGACTTATTGCTTTCTGTAGTTATAAATGACTTGAATATTGAAATGTATAATTTTCTGATTTATTATTCTTGAACAAATAAACATTAAATTAATCTCTAATCTCATTTATTTCTACTGAAACGTTAGAAAATCGTCATCAAATTTGATGAATTTCCTTTTTTTTACCATTGCAAGCCAGCGCTAGCTACATTCCCACCAGAGTGGTGATGTAGCCTAAGATGGTGAAGCGCACTGACTTAACAAAAGTCTATTCAATCTTGCCTTGAAGACACCAACATAGTAATCGGATGGAAAGACAGATGCTGACAATCACTGCTGATGGTATTGTTGAATATCTTCTTCTTCTTCTTCACCAAAACGTACATTGCTGAATATGGGCTTCTCACGTTTAAGGCAAAACCTCCCCGGCTTTGCCTTAAGCAGCACATTTGGCTGGCGGATTGGTGATCATATATTCAGACGACTCGAATCTTTGCCGTAGCTTCCCATCACCGGGATTAGTATTTACGCTTGGCGCAAGACTGATGATTAAGCTGTTAACTACAGAAAGCAATGAGTATTTCTATCATATCTCATAGTCGCCAATTATAACACCCGTGGGACGAGTTGAGGAGATGGATTCTTTCACGCAACTACCACAGGGCAAATAGTCTATGTTAAACATAATCTTTTGGAATACCAAAAAGAGGTTAAAATTATAATTTTAAATAAAACAAAAGTTAAAACAAGTTAACGGTTTTTATTATGTTGTTTAAATTATGTTTTTAACAAAACATAAATTAAAATTACTATGTACAAAGTTATAAAATTATGTACAAATTAAATATTGGCATGCATTGTATGTTGCCCTCGTATGTTTGTACTTATTGTGACTTAAATAAGTTTGACTTTAGCTCCATACTAATTGTGTTGTAAACATAATATTATGTGAAATGTAATATTACGTTATAACGCTATTATTTGTTAGATTTGCTCTTTTTATTAAACGTAGCATAGATTTTCAAGTTTATCTTAGAATGTCTTTTGATTATGATTTACAGTAAAATCACACACATTTAAATCATACATTATAATCACACACTCTCTACTGCTCGTAGTAGAGACCTTTGTAGTCAAGAGCTGCTCTCTCTTCTTGCTGCTTGGCTGCTTCAGGGTTGTTCCTGGCCTCTATCTCAGCGCGTTCCTGTAAATGAAAGTTGTGCCTTATTCGTGAAATTTGAGTTACGCTATTATTTTCTTTTTGCTTGTTTTATACAACTAATTAGTACTGTAGAATATTTTACGCTCCCGTAGAGAATAACTCTTAGTAAAACAATAAAACAGTAAAATATTACTGTTTAACGAAAAAGAATTATAAATAAATAATGTATGTATATTAATAAGTTGATTAGTTAAACAAGATCATAGCTCTATATATCTACGAATTTTCAAAATTTCAAATCTAGTTTTTCACAAATGAAAATTAAGTTAGAATTATATATTTTACGAAATTTATTCAAAATTAAAGATTTACCTTATTGGCTTGAATGCCTGCGTAAATGAGATCAAGGCCTTTTTGAATTTCAGGTGATACTGGTGGTGGGGTTGGGATGTGATCACCCTTCACCCTGAAGCCAAGTTCGTCAGCGGTGTATTCGACGTTGATGACTTGACCGTCAGGAGCTGTGTAAGAATATGAACCTTGTTGTACCAACGCATCTTTGTCTTCTCCGACTGCCTTAAAGTAACCCTGTTCTTCGGCATAGATGTGGTTACCAGTTTCGTATCTGTAAATTATTTATGAGACTGGGTTAGTTTAATTTAGTAACAGGCGTTTATTAAGTTGTTCATGTACATAATATAATATGGGTACCTGTTGAAGTAAAACATATAAGTAACATAAAGCCATCTATAACTTATCAAATATGGATTATTTATTATACAAAAGATGTTCGACAAGTGAGAGTAAAAAGTGTTAGCATAATTTAAATTGAATGTCTTTAATACTTAAAGGTGTTCTTAGTATGGTAAATGCTATGAATATCAAAAAATATAGTTTTTAAAGTTGTATATTGGCATTAAAAAATTACGAAACGGAAAAAAACTTGTGATTTTTTTTAATTTGGACGCAGACAGTTTTGACATGAATTAGACTTACGAATTTAACTTCAAAATATTGCTGAGATTTTCAGATCAATGATATAGGAATTGCTTATTTTTATAGGTTTGTGCAAGCAATTATTATCCAGTGCATAATTATTATCTCTTAATATTTAAGATTATTCTGAAAAATATACCATTATAACTCTAGCTTCATTTCTACAGTATATTGGACAAGCTCTACTACGTACTATATAAGTTCTTAACTGAACATAAGGCCCGTATTTGATTCGGTAAAGCAACTGCAAAATTTTTGGCTAATTTTTGACTGCTCTTTTATTTTGATATATTATGGTCTATATGTACCGATGCTGAAACGTCTTCGCGACAAAATCTTAAACACAAAAAATTTTGTGAAGCTGTAATAGTAGAGAGGTACACACTTTTATTAGTTGGAAATATCTACTAACAAAATAACATTCAAATACTCACGAAGTCTTATAGCTTCCATCGCTTTCCTGTTCTTTATCAAAACTTATGATAGGAATAACTGTGGAGGTCTCTAAGTCTTGGTCTTTTGATCTGGAATCTTCAATGGGCTTGAGCGGTCTATACTCTGATTGTACGTATTCTGTTTGGTATTCATAAATTTCTTCATTTTTCTGTTGCTCGTTCAGTCCTGGCCTCAACGATACTCTCCTTTGTGGTAGAGCAATCGTAAGTGCGAGCACTGCGGATAATGTTACCTGGAATCACATATGAAGTATGTTCTTGTCAAATTATCAGAGTAACTACTAGCACAGTAAATCCAAAAATGGGAGTAAAATTCTTATAGCTTAAGTCCTTATACATATAACGTTTAACATGGTACAAAATTAGATAGCTATATTATTGTCACCTTCTTTCTTTTACAAGATTGTTGCTGTTTTTTCGTTCTATAGACATCTCTATCAGTGCCATTAAATAAATTCATTTAGTCTTTGACTTGTAAAGATTTTTATTAATCCGGTTCGTAATAATTATTTATATCAACGAAAGTTTATGAAAGCTTCATCTGACAACAAAAACGTAGTCGAGTCGGAATTTCGTACCACCGTTGTATAATTAAAACTATTTGTATTTGTTTAATTAACACTAGGTTTATGTTACGGAACGTACACAGAGGGCCTGGGCCAGGATGCCAGACGTGCACACAGTCCACCTGATGGAAAGTGGATGACCCATAGATATCTAGATTTATCCTCGATTAGGAATTGGAATGCAGATGCGTTGTCATCCTTGAGAACTAAAATGGAATGTCACTTTTCCAGTAACTAGGGTCATCCGTTTTTTACTTTTACCGTACGAATCATAACAACCTTAAGCTGCTATTTAACGTAGGTATTCTGTGAGATCGTGGTTCTAGCCCGGTCGAGCCAGCCCATTTGTACTACAGCCATATTGCTCTGCTGCAACGTGGCTCTACCACGTAAATTAGTGTCGTAATATAACAGTGTCGCGACCGCGGTCTGCCTTCTCTTTCGCCTCTAAACCACAACTAACCAATATTACTCGTTTTCCTCTCTGCTCCCTCAAGATATTATCCATCATTAATTCATTAACCTATCAAAAGTCCACTGCTAAACGTTGGTGGGGGGGGGATATTTGCCACAGTTGCCTACAATAGCAAATGGTTTGGCAACTGCAATTTTTATTATTCTGTGTTGGTATCCGAAATATACTGTTGCCTCTCACGTTTCATTTCTCTGTGTCGTCTTTTACGATACTCATGAGATGGGCTGGGGTCTTAGAGCTTATAAGTATAGATAATGATAGATAGAGGTCAAAAGTGAGCATATTTTTAATAAAATATTAATAATAACATAAATTTGGTAGGAGGTAGTGAGTTATTGTTTCGCCGCAGCTACGCAGGACTATCGAAATTCTGTCTTGGCTTCATGATTTAGAAATATTTCCATCCAGGCAGATAAAACTTTGTTCAATATCATCGTCGATAGTTTCATTTTCCGCTAAGCAAGTGATAAATTTATATAAATAAAAATCGATTGCCGCACGTGTGAAAGGTCATTACTTAGGATAGGCTCGACAGATTTTGGTGAACACTGTTGTCGAGATCTAGAAAAAAGTGGTGCGAAGCCGGGGCGTACGTTGGTCAGTACATAATATTGGGATTACAAATGGGATCTAACTCGCTCATATATCGTGTGTCTATCAAGACTTAATATTGATACCTTCCTAATAATAACTTTTTAAAGTTTGCGAAACGAATATTGAAAAAGTAATGTAATAACCATCATCACTTGATTTAGAAAACAATTTGCTTGATCTTTCAAATAATAGTACGTCTAGTCATATTTTTTAAAATATTTCTAGACATATAAAGTAATAAAAATAAATAAGCGACAATAACGACTATATCAATGTCGTTGCTTACATTGTAAACTAAATCACTATAGATTAAAGATATTATGTCTTGTAAAGTAACGTCATGCATAATACTATATAATATATATACTATATAATATAATATATAGGGACATAATTCATTTTTCTAGTAAATCAGAACATACGAGTGTACTTATTCTCATATTTGATATAAAAGATATAAAGAGACCAAAAATGACCACTAGACATTTCTATATCGTAATATTTATTCTAGTAATTACAAATTTGTCTTTACACATAAATATGTACCGAAGCCTAAATCACGCTTCTTAATCCATTGGTAACCCATGAATGAAAGACTAAGTCGAAATAGTATCGTACTGTACAAAAAATTGCATCAAACCAACAAATCAAGTCGCCAAAGTTGGTTAAAAAATATTATATACCATTTTATTTATCTCTAATAATATACAACAATTAATCAATATATTTAAAAATGAATACGAGGCGGCACTGAAAATTTCGGGAATCAAGGAAGTGACATAACATTACTATTTAAAAATGTATTTATTGCTTTTCAAAGTATTCTCCGTGAAATTTGACACATTTTTCCATACGATGGAACCAATCATTGAAGCAACCATTCCATTCGGAAGTTGGGGTCTCCAAAATGGCCGTTTTGTAGGCGTCCACAGCTTCTTCAGGTGATGAAAATCTCTGTCCACGCAATTTATTCTTTATTTTAGGGAAAGTATAGAAATCATTAGGGCTTAGGTCGGGGCTGTACGGCGGATGGTCTAATAATTCTTTGTTTTCTTGCTCTAAAAACTCTTTTGTTCTGTGTGCGGAGTGAGAACTCGCATTGTCGTGATGGATGATGATGCGGCGGTTGCAGTTCTCTTTACGGAGTTCAGAAACGACCTGTGGCAAACAAATGCTAGCATACCATTCTGCATTAACCGTTCTTTGTCCCTCAAGAGGAATATTCGTAACATGGCCGGTTTTGGAGACAAACGTGGCCACCATTTTTTTTGCAACACTCCGTGAACGAACAATTTTTGTTGGCTTTAACTCATTTTCGAACACCCAAACTCGTAACTGGTTTTTTGTTTCGGGTTCGTACGCGTATATCCAGGATTCGTCACCTGATACGATGTTGTATACAGCATTTGAGGGTCCTGCGTGGAATCTTTCGAGAGTTCTGACGCACCAAGTAACGCGAGCCGCTTTTCGCTCTTCACAGAGCGAATGCGGTATCCATCGGGAAAACCACTTTCTTACACCTAATTGTTCATGCAAGATTATTTGTATTTGACTCATGCCAATGTCTAAAGTTGCCTGAATTTCGCGGTATGTTACATGTCGATATTCCTCAATCAGCTTACGCACAGCATCAATGTTTTCTTGGGTGGCTGCAGTTTTTGGACGACCTTGATGGGGATCATCACTAAGCTTGACACGTCCACGTTGAAATTCAGCAAACCAGCGATAAATTGTGGTTTTGGATGGGGATTCATCACCAAATACAGAAATCATCCGGTCAACACACTGTTTTTATGTTAAACCACTTCGAAATTCATACTAAATCATCGCTCTTGAATTTTCTCGAGTCAATTCCATTTTCTCAACGACTAAACAAGTTTGACAAAACCTTGTGACAAGACCGAGAAACTTTTTTTTTAAATAAATGAATGGTATTCGATTTTTAAAACCAAGGAGTTTTCAATTAAAAAGATTTTTTAGAATTTTAATATGACAGGAACAGCGGAAATATTCCATTCCCGATACTTTCGGTGCAGCCTAGTATTAAGTAAAGCCGCGCTGTACAGAAACTGTAGAACACATCAAATAAAACAAACTTACTGCAGCATTAACGCATGTAATATTGACATGTTACACCACCAAAAATTCATAAAGTTTAATTTTAAGTTGTGCTGTAATGTGCGTACTACTGCAATTTCGTGTAATATATTAACATTAATGTTTGTTTGTTCGTATTTTAGATGCTACCATACCGTTCATTTGATTGCGATAAAACTGTGTTGACTTATTGCTTGCACTGGCACGAAGCTTATAGGCATAGTACAAGTACCGTACCGACAGTTTATTTGAAAGATATAGATCATTCAATTTCAATGGATGTATTTTCATTCCTAAGTAATAAATATAACTCTTCCAAATTAAAAACGATATTTTCACAATTATTATTTCTTTTCAGGTAGTAATGAATGAATGAACTTTATTGTTTATAAAATACAGGCTAGAGCTTTCCGCACACCATCTGAAGATAATATCGAAATATTTCTAAGGCCAAGGTATCATGACCTAGAAAGTAATGTTATGAAATTTGCATGATTTTTAAGTAGCTAATATACTAGAATAGATTTATTATACTAAAACAGAGGTCGCGAATGCTAATGTAATAAAAAGCATAATTAGAACGCAAATATCCATGTTAATTTGAGACCTTCATCGTTTATAATATAAACAAGGATATCGATGTTATGAAATTTGCAATTGGTCCTCACGAGGAACAAGATCGTTTATATAACAGCATGGTTTTGTAAGTAGGTAAAATACTAGAATATATTTAATAGTCTATATCGTCCGGAGTTCGCGAATGCTAAATGTAATAAAAAGCTTAGTTAAAACGCAAACAACCGTGTTAATTTTAAACCTTCATCGCTTATAATAAAAACAAGGCTTTCGCGGTTTTCATTTCATAAAATTTCTTTTATTTTTTTATGTGAAATATTTATGTTTTGTTTACATTAACGGATGCTAAGATCGAAACCAAGCTTATGTTGGAAATCGATGTTCATACATATTGTACGATTGTTTGATGAATAGATAATAAATTATAGCATTAATGAATAATCAATTTACAGGATAATATGTAGGTAATAAAAAATTAGAAAATTAAAGATTGTTTTTCATTCACGCAAATACTTTACAGCGAGCAAAACTTTTGAATTTGTGTCTAAATAAATAAATAAAATATCAGTATTATATTTATTTCTAAAGTTTTTAATTTTATTCATATGTTCTTTGAAGCTATTTTTATTTATTTAAAATTTTGCTTTTGCTTTTTATGTATTCAAATGAGAAAGGTATTTGTAATGTTAAATAAAATTAACTTATGCATTTATAACAAAAATGCATATAAGATGTAATATTATGTATAAAACATTTCATATATCATGTAAAATAACAAAGTAAAAGATTGTCAAATAAAAGTTTTACCTTATGAAATAAAAACGAATTAACTTACTATGAATCATGTAATTAGATGCAAATTTTCTAAAATAATGTTAAAGTTCAACAGTTGACCCTATTCGGCCTTGCATCTCGCAAGAAGTCATTGTGGAAATCCGCAAACATTAAACCAATATTTTGTTTATTATCTATCTCACGCATCTCGTATACAGCTTACAGTAGATTACTACCTAAAATCTTTCACGCGTCTCTTTCAAACATTGAGTCTGAAAGTTATGTGTGATGTACATACATTTCGTGATATTTAAAGAGGCTATTAAACTATTACCACGTTGTTATTAATTCACTTTCTTGTTCGTCTGTCTGTTTGGGTGAAATTTATTAAGTGACTTTAAACTACCTTCCCGATGAGCTATTAACTTGAAATTTTAAATATAGCTCGAATTCGGATGACAATGCATGAATATGATAAAAGTCCTATAATATTTTATTAATAAACTTTTAAAAAATTTCACTTGTTATATCTTATATGATTTAGGAAGTTTCATAAAAGCTTTTGAACTTACCAATATTTTCATCGTTGTTTTAAGGATCAGTCGCGCGATAGTGAAGCACGTGAAGTCTCTTCGAAACTGTATCAGAGTGATAGACGCTCACTTATATACTTCATCCCTGCCACTTACTCGCTCTCTGCTCTTAGCCATCACACTTTCGTACCCAATTAGCAGCTGCAACGTGCTGGGCCACAAGAGATGTCGAGTTTTTTTAAAGTTTCAATACTAACAAGCAAAATCGCAAGGATAGCAAAGCACACTATTACGAACGCTTTCGTAATAACATCTAATTCTTATCTTTCTTCTAAGTGTTAATGCAAGGTTGTTACTTTTGTGGAGGGTGTTATCTACGAAATCTTAAGAGGTGCACATGAATTACATCTCCAATTATATATGGACATTCAGATAATATAATTGTGTTGCGTCTATCATGTTTAGTTCCTGTTAGAGCTTATCAACAATCTACTACTAAACATACCCTAATGATTCTCACATATTTGCCATATTTGTCATATTTGTCACACTTGGCAAGCGGGTTGACTAGTGCCTTTTTTATTTTTAGTTTTTTTTTTTAACTAAGATGCAGCTTTTCATCTCTGAATGACTGAATAAATTAAATATACCTGCCTTATTGTATACTTATATACAAGAGAAAAAACAGCAAATTAAATAAAGGTAAAATTGATGGCCCTGTCGCTTAAAAGCAATCTCACTCAGGCAACCAAATTGTAGATAATATACTGAATGACAAGTTATTAGAAAATATACATGGAATTTTAACCTACATACTTACAATTATATTCATTTTATTTTTATTTTTTATAATAAGTAAATAAATTTCAATTACAAAAATATAGAAATACGTATACAAAAGCCTAAAGGAGTAAGTAAAATAAAAACCTTTTTTTGTTTCCTGCTGCCGCTTCCTACCGCGACAAATGAAGTAGAGGATATAGAAGATACGCTAAATTAGCTCCAGAGCGGTCCGTATTAGTAATGATGATGAATATCATCATTATAGCCCTTCACAAGTCCACTCTGAACTGAACATCTCTCTCCGACAAAGGAATGCCACAAAGCACGGTCCTGAGCCATCTACATCCATTGACTTTCAGCATGTCTTAGCTTGTCTTCACTCCATCTAGTGGGGTTCCGTCCCACACTTGTGCATCAGTTGTCGGTTCTTCGAGCTATATGGCCGGCCCATTTCCACTTTAACTTACTAATACATTGGGTGATGTCGGTTAGTCTGATTCTACTGCGGATATCCTTATTTCTGAGTTTATTACGCAGAGAAAACTCAAACATACCCCTCTTCATAGCTCGCTGTGCGACCTTGAGCTTTCTCATAAGGCCAGCGGTTTTTACCCTAGCGATCAATGAGACA
Organism: Parnassius smintheus behrii; assembly: GCA_036936625.1. Lineage (NCBI taxonomy): Eukaryota > Metazoa > Arthropoda > Insecta > Lepidoptera > Papilionidae > Parnassius > Parnassius smintheus. The sequence goes on from JAUPFT010000007.1 coordinate 29,285,142, forward strand.
TCACTGAACAGTTACCATGTAGTCGTCATAATGACGTTAATCTCATTTTTGTTGAACCGACGGGGCTGGACTAGGCCTACTTTCTGTGGGGCAGCTTCTGGAAGACCGAATCATGAAAGCAGAATGTATGAAATCGGCCATATGCTGGCCTTTTAGGTTCCGTTGCCCTATCCCGAATTTCCCTACCTTCAGCTTACCGTTCTCTCTTGTGCCTAGTTTTGTGTTGAAGTCTTCCATTAACACCGTATAGTTAGGTTTGTAGAAATGCATGCTCAGATACATCTTCAGCTCAGAGATATCCTCATAAAATTCCTTCATCTCCTCAACAGAATGTGCTGAGGTTGGTGAGTTAACCTGTATGATCTTCAGTTCAGTTTTAATTCAGTTTCGTGATTCTGAGTATAAGGTACACAACCCTCATCGACACACTCCCAATCTTTACAACGTTGTTAACGAGAGACTTGTGGACGATAAATCCAATACCTCCTTGGGACAGATGGTCGGGCTCCCGGTAATAGAACAAGTTGCCGGATTTGAGACTCACCATGTCGTGCTCGTCATGTCTGAGGTCCGATCTGACAATCCTATAATATCCCAGCGCAACTTGTCTATGTCTTCTTACAGCTCCAGGATTTTTCATCAGTACTCACGGTGCGTGCGTTAAATGTTGCTGGGTGGAATTAATTGAGGAGGCAACTGATCCTCCACCGATGATTCTTAGCACTCCTGCCCCGCCGTTACCACGGTACCAAAAACATGTTACTCGAAATTGCAATTTTAATTGCGAACCATGTCCTAAATGGCGAATGAAAAACATCATTAGGAACCTGCATGTCTGAATTGCGTGCCTGTTAAAAATATGAAAAGATTTGTGAAATCTGCTAATACGCATTGAGGCAGCACGTCGAACACTTTTTTTCCCTAACTAACTCTCGGAATTAAAAGGAAGCCTGTGTTCAACGGTAGGGCGTTTATGGACTGTTACACAAAATTCAGAGTGCATTCGTTGAATCTTCCCCGATCTTACTCATAAGGTGGGCATGTGTTTATATGTGGTACCGTAGCTATGAATAGCTGGGCCTATTATTTGTATCATTGCTCATGGTTCACTCATGGGCACGTGTTTTGTCACTTTTCACACACAGTTGCCACGCTTGACAAGCGAATTGGTAGCCGCAGTTTTTTTATTGTTATTTTTTATCAAAATCATGCTTCCATCTTCTGCCTGTGTTCCTCTCTGTCAGAGGGTACTACATATATATACATGTAGAATATAAATTTATTTGTAACATTAGCAATATATATATATATATATATATATATATATATATATATATATATATATATATATATATATATATATATTTCTGACGTTACAAATAAATTTCAATTTCATTTCAAATTAGAAACGGACCTTTGCATAATATAGAATTTTTAAAGGCAGGCAGAACTGCGAGAGCGGTTTTTCGTCCAATATTTTTATTAATTCGATTTGTGCCAAGTTGCAGATTAATGGATTACTTGCTCCTGTATTTTTTGATCAAATAATTGCGTGATATGAAGTTATTAGCCTTGACTATGCATAGACCGGACGACACTGACCCTTCGACCAGTGTGACACCATAATTCATAAGCCTGGACCGGACAAATGTGTCCTTTCAACCAGCCGCGCGGTACGGCCTGGTATGACATTATCTCTTCAATCATCTTCACATAAATCTAACCCTCAATATCTAACATTCATAAGCTTGAAGCGAACAAAGTTGTATTTTTAACCAGCCACGCAGCATGGCCCGGAACGACATTGTCCCTTCGCCTAGCTTAACACAAACCAAACCCTTAACCACAATTTCTGTTGAACACACAATATTCAGAGCAAACCTGCTATACTATATTACTATTATCTACACATTAAAATATGAAAAGCCACTAATTCTCTCAACTCATATCATGTTTACATTTAAATTAATTTATTTTATTCAATTTAGTTAAACATTTACCAAGTAGATCGCTAAACATTTCTAATTTTATGTAAATTATTTCGTATGAGTATAAAACTCATATTACTAATTTAGTTATAACTTGTTATTGAGGTAACTTGATTGTTTTAGGAATTTACTCGATGAGCATCATAATCGAAGACAGGTTTTAGACGTTGTTCCTTTAACTCTGGTTTCTTTACTAAGGCACATGCCATTTTAGTATAAAACCTAAGCTTGCTGAGACAATTAGCTGCACGATCTTGCAAAGCGATTTATACTACTTAGTTTACGACCAGCTGTTTTCCGCAACTCCACGTCTACGCGCGCATTTTGCATAAAATCTCCCCGAAGAAGTTCAACAGTCTTTTGATGTTGCGAGTAACTTCGGGGAGTGATCCCGGCGTGCCGGTATGTTTACGAGTGTATACCAGCAACACGTAGGAAACCGTTTTATCCTCCTCATACGTGCCGTACACAGGGAACATCTTAGTAAATAAATGTTTTTTTAATACAGTTGCTCAAAAAGTGGCGTATTGCAGGGACGTATAGCGCTCGGGATGTGGTATTGTTACATACTCGAGATTTTTCTTTACCTTTTCAGAAATCGTGCGTTCTATTTTCCAACTGTCAAAATAATGTCTATTAAAAACAAAAACTAACAACGAAGTTTTTACAAAAAAAATTCATAGAAGTTTTTATGATTCATGCCATTGAGCTATTATGTACTAAGTACTAGAGGTGACATTGCATTCAGCTACTGTGTTCCACTCAACTGCGGTGCATACACCGCACTTTAATCAGTCACTCGCTAGGCGCTTAGGCAAAGGGAACTATGCCCATGCAGCCAAGTCTTTATTGATAATCTCTCAAATTTTTATTGATATGAAATGAAAATTAAATTTAATGAGATGAAGTGAAATGAAACTTAACCTAACTAATTGAAGCAAATTATTAAATCTGATATTGAAACAAATTAGTAGCTTTTTTTAGAAATATTGGCATGAATCATTGAGCTATTATGTACTACGTACTAGAGGTGACATTGCATTCAGCTACTGTGTTCCACTCAACTGCGGTGCATACACCGCACTTTAATCAGTCACTCGCTAGGCGCTTAGGCAAAGGGAACTATGCCCATGCAGCCAAGTCTTTATTGATAATCTCTCAAATTTTTATTGGTATGAAATGAAAATTAAATTTAATGAGATGAAGTGAAACGAAACTTAACCTAACTAATTGAATCAAATTATTAAATCTGATATTGAAACAAATTAGTAGCTTTTTTTAGAAATATTGGCATGAATCATAAAAACTTCTATGAATTTTTTTTTAAAAGGAAAGTATATCATTTTTTTTAAAAGGGAAGTATACAGCTCAAGCAATCGGGATAGACAAATTTGGTAATATGCCAAAAGAAATAGATACGTTCCTTGGTCTGCCGGATGCTGAGTATTATACCACAGCTTCAGGAGGACCTCTGCTACATTATTGGCAGATTCAGGAGCCAATTTGACGTCCTTAAAGTGACTAGGAGGTTGAAAGTCGGACAAAGTTGCAGAAGGCTATATTGCTGATTCATTAAACAACAAACTAGAAACTGGGAAAAAACTATACAATCCATTAATGTCCAGTCCTTCTCCTTCACATGACGATACTGAAGAAAACGTTCGTCCATCTACCTTCGTTGATAATGGTAATTCATCAGATCCAGTTCCATCAACTAGCAAACGCCGTTGTATAACACCTTTGACAAATATACATGAACAATCATACGAAATTAATAATAGTTTGTCTCAAACAGTAAATATGCAACCTAAAACGTAGAAGCGACAGTAGCCTAATGGCAGGGCGCGGATTGCGAACTCAAAAGGTCGTGGGTTCGAATCCGCCATTTGACTACTGTCGTGAACCACTCATAACACAAGCATTTTCGAGCTTACCAGGAGTGGTTAAAATAAAAATAATTAGTAATGTTGATTAATAAGATTACTAATATTAAAAAAAAGTCCCCAGTTAGTATAAAAAACTGTACCAATTTAAATGTACGAGTCTCGTATATGTGAATTATAACTTTTATAATAAATAAATGATTAGTGAAAAGGAAAACAGTCAGGCCGTAAACTTTCGGGCTCTGAAACAGAAGGAAGGAATCGAGGCTTCTCTCGATCCGGCCTCCTATTACGCCTACGTTGGGTTCGGGAACAATGTATGTGATCTCCGCAACGGAGTAACACACAAGGGCGATAACCTCTTCCTTTTCAGAAAATAGGTTCAGGCGGGGATTACGGGTCTTCCGAAGTCGTCCCGGTCCCAACGCCTTAATTCTTCGATGTGGACTGTATAATTTTGAGGGATGAATTTCTTGGGAATAAAACAGCAATTATCTTCAAACCGTTCCGTGAGAGAGTAATCACTTTTCCCTATCACTTCCCTACACTTTTTCTTTCTTCTTCTTATTGACTGCTGGTTTGATTCCCGAACTAATCCCGAAGGACTCCCGAACGAATTGCAAGAAAACTCGTTTACTGAGCTACCCCTGAGCTATACGCGAAAGTGAGCCGCGCCATTTGCGCGCTCGCGCAACTTAATTACATCAATTTGTACTATCACTCTCTCACGGTTTTCTCAATTATTTATTTTGTATAAGACATACATTTATACAATTTACTTATAAAGATAGCACAAAAAATATCTTTACTACGATATACGTTACATTTTTATATCACAAAAAACCTTTTATTTATTTAACAAAACATGCATATTTTACTCATATTGAACAAGTTGAAATTTCTTAAATATTTAACATAGAAAGTTAAAACAATGTTTTCCACTTGAAATTATACATATCTTAACCAACACAACAGTTTAATTTACATTTTCTCTATACATTTCACAATTAAAACACTTTTAAATTTCTTATACAAAACTATCATTATTTCACTTATTTTCACATAAAAATAACACAGAATTCACCTTTTACACGTACAATCAATCTAAAATGTTTTACAAGTCATTACATACATAAATCGCTGAAATTGTAATTATTTAAATTTCACACATTTGGCCTCCTCAGTACAGGCTAGCGTGCGTCTATGAGCTCACACTATTTGAACAACTAACTTTTGCACGGCTATCGACTATCAGTAAAAATGGAAAGTTTAGTATACACTAACATCAACAATACTAGGCGAATAACTGCTTCTACACAATTCTCAAACTGTAGGAAACTATTTCTAATCAGATTCTTATCAGTTATCATGTTTCTTATCAGATAACATAGACAAAATATTTCATGAATCGATACATTGAAAATAGGCATTTGTTTTCATACAAAACATATCAAACTCACATAAGACAATACTTATGCAATTATTTTCCATTAATTCTACTTATGCACAGCGATTATCTCGACCGGGGAACCAATCCGGTCTCTAACTTTATTTTAATATTCCTTTAAATTAAGATCATTGGAAAGATGATTTCAACCGGGGAAAAAATCCGGTAACATAATTTATATCTTAAAAATTCCCTATATGAATTTATTAAGAGATATTACTAAGAAAACGATAAACTGTTCCGGCCTGGGAGTCGAACCCAAGACCTTCATATCATTAATTCGATATTTCTTTAAGATTCAACTAAGCATTTTCTTATTAGAATACTGTTGCTCTATAATTTGCTTTTTAGAAGCTATTCGTAATCGGTTAACTAATAAATTGAAATATTATTATAGGCGCGTCGCCAACAATCTCCCCTTCGTGCATCAGCACCATCATTTGGGAGGCGTCGCGGGTACCAGGACTATTATTCTGGATGTAGGTCTCCTCAAGATACCTGTGCTAGTAATGACGTCAACCACTCTGGTGTGACCGTCTGGTCCCGGTAGCGTCCTACTAATCTTGACTTTCGGCCACGTATTTCGTGGCAACGAATGATCTATTATCAAGACAATATCACCTTCTTTAGGTTCCATGAACTTTAAAGGTGGTTAATTGTGAGCTATTCTCTCCAGAGGATTATTTCCTTGTGGCACGTTCTGCGGTTTTGACCTGTATGTCCTGCACCACTGACAGTGATGTGACACACTTCGTACTACACGCAGGTTCAAGACATAAAATTTCTGGTTCACTTCATTCATCACCGTCTGGTGATTGGCATGTCCAAAATGATGATGAACTTGTCTAATCATCATTTTAACGATTTCGTGTTTACCGTCTAATGCGACTGGTTTTCTACTTTCCTCGGTCAAATTAGACTTGAAAGGTAAACGCCCATTTAAACGGAGTAAGTTATCTTCTCCTATTTCCATAGATAATTTACTTAAGCGTGAACTTCTTTCAACGCTTTGCCTGCTTTCAAGCATTTTATTTCCGAATGAAAACACTCGTCTTGAACGAACTTCCAAATTAATAATTCGGCTTTTTTCAAGAGCGCTATGTCCAACGCGCCATCGGGTCCTTTAACCGACTTTGCTAAAACTTCGTTGGAACACATAACCGACTTTTCGGCTGCGTGGTCGGGTTTTTTAACCGACTTTCTTAAACTCTTGAATTTTTCTACCGCTTGTAAGGTGCGTGTAGTTGCCCCAAGGAATTTCTTAAAGCTGCTAAATCGTCCGTAGTCGGGTAGACTTAACGGTTCTTGCTTTCTCAGCGCATTTACGCCTTTTGGCGATTTTTCTTCACCTGTTTCTAAGCTATTTATGGTGTCCACTTGTTTGGGCCATAAATCAGGACTTTTCCTGAGGAATTCAGGTCCTTGAAACCAGCGATGACTTACATAGAAGGTGGAAGGAAAACTTCTAGTGGCGTCGTCTGCCATGTTTTGTGACGTTGGAACCCATCGTGATTCACATGGCTTACTGTGATCTTCGATCTCAGCCAATCGATGAGCAACGAATGGTTTAAAAGCGCGAGGATCTGACTTAATCCACGCTAACACTGTACGTGAGTCCGTCCAAAATACTCTCTCGGATATCTCGTACTTGCTCTCTTTAATAACTGATGCAGCTAGCCGGCTGCCCATAAGAGCTGCTTGTAATTCAAGCCTTGGAATCGAAATTGGTTTCAGCGGCGCTACTCTTGCCTTTGCGGCGATCAGCGTAATCCGCCTCTGTCCTAGCTCGTCCGTGGTGACGTAATACACCGCGGCAGCGTATGCTTTTTCACTAGCATCCGTGAAGGTGTGTAACTCTCCCTTGCCGACGCCTTCAGCAACGGGTCTAGGTACTTCTAAATGACCTAATTTCTTCACTTCAGATATCCATTTACAAAATAACACGTGTAATTCGTGTGTAACTTCTTCATCCCAAGAGATGCCTGTCCTCCATACTTGCTGGATCAGCGACTTCCCTTGAATCGTTATGGGTGATGCGAGTCCCAAAGGATCGAAGACTGACATCACAGCGCTAGTTATCTCCCTCTTCGTAGGCGGTCGTAAACCTTCCATCAACTCTTCCGGTGTGTTACGAAGACTTATGGAGAAACTTATTATATCCCGTTTGATACTCCAAATCAAACCTAAAGTGCGCTCTGTGTGCTCTTTATCTCCCAGCGAAGCACTGTCGCTCTTATATTTATTTTCCATTTTACATAAAACTTCGGGTCGGTTGCTAGCCCATCCCCTCAGTTGGAAAGAAGCACGTTTATGTAATTCATACATATCGTTTACTATCCTTTCGGCCGTCGTCACGTCGGGAAATGCCTGTAGATAGTCATCCATATAAAAATTGCTTTCCGTAGTGGAAGCTGCTTCTGGATAGATATGTTCGTTGTCCTGCGCATTTCTATTCTTCACATACATAGCGATGCATGGTGATGATGCCGCTCCAAATATGAGTGACGTCATTCTATACTCTTCCGGTGGCGAGTCACGATTGTGCCGCCATAAGAATCGAAGACTATCCCTGTCTTCTTCCCGGATTTTCACTTGCAGGAACATTTCTTTAATGTCTGCCATCACTGCCACGCTTCCTTCTCTGAAACGTAGCAGAACTCCAAACAACGACTTCAATAAGTCCGGTCAGGTTAACAATGCATCATTAAGACAACGTTCGCCCGTCCTTGCGGCGGCGTCGAAAACTATCCTTATTTTCTTTTTCTGTGGGTGAGTCACTGCGAAGTGAGGAAGATACCACGTGCGTGGGGAAATGGAAATATGGTTCGCTTTCTCTGCGTAACCGTTAACGATGAGATTTTCAATTTGCTTCTCATATTCCTTTTTCAACTCGCTATTTTTGTCGAGCTTCTTTTCGATATTAAACAGGCGACTTTCAACCTGCGCTCTATTCGACGGCATGCACTCGTTATCTGTGCGCCATAACAAAGCAGTCTCGTACCTATTATTAGGTATACGACGTACCGTTTTGCTCAAAATATTTAAAGCTCGTTCTTCTGGGTCGTTTACGGGCTTTCTCGCAGACACTCATAGCGATTCCAAACTAAAATAATCTTTGATTAACTTATCCATGTCCTCCTTCTTGGTGGAAATGTGGTTAACAATCTTGATTGGTTTGATGCCACCCGATATGTGACCATGTAAAACGCATCCAAGTTTGGTGAGCGATGCTACAGGTAGGTTCTTACCTCCTGAAATTAATTCACGAGTAACTATGAGATGCCAATTGTCCTGGCCAATTAATATGGTAGGTCTGGACATCTCATACATCAACTCGTCCTTAATCGGTTTCAAATGAGAACACCGTTGCAATAATTCTCGGCTTACTCACTGACTGTCGTCGTTAATTCGCTTACCTCCTACGGCTTCAATACGTAATTCTTCTTTACGTCCGCGAGGCGCTAACTTCTGGGCCATCCACTCCTCTATGAGTGTCATGGTCGATCCCTCATCCAGAAGAGCTGTTGTCTTGACCTTTCCTCTAGGTCCATACAACTCGACCGGTATAATCTTTAAGTATGCACATGCTAGTGCATTTACTGTACTAACAGTTGTAATTTGAGCCTCTTTACCCCCCTCGTCCCCTTGCGGCGAGGTATTTTCAATGGGGTATCAGTGTAGCATTCGATGATGTGACATTCTACATCCCTCTACACCACATTTTTTCGCTCTGCACTCTAACCTCCTATGGTTAGGTGACAAACATTGGAAACATACTTTCGCTTTTTTAACCGCGTCCCATTTCTCGCAATTATTCATGTCCTTAAACTTGTAACAGCTCACTATAGAGTGTTCCTTGTTGCATATAATACACTTATGTGTTACCCGACTTACAGGCTTATCCTGGGTTATCATAACCACTTGTCGGTTGTGCCCTTTATTATTTCGGCGTTCTAGACGCTCGCTCGTAATACTTCGGCGCTCATAGCGCTCGCTCTTGGCACGGTTGCGTACACACTCCTTTGCAGTGTGTACAGCTTGCTTCCTGAATTCAGGACGCTTCCGCTTTTCAGGCACATTTTCATTGCTTAAGGATGTTCCAAATTGTTCACTCAATAAATTTAAAAACTTAGCCATCTTCTGTAACTCTGGCTCCAAAGGATGCTGAGCTCGATATTCAAACCATTTAAATTTAATCATAGTTCCGAGCTTCTCTACTATACGGCTCACTAACTCCGGTGAGTATAAATACTGTGGTTGATTCAATGCTTGTATTGTGGCAACCACGTTCGTAATACGACTTGCAAAAGATCCTATATTCCGGCAATCTTCTGCCAATCTTGGCATACGTCTTACATTCTCGATTTCGGCTAGAATGAGCGTCTCAACCCTACCGAATCTTCTTTCGAGAGCGTTCATTATTTCTTCAGGTTCACACAAAGTAAACAACAATGACTTAACCGCTTCCTTAGCGGTGCCCTTTAATGCCCTCCTAAGGCGTGCGACATTCTGCATCCCTGAAAATTGGCTTCTTGTGTCTTCAAACACCGTTTTGAAAACTATCCATTCACCCGGATCTCCATCGAACACCGGTAATTCCTGGAGGAAATGAAGCTGGGAAGACTTATCTTTACCCGCTATCTTTATTGCACTCACAATCGCTTCGGTCAATTCTGACACCTCACTCGCGTGTGTTTTCTGTGCATTTCCTTGGTTGCGCTCGATCTCCGCCCCTTTGCGGCGTGATCCTTTACACGCTTCCTTATCAGTAATATCGGGTTGCGTTACACTAACCGGCGCGCTCATTATGGTCTGTTGAACCCAACTCCTTACGAAAGGTTCCACCTGAGTATTCCGCTCCTCATCATCCTCACTCGAGTCGATCTCCTCTTCTCGGTTGAGTCGTGCCAACTCCAATTGAGACTTGGCTAAGGCAGCAGCTGCCTGTGCTCGTTCGAGCTCTGAGCGTTCGAATTTAATCCGCGCCTCTAATTCGGCTTTCAGCCTCGCCGATCGCGATGACCTACTACCTCTCTGTGACCCTTTATCACTAGTGTGCCCGATTACTGTCCTTGACGATGCCGCTTCTTCGGTCCTTTGACCTACTTTTTCGACTAACGTTTCACTCCTGGATATAACGGATTGTTGTGCGGTGCTGGCCTGCGTACCACTGGTGTCCGTCCTGTTGCTTGTCGTTGCCATGGACGTCCCTGAGTCCCACGTGCATGTGGACGTATCGGTGATGGCTCCAGTTGAAGGAGTTGCCCCACTCGAAGCAGTAGCTGTGGTCGCTCCAGATGATTCCGCCTCTTTAGCTTTTCTTGAGAGCCCTGTTCTTGTGCTGCTTCCTTCACTCCTCTCTGTCTGGTCTTGTGCCTTCTTCATCTTCCAGGAAGGTGATTGTTGGCCTACAGTCCCTAACTGTCCCTACGGTCCCTACAACCCCTTACCTACAACCTTTCTACACCCCAACCTTACCCCACTACCCCTCCCCCCCCCCTTTATCTCCCAACCTTACTACCACCTTACTACCACCCTAACAGCCCTATCAGCCCTATCAATCCTGAACGGGGCCTACCGTGGTGAGCCGTCCAGGGATGGAGGCGTGCAGGAATGGAATGGAGGAAAGGTTTAGGAACTGTTCCGCCAAGGAATATGACGAAACAGTCGAGCGGTAGTGCAAGCGCAGTCTCGCTCGAGAGAGCTGCTCCACCCGAAGGTGTTGTGCCAGAGCCCAACCGTTTGGCACCGTTAGGTGGTCGGGATGTATGCTGCGCTTCGTAGCCCAGTTGCCGGTGACGCCTCGTCCAAGCGCCCTCCTCCGGCCGCGATGCAGTCAGGTGCCCACGAGCATCCTCGCCTGGCAGCAGCAGCGGTGGATGCTTCCTCTTGCACCCTCTGATGACCCGACAGGAAATGCCGGACACGGTCGTCCGACAGGAAATGCCGAGCACGCTTGCCCGACAGGAAAAATGCCAAGCCCTGCTTGGCCATGATGAGTGCCTTCACAAGACACCTGCGCCTGGCTGCGATACGTGCCCCATGCGAGCACACGCCCCAAGCCGCAATCCCGGTTTTCTTTCTTCCGGTAGTTCCAGGTCCAATCCTTCTGCGCTGACCTGGTCTTCTGGCCTTTGGTCCTGTTGCTTCAGCTCAAACCTCCAGCTTCCTTCGGTTGCTGATCTTCACTCGGCTCCGAAGGTCTTCTTTCTCCACAACCAGCAGTCCACAGCTGGTTCCTTGATCCTGACTGCGAAGGACCAATTGAAAAGGAACCCAGTCAGGCCGTAAACTTTCGGGCTCTGAAACAGAAGGGAGGAATCGAGGCTTCTCTCGATCCGGCCTCCTATCACGCCTACGTTGGGTTCGGGAACAACGTATGTGATCTCCGCAACGGAGTAACACACAAGGGCGATAACCTCTTCCTTTTCAGAAAATAGGTTCAGGCGGGGATTACGGGTCTTCCGAAGTCGTCCCGGTCCCAACGCCTTAATTCTTCGATGTGGACTGTATAATTTTGAGGGATGAATTTCTTGGGAATAAAACAGCAATTATCTTCAAACCGTTCCGTGAGAGAGTAATCACTTTTCCCTATCACTTCCCTACACTTTTTCTTTCTTCTTCTTATTGACTGCTGGTTTGATTCCCGAACTAATCCCGAAGGACTCCCGAACGAATTGCAAGAAAACTCGTTTACTGAGCTACCCCTGAGCTATACGCGAAAGTGAGCCGCGCCATTTGCGCGCTCGCGCAACTTAATTACATCAATTTGTACTATCACTCTCTGAAGGTTTTCTCAATTATTTATTTTGTATAAGACATACATTTATACAATTTACTTATAAAGATAGCACAAAAAATATCTTTACTACGATATACGTTACATTTTATATCACAAAAAAACCTTTTATTTATTTAACAAAACATGCATATTTTACTCATATTGAATAAGTTGAAATTTCTTAAATATTTAACATAGAAAGTTGAAACAATGTTTTCCACTTGAAATTATACATATCTTAACCAACACAACAGTTTAATTTACATTTTCTCTATGCATTTCACAATTAAAACACTTTTAAATTTCTTATACAAAACTATCATTATTTCACTTATTCACTGGAATTTTCACATAAAAATAACACTGAATTCACCTTTTACACGTACAATCAATCTAAAATGTTTAACAAGTCATTACATACATAAATCGCTGAAATTGCAAATTTTTAAATTTCACACATTTGGCCTCCTAAGTATGGGCTAGCGTGCGTCTATGAGCTCACACTATTTGAACAACTAACTTTTGTACGGCTATCGACTATCAGTAAAAATTACTATATATATAACTGCTTCTACATAATTCTCAAACTGTAGGAAACTATTTCTAATCAGATTCTTATCAGTTATCATGTTTCTTATCAGATAACATAGACAAAATATTTCATGAATCGATACATTGAAAATAGGCATTTGTTTTCGTACAAAACATATCAAACTCACATAAGACAATACTTATGCAATTATTTTCCATTAATTCTACTTATGCACAGCGATTATCTCGACCGGGGAACCAATCCGGTCTCTAACTTTATTTTAATATTCCTTTAAATTAAGATCATTGGAAAGATGATTTCAACCGCGGAACAAATCCGGTAACATAATTTATATCTAAAAACTTCCCTATATGAATTTATTAAGAGATATTACTAAGAAAACGATAATTTGTTCCGGCCTGGGAGTCGAACCCAAGACCTTCATATCATTAATTCGATATTTCTTTAAGATTCAACTAAGCATTTTCTTATTAGAATACTGTTGCTCGATAATTTGCTTTTTAGAAGCTATTCGTAATCGGTTAACTAATAAATTGAAATATTCTTATAGGCGCGTCGCCAACAATTAGTTAGTTGAGTTTATTGTGTTTTTATTATTTTATTAAATATTTAATACTACTGAACAACTATTAATTAAATATTTAATTAATAGTTGTTCAGTACACGTGCGGAACCGTCATTGCAACTTGTTCCGACTGTCATCCCCCACCTTCGGCTGCGCCTCGGCTCGGGTAGACATTTGTCGGAACTCTTTGCAATGACAGGCTTTCCGCACTCGTAATGAAATATTCTATTTAAAGAAGCCATGTCCAGTAATAGCACTTGTTGCTAACCTGATCTGTGACTTGTTCAATTTCATTAAGACTTTTTTTGTACAAGCAGCTATGCAGATCTAGAAAGACCAGTATCACTGCGACCTAAAAGATATATTGTGATCGCTATTGTGGCTATAGTTCACTGCTAAGCCCTATCTTCAATGAGAATGATGATATACATTCAATGAATATAAGGAGTTGCTTAGCTGTGAGCAATTTTATTTCCTCCACATAATAACAAGTACATAATAACAAGAAATACATAAGACCTTAGTTATAGGACTGTTAATTTTTGGCAGAGCCTCCATAGCTTGCCTACAGTGCAGTGGATTTTTCCAAATCAGAATGTGTTTATTATTAAACATTTTTACGTACCAGTGAACGACCGTTACCAAAAGGGATTGGTATGATCAGTTCCGATTCTACAACAGCCATGGCAGATCTTGTACTGGCCAGTTCTTCTGCTGCATCATTGTTCATGTATCCAATGTGTCCCTTGATCCCTTGCAGAGTTATATTTTTGTGTTTATTCCAGTTTGGTTTACTGTCCAAGGTAAGAAGGAAGTATTTTACCTCAGAGAATAACTGGAGTTTTGTGCTGAAAAGACTTGACATATCATCTGTCAAGTCTTTTCTTCTTGGATGATAGTTATTCAGCATTCGTTTTTGTGTGAACATTACTAGAACCGTTTTAATTGGGGTAACGGTTACATCGTTCTCCTTGTACCAAATCTCACACCATGTTTCCTGTTTTTCCCAAGAGCAGTATTGTCACGTCATCTACATAACCAATTTCATAGAAGTGATTGGCATTTAATTTGCTGATTAGTTCATTTATGACCATATTCCACAGGAAAGGTGTAAAAGCCCCACCCTGGGGACAGCCTTTCTTTATAAGGACTGCTCGAAATTCACGAGCAATATTTATTATTCGTGAACTAACATGTTTATTATCGAGGCAATCAGTGCCGGTTCAATTCTGTCTATACTTAGTGCGACTTATATGCTGGTTACTGATGATTTTTAATGCAATTAACAAATCAAATCATTTTCTATCTAAACGTTTATTTTGTGCAATAATTTTTAATACATTACTCCATCCCCCCCATATCTCAGTTTTGATCGTGTGGATTATAATGCCAAAGTGGTGTTGAAGTGTTTCCTCACGGTTAAAATTTGCAGCGTTGCTAATATTCGGGATAATACACCTCCTAACATACTCATCGGTTAAGGGTACTCAAGCATATTTTTTATAATAATAATTACGGAGTAATAACTCTTTTAGCCACACTTCCCACCAAGTTTTCCCGAAAAAAATATTATGCATAGTGTGTCAAGACACAGAGGAATCACTTGAGTTATTTGACTCCACACATTGATCACAATGCCGCAACGGCTAGCAACAAACTGTTAGCCCTAACTTCATCACTTCTTGTGGTACGAACTACGGTAGAGACAACGAATATCAGGGCATTCTAAGTCGACCAATAGTAGTATCAGTCTACGAGACAGAAGCCTTCCACCACACCATCACATGTTGATCGCTCCTGAATGACTCACAAGTAAATCGCAGTTACAACTATGTACCAATGCGTGCAATGCGACTAAATAGTAATAACAAGTGACTAAGAGTATGAACGCTTGGAATATGAACGATTGGCAACTTCTTCAATACTTAATTCAACTTCAATTAGACCAATTCAAATGAAACTTCAACTATCACAAAATAAAATGTCCGAGAGCCATAACCTTTTCAATCATTCGTTATGCAACAAATGTATTAGTACACTTCCTTTTATTTTTACGAGCACTCATCTCTATATATCCACGTTACATCTCAACGATGACTAAGCTAGACCTCTACCAACAGCACACGCGCACTGCACCCACTTTTTGAGCTACGGCTATGGTATGCGGCTGTTGAAATAGTCAAAACATAAAATAAAATGAAGTAAGCAACTCTACAATTTAACAGGGTCATTAATCGCCCAAATAGAGTCAGGTTAGTCAATTGAAATAAGATTGGATTTCAGACATTTCTCTAAACCAATTAAAATTTAACTACTTGTTACTACAATTTTTTGCAAAGCAATATTTAAGACAAATTTACTTTCCTCACACATATTTTCATCACCCTCGGTCACGCGGGGCTGAGTTGTTTGACGTCCTGATTTTAAAGTTAACTCGTAGTAGCTTTTTAATCATTACTTTTGGTTCAATCTACGCAGAATGAACTTACTGTGTCTTTAGTAAGAATTTACTAGATGAGGGATCATAAGCGACGACTCGTTTCAGACAAATAATATTTCTGAAGATATGTAAAGAAATATGTTTGGAAATATTTTAATAATATTTCCTATTTTATGTATTAAAAGTCGACACTAACTTAATTAGTAATGTTGCCAATTTTAAATTTTATTTTAGAAAATATGAGACAAAAACATACACAGATAATAGATAAACAAATAGAGAGTTGTTCGCAACCATGTATGTGAAACCCATACTTTTTCAATTTTATAGCAAAAATCTGTCCAGCTTTCATGATTATGAACTACTGAAATAATTTTGATAAAATTGAGATGGTTTGATGTCTTGAAGAAGTAAAAAGGTAAACTATTACAGTAAATTAGGCTTTACAATTTTGATCGTTATCAGCCGTTTAACCGCGAACTTAGGGAAAAAAGCAAACATTAAAAAGGCTTGGCTATCTACCCGCTACCCGAGTAAGACCGAATTCCAAGCGGATGAAAGCTAGTATTCATATTATAATACTTTAACTTAATATTTCTTCATTATTGGTTGCCTTTAAAATGAGTCGACCTGTTTGCCCACGTTGTTTAACATCCTCAAATTGCAAAACGCTGCAACGAATACAAAAGTAACTAAATATATAATTGTTTTATTAAGAGAGGCGGTACTTACTTCGCTTGATAAATAAAATAGTATTAACAGAATAATATAAGATGTAATAAAAAGTTTATGTTATAGTAATATTTATAAGAAATTAATCTAGGCCGTAACAATTAGACACATCTGTAATCATTAAACGAAGCCCGCTCACCCTGGCTACTACTTTCCGGAATAAATCCTTGGAGTACACTGTCCGCCTTCAGTTGTTAGGGGTTGAATTTTCTCCGAACCTCAACTATGGGTGGTTCATTGAGTTCAGAGCCAAGGCAGCGACAAAGAAACTTAGTGCTATTGCAAGGGTGCGGCGGTACTTCACGCCGGGGCAGCATTTAACCTTATATAAGTCCGGTCATGTATGGAGTACTGCTGTCACATATGGGCTGGTGCTGCAAAATGTCACCTGGCAGCATTGGACTCAGTGCAAAGACGTACTAAGAGGCTCATTGGTGACCTGAATTTGGTTGAAACCAACCTTGTCAGTCTCGAGCACAGGTGCAGAGTTAGCCTCTCGGTAATATACGTAGGTTACTCAATAAGTTTTGAGATGCTCGAAATTTAAAAATGGAACGCACCCGTGTTATATGTTTTTAAAAAGTAAATTTATTTAAAAATAGAACTGCATTAGCCAATTAATCAAAATTTGAAAAAAACAAAGTTCTACTAATTTTCCTACTTCGCTTCCCGCGCTTTCATCTAATACGACGGATCTTAACCGTGAACATTTGCGCACTATGATCTACGTTATGATTTTTAAAGATGACCAAAAAACCGGGGCCCCGCAAACAGCAGTAACGGTAGAAAAAATATGGACTACTGAAATGTTGGTGTGAGAAGACCCACGAATCAGATATACGGACATCGAAAAGATTGTAGGCATTAGTTCGGGAAGCATTCATACCATCCTACATAAACATCTTGGAGTGAGGAAGCTTTATTGTCGATGGATCCCTCGTTTGCTCTCCGAAAGCGAAAAACAGACTCGTGTGGATTGGTGTCATGAAATAAGTCTATGTTTTGAAAACGGGGCATCTAGGCGTGTTTCAGAAATCGTTACTGGGGACGAAACATAGATCTATTTATATAATCTGGAAAATAAGAGGCAATTATTGGTATGAGTCTACTCAGACGGACAGTTACCGACAAAACTGCAAAG
This sequence comes from Parnassius smintheus behrii, assembly GCA_036936625.1. NCBI lineage: Eukaryota > Metazoa > Arthropoda > Insecta > Lepidoptera > Papilionidae > Parnassius > Parnassius smintheus. The sequence goes on from JAUPFT010000007.1 coordinate 29,302,672, forward strand.
ACTTCGCAACGTCATCAGAAAAATGGTGGTTAGTTTTTTTTCGCGGAGTAGACATTTGTCGACGGCATTGCTGAAAAATTGTAGGTCAGTCAACTCTGAATGATATACTACAGTTGCATTATCCAAAGATTTTCAAGCTGTGCGGGAGAGAAGACCAAAGACCGGGCTTTTGGGTAATCATGCTACATCACGATAATGCCTCTTCACATACCACCCTTAGAACAAAAGCATTTATTGAGGAATTTGGTGTTGAAACTCTAAATCACCCACCCTACAGCCCTGACTTACCTCCTTGTGATTTCTTTTTGTCCCCAGAGTCAAAGATAAAATAAAATGATGACTTTTTGTATGTCTCAAAACTTATTGAGTGTCCCACGTATAGGATGCATTTCGAAAAGTGTGCGCTGGAATTGCACGCTTTAATTCCTTCCTCTCATTTCCACCATCGGATGGCATTCGGCGGGTCTTCACACCTTTGTTGTCCATATTCCACGCATTAGAACGAAATGGTTTACTTCGACTTTTTTAATACGTACAGCAAAGGAGGGGAATAATTTGCCGGCGTCTATCTTTCCGTCCGAATACAATCTAGGCATCTTCAAGGCAAGAGTGAATATAATATAATAGGCTTTTGTTACGCTAAGACAGTGTGATTTACCATCTAAGGCCACATCACCACTTTCCTACCAGGTGGGATTGTGGATTAGCACAGGCTTATTATAAAAAGTTAAAAAAAAATAATGATTATTTGCCGACTTTCGTGTTTGCTAAAAATTTTCAAAGCATGTTTTTCTTATTTTTTGTAAATTAATTTTTAAAAGTTTTTTTTCATTAACCTTGGAAAAATATATATTTGTTCAGCAATTTCCGTTTGGTATTTTTAACAAATCAGATTTTCAACAAGAAATGATATCGAATATTGATATCCGTAGGTCATTATATTATCATTTTTTACCATATTTGATTGCATGTACTAGTTTTTACGGAATTTATCGCGTATATTTAACTTTTTAAATACCCGACGTTTCGAATGCTTTACAGCACTCATGGTCACGGGCGGGACTGAGATGTTCAACGTCTAGATGTCATCGTTAACCGCGGTTACCATAGATTAAAATTTCACTTTTGTTCCGATCTACACAGTATGCACTTACGGTATCTTGAAGTCTTGCAGATGTATGCTTGGGTTGAGATTTAATTTTATTTATTTTAGGATCCCAAGCAGATGGTAGCACCCAGCCATCTTCTCCATTGAAATTAGGATGTTTTTGATTTCAATAGCCTCGCGAATCATCCTTGGAAGGAATCAGTGTTCTTTAGCGAGGATTTGTGGTCTATCAAATCTGATGTAGTGACGGGCAGCGATCCCGTACCTGTTCACAGACTGCAGACTTCCCGGAGCGTCGATTCTTCACATCAGATATATGTTTTTGTTGGCGCTACGTTTGGTTTGCGGGCTTGGATTGATTTCGGCGTTAGTGCTGTGACATCTCCTTGAAGTATTCGCAGATTGAGGGAATTTGATAAATCAATCTATATCGATATCTTATATAAATAATGATATTTTATATTACTATAATAACTAAAATTTGTCGAACATAAATTTTAAATAATGCAGGTTTTCACATTTTTCTTATACAATTTTGCTCATAAGATATGAGCAAAATTGTATAAGAAAACTAACGAATTTATCGATTTTCATGGGTGGTGTGGTGCTTCCTTCCCCCAACTCTCTCCCGTAGCGCAGTCGAGGAAAGCCCGGTCGACGCGGGACCTGCTACTTCTGCGTGGTTTATAAAAAATACAACCACGAAGGATATGGCGATGGTTATCTCCTAACCTAACCTGTCCGAGTCGGGATGCTCTCGGACACAACAAGTTCCGAACTCGCTTCGCTCGATCTTACAGAGGTTGCACTAAAAGTATCGGGAATGGAATATTTCCACTGTTCCTGTCATATTAAAATCTTTTTAATTGAAAACTCCTTGGTTTTAAAAATCGAATACCATTTATTTATTTAAAAAAAGATTTTCGGTCTTGTCGCAAGGTTGTGTCAAACATGTTTAGTCGTTGAGAAAATGGAATTGACTCGAGAAAATTCAAGAGCGATGATTTATTATGACTTTCGAAGTGATTAAACACAAAAACAGTGTATTGACCGGATGATTTCTGCATTTGGTGATGAAGCCCCATCCAAAACCACAACTTATCGCTGGTTTGCTGAATTTCAACGTGGACATGTCAAGCTCAGTGATGATCCCCGTCAAGGTCGTCCAAAAACTGCAGTCACCCAAGAAAACGTTGATGCTGTGCGTAAGATGATTGAGCAAGATCGACATGTGACATACCGCGAAATTCAGGCAACTTTAGACATTGGCATGAGTAAATACAAATAATCTTGCATGAACAACTAGGTGTAAAAAAGTTGTTATCCCGATGGATACCGCATTCGATCTGTGAAGAGCAAAAAGCGGCTTGCGTTACTTGGTGCGTCAGAACTCTCGAAAGATTCCACGCAGGATCCTCAAATGCTGTATACAACATCGTATCAGGTGACGAATCCTGGATATATTCGTACGAACCCGAAACAAAAAACCAGTCACGAGTTTGGGTGTTCGAAAATGAGTTAAAGCCAAAAAAAATTGTTCGTTCACGGAGTGTTGCAAAAAAAATGGTGGCCACGTTTGTCTCCAAAACCGGCCATATTACGACTATTCCTCTTGAGGGACAAAGAACCATTAATGCAGAATGGTATGCTAGCATTTGTTTGCCACAGGTCGTTTCTGAACTCCGTAAAGAGAACTGCAACCACCGCATCATCCTCCATCACGACAATGCGAGTTCTCACACCGCACACAGAACAAAAGAGTTTTTAGAGCAAGAAAACACAGAATTATTAGATCATCCGCCGTACAGCCCCGACCTAAGCCCTAATGATTTCTATACTTTCCCTAAAATAAAGAATAAATTGTGTGGACAGAGATTTTCATCACCTGAAGAAGCTGTGGACGCCTACAAAACGGCCATTTTGGAGACCCCAACTTCCGAATGGAATGGTTGCTTCAATGATTCGTTCATTCGTCATCATTCGATTATTTTTGTAAAAAATTAACCAATAATTGTACGTACGTATAATACTAATGAGTGCATTTTCATGAACATTTAAAGCCCTGAAACCAATATAAGTTTCTTTATCCTGTAATTTTTTTCGTAAATCCGCCGAAAAACGTTGATTTAAAAAAATCATCGTAATCGGATTTTCCAGTTTCTAGAGCCAAAAACGAGGGGACCGCGATAGTATAAAATTACCATCTCCACAAATAAAAACTATCATTTTCAACTTAGATACGTAATTATACAAAAATTTTAATAACCTTAAAATTCTTTAAAATAACTTTTTTTCAAATTCTTAATAAATTCAAAATTCTTTCCAAGCTTACCTTTGTCAGTCTAATTAGATTATAATAGAAAATCCAACAGCAAATTTGAGTATAATAGTTTAATTAGAGTAAAATAATAACACAAAGAACAAATCTCTTTACATCCTATTTATATTATTAACTTACTATTAAACTTTCTTACTACATACGTTAACATTAAAAAAGCGAGTAGCGATCCTACTACTCTGGAGCGTAGATAGGGTCTCGCATTCGATACTACTTTGACTTCTTACGAAATACAATTTATTTATTTCTTATTTTTGTACAAAATATAAACAAACCTATCTTACGTGTATATAATGTTAATGTTGCTTTTAACCCATATGAGACTTCGGATGTTACACATCATATGCGACTACGATGTAAGTCTCGTTCGTTGTTTTTTTTTCAAATGTGGTGTCCACTTTGTTATGCATATTACAATTCCTTGTCTTAGTTTATTATTTTGATTGTAGTAAGAATAAAATAAAATGAGCCATGGGTGCCAAGCAAACGCACGCCACCTTAACAGCGCCAATTTAATTATTTCTTACAATTTTAAGTTCCGATTGAAATTTGTGATGAAAATATTTTGGAGACATGTGATTTCGATCAGCACGCTCTGATATTTAGTAGCTTTACTGTACTTTAATTATATCGTAGCATCCAGCGTGCCTCTCCGCTGTTAATAGGCTGCTTTTATACTATTATATGCCTATATTTGATTACTAGGCCACCTAATGGTGATGCAGCCGAACATGGTAAAGTGACTTAGCTTTACAAAAAAGCCTATTCACTCTTGGCTTGAAGACACTATAATCGGATGGAAAAACAGATGCAGACAAATCGTTTCACTCCTTTGATGTAGGTACACTTTATGAACGACGAAGCAATATTTTTTTACGTGGAAGAGCCTTGCTGCAGTTATATTAGTAGTATAGTTGTAGCACGAATGGGTCGGCTCGACCGGGGAAGGACCACGCTCTCACAGAATACCAGCGTCAAATAGTAGCTTAATGCTGCTGTGTTTCGTATGGTGAGTGTAGAGAACCGGAGACCTTTTTTTACTGGAAACGAGGCATTCCACCTAAGTCCTCACCGATAACAACGCATCTGCATTTTGATTCGTAATCGATGAGAGATATAGATGTCTATGGGCCACTGCACACACTTACCATCAGGTGGACAGTGTGCTTGTTTGTCATCCTATCCTATAAAAAAACAGGTAATGACGAGGGGGATCCTACACATGGTCAAAGGCGGCATGTTTCCCGCAACATAGGAGTTTCAAGTCAGCTAAACGTTCGTTCAAATTACCATCCATTATTATAAATTAGCTGTAAAATTAGCAGTTTTTAAACGAAGCTTAACAATGGTATTAAAAAAACTACTACAGTCCTCGTTCCTAACTAACTAACCACTCTAACAAAATGCTTGTGAAGGAAACTGTTTACACTATTAAGTCGTAATCACAGTACATACATACATGGAGAGACCTATATGACTGTACCTACCTTAGGTACAGAAATGAGTAAAGGTTGGGCACAGAAATTTACTAATTTCTGAAAAGGTTAAAGAGAAATTAGTCAGCTGCGCTGCACCAATACATGATTGCCGAACTTTACATGACTTTTTGGAGAGCCGTGGTAGCTCAGTGGTTAATGCTCGCTGTAAATATAACAGAACGCGAGTAACCCGGATTCGATCCCCGCCGGCACCAATGGAATTGTTAATTGCAATTTTAAGTGCTGATTTACCACGTGCTCGGCGGTGAAGGAAAACATCGTGAGGAAACCTGCATGTCTGAGGAATAAGAAAAAAATATTTCGAAGACATGTGAAGTTCGTCAACACGCATTTGCGCAGCGCGGCGGACACTTCCTTGCCCTAAACCCTCTCAGAAATGAGGGGAGGCCTGAGGCCAGCGGTGGGACGTATATAGGCTGTAACTTTACTTTACTTTACATGACTTTACAATGTTTTTATTCCTCATACCTGCCGATACTCATCTTTATCCCTAAGCGCGTAATAAATCGGCACTCTAACTGTTACAACGAGGCTCGAATAGTTGTTCGCGTACTACGCATTTTACAGCGAGCTTTAAGTCTCTGGATAAGACGAGTACTGACGAGTACGAATGTGAAAAGGATCTACTCGTACACGCGTAGATTCGCTTCGCTTCTTCTATGCTCACTTTCTTGTCGTTATTTTGAGCAAAGATCAAAGTAACGAATGGCGACCGCGACGCGACGCACTCATCACCCTCATGTTCGTCAGTATTTTCAGAGAGTTACTCTTAGAGTACGGACGTGAATGAAATTCCATTTTTATGAATAGTTAACAGCCATCAACTCCTTTTCTTTAAATATTTACGAATATTTTCTTTACAGTAGTACATAACTATAATGCTATATTTAAAGAATTCTCATTTCGAGAAGTAGCAATTTCTTGCAATTTGTCTCCGGTTCTCTACACTCACCATTCGAAACACAGCAGGGTTGAATATTTTACGCCGGTATTCTGTGAGAACGTGGTCCTTCCCCGGTCGACCTAACCTATTCGTGTTCCAACTATACTAGTAATACAGATGCAGCTTGACTCTACTACGTAAAGAGTTGTCGTAAGAGGCGACAATGAGAAATGCAAAAAGTCTAATGGCTTTCGATAGATGACGGAATAAATATCTCGCTCACCCCAGACAAAATATGCCAACCGGTAACGTTGTGCGACCCCAAAGGTCTAACGCATCTGATAGGTACTGCCATAGATATAATAATAAATCCTTGGATACAGCAATTTTCAATTCTATCTGTCGAGAAACGAAAACGGGGTGACCCATGTCCAGTTGTAAACTTTTTCGGGCTGATGTTGACAATGAAAATAAATTAATAAAACATCTTTGAACAGTTATCTTTGAATTTCCCATAAGTGTGTAGGTAAACAAGTGTATGTTGAGTATAAGTAAACAATTTATTAGAGCTTATGCAGAGTTCGCTTGCCTTGACACCGCTCGCCAGGTAGGTACCTCATACGAGCACTTCCTGCGAGACTGAAGTGCGACCATAACAAGATTATTAAAAATTTAATAACGATGCATAAAGCAGTAGTAAGTAAGTGAGACGAAACGTACAAAATATTGTGATCATCAATACATTCATCACAGATGAATTTGCCATTATTAATCTGACAAAGAATAATAATAAACAAGTTTTTGAGTCAAAATGTAGAACATCGTGCTAGTAACTTGTAATAAGAATAATCTATTAAGGGGATAGAGTAAGTCAGCTTAAATTCTAATTTCGTCCCCACTTGCCCGCGCGTCGTATGCTATGTACCGACATGTTTGTAATCACTAATACTGTAAGTAGAAAGGTCGTTAGACACTTATTTCATTAGATTTATCATATTTATGACTGTTTCTTAACGCCAAGACAGTCGCTTCTTATTTTTATTACGGTTATTTCCCATTTTAATTTTACGTCGTCCGGTTGCGTAATGTATATTCTGATCGTAAGCGACACAATCTCCCCGTTCAAAGGCCGAAGCGAAGTGACCGTGCGGCAGGAATCACGCTTCAAAAGGTCGATAGTTTAGGTAATTTCTTATTACAGTGAAAATAATGGTGTTTAAAAAAAAGTAAATAACATAAGCACTGCTTTATAATTAGTTCAGATAGTATGCAAAGTTTCATGATCTTATTTAAAGTATTTTATGAATAATAGCGGTTGATTGTTTATTTTGGAGGTAACTTTGGATTTTTTTTCTATCGAGAAAATTTTCGAAATCGTGTTTTCGTCTAACATAATCCTTAACATTAATCCTCAACTTTACCATATCTTATTTCAAAATTAATGCTGCAATATTTTCGGCATAACGTATCCTACGTTTACTTACGTTACGCTTGCTAAGCCATTTGAGATTATGTTTCCCCTTAACATGATAAATTATTCGTAAAACAAAAATTGTATTTAATGGATTATATTAATAATTTAACCTTTAGGAATAAGGTTATGGTTACCTTGTTGTTTCTAAATTGTTTGATATAAATATTAAAACTATAATATTGTAAATATTTATGTATTCTTTGAAAAAAAAACCCCGTAGTGCTGTTTGATGATTCTTTCCGGAATTAAGATATTTTACAATTACAATTTATGTATACTTAGATTTAAAACTGCTTCCGCAGCACAGGAAAAGTTTAGACCTAACATTTAAAAACTTTTCTTCCCGTTTTTGTTTCACACAATCAAAGAAATATTTAATGCTAAACATTATAATGCTCCATGTGTCATAAATATACTCTCATGTTGTCGTTTATTAATTAAATGTTTGCCCAGCTTATTTATAATTAGTACGATGCCAAACTTTGGCATATTTGCCATATAAATTACGGTCCTGCACCATACCTTTTCATCGACTCTCTTCATCTTTCATTAGTCCGTCACTCCAATTATGGTAGAAAAGGGAAAGCAGGGTTAAATTTTATTAATTACTCCTACTAGTACAGTAATACTTACTGTACTACTGTCTTAAGAATTCAGAAATTATAGCGTATTTTAATAGTTCCATGTGCCACATTATGAAGAAAGACGAAGCCTGAGTTTCTGATGAATGTAAAGTAAATGTTCCTTTTAATGCGGCTTTCTGTTACTATCGGATACCTTTTATAAGATCTCAAGCTACTGAAAAACCTATGTACATCCTAAGCATAATGCATAAGCATTTCGAACGGAAGCTACAAATCTTTGTTCCTCATGATAAGGTGAATCAGCGGCTGTTAGTAATGTATATATATATATATATATATATATATATATATATATATATATATATATATATATATATATATATATATATATACATTACTATTAGTATAGTAGTAGTATAGTTGTTAATTGTATAAAGTAAGGTTATATCATATATTCATATCATTTTGGTAATTGCTTCCATTCGTATCTGATAGGGTTTTTAGAGCAAGGAAGTCCAGCAATTCCCCGAAGCATTTCAGAAGACATGTTCACATGTCTTAGAAATACTTTTTAATTTCTCAGTTTTAATTTCTCAGATATGCAGGTTTCCTCATGATAATTTCGTTCACACACGTTTACGTACAATCTGTTAACTGGACATCAAACGACGTCATGAATAACCTACCAAATTTTATCGAAGTGAACTTAACTTTTGGCCATCATTCCACATATGTCAGAAATCCTTGTTAAAAATAATACAGTTGGCGTAAATAGCTAGTCATGATCGTAATTATCATCATCAATACGTGGGACACTCAATAAGTTTTGAGCTATAAAAAAGTATTCTAGATACTATTAATATTATTTTACATCTTTTCAAAATATTCTGCATCATGCTCTTTATAAAGTTCCATTCGCCTAAACCAACTCTGAAAAGACTTTTGCCAGTCTTGATCTGACAGGTCGGAAATCGCTTCTTTGTTGCGTGCCTTTATTTTTTCTTTGACTCTTGGGAACAAAAAAATCACAAGGAGCTTAGTCAGGGCTGTAGGAAGGTTGACTTAGAGTTTCAACACCAGATTCCTCAATAAATGCTTTTGTTCTAAGGGAGGTATGTGAAGAGATGTTATCGTGATGCAGCATGATTCCCGGTAGCCCAGTCTCTGGTCTTCCCTCCCATATAGCTTGAAAAGCTTTGGAAAATGCAACTATAGTATACCATTCAGAGTTGACTAACCTACAATTTTCCAGCATTGACGTCGACAAATATCCGCTCCACGAAAAAAACTAGCCACCATTTTTTGCCGACATTGCGAGGTCTTTGCAGTTTTGTCGGTAACTGTCCTTCTGAGTAGACCTATACCGATGATTGCCGTTTATTTTCCAGATTATATAGATAGATCTATGTTTTTTCACCAGTAAAGATTTCTGAAACACGCCTAGATGCCCCGTTTTCAAAACATAGACGCATTTCATGGCACCAATCCACACGAGTCTGTTTTTCGATTTCGGAAATCAAACGGGGGATCCATCGATAACAAAACTTCATCACTCCAAGGTGTTGATGTAGGATAATATGAATGCTCCCCAAACTAATGCCTTTAATCTTTTCGATGTCCGTATATATGATTCGTTGGTCTTCTCGCACCAAAATTTCAGTGGTTTCTGCCGTTACTGCTGTTTTCGGGGCCCCGGTTCTTTGCTCATCTTTAATGTTAATTTTACCTCTTTTGAATACAGCAAATCACCTAAAAATTGTAGCGCGTGATGAAACTGAGTCCCATAATGCTGACTGTAACCGTTGTAAACTTAATTGTTGGGTTAAACCAAATTGAAAATCATAATCATAGCGCGCAAATGTTCACGGTTAAGATCCTGGTCTCGTGTGACACCGTTATTTTTTATATATTAAAAATAGTATGACTGATATGAATATCTATGTAAGATAATAATTCAATAGTCCATTTCAACCAATTCCATTTCAGTAAAGTTTTAAATAAAGTGTTTAAATTTATTAATTAAAAAAAAAGAATATTAACAATGCTATGAAACATTACTAATATTCCCCTTAACCACTTGTGGTAAGCTTAAATTGCTTGTGTTACGAGTGGTTCACGCCAGTAGTCGAATGGCGGAATCGAACCCACGACCTTTTTCAGTTCGCGGTCCGCGAAATATTTTCGCATTTAGTGTGAAATTGGAAATTAATAATTAAAAATGAAGAAAGAATATTCTATTAGATAAAATTGGGTCACTGTTAGCACGCGCATAGTTAACGTGTAAGTCATTGATTTTGCAACAAAAGTGAGAGGATGAATAAGCGCTTCTTCAAAAATGTGCGTTGGAAACTTGTACTGGCCTTGACATTTAATGTGGTGATATTTTAAATTTAACCTGGATACAAGAATAGCGAAGTATAACTTAGTTTTCTTTTATAGTTTTTGTTAAGAAGCAAATTAGATATTATCAATTTACTGTATTTTAACATGAATCGGTCCTCAGGTACATTTCCTAACAACTCATGTAGTTTCGAGTAAAAGTAGAAACTTACACACTTTTGGATGAGTTCTTTGGCACGAGCTTCCTCTAGCACAATTTTAGGCCCCCGCTGTCATCCAAGGTATTATATTTGTTCGATTTTCCCAATCTCTGTTTTACGTGCTGCAACATATATTACTTATTTTATTTTATTTATTTATTAGGTCTTTGTACAGTTGTCTCCACTCAAACTTCACGTTTACGGAAAATAAAATATAAAACCTATTTCTTCACTTTCCAAAAATATTCCTACTGCTATTCAAGTTACAAAGATTTTCTTATATATTTTTGTAATTTTAAGAATTTTTTTAGCAAATAATACCTGTATAAATGAGAATGCCTATATCCAGATATAGGCCCATATATACCCTGTTACTTTACTTTTTAATTAAAGAAAAATACTACACTGCTTACTTTTAACAGCACTAATAAGTATTTTTTGCATCGTTGTAGTCGCATAAAGATAAATATTTATATTGATTGAATAGTCGCATAAAAGTAAATATTTATACTATATTATATTTACTCAAATAAAACTCAATATCGAATAAAGTACAGAAATCGTCATATTAAATTTTTATTATAAGTATAAAAAAACAGATTAAAATATAAAATAAATAATTTAAATAAAACGGATATAAAATCTTCCGTACGAAAATATGTAATAGAGTGGAATAATGCACACACAAAAACAACACGATCATTAAAATAAAATAATATATTAAAATTATTCATACGTAATTTTTTTAATTTATTAAACAAAGTAACAGTTTTAATTACAAAACCAATTTCTTCGTGCCATTAAAGATCTATTGTTTGTCTTGGCACTGCACAGTTTGCTCTTATACATTAATTTACTTAAGCTTATCATTTAAATGACATTGGAATTAACTTTTACTTAAACTAAATATAAAGTACTATGTAACAATTGTGCTACAAAATATTTAAAAAAATTTTGGCAAATTTTTTTAATATAAAATCTATAATATGTATTTCTTAAACTATTTTTTGTGGAGAAGGTAGTTTTTGGTATTGTTTACCTGGAATAATGAAGTAAAAACGTGATTGTTGTCTTCAGTTGTTCGCTTATCCGATATACTGTAGTATCTTATTTATGCGCGTACACATGGAGTGTATTTTTAAGGAATAATTTTTTTACGTATTTTATTTTGTTACATGTTTTGTTTATTTGTCCAATTTAACAATTATTGGCATAGATAGATATAGCTCGTTATGATTCTCATAGAAATAATATATATAAATTTTTTTGAATTCTTATTATGCGAAAAAATGTTTAAGCTTTGTTTTCAAGTTTTGCGCGGTTAGCTGGCTTCTTGTCTCCGGAGGTATAGAATTTAATATGTATGGTATTAGAAATTTACGTGTTCTCTTACCGTAGTAATTATTAGTTCTAATTGGTGAATAAGGTGTTTTATTCCCAGCACTATAAATGCGTTCCCTTGGGGTTGGGTACATCGAGTATTCATAACATTCTTTTAAAAGCATATATTTCACCTTTTTATGTATGGTTAAAATGTTAAAATTAATGGTATGATTAAAAAGTATAATTCCAAAAACTATTTCAATAACTATCTTGATTTTAATCTGTTGCCAAAACAGTAACTTTAGACATATCGTGCGCTGGTTTAGAGTAGATATATTTATAATATGGTTTAGAGTAGATATATTTATCTATAATAAAGTTGGCAAAATAGTACCATATAAATAATCTGGTAGGTCTACCAAGTAACCAAAATCATTTAATAATACCATAATACCCTTCTGGATGTTGATGAGTTCTTTTGTACACTTCGTGCGCTGGTTTATGGAACGTAATAATTTAATTATCGGACGAACAACTCGCCGAATCTCGTAGAGTAGTACCCGGTTGACCGAGCTTTGCTCGGTATTTATCGCTCGATTTTTTTTAATTCGTGTGTTTTGGAAATTATATTTAGATACAAATTACATACTGATGAAATATAAATAATATTTTTTGATCTTAGCGACATAACAGAAAAAACGGAACTGGTTATTTGAATAAAAAATCATGAGTGCAATTATTTTAATTTAAATTTTTGTGTTTTTAAAAAATACAAAAAAAGGGCTCGAAAAAATATATTTTCTCAAAAAAGAAAGGAACTTGAAAAAAAAATTAAAAAAAGTCGGTCGGTCGGTCTGGGCTCGAACCAAGGTTTTACAATTCTGTGACCGCCCATTATACCAATTAAGCCATTTATAATCATTAACAATTTGTCAAAATTTACCTTCTTATTCTAACGATATTGTAGCAGTGTTTCATTGCCTAAAAACACGGACAAAAAGACATTTTCTAAAAATAAATCCTAGCTAGATCGTTTTATTATTCCCCGAAACTCCCTGGACACTAAATTTTATGAAAATCGTTGGAGCCGTTTCCGAGATCCCGATTATATATATATATATATATATATATATATATATATATATATATATATATATATATATATATATATATATATATATATATATTGCTCGTTTAATAGTATAGGATTCATCTAACGCAGATTTTTTAATATGGGAGGCGTACGTCTCGTTGCTCTACGACATTGTGTCTTACCTTTACAGAATTAATTTTATATACTAGCTAATATTTAAAAAAAAAGAAGAAAAACAGTAGTAGTAGAATTGGTTAGTATTAAGTAGAATATAGATATAAAAGTAGCTTCGATATTGTGAAATTCTTAATTGTAGCTCAATCAAAAACATAATATATTTTAATATATCTTGTCAACGAAAGGTATTAAAGAAAATTATAACGGTAGATTGGCCGATTTAAATTTTAATGATATAGTTCACGGGGCAACTGAATCATCACCGAAACGAATAAACACAAACAAACCTTTGATTCGCAATAAAAACTGATATTCAGTGGAGAAAAGGCGAGTACTCGACCTGAGTAGCGAGCACACCTGAACAAGGGGTTTAAGCTCGCACTCGCGTATATTGCTCGGCGAGTTTAGATACTCCATATACGACCTTCATTTAGAGTAGATAAACAGTACCATGCTTTCCAGAAATATTTCCAAAATTGCTTAAAGCATTTCAGAATTTTAGTACGTGTCTATCGGTGGAATGGCAGTTAAAGAAGTACCTATTAAAAATAGCCTGGAGTAAGCACAGACATGTAGGCGCGTTATGGTTAATAATTAATAATAATTAAATTTTATTTAAAGTCGTCTAAAATTAGATAACATACAAAATTACATAGAAGTAATATTCAAACAATCAAAATGCATTAATATGCATGCAGTTTAAATACATTAATTTCGAACATAAAATATTAAATTAACTAAACTTTACTAATATTAATAAATTTACTGAAAGAATACTATTATTCAAAAGGTATTAAATAATAAAAACACATAAAAACATATCACAATAATAAAGATAAACAACATTTATAAGTCATATATATATATATATATATATATATATATATATATATATATATATATATATATATATATATATATATATATATATATATATATATATATATATATATATATATATATTATAATTAGCCTGTTTTCTCTGAAGATTAAAAAAACCGCAAGAGCCAGCACTAGTGAGAGGAGGGGGGCTACACATGTTTTGATTTTCCTATTGACAGTAATGGGAAACATTATGCATTCGCGAATTGCGCTTCTGAAAGTCGATACAAGACAGATTGTATAAAATTTATGCTGATTTATTTATTGCGAAGAACCGATTTAACAATTGAAAAAAATAAAAAAAAATAATAACATACTTATGTGTGTATTAAATGTGTATGTCTGAGTGCACAGATAATAATGACTTTGGAGTTTTTTATCGCAATGAGCCTGTCGGTGGACCATCAGTCAGAACAGGGTTAAAGACAGATACAAGAGTAATGAATGTCTGTAATGCAAAAAGTTACACAGAAGAGGATGTTGAAGAACTACGGCTAAAAATATATCGGTGGTTTAGAAAAAATACGTCCACACGTAATTTTAAATGTAAATTCATGTCACAACAATGTTAAAAAATTTAAATGTTATAGTAGTTAAAAACCAGATAATTTTGATTTTTTGGGAATTTCTGGGACCTCCTGCTGCTAAGTTAATAAAAAAAGTGGCTTACTACGGATTTAAAAACAAATCGTTAGTCGTTATGGTACCAAAACAAAAAATTACACTAAAAATCAGCTTCCATGACATTGTTCGACTATATTCGAAATTCTTACCTGCGGATATGAGATTTAGATTGAATGTAAGCATATTCACAACTTGGATTCAATTCATGTATCAAGAGTTTAAAATCTTAACCAACAGGGAAACACTAAAGCGACGGTAGCCTAATGGCAGGGCACAGACCGCGAACTCAAAAAGGTCGTGGGTTCGAATCCGCCATTAAACTACTGGCGTGAATCACTCGTAACACAAGCAATTTAAGCTTACCACGAGTGGTTAAGGTAATATTAATGTTTATAGCATTGTTAATAGTCTTTAAAAAAAATTAATTGGAATAACCCTTAGTCCCAGTTCGGTTAACGCTTAGTTATTAACACTTAGTCGACATCATCGTCCGTTAATTCTATTTTTATAATGTACGTTTAACGTTACTGGGATAATAGGGAAACAAAAGCATAAGTACCCCCCCCCCCCCCACTAGTACTGCCTCTGACGGATCTTTTTTTAAATCTTCTGAGGAAACTGGGTAATAACTGGGTAATATAAAGATAGGAAAAAATATTTCTGATCGTATTTATGTAATGCATGAATTTTATTATGTTAATATCTAAAAAACAATTGCTTTAAATTAAAAAAACTGTTCAGTGATTTAACGTAATAAGCCTCCTTACAAAGTTGGACCAAATCCTAGGGCTTTGATTTTTCCATAGATTATTCGAGATCTGCCGGTATGTGTATACCTAAATTCAAACATACGAGTATAAGGAGGTCGATCGGAACTGCTCTCAGTTCACAAATGATAGTTAGTTCTATGAGACAAAATCAATAACATAGATTATCTCAAAGTTCCGGCATCAGTGATTTTGTCACAAGATTTAGTGAATTTTAGGAGTCAGATAGTGATATTCTGTTTGATGACTTTTAGTGGTATTTATCAAATCTTGAAGAATTTATAAAATACGTATAGGCAGCCCTCTTAACCTGTAGGTAAATTCCCCAGTTTATATCAAAATATACGTGGTAGAGCCATGTTGCGGCCATTGTATGGTTGTAGTACAAATGGATCACGCTGTATTTTGATTCGTAATCGAGGATAGATGAAGATGACTATGGGCCACAGCAACCACTTACCATCAGGTGGACTGTGTGCCCATTTGTCATCCATCTCTTATAAAAAATAGCACTTTCCTATTCGCGTGTAACAAAAAGGTAATAAGACGTCTTTGTTAGGCTATGCTATCGGGTTTGCACAAAGCGCTTCTTTCGAAGCTTGCTTTCTATAGGCTTCCCGAGAAATTGTGCAATTGGATCACCAACTTTCTTGCAGATCGGAGTAGCAGGGTCGTTGTAGACGGTGCATGCTCCGATTGCAAGCCTATTAATGCTACCAACGCTGTTTCGTCTGCATATCAATGATATGTTGCAGACCGGTACCATTCATCAAGAGTCACATACCAGTTGGACGTAAAAACAGAACCTAATATAATAATATAGGAATTTTTTGTTGTCAGCCACCTCTTTCACTTGAGTACAGGGATCATGACCGATATATATATATATATATATATATATATATATATATATATATATATATATATATATATATATATTTACATATATATATATATATATATATATATATTTATATATATATATATATATATATATATATATATAGTTAGATCAGCTTTCTCTTTTGTGGCATGAAACAGTCAGTCGCGGTTCCTCTACAGAGATGGAAGAGGAGGCTGATTTTTTTTATTTTTTTCCTAAGATATCCTTAACGGGAGACTAGAATGCAATTACGCAAGGAAAACTAGTGTCTCACCAATATTGCCGAAGTGCTCTGACGATGAAAGGAATTGGCACTTTTCTTTGGCTCTCTAAGTCGTATCGATCCGAAAAAATCGCTGGCGATAGGAAATACCAAAGTTTTGTCGTGCGAGGCAGAAAAATTCTCTTAAATCACAGGGCCATGAATTGCCAGCCATCGTGATCATGAGGATGGAATTTAGAGTTCTGTTTGAATTGGACCTTATACTTACTTTAAAGAGCGCTGGCATTTTCCATCTCATATATCGGAATTATACTTCTTTTTAAGAGCGCTGGCACTGCCATCTCACGATCTCTCAGTTACGTAAGCATAAATCTGGGCTAATGTAACTCCTAATGTTTTGACATTATCAGTAGGACTAGATTAACACCTATTCTGCTCTCCTGTCCGGCGAGCAGTTTGTCGAATGGCTCTGGGGGAGAGCGCAGGTTGTGTTTATCCCCAGGGCAAACAGCGCTTACCCGAGACCAGGGCGATTCGGGTAGTATCTTAGCCATTCCCTTGGCGTGCGGGGTTCTGCCGGGGCTGAACGAATATCTATTTCCCTAGCTAATCGCAACACTACGCCATAACCTGGGACGAGCCGTGAAATGCAGGGCACGTCTGCAGCTGAACCACAATTGGAAACGAACCAGGGAGGGGAAAAGAAAAGTTCTCGCTTCACTCGCTCAGCGCTCACTCGACCCCGCCATCCCCTTCTAACCTAACCTGTCCGAGTCGGGGTGCCCTAAGTCCCGAGCAAGCTTAACTCGCTTTTACACTCAATAAAACACCAAAATATTAACTTTTATAATTACTCAAAACTAGAAACATAATTTAGTGGCTACAATGATTTGTAAAAGAGAATCCAGATTGGTAGCGAAGTCGTCGAAAAACACATAAGGTGGGAAACCGGAATGACGTAAAGTATATCTATCACTGCCAACAAAATAGCCATCCTAGCGATTCATTTTAGCATTTTGGGATGACTTTGACAGATGTGACGTCAAAAACGTTAGAAGTTAGTTAAATTAACGTTCCATTTCCCGTTTAGTTGGTAATTTACGAATATATTTAATAAATAATTAGAAATACTTGGACGCTGCTCTGGTAGCAAAAATCGCTTGGATGTGCTTCAGATAGACCCCTTGAGCCCTATAGTGACGGAATCCTCAAATTCAGGCGGCGTAATTTAAAACCCAACCCTTCTGAAGTATAGGTACGAAGTATATACAAAATTTAAAGATGTCAACAAAATTCATATTTATTCCCTCCACTTTGAAGAATCATGTTTCAACCTGACACTGAACAAAGTAACATTGCGTGACCTTCACGAATCTTATTGGTAAGTAACATTGCTTGTTATAAATTTGTCCAACACGATTGCGTAGTGGCTGATAACTTGAGCGGCGATGACATTATAACATTAATTGAAAGCACGTAATCCGTAGACGACTGGAACCCACTGCGTTGAAATATTTCGTCGGTTATAAAAAAAATAGTAATATTCCATACATTTTGAGTACATAGGTATTGCATTTTTGTAGGAGACAGCGGCTTTTTTTAATAACTGACAGTAAATTTTAACATAGGAGGGTCCCGAATTATAAACTTAATACGTGGTTTAAAAGAATGTCAATCGTCCTGTTCCACCTCGGACAATAATAGTGATTTGAAGAATGTGTTCAAGTTGTTAACATACATATTATTTAAAGGGTGATTATATTGCATTATTTCTGTATTTACACCTCTGTAATGATAACCTATTATTATTATTTGCTATATAAATCGATATTGTTTAAAAAAGGCAAAGTATCGATATAAATATCGATACCGCATTTATCTATGACCAATTGTCTTTGAGAACTGTTATAGCGGATCTTAGGATTAGTTCATTCATTCTTTCCTGTATAGGATAGTTATATATTCTTTGTTCATTCCATAGACAGGTCATTCGTGTTGTAACCTCCAAGAGAGTAACTTGTGCGGAATAAATCTGTGTAAATCTTTTAAATCCGAGTTTATTTTATTAATCTAAAAGTGAACTTTACATCTCAGAAGTGGGATAAACAAGACCCATAGTGTATTTATACTAAAATTCAAGTATTTACGTTTTTTTTCCACGTGTCATTTTTAAGAAAAAATTCTCACCGTGAATCAGAAAGTAAATCCAAGCATAAAAAACATCATAAAAATCGCCGTGACAAAGAATCGAACAAAAGGCGATGTAATACACATTCTACGGACTCAGATGGAAGCCGTCAAGATAATGTCACTCGTCGTCAACGCGCGAGATTAAGTGAAAGTGGAAGACGTCATTGTCGCACACCAACTCCAACTAGGAGCGGAACTCCTTGTCGCGAACCGGCGGGTGGTTGTATACACGGACGTAGATCCCGTAAGCGTCATCGTGATGATCTACAAGAGAATCTCCAGCCTCGTGGTCTGATTGGAAAACAAAACTTATTGAATCCTTTCCCAGTAGTGACGATTATGCCGAATTGTTGACCGAAATGCTGTCTAAACGAGTGAGATATAACGAGTCCCTAGAGCTTTATTATTACGAAAAATTAAATTTATTAAACCGTTGCGGGATCGAAGGTAAACGTGCCGTTGATTGCATTCTTTATGGTATAGAAGATCGTTTGGTTAGGTTGGGAGCTAAGGCTGCCAAATGCCAGGAGCCTGAACAAGTTTTAGAATATTTTCAGTCAATTAAACAGCAACCCCGTGATTACAATAAGGGAAGGAGCGTTCAAGATAAAAAAACGGCCTTCGCTAATAATACCCCATTAACTAGTCAGAGGCAGTCGCGTACTACATCTAATTCGAATATTATTTGCTATAACTGTAACGAATCGGGGCATTATAGTTATGAATGCACGAAAAAGACTGTAAAATGCACGAATTGCTATAGGTTAGGCCACTTAGCCGAAAAGTGTACAAGGGTTCAAACCGATTCCAAAAATAAAAGTGATAGTTTACATGAGAAAACCGTCATACAATATTGAGTACAGAGCCGGGTCACGAATGGCACACGTTGATGCCCTAAGTCGTAGCCCTGTGGACGAATCCTCTACTGAAGATGAGTCGCGGGTGATTGATGTTTTACAAATTGATGTAAAGGACTGGATCGCTACAGTTCAGAGTAACGATGATGAAATTAAAGGCATTAAGGAGGTACTGCAAGATAGTCGCACGAAATCTGTTGCAGACATTTATAAAAATTATCAGTTAAAAGGAGATCATGTTTACCGTATAGTTGATAATGGTATCCGCTGGGTAGTTCCAAGATCAGTAAGGTGGCAAGTATTACGAATGAACCACGACGAAGTAGGACATTTCGGTTTTGATAAGACTATTAGTCGTCTGCAAGGTATTTTCTGGTTTCCCAAAATGAGGCGTTTTACAAAAAATACGTAACATCGTGTCTTGAATGTGCGCATCATAAGGCCCCGGGTGGAAGGAAAGAAGGCATGCTTCATCCTATCCCCAAAATTGAAGTACCATTCCATACACTACATGCCGATCATTTAGGCCCTTTCGTACGATCTCGAAGAGGCAACACTTATATTTTGGTTATTGTAGATGCTTTTACAAAATTCATAAACATTAAACCGGTTAGGAACACAAAATCCACAACCGCAATTAAAATATTCCGCGAACATTTTAGTTATTTTGGAGTCCCATCTAGACTAATAACAGATAGAGGTACATGCTTTACGAGCGCAAAATTTAAGTCGTTCACGAAGAGTTTAGCTTTGAAACATATATTAAACGCAGTTGCCACACCGAGGGCCAATGGACAAGTAGAAAGGTATAATAGGACAATAACGGATGCTTTAAGTACTAAATGTCATGGTAAGAATAACACCTGGGATGAGTATGTCGCTGATATACAGTTAGGGATGAACACAACTGTGAACAGAGCAACTGGCAAAAGTCCCTCAGAGTTATTATTTGGTTATAAACTTATGAATGTTTCAGAGACTATCCTCGGAGATGTTATAAGTCCAACAATTGAGTATACACAAGGAGAAAAATTAGTGGAAATGAGATCCGCAGCGAGTGATAGAATAGAGAGGCAACAAGAAAATTCAAAAAAGGCATTTGATGAACGGAGGAAGCACGCAACAAAGTATAAAGAAGGCGATTTAATTAGGATTGAGAGAACAGTCGTTGATAGAGAACACTTAGGTAAATCAAAAAAATTATTACCAAAATTTAATGGCCCGTACAGGATTAAGAAAGTACTACCGAATGATAGGTTTCTTGTTGAGGATACACCTTTATCGAGAAAAGGGAAAAGACTATACGAAAACGTAGTAGCGCTGGATAAAATACATCCTTGGTTAAATTATAAAGAGATCTCAAGCGGAAGCGAGAACGACCATAGTGATTATGCCAATGGTACCGACTAAAGTAATGAGTAAATTAAATAATTAAAAAAATCATATTTTATAAATTTCTTTATGTATTTGTGACATTTTGTCGTTTAGAAAATGGTGATTAACCTTAGACTTAGGAATAACTAGTGTATGATGAAAGTACGGAAGGTTGCAGATCGAAGTAGATTATTCTGTAGTGATAAAAGATGTGGTGGATGTGTATGGGTCGTGAGCGGTTAGTGTTGTCGCACAGATAATCGCAGATCATGACAGACTGTATACTTCTACAAAATGACATAGGCTATGAGCGGTCAGTGAAGAACTCACAGATGATCGCAGATCATAGCAGACTATCCATGAGTGTTAACGGCTTGGTTGCGAGCAATCAGTGAAAACTATTCACAGATGGTTGCAGATCGTAACAGACTACGCCAATATGTTGTGTTCATTTATTTACTTAGCGTTTCATTTTTCACACTTGCCTTCCTATTTATATAAGGTATAAACACTAGCTGTATTACTGTTTAAATTGTATAACGTCTCAACATATTATAACGTAAATTGTACGAAACCAATCATGTTATCTTTGTAATAGATCAAGTGAGAGGACTCACTTGTTGGAGGATGGCCGAGTTGTTAACATACATATTATTTAAAGGGTGATTATATTGCATTATTTCTGTATTTACACCTCTGTAATGATAACCTATTATTATTATTTGCTATATAAATCGATATTGTTTAAAAAAGGCAAAGTATCGATATAAATATCGATACCGCATTTATCTACGACCAATTGTCTTTGAGAACTGTTATAGCGGATCTTAGGATTAGTTCATTCATTCTTTCCTGTATAGGATAGTTATATATTCTTTGTTCATTCCATAGACAGGTCATTCGTGTTGTAACCTCCAAGAGAGTAACTTGTGCGGAATAAATCTTTTAAATCCGAGTTTATTTTATTAATCTAAAAGTGAACTTTACAAAGTGTGGTCTTAAGATTGATAAACAATCATAATATTATTAAATCATGAAACATTAAAAATACTAATAATTTTTTTTAATTCAGCCTTTCAAAAAAAAGATTCAATCAAATATGTCTGGCATTTTAATTGAAAAATATCAAAATCAAACAAACTCACAATCAATATCTGGATGTGATACTCCTATTATGTTAATTTTATTTTTCTAATTAAAACAGCGGGATCACCATACTATTTTTAAGTCATACATCTTTTTGTATTTACTTTTCTATTTTTATTAATATTTATGTTAATAATAAAGAGTGGTTTTCAGGTCGAATCATTTTGTGTGCCTACCATTCAAAAGTAACTATGAGATATTTTAAAAAGAGATAGAGAAGATATTTTAGAAAGCTTGCGCATCACCGTAGGAATTCGGCTAGGAGTGGCTATTGTTAACCTCACCAGTGCCCCTGTGGTAGTAGCGTCGATGAGTTTGGGCTCTACGGACTTTCATGCAAGTAAAGTGCAGGTAGGTTTCCCGTCACGGTTCTTTGAACGAAATCATCCGAAGGGCTCTTGTCTCTATAAATATCCCCTCGGTTTTAGAGCCTTGCGGGATATTTAGAGACGATGGCAAGAGACCCGACGTTATGACTTTGGTCCCTTGGGAGAGAGGTAAAGCCCTAGTGCTACTTGCGTTGACACTATGGCGGCCTCTCATCTCAAGGGTACCTCTTTTAGAGCCGGGGCGGCATCGGAGGCAGCCGAATTTAGTAAATGGCGCAATACGAGTCTTTGAGAATTTTTTTTTTTTTTTTATAGAAGAGGGGGCAAACGAGCATGCGGCTCACCTGATGTTAAGTGACTACCGCCGCCCATGATCAACCGCAACACCAGGAGAATTGCGGGTGCGTTGCCGGCCCTTTAGAGAGGAGTAAGCTCTTTTCTTGAAGGTCCCCAGGTCGTATCGGTCCGGAAAAATCGCCGGTGATAAACTATTCCACAGAGAGGTTGTACGTGGAAGAAAACTCCTTGTGAAACGTACAGTGGTGGACCGCCAAGCATCCAGATGGTGTGGATGGTATCGGGACGTTTGCCGTGTCGTGCGTTCACGAAATTTGGCGGCTGGGATTAATCCGAACAATTCCTCAGAGCACTCCCCGTGATAGATACGATAAAATACGCAAAGAGATGCAACATCTCTTCGCAACGCCAGTGAATCGAGCCGATCGGAAAGCACTCGGTCGTCGACGATTCGAGCCGCTCTGCGCTGGATGCGGTCAAGTGGAAGGAGCTGGTACTGGGGAGCCCCAGCCCAGAGATGGGAACAGTATTCCATGTGCGGCCGAACCTGCGCCTTGTAAAGTTGCAGGCGGTGTGCCGGCATGAAATACTGTCCCGCTCTGCTGAGCACGCCAAGCTTTTTAGAGGCCAATTTGGCCTTCCCTTCCAAGTGACCACGAAACTGCACGTCACTCGATATGTCGACGCCGAGGATTCCGATACTGGCTGAGGCAACAAGGGGAGTGCCTTGAAACTGAGGGGATACGACAAAGGGTTCTTTTTAGCGGTTAACGCGCAAACTTGTGTCTTCTGGGGGTTAAACTGGACTAGATTTAGTCGTCCCCAATCCGAGACTCTGTTCAGCAAAGACTCGACTTCAGACACAAGTTTGTCCCGGCACTCGGAGACGTTTTCCCGAGAAATATTGGCTCGGCCGGTGTAAAGAGCATCACCAGTGCTGTCATCTGCATAGCAATGAATGTTACGGGTATGCAACATATCATTGATATGCAGAAGAAACAGCGTTGGCGATAGCACGCAGCCCTGTGGAACACCAGCATTAATAGGCTTGCAATCGGAGCTTGCACCGTCTACAACGACCTTGATGCTCCGATCTGCAAGAAAGCTGGTGATCCAATCGCACAATTTCTCGGGAAGCCCATAGGAAGGGAGCTTCGAAAGAAGCGCTTTGTGCCAAACCCGATCGAAGGCCTTCGCAATGTCCAAACTAACGGCCAATGCCTCCCCCTTGAACTCTACTACCTCCGCCCATCTATGAGTGAGGTAGACCAGAAGATCACCAGCTGACCGACCACGGCGAAAACCGTATTGGCGGTCACTAATCAGCTGGTGATCCTCAAGGTACCTCATGAGCTGGCAGTTTACAATGGACTCCATTGTTTAGAAATGACTACATATTTGTGCCATTTGCTGTAGAGACTATCGGTCCGTGGGGTCCACGTGCAATAAAGTTTCTAAAGGAACTGTATCCACGACTGGTCGTCGCTGCTGGTGATAAGAGGGCTGGTTCTTTCCTCGCTCAAAGGCTAAGTATAGCTATTCAGCGAGGAAACGCAGCCAGAATTCTTGGCACTATACCACGGGGAGCAGGTCTTTCTGACGATTTAAATTTTTAGTTTTAGATTTTCTATATTGTAGTTGTAGTTTTGATCGTAAATATTATAATTTTAATTGTTATTTTAGTTATGTTCTTTATTATAATTTTTGTAACATAAATTGTAAATAATTTTACAAATCTTAATAAAATAAATTTAAAAATAGAATAAGAAAATGAAATAATGTTTGCATGTGGTAGGGGAAAAAATTAAAATTAAATTATCTGTTAGAACATTTAAAAAAAAGAAAAAAGAGTGACATAGATTTACCTCTAGCACATCTGCTACGCTAGATTTAATCACCAGCATACCCACTGCACCAGATTTGGCTGCTAGCACCTCCGCTTAGCCAAATTTAGCCACTAGCATTTCTGCTATGCCAGATTTATCGGTATGACCAGCTTCAGTTCTATTATCACCATTATTTGCGAATTTGATCTCAATTATAACATCTCATCGACTGAATTGAGACCGGGTGGGAGATATCACTCGCTTGTCTTCAATGTTAATTTATTCTTTTATACCTCATTTTATTTTATTTTATTTCGGTATACTCATTTGAAATGATAAAGAAACAAATGTCAAAAGCAGTTCATGAAGATAAAGAAATTTAATGAGAAAGTTAGAGGATTTTAGTAATATTATCAAAGATTTAAATATGTTCATTAAATATAACAAAATGTTATTTTATTTTCATGTTTATTTGACCTTTAAATCACTTCACTGTAATAAAGATTGTTATATTTTATAAGTATTGAAACTATTTAACGTAATAATTTCTATATTCCATGAAAATTTATAATGTAAAAAAACCAATTAAAACCCTGTTAGAATCATTTTCTTCTACGCAGACGAAGTCGCAGGCAAAAGTTGGTACCTACTTTAACGAAATTATTGTTTACTTTTAATTCAAACACACAATCAATCATCTGCATGTTAGAAAAAGTAGGTGTAGGGAACTAAACACCAAAAATAGTAATTACTAACGTCTGCCTGCGAATTTGTTAGCGTGAAATTCATTATTCCCCCAACCCTGACTTCGCTTTCACTTTCTGTCAATGTAGCATGTGAAATTCAAATTTTAATACGTTTTCTTTCTTTGCAAATTGCAGCTCTATATTAGGCCGTATGTTGATCATAATGTGAAACATGACAAAAACTAGACTTTTATTAAAATTATTATATTTTACTAAAAAAAATACAATTTGCCGGCCACCATAAAATTAAGTTCTACGATTAGGATGTGAAAAAGGACGAACCAAAAAAACAACTTAGATAAAAGGCATGAATAGGTAAGAAAACTTGGGGTATTTTTACCCACACTAATTGTGTCGTGATTCCGTGGCAATATGAAAACATACATTCTTATATCGATGCTATTAATATAGAAACATCAATATGGGCTGCCCTATAAATTGACATATTATCCTCTCAGTAAAATGGTGATATACACGTTTTTCTTATAGGTATGCCATGTCCATTTTAAATTTATAAATCAGTGATAAAACGGGACCAACAAACAGTCACCACGTTTTTAAATATTTTTCTGTATTTTGTAGAAACAGATAATGAAGGCTATTTTATATAAAAAAGGCTATTGAGGTGAATTTGTAGAGGTTAATAATGAATAAAAGAAATAGATTTAGAAAAACGAAAATTAAATAGGCTGTTGTTAAACTACAAAAACATTTGAATATTATCTGACTACTGAATAGGCTGTATGGTCATTGATCTTTGCCTGTTACGAAAGAGACTTAATCCATAGATCTAGTCACGGTTATACCCCTATTACCACACTACCCTAAATCAGGCTCCCTATGCCCTGATTCAGGGTGGTGTAATAAGAGAAAGGGAGTAGGGGTCCCTAATTAGGGCGACAAAGTGCACCCTGTCTGCAGTGCTCTTGCCACAGTGTAGTGTAATAACACTTAGGGTAGTTAGGGATGCAAACGATACATCAATTCTTTCAAACATCGATATATCGTTCATAAATAGGGTTATTCCTGAGCGATGTTTTGGCTTGCCGTCAAAGTTTTCGAAATAACCGACTATGTGAAGGTATAAACTTCCGTATCTTAAAAGTTGCAAACGATGATTATCACGAATTTTATATCGCCGAAAAATAAATATACCAAAAATATATATCTCAAAGTTAGATAATGTCTACATTTTTAAAGTTAGAGGGTTTATTTAGTATAAATATCACAATCGGGAAAATTTTAACTACGAATCAACAAACAGGCGAATGGTCTTTCAGTCGAAAATAAATTGTACTCTCGACTCAAATATACTTGAACTTCAGAAGTGCAATTATCTTCAATCGGTTATTTTATTTTTGATGTAAAATTGTGGTTTATTTTTATTGTAAACATACGTTTACAATTAATATTGAAAATGGATTGGAATGGTTTTATTAATTTTTTTAATAATAATTATATTGTTTGAGCTTTAAAATAATTAATAGCTTAAGCACAGTTTTTTATAGTAATAGTTATTTTGTATTGGAAATTATTTTATCGGCTTACGGTAATTCGTATTTCGTTACAATCACAATCACTAGTCGCCAGATTGTTAAAATTGTTATTTTATATTTCAATTCGAAAAAAATAAACAAAAAAGTAAAAAAAAAATCTTGTTTTCCGATAATAATTCGATAAAAATAAATGTGTAAAAATAAATAGTGTAAAACTTCCTAAAATAAAATAAATATAATGTTTGATTATTATACTTCTTTTTTCATTTCTGTTCCAAATTACCATTTATTTTATATATATATATATATATATATATATATATATATATATATATATATATATATATATATATATATATATATATATATATATATATATATATATATAAAAAGGTGATAAAAAAAATCGAAAAATTCAATATATCGAACATAAGCTTCCCTGTTTTATTGAGCGATGTTGCATCCTATAGATGTGCTTAGTCGGCAAAATTACGAATGGAGGTTACTTGAGTTGAAATTCATGCAACTCGAACTTAACTCGAGTTAGCGGGACGAAATAACGAAATAGAGTAAATAATTTATAATAAATTACTTTTATGAATTTGTTTTTCTATCTAACTCTTTGGTGGGTTGGGTCAACTATCATTACTAAACTTAGTAGGTAGTAAACAGGTATATTTAGTATGTATTATATACTTGTGTATTTTTGGTTTCCATCAATACTAGTAAGTACCTATGTTTAAAACCAAAATTAGCTTTATAACGTTCACTGGTCACGCATGATAAATGAAACGTTACAAATAATCCGAATGCACGGTTTATTCACTTAAATAGTAACAGTATAGGCAATATTTGACACGTAAGTACATAGACGGCGTCTCGCGAACGCAGCGCGAGCGCGGGATCAAACAATAATACACATATGTATAGCTCAGAGCTAGTCGGCTGGCATACTGCTTGTATCGGCAGTCAAAGGTTCGGACGAGTGGCGCGATCCCGTGGCGCAGGTGGGGCACCGTACGAGAGGGGATAGAGAAACATCGGGTGACATAGGTAAGTATCGGCGCGCTACATACTCCCCCTTTTGACCAAGAGGGAACATCACGAATGGTCAAACTATTAGTTAGCGCCTAGCTGCGATCCTTACGCGGACGACCCCTACGACGCTTAGGAGCAACCGGCTCCGGACATTCTTCACCACCCCTGTCATGGTATTTACGCAGATCCGACACATGATACTTACCAACGCCTTCACCAGTCTTCTGCGAAGTTAGAAGGTAGGTAGTTGGACTGACCTGTTTGGAGATCACATACGGACCATCCTGCTTCGGGATGAATTTAGAAGTAACACCCTTAGCAGCATTACTCAGGACATGTGTCTTCATGAGTACGAGATCACCTTCTTGTAACGGATCCGAACCACGGCGATCGGAATCGGCTTGGAGCTTACGAAGATCCTGTTGATGTTCAATGTTCTCCTTAGCTTCCGAGAGAGAGTCAGCAAGCTTCAAGAGGTAAGGCGTAATCTGAGGGACAAAGTTTTCAGACTCGGTGACCGCTCGTAGATCAGCCTGAACCGACAAAGGAGACCGGAGCTCACGTCCAAATGTCAAGAAAGCCGGAGTGGTACCCGTAGAAACGGTGACTGAGCTATTAAGAGCAAATCGGACGAAAGGCAATATCTCAGACCATTGCTTATGGTTACCCTCCACGAGAATGGCGAGGTGAGATTTGAGGTCCCGATTCTTCCGTTCCACAGGATTCGCTTCTGGGTGATACAAAGGCACCAGGTTCTGTTTTACGCCTAGGACAAACAGAGCCTTCTGCATAACATCAGCCACAAACTGGACACCGTTATCGGAGATCATCCGCCTAGGAAGTCCATACCTCATAAAGATTTCACCAACAAGAGTTTTCGCACAGTTTTCGGCTGTGGCCTCGGTTAGAGCAAACAGTTCGACCCACTTACTAGCAGTGTCCTCCACTATCAAAATCCACCTTTCACCCTGAGGTCCTTTGGGTAACGGTCCAAAGAGATCGACGGCGATGACCTCGAATCGTTGAGCCGGTACCGGAGTCTGGAGTAAGCCGGGCGGTTTCAAGTTGGAAGACTTATACCGCTGACACTCAGTGCAGGTCTTCAGGTACTCGGTGATATAGCGTCTCATACCAGGGAAATAGAACTGCTGGGATATACGATGCAAAGTCCGTTGAATACCTCCATGAGCGGCGGTTGGCGAGTCATGACACTCAAACATAACTTTGCCCCGCAAACTCTCAGGTACTACCAGCTGAGGCTCCTCAGTATCGGTGTTGTCCACGTACCGGTACAATACACCTTGGTTTATCAGGTACCCCCTCTCCGACCACCGATGAACTGACAGCTCATCAGAACTTTCCAAATCCTTAAGGATTTTGGCTACTTCTGGATCAGCCAGCTGGGCTTCACGGGTTGATGTAGCATCCCAACGTGGAACATCCACAGACACGGGGCAGACACCACATTCCGTCAAAGTGCTATCGATGACTGGACGGCTGAGTGCGTCAGCTAGCACGTTAACCTTCCCAGGGGTGTATTCCATTTGGAGACCAAATGATTGTAGCTTTAAAGCCCAACGAACAAGCCTACCACTAGGCGATTTGACAGAAAAAAGCCACTTCAGGGGTTGATGATCACTTCTGACCACTACCTGGTGACCATCAATATAGCCACGGAATCTTTCCACGGCCCACACAACTGCTAGCGCCTCCCGCTCCGTAGTGGTATAATTTTTCTCGGCTGATGTGAGGAGACGGCTCGCGTACTCGATTGGGTGTTCATCCTGTGGAGACTCCCCCTGGAGTAAAGCTGCACCTAGGGCAAAATCGCTGGCATCCGTCCTAAGGATAAATGGCTTCGAGTAGTCTGGCTGAACAAGAATGGGTGGTGAAGCCAGAAGGGACTTAAGATGTACGAAGGCTTTGGCCTGATCATCTCCCCATTGCCAGATCTGTGACTTTTTGGTAAGGTGCGTAAGCGGTTCAGCTACCTTCGCAAACTCTGGTATGAACTTCCTAAACCAAGAGCAAGTTTGCAGGAAGGTACGAAGTTGCTGGAGATTAGTCGGTTCTCTCATCTCTAGGACAGCACGCACCTTATCTTCGTCTGGAGATATACCGTCGTTGGATATTACGTGACCTAGGTATTTGAGCCGGTCCCTAGCGAACACGCATTTTTCACGGTTGGCTCTTAACTTGAACATCCGAAGACGCTCAAATACCGCACGTAAATCAGACAAATGGGACTCAAAGTCCTCTGAAATTACTAATAGGTCATCAAGATAACCTAGAATATGCCTACCACCAAGTGAAGGTCCTGACCGGAAGCGATCTATGAGACGCTGGAACGTTGCCGGAGACCCCTTCAGGCCGAACGGCATACGCGTGAAGCGGTAGGTCCCAAAAGGTGTAACGAAGGCCGTTTTATCCCTATCCGCCGTACTGACCTGCCAGTACCCACTACGGAGGTCTAGCGAGCTCATCACACAGCCCTTCTTGGTCGACTGTAACAGCTCGTCGATACGCGGCATGGGGTATGCATCTGTCTTGGTAACCGCATTTAGCTTGCGATAGTCTACACAAAACCTATAGGTACCATTAGACTTCGGTACCAGGACGCATGGTGCGGCCCAGGCGGATTCGCACTCCTCAATCACACCATCAGCCAGCATCTTGTCTAACTCGGCGCGCATGATTTCCTTCTTCGCAGGCGTGACCCGATACGGGGGCACGGCAATCGGCGGGTGGTCACCGGTATCTATATGGTGTTCGGCGAATGGTGTCGGTTCTCCGACAACATCAAAAACGTCAGAATACTCACCTAATAGATTCGCCAGTCTAGACCTCTCCGACTCCGATAGCACGGTGGCCTCGTCCTCTCGCAACACGTTCAATGCGGCGGCGCACTCAACAGGTTCGCGACGAGTCTCCCATGACAAGGCGTGAAATGTCCGGGGCTGATCAACTGTACGCCAATTCCATTTATCAAAATCAATAATCATTCTAGCCTTTGTTATAAAGTCAATACCTAACAAAGTATCGTTATTGACGGCATTCGGTAAAATAATGAACTCGATAGGTACACTTAAGGAAGCAAGTTGAACATTGACCTCCGTAAGTAGCACCTCACTATTCCTAATAGTACCGTCCGCAAGCTTTACCGACATCATTTCGGTACGAAAATTTAAACCGATACGTTTCATTAACGCATAAAGTGAACAACTCGCAACACTACGACGCGCGGCGGTATCTAACAACGCGGTACCCGAGTATCCCCCTATACTCACTCGTACGATAGGCCGACCTTGCTCCTTACAATCGGATTTCGAATTCGAGATGCAATTATTAACAAAGATGGACGAAAATACATTTTCAACTTTAATGTCATCATTAGAAGGTATACTTTGTAAACATTTAGGGCAATTTACTCTAATATGACCTTTCTCGCCACAATTATAACAAACAATACCTGAGTTAGAAGAATGAGATCTTTTACTTAACTTATCACAGGAGTCACGGACGTGTCCTCGCGTTTTGCAGTAAACACAGAATAGCTTTCTCTCACCATCACTATTTTTGCTCACACAATGATCACTACGCGGCACAGGCACACGGTCGCGTGATGACTGCGAAGCGGAGTCGGGGGCGCGCAGTTGCGGCGCCGTCGAACTCGAACCCGAAGTACTATGTTGAAGTCCCTCGCCATGCCTGCGGCTAGGTCTCGCGGGCACACTCAGCGGCGACGCCAGCGGTTGTGGCGGCGCGAGCGGTGGCAGCGCAGCGTTCTCCGTCAGCGACTCTTCTATAGCTCGAGATCTTTCAATGAGAGATTCGATGTCATTCACAGTATCTCTCGACAATCGTTTTCTGATTCTCTTATGTAGAAGCCCATAAATCATATCTAATCTCGCTTCCTCTGGTAATTCATAGGGTAGTTTCGCTAACAAAGCCCTTATCCTTACGACGAAAATATCGGCACGCTCCGATCCTTGTTCGGCGGCAAAAACGTCTCGGTACAACTTATATGCAGGTCGTGGAACTCCGTACATCGAGCGCAAGCGTTTCACAGCATCCGACCACGAGTGTATTTCGTTTCGGATTCCACGCCACCACACTGCAGCATCTCCTTGAAGTAACATAGGGATACCGCGAAGTGCCATCTCATCACTAACTGATGCACAATCCTTATACATTTCCACCGCGTCAATGAATGCTTCCACTGCTTCCGGGTGTTGAGATGAACCGTCGAACCGTGTAGTGCATTTTACGAATGTTCCTGGGATAGATGACGACCGCGGTGACGTGACAGTGGCCGCGCCGGCAGCGCTTGAATCGACCTTCGGCGGCGCCCCTAAGTGCGATGTCAGAAGAGACTGGACGAGCTTCTGGTTTGCCTCGGCTTGTGCCGCAGAGAAGGCGGCCAGAAGCGACGAAAGCTGGTTCTCGGACATAAGCACAGGTGCTGCCGGTGTCGGGTTTACAGGTGTCGGATTCACCGGTTCCTCATCCGAACTGGAGTCATTATTACGCGGTTTTCGCGGTGGCATTATGACTGTGTCCTTGTAGTTCACGTCTCAATATCAAGGAAAAACGCGTGGGTACACTAGGCATACACTCGCGTACGTACTTGTGCACTAGAAACTTCGAGAGCCACGGTAGGTTCGTTCGTGGCCCACCGTTGGGAGCCAATATAACGTTCACTGGTCACGCATGATAAATGAAACGTTACAAATAATCCGAATGCACAGTTTATTCACTTAAATAGTAACAGTATAGGCAATATTTGACACGTAAGTACATAGACGGCGTCTCGCGAACGCAGCGCGAGCGCGGGATCAAACAATAATACACATATGTATAGCTCAGAGCTAGTCGGCTGGCATACTGCTTGTATCGGCAGTCAAAGGTTCGGACGAGTGGCGCGATCCCGTGGCGCAGGTGGGGCACCGTACGAGAGGGGATAGAGAAACATCGGGTGACATAGGTAAGTATCGGCGCGCTACAGCTTTATATTAGTCTTCACAAAACAACGTCAGTCTAGTTTTAAGATGTAGGCAAATAAGCTATTTAATGGTTCAAATATTCTTAAATAACTTAGCTGTCATAAAATTCTAAATAACAATTTATTATGGTAGTAGCTAATTCTCTTTGTAACACAAAGCGCGCACACAAATTCATGGACTTAAATCACTAGAAATCTTAAAGTCACAAATAATCTTTGCCCTACACTTACACTCTTTCTTTAAACCGTATTTTGTTTTTCTATATAAGGAGCTAAACTTAATAGCTTCTCGAACTCCTCTTCCCCTATCCTCAGGTATTCGAAATTCATTGGGCTCCAGAACTTCGATAATCCGCATATTTGAGTGATTTTACCTCAGTTTAAGTTTTAAATAGTCCTTCACCCATAGCTTTCTTCTTAACACGACAATAGTAAATAAAAGAGTTCTTTACTATTAATAGTCATGTTTTTTTTCGTTTTCAAAACGTCCATTAATAAAATTTTGGCCCTTATCCCACTACATCATGCAAAACATGACGATATATCGATATTAATCACGCAATAGTATTGATAGTATTTAAAAATATCGATTCAATAAATATATATACTTTTTTCACATCCCTATGACCGAGAAAGGGCGTAAAATCAGGGTAGTGTAATAAATAACTCAGGTCCCTAATTAGGGGACACGGCCACACTTCATCCAGGGTACAGATTCAGGGTAGTGTAATAGGGGCAGATTTTCTGTCTACGGGCAGAACAGGAGAACAGGAGAACGGAGTCTCTTTCGTAGCAGGCAATGATCAATGACCATACAGCCTATTCAGTAGTCAGATAATATTCAAATATTTTTTTAGTTTAACAACAGCCTATTTAATTTTCGTTTTTCTAAATCTATTTCTATTATTCATTATTAACCTCTACAAATTCACCTCAATGTTTCAATATTATGATTTTTATAATAAAATAGCCTTAATTATCTATTTCCATAGACAAAATACAGAAAAATATTTAAAAACGTGGTGACTGTTTGTTGGTCCCGTTTTATCACTGATTTATAAATTCAAAATAGACATGACATACCCATATAGAAAACGTGTATACCACCATTTTGCTGAGAGGATAAAATGTCAATTTATAGGGCAGCCCATATTGATGTTTCAATAATGTGGCAAATGGTATTTTTTTTAGTAAAATATAATAATTTTAATAAAAGTCTAGTTTTTGTCATGTTTCACATTATTTTTTTTTTTTTTTTTTTTTATAGAATAGGCTGACAAACGAGCACACAGTCCACCTGATGGTAAGTGGTTGCTGCGGCCCATAGACATCTACATCTATCTTCCATTACAAATCAAAATGCAGATGCGTTGTCACCCGTGAGGACTGAGATGGAATGCCTCATTTCCAGTAAAAAGGGTCTCCGGTTCTCTACACTCACCATACGAAATACAGCAGCATTAAGCTACTATTTCACGCTGGTATTCTGTGAGAGCGTGGTCCTTCCCCGGTCGAGCCGACCCATTCGTGCTAACAACTATACTACTAATATAACTGCAGCATGGCTCTACCACGTAAATATTATGATCAACATACGACCTAATATAGAGCTGCAATTAAGAAAACGTATTAAAATTTGAATTTCACATACTACAATGACAGAAAGTGAAAACGAAGTCGGGGTTGGGGGAATAATGAATTTCACGCTAACAAAGTCGCAGGCAGAAGTTAGTAATTACTATTTTTCATGTTTAGTTTCCTACACCTACTTTTTTAACATGCAGATGATTGATTGTGGGTTTGAATTAAAAGTAAACAATAATTTCGTTAAAGTAGGTACCAACTTTTGCCTGCGACTTCGTCTGCGTGGAAGAAAATGATTCCAACTGGGTTTAATTGGTTTTTTTTTTACATTATAAATGTTAATGGAATATACAAATTATTACGTTAAAGAGTTTCAATACTTATAAAATATAACAATCTTTATTACAGTAAAGTGATTTAAAGATCAAATAAACATGAAAATAAAATAGTATTTTGTTATATTTAATGAACACATTTAAATCTTTGATAATATTACTAAAATCCTCTAACTTTCTCATTAAATTTCTTTATCTTCATGAACTATTTTTGACATTTTTCCTTTAATTTCTTTTTCATTTCAAATGATTATACCGAAATAAAATAAAATAAAATGAGGTATAAACGTATAAATTAATAATCCCACTTAGTCCAAATCCAGTCGATGAGATGTTATAACTGAGATCTAATTCGCAAAAATGGTGATAATAGAACTGAAGCTAGTCATACCGATAAATCTGGCATAGCAGAAATGCTAGTGGCTAAATTTGGCCAAGCGGAGGTGCTAGCAGCCAAATCTGGTGCAGTGGGAATGCTAGTGATTAAATCTAGCGTAGCAGATGTGCTAGAGGTAAATCTTTGCCACTCAAAAAGGTTCGACCTGAAAACCACTCTTTATTATTAACATAAATATAATAAAAATAGAAAAGTAAATACAAAAAAATGTATGATTTAAAAATAGTATGGTGATCCTGCTGTTTTAATTAGAAAAATAAAATTAACATTATAGGAGTATCACATCCAGATATTGATTGTGAATTTGTTTGATTTTGATATTTTTCAATTAAAATGCCAGACATATTTGATTGAATCTTTTTTTGAAAGGCTGAATTAAAAAAAGCCAATAAAATTATTAGTATTTTTAATGTTTCCTGATTTAATAATATTATGATTGTTTATCAATCTTAAGACTACACTGGAACACATTCTTCAAATCACTATTTTTGTCCGTTAATTATACAAGGTGGAATATCATCACTCAAGTTATCAGCCACTATGCAATCGTGTTGGACAAATTTATAACAAGCAATGTTACTTACCAATAAGATTCGTGAAGGTCACGCAATGTTACTTTTTTCAGTGTCAGGTTGAAACATGATTCTTCAAAGTGGAGGGAATAAATATGAATTTTGTTGACATCTTTAAATTTTGTATACACTTCGTACCTATACTTCAGAAGGGTTGGGTTTTAAATTACGCCGCCTGAATTTGAGGATTCCGTCACTGTAGGGCTCAAGGGGTCTATCTGAAGCACATCCAAGCGATTTTTGCTACCAGAGCAGCGTCCAAGTATTTCTAATTATTTATTAAATATATTCGTAAATTACCAACTAAACGTGAAATGGAACGTTAATTTAACTAACTTCTAACGTTTTTGACGTCACATCTGTCAAAGTCATCCCAAAATGCTAAAATGAATCGCTAGGATGGCTATTTTGTTGGCAGTGATAGATATACTTTACGTCATTCCGGTTTCCCACCTTATGTGTTTTTCGACGACTTCGCTACCCATCTGGATTCTATTTCACAAATGATTGTAGCCACTAAATTATGTTTCTAGTTTTGAGTAATTATAAAAGTTAATATTTTGGTGTTTTATTGAGTGTAAAAGCGAGTTAAGCTTGCTCGGAACTTAGGGAACCCCGACTCGGACAGATTAGGTTAGAAAGGGATGGCGGGGTCGAGTGAGCGAGCGAAGCGAGAACTTTTCTTTTCCCCTCCCTGGTTCGTTTCCAATTGTGGTTCGGCTGCAGACGTGCCCTCCATTTCACAGCTCGTCCCAGGTTGGGGCGTAGTGTTGCGATTAGCTAGGGAAATAGATATTCGGTCAGCCCCGGCAGAACCCCGCACGCCGAGGGAATGGCTAAAATACTACCCGAATCACCCTGGTCTCGGGTAAGTGCTGTTTGCGGCTGGATTCATTGGTACGGTACGTTCGATACCCTGGATTGGGTTAGGATATGAAAAAGGTGTTGGGATAAAAGAAAAAAAAGAGGATCATCTGAGTGTTCCTGTTCTGTTTGTTTCTTGAATTAAACTGAGCCAGACCAACTAAGAAGCGGCAACCACACGAAGGAAGAACTTCTCAGATTTGCCCTGGGGATAAACACGACCTGCGCTTACCCCCAGAGCCATTCGACAAACTGCTTGCCGGACAGGAGATCAGAATAGGTGTTAATCTAGTCCTACTGATAATGTCAAAACATTAGGAGTCACATTAGCCCAGATTTATGCTTACGTAACTGAGAGATCGTGAGATGGCAGTGCCAGCGCTCTTAAAAAGAAGTATAATTCCGATATATGAGATGGAAAACGCCAGCGCTCTTTAATGTAAGTATAACGTCCTTTCAAAGTGTTACAATTCAAACAGGACTCTAAATTCCATCCTCACGATCTTGATGGCTGGCAATTCATGGCCCTGTGATTTAAGAGAAGTTTTCTGCCTCGCACGAGAAAACTGTGGTATTTCCTATCGCCAGCGATTTTTTCGGATCGATACGACTTAGAGAGCCAAAGAAAAGTGCCAATTCCTTTCACAGTCAGAGCACTTCGGCAATATTGGTGAGACACTAGTTTTCCTTGCGTAATTGCATTCTAGTCTCCCGTTAAGGCGATCTTAGGAAAAAAATTAAAAATTCAGCCTCCTCTTCCATCTCTGTAGAGGAACCGCGACTGACTGTCTCATGCCACAAACGACAAAGCTGATCTTACAATATATATATATATATATATATATACATATATATATATATATATATATATATATCATCATTCATCATTACAGCCTTTCACAAGTCCACTGCTGAACATAGGCCTCCCCCAAGTAATGCCACAAAGCACGGTCCTGAGCCACCTGCATCCATCGACTTCCTGCATGTCTTACCAGGTCGTCACTCCATCTAGTGGGGGGTCGCCCTACACTACGCCTACCGGTACGAGGCTGCCACTCGAGAACCTTTCTTCCCCATCGGTTATCGGTTCTTCGAGCTATATGGCCGGCCCATTGCCACTTCAGCTTACTAATCCGTTGGGTTATGTCGGTCACTCTGGTTTTACTGCGGATATCCTCATTTCTGAGTCTATCACGCAGAGAAACTCCGAGCATAGCCCTCTCCATAGCTCGCTGAGCGACCTTAAGCGTCCTCATACGGCCAGCAGTGAAGGACC
Source organism: Parnassius smintheus behrii (assembly GCA_036936625.1). Lineage (NCBI taxonomy): Eukaryota > Metazoa > Arthropoda > Insecta > Lepidoptera > Papilionidae > Parnassius > Parnassius smintheus. Next base: position 29,340,399 of record JAUPFT010000007.1, read on the forward strand.
ACGTCTCAGATCCATAAGTCATCACTGGCAACACGCACTGGTTGTACAATCTAGTTTTTAGAGATTGAGGTATACCTGACGAAAAGATATGTCGTAATTTCCCGAACGCTGCCCAGCCGAGTTGAATCCGTCGATTGACCTCTCGGTCGAAGTTGGACTTACCTAGTCGGACTATTTGTCCCAGGTAAACGTACTCGTCAACAACTTCGAGCATAGTGCTCCCAACAACTACCGGCATAGGTGTGACATGGACATTGAACATGATCTTTGTTTTGTCCATGTTCATCTTAAGACCTATCCGTTGGGAGGCACTATTGAGGTCATTGAGCATAGTGCTTAAGTCCTCCAGCGATTCTGCCATAAGGACTATATCGTCGGCAAATCGAAGGTGAGTGATGTACTCGCCATTGATGTCAATACCGTATCCTTTCCAGTCCAGTAGCTTGAAAACGTCTTCCAATGCAGCGGTGAAGAGTTTCGGGGATATAACGTCACCCTGTCTTACACCTCTCTGCAGTTGGATAGGTTTCGAGCTCTGGTTCTGTACTCGGATAGCCATCGTAGCCCTACTGTACAAACACTTCAGCACTTCGATATACCGACAGTCAACTTGGCACCGCTGAAGGGACTGTAGCACCGCCCAAATTTCGACGGAATCAAAGGCTTTCTCATAGTCCACATACGCCAGGCAAAGTGGCAGATTGTACTCTTCAGTCTTCTGTACAATCTGCCGCAGGGTATGTATGTGGTCTATGGTACTGAAGCCTTTTCGGAAACCGGCTTGTTCGGGAGGCTGGAAGTCGTCAAGTCTGCGTGCGAGACGGTTCGTAATGACTCTCGAAAACAGCACGTAGACGCGGCTCAGAAGGGAAATCGGTCTGTAGTTCTTTAAGAGAGCGTTGTCGCCTTTCTTAAAGAACAAGACCACCGCACTTCTGCTCCACGCCTCTGGAGTAGTGCCACCATGGAGGACGGAATTGAAGAGCTTCTGAAGGACTACAAGTACCGGTGTTCCACCCGCTTTCAGAAGCTCCGCTGTAATTCCATCCTCGCCTGGGGCCCTGCCGTTTTTAAGGTGCTGGAGAGCCATTCTAATCTCGCTTAGACTGACGTCCGGGATATCATCGGAATAGTGTCGGATAAAACTAGCTCTTGGATCGTTACTCACACTTGCGTGTGGCTCCAACGATGATGTGTACAGCTGCTCATAGAACCTCTCAATCTCACTCAAAATCTCAGGTGTCCCGGAAACGATGTTGCCACACTCAGTCTTCAGCTTTGACAGTTGGCTCTTTCTGGCAGACAGATCTCTGGCAAAGACTTTGGAGCCCTGATTCCGCTCGATCGCTTCTTTAATACGAGAAGTATTAAAGTTGCGTAAGTCTCGCCGCATGCATTTGGAGATCTGTCTGTTCAGTTGCCTGTATGCTGTCAAATCTGTTGACGATTGCAGCCTCATCTCCCGTCTAACAGCCATGAGATTAAGAGTGTGATCGGAGAGTTTTTGTGTTCTTCTGCGGCGGGTCTTGCAGAACTTAGCTCCGACCGCATGGACAGTTTCCACGAGCTTGTCGTTCATATCGTCCACTGCATTGCAATCTTCTAGGCACTGGAAGCGGTTACGTAACTCGAGCTGAAAGGTTTCGGGATTCTGGATTAGAGCACGAGGGGGACGGAGCGTTGACTTCATTAGACGAGACCTCTCCAACTTAACGTTTAGGTTCAGTGTGCCTCTAACCATTCGGTGATCGCTGCCAGTTTTCACCCTTGCGATCACTGAGACATCACTGAACAGTTGGCGTCTGGTCGTCATAATGAAGTCAATCTCATTTTTTGTCGAACCGTCGGGGCTCGACCAGGTCCACTTCCTGTGGGTCCGCTTCTGGAAGAAAGAGTTCATCATAAAGAGTCCCTCTTTCTCCATAAAGTCGGCCAGCTGCTGGCCCCTTCGGTTCCGTTGCCCTACTCCAAATTTCCCTACCTTCAGCTCACCGCTTTCTCTTGTGCCTAGTTTTGCGTTGAAGTCTCCCATCAACACCGTGTAGTGGGTTTTGGAGGAATGTATGGCTCTGGAAATATCCTCATACATTTCCTCCACCTCCTCATCGGGGTGTGCCGAGGTTGGTGCGTAAACCTGAATGACCTTCAGCGAATACCGTTTGGTGATTCTGAGTATCAGGTACGCGACCCTCGTCGACACACTCCCAATCTTTACAACGTTGTTGACGAGAGACTTGTGGACGATAAATCCGACACCTCCTTGGGACAGATGGTCGCCCTCCCGGTGATAGAACAAGTTGCCGGACTCGAGGATTGCCGTGTCCTCCCCCTCTCTTCGGACCTCGGATAATCCAATAATATGCCAGCGCAACTTGTCTACCTCTTCTTCCAGCTCCAGTATCTTCTCGTCAGTCCTCAGGGTGCGTGCGTTATATGTTGCCAGGTCGAGTCGTCGTAGGTGGCAACCGAACCTCCACCGGAGATTCTTAGCACCCCCTGCCCCGCCGTTACCATGGTCGCCACCGTAGCCAGGAATAGCGGGGCCGCCGGGGACTGGGGGCCGTCTTTTTGTGTATTTGTTCATTGGGGGGTATTTGCCGTAGTTGCCACGCTTGGCGAGCGGGTTGGCAACCGCAGTTTTTTATTACGTCACAGTTGTTATCAGGAAGATGCTGCTGCCCATCTCCTGTCTGTCTCCCTCTGTCGCCTCTTACGACACCCACGGGAAGATATGGGGTAGTGGATATTCTTAACCGCCACTACACGGCAATTTACTATTTACTATATATTTATATATATATATATATATATATATATATATATATATATATATATATATCATCATTACAGCCCTTCACAAGTCCACTGCTGAACATAGGCCTCCCCCAAGGTATGCCACAAAGCACGGTCCCGAGCCACCTGCATCCATCGACTTCCTGCATGTCTTACCAGGTCGTCACTCCATCTAGTTTGGGTCCCCCTACACTACGCCTACCGGTACGAGGCTGCCACTCGAGAACCTTTTTTTCCCAACGGTTGTCGGTTCTTCGAGCTATAGCCAGAGCCCATTGCCACTTCAGCTTACTAATCCGTTGAGCTATGTCGGTCACTCTGGTTCTACCGCGGATATCCTTATTTCTAAGTTTATCACGCAGAAAAACTCCGAGCATAGACCTCTCCATAGCTCTGAGAGCTTCACTCGCTTTCTCTTTCTATACACGAAAGTACAGTAAGGCGTGGTAGCTCTGGTTTAAGACCATTCTATGGAGCTTATACTAGATCCATGAAGGTTAGAGAACAGGAGAACGATCGCTGTAGAATAGTTTTCTGAAATATGGACCAAATAAGAGAGTCGCTGCGATTGCTTATTTGTCTCAATAAAAAGATATTTATTTATTTATTTATTTATTTATTTATTTATTTATTTACTTATTTATTTATTTATTTATTTATTTATTTATTTATTTATTTATTTATTTATTTATTTATTTATTTATTTATTTATTGATCACTTCACAACTTCTTACTGGCTAGTTAACAATAACAATGTAGTAAGGACCTAACGTTGTGAGAGACTGGTGCCCGTGATAATAATAATAAAATAAATAATAATAATAAATCGATAATAATTTATATTTTTAATAATTTTTAATATTTATAATAATTAAAATTATGAAAAACGTAATTTATAATTTATTTATTAGTAAATAATAATAATTTCGTTATTTTCTTTTTTTTCTTTGAATTACATTATTACCATTTCAAACTAGCGTACAACAGCTCGTTTTTATTGAGACAACTTAGCGATCGCAGCGACTCACTTATTTGGTCCATATTTCTGGGACACTTTAAATCGGGGAATTAAATAGACAAACAATTATTATCAAAATTAAATTATTATTTGCGGTTTTTACTCTGCTTGTACACAAACATGAGCTTATTTATTATTTAACTTGTTTTTGATTAAAATATTACTATTTTGGGTATTATTGTCATGCTAGAGTTTGTAATTGTGTATGTTATTATCAATACATTCATAATTGTAAATCGTAATTGTAATTGAAATATTGTAATCAGTATTGATTTTTATTTTCTTGTTTTAACTCATCTAATGACTTAATAGACAGAACTAATTTCGCTAGAGAAATTTTGTCTCCCGTCAGTAGTGTTCCAGTAATATGCAGGTTTGAGAAGTGTATTTCTGTACCTTAGAACCACCTGCTATTAGGCGGCCAGTATACAAATACTAGTTGCCGCGGCGATGTCGGATGCATAGCTGTCACGTTCCGTCTGGACTGTAATACTAAACCTGCAAGACCCAACATTGTAGGCTTAGTATAACGATCTTTTTAACCTTTCCCTTACTGCGGCCGCCATATAACAAAAAACAGCTTTGTACCGGGCCATCTGTCGTCACCTCAGCTGGCGGCACTTGTTTTAAATATTTATGTTTCTCACAACCTTTCATTTGTGTTTAAAGAGGTTTTAGTTACAGTTATTTAAAGCCGATAAGATTTTCGATAAGTAGAAACAATAACCATAACATTTAAATGTTTATTTTATTATATACAGCTCTTTTGTTTCTAACGGATCTTTATAAAGTGTACTTACTGACAATAAATTTTGTTTTAGAATGAAATATCGTAAGTTTTTATTTTACTTTTATGTCCTTACAATCAATAAAACATATTCTTCCTAAATGAATCAAAATTATGCATGTAATAATTATAATAATTCTACTTTTTCACTTGCAAACATTTGCAAAAAAATTCGACAATAGACAGTTTGCGCGCGCTTTGTAAAATCATTTTCAAAACCTTTTTGTGTATATATTATAGTGTCTTCCTTTATTTTTCTTATACAATCATATAGATATAACATTTAGCAATTCCTAGTAAAAGTATTTACTATGGTATTCGAATAAGAAATATACTATTATTATCTTATTAGAAATCTTGATCGTTATGAATTGTTCGCGTAGAGGTTTTTTGTTTCTACTTTTTTAATCAATTGAAACATAAAAAGTTACTGTTGTTGTAACTTAGATCATTCAAAAACATTACGTAGTAAAGATAAATAACATTACTTACAGTTTTTTTTAAAGAAAATCCAACTAAAATCACAATCACAAAACTTCAACGATTACGCAACCCACCGCACCGGCATGCAAAAGCGAATGGCTGTTATATTTGATGATGTCTATATAACCGAGTGAAGATAATGCTACAGAATATTCTTTAGTTCGTTCAGAATCGAATGAAATAGTGTTCAATCGAAAATATACTGTATTTTTATATCAATTAATGACGAAAATAGCAGCACGTAATGCGGACATGTATACATGTCCTCGGTACTTAGAGGTCACAAAACTTGGACCTGTCAACATGTCCTCGGTACCTTAGGGGTTTACCACCCTTTGGGTCTAGACTAATAAAATGATAAATGTTGTTAGACTAATAAATTATAAATGTGTACACATATTATATTATATTTTTCAGAGTAATCAATTTCGAAACTTAAGCTACATAAATAATGATACCTATAATTTTATTGCAGTTTTTGAAAATATCAGTAAATAAAGCTTCTTCTTTTATTTGCAACTATCCCAAATTGAATCCGATTTATAGGCAATAACGTTTTTGCCTACCGATCGACTAAAACGTTTCAAATATAAGCAAGCTCTAAGTTTTTAATGTCTTTATCTTATAAGGAATCTGAAAAATTTAATCGCATATTTATTAATAACCATAAAACTGCATTATTTTGGTGTCCTTATCATTTTATTCAAACAACTACAAACACAACCTACAAACCATAAACATAAAATGTTATTATTAATGTTGTAATTAATATCGCCCCATCTCTATTCTCCCCGTCTTGTCGAAGGTCCTCGAAAAAAAAATTAGTCCACAACCAAATTTACCCAATTCTACACAGGGCTATCATTGAAGAACAACATGGTTTCATTAAACATAGATCTACTACTAGTATTCTACTTCCCTTTACGAATAATTTATTTGCAAGAGTTGATGACGGCTTTCAAGTAGATGCTGTATATACCGATTTTAAGAAAGCTTTCGATAAGGTGGATCATGAGATTCTTCTTAACAAGATTGCATTCAATGGTATTCGTGGTAATTTGCTGCGCTGGTTTGCATCTTATATTCAAAACCATCCCCAAAAAGTTGTAGTAAATGGATATCAATCAAGGGACGTTTTGGTTACATCGGGCGTTCCTCAAGATTCCATTCTTGGACCATTGTTATTTATTATTTTTGTTAATGATATAGATAAATGTTTTCTTAACTCCAATTTCCTATTATATGCCAACAACCTAAAAGCCTACAAAACTATTAAAAACATAGAAGACTGTATATCTTTCCAAAGCGACCTTGACAGATTGACAACATATTGCAACATTAATAAATTACAATTGAGCATTCCAAAATGTCACTATATAAACTTTACAGAAAAGAAAAATATTGTCCGTTTTAATTACATCCTCTGTAAAAAGTCCTTGGCCAAATTGACAGACGTAAGGGATTTGTGGATTCAGTTGGACTCTAAGCTACAACTAAGCATCCATATTGATAAAATAGTCAAACAAGCTTTTAAAATGTACGGATTTATTATGAGATCTTCTAGTTCTACTGACTTCAAACGAACTACCACATACTTAAACCTCTATAAAACTCTTGTTCGTTCCCAGCTTGAATATGCTGTACCTATATGGAATCCTTACCATAAAGTCTACAAAGAAGCTATTGAGAAAGTCCAAAATAAGTTTTTGCGTGCCATGTACTATAGATGCCATAAATCTTACTTGTCTCGTATCCCATTGCTGAGAGAGTTTGGTGTTTTGTCGCTTGAATGTAGACGTAAATATCTTGAAGCTATAACATTGTATAAAATAGTAAACAACAAATTTAGCAGTACCGAGTTTGTTTCTAATTTAAATTTCGTAGGTCCTAGAAGTGCTCATATACGTGCTGTGCGCGCTCGTAACTTGTTCGCCGTCAGTACATGTCGTACAAATACCGGCTCGCGCGCGCCAGTTCGCCATATGATGCATTCCTTTAACGAGTTTTTCAATGATGGTAACATAGATTTGTTTACACCGAATATTCTTGCTTTTAAAAGATCTATATTTGAAAAACTAAAAATCTAAAAATAATATTATTTTGGCTCTTTGTTATTTAGTTTTTAGTTATAAAGTTTTTATTCAGCGTCCACGACAATTTAATTAACATTGTAAGTAATATGTGGATAGCGTTGTGGGCTACATTATTGTGAATACATCATGTTACAGTATTTTAGATATTACTGTATTTTGTAGCTGTTTGCTGTTCCTTAATAAATAAAATAAAATAAAAATTAATCCTTTTCAAGCACTTGGAATTGGAGTTTTGAATGGAAAACTATATTTGTTATCCTTAAGATTTGGAGATATCAAATATATACATATATAAATAAATTAGGGATGTAACAATACATAATTGTGGCGATACCATACCTTTACCTTTATCGGTGACTGAGTAGAAATAGAAAAAAAAAACAAATAAATAATGAAGAATTTCCTTAACTATGCATAAAAGTTACCTATATTTATCAGAGACTGACCTTGAGAAGGTTGAAAACCAAACTTTTTTTGTGAAAAAAAAACAAAGTTTGTTTAAATTATTAGCAGATAATCTTTTACCGATATGTCGGTCTGCCGATTAGATCGGAATCGGTATCGGAATCGTTACATCTCTAATATAAAGATAAGTTTGTGGATAAGGCAGATTCATATGTTACTTATACTTAAGATTGTGTTTTGATTATGTATATTCCAGTGCATAGATTACTGTATTTATACTAGAGATATCGTAGATTCTCTGTCTACGAGAGATATACTGTTCCAGTGTCTACTTTGCACTAGTAGTTTGACACACAAATTATAAAGTTGTATGTAACTCTGGTTTGACAGTTGTGCCACAGTGACTGGAAGAATGCTCAGCCAAAGCAATTAGACGTGGGTCGTTACATCATTTTCAAGAAACGTAACGGAACCAGTGACTTGGTCGGCGTCACATGTTTCAAAACTAGTGATTTTTGTAACTGGCTATTTTTGTTCGGCTACTGTGATTGTTTGCATAAATATCACCACCAACTTTTTCTTTTTTTTTTTTTTTTTTTATAGAATAGGCTGACAAACGAGCACACAGTCCACCTGATGGTAAGTGGTTGCTGCGGCCCATAGACATCTACATCTATCTTCCATTACAAATCAAAATGCAGATGCGTTGTCACCCGTGAGGACTGAGATGGAATGCCTCATTTCCAGTAAAAAGGGTCTCCGGTTCTCTACACTCACCATACGAAATACAGCAGCATTAAGCTACTATTTCACGCTGGTATTCTGTGAGAGCGTGGTCCTTCCCCGGTCGAGCCGACCCATTCGTGCTACAACTATACTACTAATATAACTGCAGCATGGCTCTACCACGTAAAGCGTGGTCCTTCCCCGGTCGAGCCGACCCATTCGTGCTACAACTATACTACTAATATAACTGCAGCATGGCTCTACCACGTAAACAACTATACAGTTACACACGAAACGAAAACAAATTTAATCACAATCTGTACTTGTAGCTATACAGTAACTGTATACTGTTAAATCAATAAATTAACTTCCCTTCATACTTTATTCAGGTTTAGGACTGACTGCATTAAATGTATTTATGATTGATTTGCATTTACAATGACACTAAGATTTTCATAAAATTATTAATGCAGGCAAGTCAATTTGATTGTTTATACAATGATTATTGATATTTACAGTTTATTTACACTTTTTCAACGTTTTCACTATCATTTGTTTTTGCACTTTTATTTACACTGTACAATTAATTTGTTTGTTTGTTTGGCTATTTACACACAGTTTTTAAGTTTTATAATATTATAAACATTGAAATTTTTTGTATATGTTATGTTTTATTTTGATTTTATGAATAAACGAGTTCATGACTCCGTCAAAAAAGTTTTAAAAATTATTTTACTTAAGTTCAATGTGACTCCTGCTTCCCGGAATCGACCGTTGAAATTACTTACGAACAGAGATTACTCTATTTTACTGTCTATGTATATAGTCTTACGTATGAAAATTAAAAGTACAATAATACTGTTACAAACGCTGTTTTGTTTATTGTTGTATGCCACATGTGCGCTTTGCGTTTGACCGGCCGACAGTCGACTCTCGCAATAATCACGGTTAACAGTAATAAGTAACTCATTTACAAAAATCACTAGTTCTAATATGACTCGAAACTAGTGATTCGGTTACATGCCGCGTAGCCAGTTACTGTATCATAGATAAATAAATATGTAGCAAGCTATACTGTATCTAGTGACGTGAAATAACGCCCACGTCTACAAAGCATGTGCTAAGTAATAATTATGTGTTTAATAACAGTACGTTTGCACTGAGAAACATCCAACATGTAATGTTTTGAAACAAATCGCATAAAATAAATCACACTACATGTTTTGTTGATGGTGGCGTTCGCACTCACAAAAACTGTGTAAAATTTTCAACAGATATCAAGATATGTTTTTAGCTGTGTTCGCATTGAATACAACATAGACATTTTATTTGTTTATCTATAGATTTGTCAACGTTAGCGTTCGCACTGTTGTTTTTTTATATTTCGCGATTTGTTTTAAATCGTGTTTTTCTGTTATCCAATTTAGTTGGTAAACATCACAAAACATTATCAACCCTAGCGGAGACGAATGATAACTTAATACAAAATATAAATGTGGTATCATCATCATCATCATCATTACAGCCCTTCACAAGTCCACTGCTGAACATAGACCTCCCCCAAGGTATGCTGCAAAGCACGGTCATGAGCCACCTGCATCCATCGACTTCCTGAATGTATTATCAGGTCGTCACTCCATCTAGTGGGAGGTCACCCTACACTTCGCCTACCGGTACGAGGCTGCCACTCGAGAACCTTTTTTTTCCCAACGGTTGTCGGTTCTTCGAGCTATGGCCGGCCCATTGTCACTTCAGCTTACTAATCCGTTGGGCTATGTCAGTCACTCTGGTTCTACTGAGGATATCCTCGAGCGTCCTCATACGGCCAGCAGTGAAGGACCACGTCTCAAATCCGTAAGTCATCACTGGCAACACGCACTTGTACACTTTAGTTTTCAGAGATTGAGGTATACCTGATGAGAAGATGTGTCATAATTTCCCGAACGCTGCCCAGCCGAGTTGAATCCGTCGATTGACCTCTCGGTCGAAGTTGGTCTTACCTAGTCGGACTATTTGTCCCAGGTATACTCGTCAACAACTTCGAGCTTAGTGGTCCCAACAACTACCGGCATAGGTGTGACACGGACATTAAACATGATATTTGTTTTGTCCATGTTCATCTTAAGACCTACCCATTGAGAGGCACTATTGAGTGAAACTATTAAATGTGGTATATATCTCCACAAATTCCATCTTTATCATTAATCGGATTATCTGCAATTCTCTCGTGAGGCGGAAAAATTTAGTCCTTTTTTTGGGGTATTTTTTTAAGTTGCCTGTCCCAGAGCTCGATATAAAAGAACATAATAAAATACAATACAAATTTATAATTATTTATTCAATTAAAATACATAACTTAAAAAAGAGACGTAGAAAACTGTTTATCAAATAATTTAGTTTGTCACTGCCATCTTCATAATGTGTTTTAAGTGACAAGAAATTTTTCTTCCACATGTTCTACGAATTATATATATGAGAAAGAAATATGAAAGCATGTACCACCTTTCTCTCAAAATTTTACAAAGCTAACCATAGTTTAGGCTTATTCCAATAATCTGTGTTTCCTTTGAGATACATAGGGTTACTTTGTGATAACCGGTCAAGTTTGCAGAGAAGGTTCAAGATAACTAATATAGGCCGTTAAAGACAAATCAATTTTAAAAAATTTCAAACTTTGTATACTTTTTATCTCTTAAATTCAAAATGCGCAGTAATGCATTGTAAGTGATTTTACTGCACACGCAAATATTCGTAAAGAGTAATAATAAGCTTGTCGCCATCCCGGTGAGTCACTTATGCATGTCAAAGTACTTACACAGGCACAACCTAGTAGCCAGAATTCTACACCAGGGGCTCGCTCTGAAATACGGTCTCGTGGATCGGAAACTGCCTTATTATAAGTACTTACCGGAAGTCATGCTCGAAAATGACCGCGCCAGGCTCTACTGGGATCGGGCCATCATCATAGACAGGACTATTCTTGCGAATAAACCTGATATTGTGCTGATGAACCGGGCACAGTCAAGGATATTTTTGGTCGACATTACCATTCCATATGACGAGAACCTAGTGAAAGGCTCACGAGGTGACCGACATGTGGGGTGGTCTGCCGACCGAAATTATTCCCGTAGTCGTCTCTGCGAATGGGCTAAGCCCAGTTAACCTCTCGGGTCATCTGAGGCGACTGGGACTCCGTGACGGACCGCTCTGGGCTCAAATGCAGAAGGCGGTGCTCCTCGATACCACCCGCCGGTTTCTTTCCCTTTCCCCCTAAGCCTCGGCCGTTTGGTCTCCCCTGCTGAGGGCTTCCATCTGGTTGGGCTTTTATATATTTATATATTATTGTATTTATTTTATTTTACTGATATTTATGTATATTTGTCTTTTCATTTTCATTTAATAATTAAATATTTATAGAACCCAACCAGATGAGAAAGCTATATAGATACCCCTCATAATAATAATAATATTTATTGAATCCAAACATACTTTACATAAAAACATAAACTTATAAAATTACATTGATAAGACGTAAATCTAACTCAATAGTATATTAAGGTATCTTTAACAACCGTGCTAGGTCACAGACCTGTATTACAGCTGCTAAGCCCTCCCCATTAAATACATACCAAATAGAAAAACAAAAACATAAAGACAATTTCACCGCAATCAAGAAATGAATAAAAGTTCTAATACGACAATTGGCTCAATACTATTATAGCTAAATGTTTAGTTGTATGGTACAAGAGTAAGGCATGAGAGATATTCTATAAATGTGTCACATATAAGTGTATATTAATATTCAAATGTCATAGTAAACGTTTACAAGAACTTATTCTATATTTCACATAAAAATAATTGAAACTTAGTGAGTAGTGACTCAGTTAATATTTCATTTTCTTAAAACAATAAAATATAATATGCAAAATGTTCATTTAATATTGGAGATTTGTTAATCATAAACCAATATTACAAGTTTAGAAGTAAGTGTAAAATTAATATGTAGATGCCAGTGTATAGTATATGAGTATGAGTGCGTGTGTGTGAAAGAAGGAGTGAGTGTGTGTTGTTATTTTGCTTAACAGTTTGCATTTTTAACTATCTATATTTAACAATTTTTCAGTTTCCTCGTAAGATAAAGATATTAAAAATTAGTTAGAGCTTGCTTATATTTGAAACATGTTAGTCGATCGGTAGGCAAAAACGTTGTTGCCCATAAATCGGATTCAATTTGCGATAGTTGCAAATAAAAGAAGAAGCTTTATTTACTGATATTTAAAAAAAAAACTGACTATTTGTATTTAAGCTTAAGTTTCGAATTTGATTACTCTGAAAATATATAATATAATATGTAGGTATATAATGGCAACAATATTTATCATTTTATTAGTCTGGACCCAAAGGGTGTTAAAAAGATTGTTATACTAAGCCTACAATGTTGGGTCTTGCAGGCTTAGTATTACAGTCCAGACGGAATGTAACAGCCATGCATCCGACATCGCCTAGTATATGTATACTGGCCGCCTAATAGCAGGTGATTCTAAGGTACAGAATAACATTTCTCAAACTTGCATAATACTAGAACACTACCGAAGGGAGGAGACAAAATTTCTTTATCAAAATTAGTTCTGTCTATCAAGTCATTAGATGAGTTAAAACAAGAAAATAAAAATCAATACTGATTACAATATTTCAATTACCTATGTAAAAAAGGACAAAATAATACAGATGATTTACAATTATGAATGTATTGATAATATCATGCACAATTAAAAACCCTAGCAAGTCTACAATACCTAAAATAGCAATATTTGAATCAAAAACAAGTTAAATAATAAATAAGCTCATGTACACAAGAGCAGAGTAAAACCAGCAAATAATAATTTCATTTTGATAATAAGTGGTTGTCTATTTATTTCCCTGATATAAAATAACCTTATAATTTTGTCTCTATATTATATGCTTGCAGTTACGACGTAAACAGAACAAATTTTATTCAAAACTACAAAACTTAATAGAGAATACTTGATTACAAAACACAATAAGTAATTAATGTTTATACTCGTTTGGGAAAAGCCTCTGTCCTACGTAGAAAACAAAGTCCAAGCGGGTCATTTAAACAAAATGTTATTTAGAATATAATGTTTTACAATTAAATATAAAAACATTTAGAAACAATATTAATCACCCCATTCCCAGGGGTTTATCAATCGTATATTTTATTGTAATAACCTTTTTTTGAACAACTTTGCTTAGTTAAAAATTTTCAGTTTTTGATAGGCTGCATATTTTATGACTTGTTGTAAAAGCATATACTTTGCCCCATGAAGGAAAACTAATTATTTGAAGTAGAATAACTAATATAACTAGCTTGTACTTGTTCCTAGTATTTACAGAATATACATTACTATTTTTAATAAAAACTATTGTTGCTTTTGTGTACATTAAATTAACAAAAACAAAAAACAAAAATTATTAAAAAAACATACATTAAATTTTCGTAAAATTACTAAAACGCTATAGTTAATATATGTACTTCTAAAAAACTTTCTTGAAAAGACTCCTTCGGACTTAGGTTGTAAAGTGCTCTTATGGGTCTCTTCTGCAAAACACAGTTATTTCAATGAGAAATGCATTAACCCCATTGCAAGATCCCTTATGTAATAAATATGGCATATCAAAGTGTCACTATCTCTTTGTTATGGAATGCAAAATATAGTCGTTGCACATTTGCACCCAAGATAGAGAGAACTTGTAAATTTACTCCATCCATGTCACAAACTGTTGCAGATATATTCATCCCAGCCTGAGAGCCTGGAAGTTATGCCAGCTATGACTGATTCCAGACCCGAAATCAAAAATTAAATATGTTTGAGCTTTTATAATCAAGTCCCCCCCGTGACCATGGGCGCTGTAAAGCACCCGAAACGTCGGGATAATAATAAAAATAAATTAAAAGTAATTAAACGCGATAAAATCCGTAAATAATAGTTTTATTCAACTTTTATAATCAACTTTAATTTCAACTGTTGAAATAAAATGAAACATCATACAAAGTACTAATAATTACCTCTTTTATAAGTACAGTAAGTTGATTTGTAGTTAAAAATGCATTTGAAAAATAGTGGGCAATGGGCTGTTTCAGTCTTCCTAATACTAACAATCATAAATACTAATGCATATGATACAATGACTGAAGATGTTCCTTGTGTACTATGATCCTAATACACTTCAATCAAATCTTCTTTTGGATAATACATCACATTTTTTTAAAGACATTTCATCAAATAACAATATAAATTGATTGTCCGATGATTTTATAGTATTTAAAAAATCTGCCAGGTTTTAAAAACTGGTTGATTGATTCCAACAGCAAAGAGTACTCAGTTAACCCTAGAGCCTGACTAGCCTGCAACAGGTGGGTGACCTTTTATAAAGCCACAAGGCTATGATTTTCATGTCATGTAGCTTTTTCTTTCAATTTCTTGTTTGAACTTGTAATTACAGCGCAAATGTTGATGTTATTTTCTTGGATAATTTAGTTACTGTATTTTCATTAGTTAAACACTTAATACAATTTTGGCGTTTAAGGTTGTGATTATGTAATTGGAAGAATTTTCTCATGTACCTATCACTTTCTTCGTCATGCAGCACAGTTTTTAGTCTCTATTCCGTATTCCACTGCGAATCACTTTCAAACACATTGCACGCGCGTCCAGAACCTCGATTTCTTTCTTTTTTTCTTGTACATACAACTTTATAATTTGTGTCTTTTTTGTTGTAAATGTACAGTACACTCATCACTTGATTCCATTATTCACCTCTTCATCACGTGAACCCATTATTGTTGAAAATCTCTAGTATATATATACAGTAATCTATGTTGAAAATTCTCTGACTCAATAAAGTGTCTACAAATACACAACGTCAAACTTATCTTTCAACATAACAATATTTCTACAAATTTGTTTTCAAACATTTTGTTTCTGCAGATATATAGATATAATATAGCTATAATATGTAATGTACATTAAACTGTCAAACATAATTCACTAAAAAATGTTCCTTGACTATGCGAACGCTTTTTGATACATTGACAGAAAACAGTGTTTAAAACATGTTTTTTTGTGAAAATCGCGTCAGTGCAAACGCACGGTAAGACTTCAGGTTGCTTTACTTATTTTTTCACATTTTGTTTTATTATAAGCATAGCATGATAGCCTGAGTTATTTATGCAGCATTTGAAGCAAATTTTGTTGTAATAGATTTCACCTTTGTGTGAAGTAATTATTTCAATATTATGTTCTTCCTGCAAATTGGCATTTATCTTTTATATGTAATTACTGCTGTTATATTGTATCCAATAGCAACACAAATTCACTTATAACAATAGTTCTATTATTGTTGTTTCAGGGCCACTATCTATACCAGAATCCCGAAAACCAGTAAAAGAAACTGAAAAATCATTACAAGGTTGGTTCATATAATCTAGTCTTTCCTTACTACCAGTTTACTAATTTAAACATTATTATGATTTTTGCTGCTTAATAATATTATATCCGCTGTTTTTCTTTTATATCAGTTCAGCACCTAAATCACATTATTCATCTTATTATCTAATCAACAACATAAGGGTATCCTACCTACTCTACCTGTTTATTAACAAATAAACTTAATTATATCTTTTGTATTCCAGCCACTGTTCAACTAGATGCAACTGTTGACAATCTTGGAATACAAGA
This sequence comes from Parnassius smintheus behrii, assembly GCA_036936625.1. Taxonomy (NCBI): domain Eukaryota; kingdom Metazoa; phylum Arthropoda; class Insecta; order Lepidoptera; family Papilionidae; genus Parnassius; species Parnassius smintheus. The sequence continues at coordinate 29,356,446 of JAUPFT010000007.1, forward strand.
ATGCACCCTACCGGATATATGTGGTGAGTGTTTTACTTAAATTTTATAAAAAAAAGAACCTGAAGATAAAGTATGATCAGGTGCTTGATCTTCATGTTGCACGGTACAACTCTTAGTAACCGAGTTCTGGTGAAACCGCGAGGCAAAGCTAGTATGATTTATGATTACAGAAGATAAATTTCAAGGAAGTTGTATTAATACTTTCATGATAATATCTAGAAGTTTTTTCATTTGTTAATTACTGGGTTCTATTCATATATCCGAAAATGCAGTTTTTATTCCTGTCAGAATTGAAAGGACAACTCCTAGACAACTTTCCTCTATTTCTCATGGTGTGGTTTTCGGAGGTTTTTGCTTTTAGAGAAGAATTTAAGGTATACAACTGATAATAAAGAAAAGATTTCTAAGTGGGATCACATTAAAAATTACGGGAAGAAAATCCGATTAGTGCCTATGTTGTCTGATAATCATGTACTATCAGTTTGCTAATATATGTAATTTAAATATTATTATGATTTTCGCTGCTTAATAATATTGTTATATCCGCTGTTTTTCCCTTATGTCAGTTCAGCAACTGAATTACATTATTCATCTTATAATCTTATCAACAACATAAAGGTATCTATCCTACCTGTTACTGAACCTTTTTATTAAAAAATAAACTTAATTATGTCTTTTCTATTCCTGCCACTGTTCAACTAGATACAACTGCTGAAAATCCGGGAATACAAGCATGCACACCACAGGATAAATACAGTGAGTGTCCTTTACTTAAATTTTATAGAAAAAATGAAATCTGAAGATAGAGTAAGATCATGTACTCTATCTTTATGTTGAACGCAACAACTCTGAAGAACCGAGCTCTGGTAAAACCGCAGGGCGCAGCTTGATTACAAAAAGAATTTTAAGGAAGTTGTATTAATACAGTCATGATAATACCTACAAGCTTTTTTATATGTTAATTACTGAGTTCTATTTACATATCTGAAAATGCAGTTTTGGTACTTGTCAGAATCGAGGGGACAACTCCTAGACAACTTTCCTCTATTTCTCATAGTTTCAGTCTTCGCCCGTAACAAAATCTTTATAATTGTTATTTATCATATTTGATCATGTACAAGTATATGGCAAATATAAATTGTTGTAAAGTACTAGACACCATGTTTGAATAATCCTTTTAATATAATAATAATACTGTCTAACTTAGCATGTTTTATAATAGCTTAATTTTATTTGCAGGTCCAAACACTACTAAAAAGTAGTGAATCATATAAAAATGACAAAAAAGGAGCATGATTTATACCAAAAATTGGTAAAAATAAGAATTAAACTGTCAAAATGCCGGAACAGAGCACAGAAGAAATCTTTACAATTAAAAGCAGCCAAAAATTTTATGAAGAGTAGCAACTTTATAGCTACTGTTAACAATTTGCCAAGTGCTGCTAAAGTCTTAACTATGTTACAGTTCAGAGAACATAAAAAGAAAGAAAAAGGGAGAAGATTTTCTACTAAAGAAAAAATATTAGCTTTGGCAATGCTAAAGCAAAGCCCCAAAGCCTATCGCTTTCTACGAAGAATGTTAGTTTTGCCTTCTCAACAAATACTGACAACATTTTTGAACCAGGCCAATAAAGCCTGGTATTAACAATAATGTCTTTGCTCAACTTAAAGAAAGAGCAAGTAAAATGAAGCCAGCAGACAAACTCTGCATACTAATGTTTGACGAAATGTCGCTAAAAGCTAACATTAGTAACAATGAAAGAAAAGATTTGGTGATAGGTTTTGTCAATAATGGACTGGTTTTTATGATCATCTCATAAGGAAATATTATAAACAACCTGTTGCTTATACATTTACACAGGCGGCCACTAAAGGCCCAGAGCTGGCTTTGCAAATTATAACTATAATTGAAAACTTACAAGAAACTGGCTCCAATGGTGGTTACAGTATGTGACCAAGGCACTAATAATAGAAATGCCTTAAATCTTCTCCTAAATGAAACCAGGAGACATATGCTGAGAAGTGGGCAAGAAGTCAGAGAAGACATGAAAGTAATAATAATTAATGACAAGAAAATTTTTCCACTATATGATCCACCACATTTGTTAAAAGGTATACGAAATAATCGTTTAGAGAAGAATTTACGGTATACAACTGACAATAAAGAAAAGACTGCTAAGTGGGATCACATTAAACAATTACATGAGGAAAATCCTGCATATAAAGGAATCCGATTAGTGCCTAACGGCCGGTCTCAATTCCCTACAATCAGTTATAAGTAGATAGCTAACCAAGGTAAACAGTTAAGTTTAAACTATCTGTTACTGTCGTCTCAATATCGTAATGTTCGAAAGCTTACTAGAGATAAAAGGCAGATAGTTCATGATAACTTTGGTTAATGCGTCCCTCCTAAGCGTTTTGTTTTTGCTTCGAAGTGAATTGCGTCGCGTTCTACAATAAAATATAAATGATGTATTTAAAATATTATGATTAATATATAATGTTTTTAATTATTTTTGTTATTAATTTTTAACATAATATTGACAATTATCCTTTATACACATTTCTAAATTAAGGCTTTCTTCAAATAATGATAAACTTTTATCTTAAAATACGAAGAAACGATACGAAGCAACAAAACGCAGCGCTTGGTGTTGCTTGACTTGACAATTGAAATTGATCATTGACAGTTTGTGTACACCACCACAACCAAACCTCAAGAAGCTCAGCAGAAATATACTACACATAATATAATTGTTTATGTATAGCATTAATTTATTAGCGATAAACATTAACATGGCTCAACAAAGTACTGTAAGTATTGTGAACTCTTTGCCGTGATATATAAATTTACAGTAATGTTACAAAAGCTTGGGTCTTTGTCTCAAAGTCGCGCCAAAAATGTAAGGCACCTATAAAATTTTGTTTCAGATGAAGACAAGGGCCCTTGTTAAGGACGAAATACTCTTTCTGCTTGACTTGATTTCCAAGCAAAAAGTAATTACTACTAAAGCAACGAATGCCACATATAATAAATTAAAGGAAGAGGCTTGGAAATCCATAGCGCAGGAGTTTAGTGCGATGGCGAGAGAATTGCGGCGTCCTGAGCAACTACGCTTAAAGTGGGAAAACTTAAAGAAGTCATCAAGAAAACGCAATGCATTGATAAGACAAAATAATTTAAAGGTTTGTAATAAGTACATACATTAAATATTTTGTGACATTTTGTTAGATATACCTAATCATCTTAGAATTTTTTTTTTATGTAATATTTCTATTGAAACATTTTTATTTGCAGACTGGTGGTGGAAAGATGTACATCCCTCCCGATGAAGCACTAGATCGTGTAACATCTATGTTAGGTGCAACATGCACGGGGTTCACTGTGGAGTTTGGTGGTGATGGGGAAAGTGAAATGATTCCACCAGATGCAGTGGTGGAACTCATGGATTTACAACCTTTACCGGAGCATTCAGAGGCTAAGAGGAGTAACTAGTGATTTGGTGATGGGAGGTGGTGGTAGTGCTGAGTGTGGTAGTGCTGAGTGTGGTGGTAATAGTGAGAAAATTTTCACACCAAAAAGATTTACTTTTAATAATCCTTACAAACCCTGTAAGTTGTAGCTGTAATATTTTACCTCAGTTGTTACTAGATAATTTATAATTTTGTACAACCAACTTCAATATAAATTATTAAGAATAACTCAAAAACTTTTGGTCAGACCTTGATCAAATTTATATTAGACCACATGTGAAGCACCAGCTTTCAAATAAAAACAGAATCATAGAAATCGGTTCACCCAGTAAAAAGTTATGAAGTAACACACATAAAAAAACATACAGTCGAATTGAGTACTGGCTCCTTTTTAAAGTCGGTAGACAAAGCAGACCGCCTCTCTATGGCCTAATAGTGTGATTGCTTGTTGCAGGTTTTGTTACAACTTTGTGTATTTTTTTCTGGTTAATGAGGAAAATCTAAAGGCTGACCACTCAATTGTCTGACAAACAAGATAAATTGTGAAATAGGCTATAGTAGTTGGTTCTGGGTAATCTCTAATGTAGTTTGGATAGTAGTTGTTACTAATGTTTTTTATGTCATCTCCTATGACCGATCTCTGTGGTCATCAGTCATCAATTCTATCAAGCTAGGAGAGTGTAAAATATTAGAATTTAACTATGTTTTTTATTTTCACAGTAAAGAAACGCCAAAAACCCTCTGAAGAACTATTACGGGCTCAGATAAGCAAGGAATTAGCCATGGCTGCTTATTTTGAAGCCAAAACTAAAGTGGTTAAACTTGAAAAAGTTAAACTGTAGCTAGAAATAGAAAAATTAAATAAGTGACTTGTGATTATTATAGTACTAATGTTAAGATTTAGTAAATAGTGATAATAAGGTGTATTTTTTATAAGTTATGTAATGTTTTTGTTAAGTTCATTCTAAAATAAAATCTATTTTATACATTGATTTTTATTTGACATTTTTGAAATAAAATATATATTGAAATAAAGCACATTTATTCTAGTATAATTTAACATTATTTACACATTAAAATTCTTATATAATTAAACATAATTTAAACACTAAAATAATTATTAATTAGCTGTTGTCTGACACTGTGATTTTGTTGACCTATCCCTTCAGCATAGGTAATGTCACCTGATTCTTGCGGCATTGCAACTTCTGGATCTACATCCCTAATATTATTTAATCTGCAGATGTTGTGTAATACAGAAGTGGCAATAATAATGGCCTGTGTTGTCTGCGTAGCTACACGGATTTTTAGCGAGAGTATTGGAAAGCGCCTTTTCCACACACCAAAACATCTGAAAAGTTACAAAGTATTTTATATTATATTCATGAAATTTTAAAAAAAAATATTAATAAAATAATATTTACCTTTCAATAGTATTTCTAGTCTTTATATGTGCTTCATTGTAACGATTCTCTGCAACAGATGTGGCGTTGAGCAGTGGTGTCAAAAGATATGAAGTACAGGGATATGCACTGTCTCCAATAAGCCATCTATTGCCAAACAATCCCTCTTCACATTGCACTGAAAATAAATAACAAAGAAATATTAATCATGTTTATGTGATGACCTATTATTATAATCTTCTAGATAACTAAGTACCTACTTACTTTTTAGCGTAGAGTTGTTAAATATAGTAGCATCATGAGCAGACCCAGGCCAACGGGCAACAACATTCATAAATAACAAGTCTGCATTACAGACTCCTTGGACATTCATTGAAAATATGCCTTTTCTATTTCTGAATTCTTCTCCTATATTTGAATCTGCAAAATGATGACTGTTATTAGGTATAATCTATATAAATAAATGAATCTATACTTAATAATATTATAATAAAGAATTGTATGCATGTTTGTAGAAGTTGATCCAATTCTGGCCAAACTTGGATTAAGTTCTACGTTTGAGTTTCAGGTCACTAGATGGCCTACGAAAAAGATTCTGCCTAGATCTACTTAATATAAATATTTATTTATTTGATACTACTAACCAGGTGACTGTATGGGAACATGCGTGCAGTCAATTGCGCCAAGAATTCTTGGAAATCCTGCGATTTCATGAAAGGCATTCTGGATATTGCTTAATGTCTTCACATATTGAGGGTATAAGCCAGCTATAGCCCGAGATACATGATGCACAATTCGGCTGGCTGAAGCTTTCGATACACCAATAAAGTCCGCTACTGATAAAAGCATTGTTCCCAGTGCATAAAATCTCAAGGTCAGCAACAACTGATGTAACGGCGATATTCCTTTATTCCTAAAATGTTAAAAATAAGTAAAAAAAAAAATCACAATAACTGTCATTCATATTATGTTGGGTGGCATATTTCGACGATACATATAATGTAACCAAATTTTGTTCACAAGTTTCTTTACTCACCTTGAAGAAATTACTTTTAAGGATGGTGTTATTTTCAATAATAACTCATCCACGGACGTTTTATTTAATCTAAATCTATATGTAAATTCAGAGTCAGAAAATTCACTTCTGTAATTTATTCGATTATAAAGTCGGCGATTTTCAGTATCTACAATACCTCCGGAATCAAAAACACCTATCTCATACATTTCATTATCACTTTCATCACTGAACAAATCCATTTTTTAGATATTAAATAGGTTTTATTTATTTAAAATCACGACAAATATTTGCTAACTCTCAAAATTGGGCGATAGACAAAACTCTAACATCTGGTAATTTGAACTATCGCCAGTTAACTGCCAATACGTTATTGAAACAGTCAGATGTTTTTTTTCTATGAACCCACTTAACTCAGGTAGTCGGTAAGTCCTCCGAAGGGTAGATCAATGTGATGGTTAAACATTTCTATCTATCTTTGATTATTGAAACGGAAAAATGTAACTATAGATACCAATGGTAGCCATTTTAACTTCCAGTAAGAGATAGATAAGTTATTGAGACCGGCCGTAAGTTGTCTGACAGTCATGTTGATCCAACGAGAGCAAAAATGAAAGTGAAATTTGCCAGCCAAGTGTTCAGTAGAACTGTGTCTTCCACTATGGGATACCTTGCAGGTAAGATCAGGAATGTGACGTTTTTGTGTTAAGTATCAGCTAGCTTAACAATATTACGTTTTCTTCAAATGATATGGCTTACTCATATCATAATGATCTATTCATTGTAGAAGGATCTAAATCTAAATGATAATTTTCTGTACGTATTTTTGCCACCATGGATTTTAAATAATTCAATTCTAATACAAAATTATTCATAATATGTATTAGAATCACCTGACTTTATTTATTCAGTAATTTAAAATATAAATTAGAACACCATCTATGCAAGCGTGTATTCCAAAGCATAACTAGGTACATGTACAATTTCATACATGTAAAGTGTATATTATGTGTACAGAAATCTTAATCTAACATAATCTAACATAATCTAACATTGAATTATTAATGTTTTACAGATAAGGGAATCCTCCCAGCGGAATGCAAGGAGACTGCAGATGTCCTGCTTTTCTTTGACAATCTTTTCGATTCTGTCAATGGCAGCTTTACAAAAACAGGTTTTAAAAACCTCTCCTGGGACCCGTAACACCTAATTCATAACACCATGAATTTTCGACGGACCAAAAAAAGTTTTAAAATCCATGAAATTTATCACAGAAAAAAACACAATTGCAAGTGTACCTACTATTAATAATTGGGTATGGACACTGGAAGGGATAGAAACATTAGTTAAAATATTAGCTATTGATCACAACATTACGTCTTTATGGATGCGGCACCTAAACCAAGACCCAATTGAGAACTTCTTTGGGGCCATAAGAAGCCATGGGTGCCGTAACACAAATCCAACGCCAGAAAGATTTGAATCAGCGTTAACAACCTTATTGATCAATAGCCTGTCCAGTGTCCATGCCCCTGGAGCAAATTGTGAAGAAGACCATTGCAATGCACTGCATGCCCTCATTGTTACAAAGAATAGAGAAGCTGCAACGTCTGGTGACATATCTTTAGATATTGTGAATGAGATTACCCTTACACCTTTAGAGGAAAAAGGTCTGCTCCAAATAATGGGACCCCTACAATATGTTTCGGGATATTTAAAAAAAAAACGAAAACTAAAATAAACGAAAGCGAAGTTTGTAAGGGTAATCTCTATAGCGAAATTGAAAATGATTTTATTAGAAGAAGAGAATTTGCCAATCGTTGTTGGCTTTCCAGCCCTAGCCTAGATTTTTTAACATTTTTTTTTATAGAATAGGGTGACAAACGAGCACACAGTCCACCTGATGGTAAGTGGTTGCTGCGGCCCATAGACATCTACATCTATCTTCCATTACAAATCAAAATGCAGATGCGTTGTCACCCGTGAGGACCGAGATGGAATGCCTCATTTCCAGTAAAAAGGGTCTCCGGTTCTCTACACTCACCATACGAAACACAGCAGCATCAAGCCACTATTTCACGCTGGTATTCTGTGAGAGCGTGGTCCCTCCCCGGTCGAGCCGACCCATTCGTGCTACAACTATACTACTAATATAATTACAGCATGGCTCTACCACGTAAAAACATGCAAGATATTATAAATAAAATATTAAGTAATAATTTAAATCAAAAAGCGCTCAGAGAATACAAAAAAACAATTATTCTTTTATTTTTAGATTTTAATTTTTTTACGTGCTCTGTACATAAAGATAATTTTTTTTTTATAGAAGAGGGGGCAAACGAGCATGCGGCTCACCTGATGTTAAGTGACTACCGCCGCCCATGATCAACCGCAACACCAGGAGAATTGCGGGTGCGTTGCCGGCCCTTTAGAAAGGAGTAAGCTCTTCTTGAAGGTCCCCAGGTCGTATCGGTCCGGAAAAATCGCCGGTGGTAAACTATTCCACAGAGAGGTTGTACGTGGAAGAAAACTCCTTGTGAAACGTACAGTGGTGGACCGCCAAGCATCCAGATAGTGTGGATAGTATCGGGACGTTTGCCGTGTAGTGCGTTCACGAAATTTGGCGGCTGGGATTAATCCGAACAATTCCTCAGAGCACTCCCCGTGATAGATGCGATAAAATACGCAAAGAGATGCAACATCTCTTCGCAGCGCCAGTGAATCGAGCCGATCAGAAAGCACTGCGCTGGATGCGGTCAAGTGGAAGGAGCTGGTACCGGGGAGCCCCAGCCCAGAGATGGGAACAGTATTCCATGTGCGGCCGAACCTGCGCCTTGTAAAGTTGCGTGCGGTGTGCCGGCATGAAACACTGTCCCGCTCTGCTGAGCACGCCAAGCTTTTTAGAGGCCAATTAGGCCTTTCCTTCCAAGTGACCACGAAACTGCACGTCACTCGATATGTCGACGCCGAGGATTCCGATACTGGCTGAGGCAACAAGGGGAGTGCCTTGAAACTGAGGGGATACGACAAAGGGGTTCTTTTTAGCGGTTAACGCGCAAACTTGTGTCTTCTGGGGGTTAAACTGGACTAGATTTAGTCGTCCCCAATCCGAGACTCTGTTCAGCAAAGACTCGACTTCAGACACAAGTTTGTCCCGGCACTCGGAGACGTTTTCCCGAGAAATATTGGCTCGGCCGGTGTAAAGAGCATCACCAGTGCTGTCATCTGCATAGCAATGAATGTTACGGGTATGCAACATATCATTGATATGCAGAAGAAACAGCGTTGGCGATAGCACGCAGCCCTGTGGAACACCAGCATTAATAGGCTTGCAATCGGAGCTTGCACCGTCTACAACGACCTTGATGCTCCGATCTGCAAGAAAGCTGGTGATCCAATCGCACAATTTCTCGGGAAGCCCATAGGAAGGGAGCTTCGAAAGAAGCGCTTTGTGCCAAACCCGATCGAAGGCCTTCGCAATGTCCAAACTTACGGCCAATGCCTCCCCCTTGAACTCTACTGCCTCCGCCCATCTGTGAGTGAGGTAGACCAGAAGATCACCAGCTGACCGACCACGGCGAAAACCGTATTGGCGTTCACTAATCAGCTGATGATCCTCAAGGTACCTCATGAGCTGGCAGTTTACAATGGACTCCATTGTTTTGGAGAACAAGGAGGTGATGGCGATTGGCCGGTAGTTGGACGGGTCTGAGCGGTCACCTTTTTTAGGGATCGGGTGGACGAAAGCCGTCTTCCATGGTTTTGGGACTACGCCTAGGGAGTAGGAGTACCGGAAAAGACGCGTTAAAACCGGTGCCAACTCTGGAGCACACGTCCTCAGCACAATTGGGGGGATTCCGTCAGGCCCACTCGACTTGTGGATGTCCAGGGAGAGGAGTGCTTTGCGAACCGAGCGCTGTGTGAACTGCACTTCCGGCATGGAGCACTCACACCGCGGGATGGTCGGCGGCGTACTCCCCCCGTCATCGAGAGTCGAGTTAGACGCAAAGAAAGAGCCTAGAAGATCGGCTTTCTCTTTTGCAGTATGGGCCAGTGAGTCGTCCTCCCTGTGCAGAGATGGAAGAGATGGCTGACAGAAATTCCCCTGGACAGCCTTGGCGAGAGACCAGAATGCACGGGTTCCAGAAGGAAGGCGAACTAGTTTCTCGCCAATTCTGCCTATGTGCTCTGACTTTGCTTTGGCAATGACTCTTTTGAAGGACCTAGAGGCGGAATTATACTTCTTTTTTAGAGCGCTGGTGTTTACATCCCGGGACGCTGATGCATCAACCCAGGCTCGGTAGCACTCCTGCTTATAGCATGATGCTATTTTACAGGAGCGACCAAACCATGGCTGAGATTTGCCTCCAATGGGCACCACAGAGGAAGTAATAAAAAGTTCCATACCCTGAAGTACCACATCAGTAACAGAATCCGCAACAACGTTGGGATAATCCGGCGAGAAGCAAACCCGCCCCCAAGGGTAGGATGCAAAGAAAGACCGCATCCCATCCCAATCGGCTGACCTATAGTGCCAAACACGGCGGCAGCCTGCAGAATGCAACCGCGATTTCAGCGTGAGTGGCACAACACTCCGGACGAGACAATGGTCCGAGGAGCCTAAAGGGGCGTCGACGGAAATCTGATATCCGTCCGGGTGAGAGGTCAGCAGAAGGTCCAACAGGGAAGGTGCATGATCCTCCACATCTGGAATCCGCGTAGGCGAAGTAACCAGTTGTGTCAGACCATATGCCAAGGCAAAATCATGAACAGATCTCCCCGCATGATCGGTTAAACGTGAACCAAGCCATTCGGCGTGATGGGCGTTAAAGTCGCCGAGGATCACGATCTCTGCGGAGGGGATCTGCTGTAGCAACGAATCTGCAGCCATTTGGACGTGGTCGAAGAGTCGGTCTGTTTCGGCATTACCGCTATGGGACCTATAGAGGCACCCGTAGACGCGCGGATGGTCGTCGCTGTCTACGCGTAGCCAAAGGATGGACAGGTCCGAACCTTCAAGTCTGCCGAGAAATTAATAGAATATTTAATTAATTTTGAATGTCGATTTTTTATGTTTACGTATTGTAAAAATATAAATAAAATATTATCTGGCAAAAAAGATTGACAGTGACGAGGATGTAATGCAGTGCTGTAAAAACAAAGTATGGCAAAAAAGTATTTTAAAAAATGTTTTAAGAAAAAAATTTGACATGTTATTATTGCATTGAGCCAACAATGCATTATTAAAAACTTTTGTTAAATCCAAATGTGCATGCCTTAAGCGCTCATATTATAACGTCAATTTTTTAAAGTATTTTAAATACACTCTTTTTTAAAATACTTTAAAAAATTGTCATTTCGCAAATAACCTTATTACTATTACTTCTAATTTTCCTTTGAAAACACTTAACAGAATTATTTTAAAACGTTCAGAAATCAACTTTAATTAATATTACTTTAATTTTTAGGTATTTGTACTCTAGACATGAAGGCATTGACGACTCCATGGCGCATGAGCTATAGCTCATTGCTAAGCTACTGCGCTGATAAGCGCTATAGCGCTGAGGGCCGCGGGTTCGAATCCCGCACGGATCAAGTTTTTGTATGCCCTACAAGTAACTGACTGCCTCTTCGATACGGGATAAAATAATTATAACTAAAGAAAACAAAATTAAACCGCATTTTCAACAAAACAAAATTTAGCAATTCATCTATCTTGTGGGAAGCCATGGATTGTAAATGACATTCCATGGCTTCCCACAAGATAGATGAAGAGATAAGAAAATAGAGTAAGTAATTTTTGTAACTTTTGAAATTATCAATTGTCCAAATTGATATTTTTAAAGTTACCGTGTACCCCATCTTGCTGACTTGATAAACCGACACCATAAGTCACTAAAACCACTTTTTTTAATATAAAAATAGCAATTAAATGATTTTAAAAAATATAAGTTCAGCAATAATCAATCTTTCTAACAATGTGCTTTTTATACCATTTAAATGTTCAATATGCTTGTTAGATATGATTTCATACGACAAAACGTTGAATTCTTGATTTTAGACCCTAGTAGAACATACCCACGCGTTTTGAGCTTAAGGCATGCAATAATATCAAATACTGGTTATGTATTAAAAATATAACTATAATATATAAATATTATATTATGACCTACTATGACAACTATTATGCCAATACAAAATAAAAAGATTATAGTAATATGTGTTTTATTTTCTGCAGCGTTAAGTAATCTCTTAAATTATTCATATACGTTAGTCTATATATATGCAAATAGCTATACGTATATTTTGATAGACATATAGCTATCTACATAATTATATATATAGCAGGAGAGTTGTAGGTTTGTAGTTACAGATGGCGTCACCAATCGCTTTCCTTCCGAACCCGTTGAGTAAAGCCTCTATTTCCATATATAAAAAAGTACTCTGTGGAATTCTCTTATAACCCTTTGCTGTTCTGCCAGAGACTGCAGCATTTTTATGTAGATCTCAAAGTGACAGGCAATCGCGCGAGCTACTCAGGCACAAATGCGACTCACGGTTGGTTGTGTCAACCCATGTAGGTCTCCTCCCATCATCTTGAACCTAAAACGGATATCAACGGTACAAAAACGTTTATATGGTACACTCATATACGGTATTATTGTATGCTACGAGTTGAGACTTACTTCATGAGGTCCCCAACATCTAATGACGGTTAACACCTGCAATTCTGGTGATGTACCACAACCCCTTGGGTCCAGTTGTAAATCCTGCCTGACAAGATCAATTAAAAAAGATACCGTATGTTTATTGAAGCGGTATCGTTTTTTGAACTCTACATCGGGCAAAAAAATTGTATCATATCTCTTCTGGTAAACATTACGACGACGATGCGGAGCGTTTCCTACTTGCTCCATAGCTTCTAAAGTTTGCAGAGCTTGCATAACGACACTTTTTAGCAATCAGAATCCACAAAAAACAATTTTACTAACAATAACCTATACGACTTAAACAATCAGCTGTCCGTTCCTCGCACGCAAATCGGCCACATTTTTCTTTATTACAGGCTCAGATGAAGTAAAAAAACTTTTTTTACTTCATCTGAGACTACAGGTTTTATAGTAGGATGGATAGAGGCGGCGTAAGGCGTGGGCGACTTGGGCCACCGCCTACGGCCTCGCGATCCAGGGGGCCTCGCGCCCTGGAGGTTTATGCATTACTTAAAACCGTAAACGCATTTCTCTTAGCATTTTCTTTCGCGTATACCACGGGGAGTGCTCTGAGAAATTGTTCGGATTAATCCCAGCCGCCAAATTTCATGAACGCGGCAAACGTCCCTATACCATCCACACCATCTGGGTGCTTGGCGGTCCACCACTGTACGTTTCACAAGGAGTTTTTTTCCGCGTGCGACCTCTCTGTGGAATAGTTTACCACCGGCGATTTTTCCGGACCGATACGACCTGGGGACCTTCAAGAAAAGAGCTTACTCCTTTCTAAAGGGCCGGCAACGCACCTGCAATTCCCCTGGTGTTGCGGTTGATCATGGGCGGCGGTAGTCACTTAACATCAGGTGAGCCGCATGCTCGTTTGCCCCCTTTCTATAAAAAAAAACGCGCCGAAAAAAATTTCATTGTCATGAATCGATATTATTGACATAACTAAATATGTTTTTATTCAGTCTAGTAACATTAGTTTGCGTTGCTATTGCTGGGAATCCCCGCTGCGGGGCGACCAGTATATATACAGTAATCTATGGGGGCGACAAAGGCTGAGGGTTCCCCGTTCTGTTTGTTAGATATAGTATACTGACTTTATTTAATCGTGGGCACGTGGCAATCGAGTAAAGAATGCGGTACAGCAGCCCACGTGGTTGCTGTACGTATATTTTCACGCTTTACGCACACGAGTAGATAAACGGAACAGACACAAAGCTTCTTAAGAACTTGCAAAATTGTTACCTATTTTGGTAGGGTTGTCACTATAGGTGAAGACTAATTAAAGCTCTAGAACGTTTACGTACATTTTCTTGACTGGATTAAAGAATATCGACAAACTTGTTTCGAGAAATGCTTGTCTGGTTATAACAGTTTATTGAAAAAAAAAACTGTTACGATCTGCCAAAAGACTTTAAAAATAAAAGAGTAGCCAAAAAGAAAAAGATGATGGATTATGAAGGCAAGGATTAACCTTTTACAGTCTCCTAAAAGTCGGTATTAAACAGACTTTTTCAACACCATGCTTGTTCAATTATAACAAATATGGATTTGACCAACAATAAGAAAATTTTGGTTTTATTTATGATTTAAACAAGTTAAAAATATTCCAAACTATCTAATATTAAAATAACTGTCAAGATTTACACACAACCCTGCGAGTGGTTGAAAGCATTGACTTTCAACCTTACGAATTATGTGAAGAATTACAATTAATGATCCCTAATTTACCTAACTTAGTAACAGATGTGAAACAGCTTCTCCAATACGTTACAGAAATTAAAAAGCAGAATATCTATTTTCCCATTTTTCTTTGAAATTGTTTGGTGTTGGTACTTAATGATTTTGTATGAATAAAAATTGCATAATGTGAAGTGTTTTGTTTTTAATTTTATATAATCACTCTTCTTGCGCGGGCAGAGGGCCTCGCAAAATGTATCTTGCCCACATAAAATTTAGGTCTTGCCACGCCACTGAAGATGGACCCTTCTTTAACTTATCAAGCCGTTATAGATCAGTAATAACCGTGCCAAAGCGTTGTCACTGCACATATGGCCACAGCCATATGCCTAGCTGACGTCAGCTCAGTGTTCAATGTGACGCCGACAGAGTTGAGCCGCGACCAAAAATAGTGAAAGAGGGTAAATGTGTAGTGAAAGAATGTTATTCAAGGTCACAAAAACGTAATAAATCAATTTTAAATTTTTGTTTTCATATAAACGTAAAAAACCTCAAATAATTAAATAAAATTATCGAATATTACCATTTAGGTTCAATGTTGCCACTTTTCCGCATTTGTGACTATCCTACAATAATAGGAGAGTATATAATTAATGGAGTAAGTTAATTTGTTACCTCTGATTTTAAATATTTTGGAAATTATAATAAAAACTACGTTTTAACTTTCATACAAAATTATTAATTATTCTTATTTTATTTTATTCATGAATTATGTATTAAATATATTTTATTACCTATTTTATATTAATACTTTTATATTAATTATTCATTTAAATTTTATATTAATTATATTTTATTACCTACTTTATATTTTTTGATTTATTAGTACAATAAAAACACTTATAAAAATATGTTTTATTTCATCATTATATTTACTTCTATTCATCTGATAAGCTTTGTATCCTTTTTTTCTAAGGGGACGTAATAAAGATTTTAAAATAAAATGTACTTTTTTAATATAAAAAGAATTAACTGCAGCTTAAAAAAACTAATTTTATTGCGTATTTTAGGTAAAATTACATATAGTAAGCCACACCAACCCGCCGTTGCATGTTTCTGTGTCTATCTTTATCTAATCTTAGCGACCATATTGTTTTCGCAACTTGTTTAAGTGAGATAGATATAATATGTTTATTTAAAATTGTTATTAGTTTCAAAGCTACGTCGTCGCGTTTGGATAGTGGTTAAACTTTTTTCGACGCGCGGTAATGTGGTTTGCTCCTCTAGTGTTGTATAACTTAATGCCGTTATAGAAAACTTATAATGGGTTTTAGCGTTATTAAACGTTTATGAATACTGTTTTACCTCCATATAACAAGCTAATAAACCTATTTTAACTTTTTATGAATAAGTCTGTAAATATATATCTATAGAAATCTGGAAGATATTGCGTTTCTAAGTTTTAATATTGTTACGCGCTAAAATCGATACACTAGCGCCATCTAGTGTCAGGAACGAGAGCGAGGGGAGTTTTTCAGTAAATGACATCACGGATCTCTCGACCGACAGCGCCGCCCGAAGAACTAAGTTTCTAGAAAATCTATACTCGATTTCTCGGTACCTTGCGCGTGTTTACTTGAACATTCCGGATATTTTGCTAATTTGAATAAATAGGTGGCGCAAGATGCGATCGGGACAGAGTTTAACTCGGCGACACAAGCGAAGCTTCGGAGTGGAATTAAGTGGATTAGTGTGTTTAATTATTAGTGTTTTAACTTTAATTTGTGTAAAGTAAATTAAAGTGTTAATTTAGGTAATTTTATCGGCAATTTTTATTGTCACGAACCTCAAGCTCGTAACAATTGGTGTCAGAAGTGGGATAAAATAATGCCGATTTTACCTAAGGAGGAAACGGAGGGTGTCCGTACCCGAAGTCAACGCCAGCAGGAGACGGACCAGAGGAGATTTGGTGGTGCAACGCCGCAGATGTCTGAGGGCCAGCCGCCGGCCACGGAAGCCGGTCCGTCAGCAGCTTCTACGTCTGTGGCACCTGACTTAGGTGCTCTGATGGTGATGCTGCAGGAGCAGGCTCGCCGACAGGAGGAGCAGGTCCGTCAGTTGAAAGAGCAGCTGCAGAGCGGACAGGAGGAACAGGCCCGCCGATTGGAAGAGCAGCTGCGGGGCGGACAGGAGGAACAGGCCCGCCGACAGGAGGAACAGGCCCGTCGTTTAGAAGAGCAACTCCAACACGATAAGGAAGAGCAGATGCTCCTCATGAAGGACCTTCACGCTATCTTCGGAAAAGAGATACGGGAGGTGAAAGATAAGGTTGCTCAACATGACAACCGCCTGTCGGAGGCCGAAACCCGAATCGACCAAGTAAACAATCGGGTTGACAACGTAATGGCTGACATGAAGAAAACGCTGGACGACCTCAAACTTGGGGATGGAACAACAGCTCCCGTAGTAGCTACAACACCTTCGCTACGTGGATTCAAAGTGCCGCCGTTCGACGGGACCTCTTCCTGGTCGGCCTACAAAATCCAGTTCGAGGCCGTCATGGAGGCGAACGGCTGGAATAAAAGCCAAGCCATGACTGCACTCACCCTAGGCCTGCGCGACCAAGCCTTAACTGTGTTGGAAGCTCTCGGTAAGAAAGTGACCTATGAGCAGCTTCTTGAGGCCTTGGAGGCGAGATATGGTGACGCTCACCTGGAACACGTCTTTCGCGCGCAGCTTAAAGATCGCGTGCAACGCAGCAACGAAAACCTGCAGCAGTGGGCCCTTGAGGTGGAGAAGATGGTTCGTAAAGCATACCAGTCTGTACCTGCGCTCATTGGAGGGAACCTGGTGCAAACATTCATCGACGGCATCCGCGACCTGGAAGTCAGAGCTGCTGTGAGGCTCGGGCACCACGAGACGCTTAAGGACGCCTTGGCCCATGCACTGGAGGTAGAAGCCGTGCGGCAGGATCATCGTCCCCATCGCGTCAGGGAGGTTGCAGCAGCTACAGTTCGCGACCGCAACAAAGGATACAGCCCTAGGTGCTATGGCTGAGGGGAAAAGGGCCATCTTCGATCCAGCTGCCCTAAGCGAACCCTAGAAAGGGAAGGTGAACGATCCCAGGAGGGTATTGCGGCCAACAGCACCGCCCAGCAGCAGCAGGGAAACGAGTGAAAACCAGAACTGCGGGGCGGGTGCTGGCTGATGTTAAAAGAGCCCCAAGGATCTCGATCTCACAAACCCATGATGGGAACAGTCTAATCATCAAGGGCGAGGTCAACGGAATGCCGTGTAAACTGACCATAGACACTGGAGCCTCTCGTACGGTTGTTAGTTCCCAACTTATAAGTCAGTTCCTTGGGGACTCCGCATACAACCGAGAACGCATTAATTTGGTAACAGCCACCGGTCAGCGTATACCCGTCCGTGGAGAGAAGGAGATGGAGTTGAAGCTTGGCAACGTGATCTACCTGCATAATGTCATCGTGGCTGATATAATGGACGACTGCATCCTAGGCCTAGACTTTATGAGGAATAATTGTTGTGAGATCGACGTTAAGCAAGGTGTTTTGAAATGTGGACAGGAGGAACTTTTTATGGAAGGTGCGTTACCACGGAACGTGTACAGCATTAAGAAGATTGTTCTTCCGCCGAGATCGGAAACGATTGTTCCGGTTAGACTTCCCCGAAACGCTGGGCAAGCTCACCGTTGTGTACTTGTGGAAAGGTTAAACAATGACCTTCCATGGAAAGTAGCTCGAACCTTGGTCAGGACCACTGACATCTCAGGAGTACGTGTGCTGAACCTTTGCGACCGGGACCAGATTATAGAAAAAGGCACATTAATTGGTACTTGTGAGGAAGTGGATTGGTTACGTCGGTGCCAATATATATCGAGTGGGACCCCCAGCAAGGATGCAGAAACGAGAGTGACCACACTTTTGGAAGACTGTCGCAGTGTTCTGTCCCCGAACGAATTGGTCAAGGCGAAGAAGTTGTTACTCGAGTACGCCGATGTATTCTCATCAAACGATGCTGACATAGGAAAGACTGGTTTAGTTCAACACAAAATAAACACAGGTGAAGAGTTGCCTATCCGTCAGCGGCCAAGACGATTGCCGGTAGCACGTGAAAAGGAAGTGGAAACCATGATTGAAGGAATGGTGAAGGATGGTGTTATTGAACCTTCCTCTAGTCCATGGTGTTCGCCAGTGGTGCTGGTGAAAAAGAAGGATGGCAGCATGCGGTTCTGTGTTGATTACCGCCGTCTGAACGACGTTACAAAGAAGGACAGCTATCCCTTGCCAAGAATTGATGACACGCTGGACATGCTTACAGGAGTAAAATGGTTTAGCACGCTGGATCTAAAAAGTGGCTACTGGCAAGTTGAAATTGACCCTAAGGACAAGGAGAAAACTGCGTTCTCGACGGGAAAGGGTCTGTGGCAATTCAAAGTAATGCCGTTTGGGTTGTGCAAAGCTCCAGCAACGTTTGAAAGGCTGATGGAACTTGTACTTACCGGGCTAATTGGCGATGCCTGTCTGGTCTACTTGGATGACATCATCATCGTGGGCCGTACGTTTGAGGAACACCTTCAAAACCTGGAACGCGTGCTTATGAAGATTCAGAGTGCCAACCTCAAGTTGAATCCGAAGAAATGTTCACTATTCCAACGGCAAGTTAACTTTTTGGGGTTTGTAGTATCGGAAGAAGGTATCCGCACAGATCCAGAGAAAATCGCCGCTGTCAAGGATTGGCCGGTTCCAAAAGACAAGACGCAGGTTAGAGCATTTTTGGGTTTGTGCTCCTATTACCGGCGATTTGTGAAGAACTTTGCAGATATAGCCAAACCTCTGCATAAGCTAACCGAGGAGAAGCGACATTTCTGCTGGGATGAAAGTTGTAATATCGCATTCCAGGAGCTCAAGGACCGTCTGTGCAAAACACCTATTTTGGGATACCCTGATGCAAGCAAAGAATTTATAGTTGACACAGACGCAAGTGATATAGGACTTGGCGGTGTGTTGTCTCAACGGAATGGCGACCAAGAGGTCGTGATAGCGTACTTCAGC
The DNA here is from genome assembly GCA_036936625.1 of Parnassius smintheus behrii. Taxonomy (NCBI): domain Eukaryota; kingdom Metazoa; phylum Arthropoda; class Insecta; order Lepidoptera; family Papilionidae; genus Parnassius; species Parnassius smintheus. The sequence goes on from JAUPFT010000007.1 coordinate 29,375,809, forward strand.
AAGTCGTTGTCAAAACCGGAAAGGAACTATTGTGTCACAAGACGCGAATTGCTAGCTGTGGTAAAGTCGTTGCAGCATTTTATCAAATATCTTCTGGGGCGAAAATTTCACTTACGAACTGACCATGCTGCACTAAAATGGCTATTGCAGTTTAAAAATCCAGAAGGACAAGTTGCGAGGTGGATTGAAATACTGCAGGAATACGACTTTGAGATCGAACATCGCAGCGGGAAATCTCATGGCAACGCAGATGCATTGTCAAGAAGACCTTGTCCTGAAGATGGTAACCATTGTAGTAGGCAAGGTAAGGAAGTGGTATCCGTGAGGATGCTCAGGACAGACCACCTCAGTAACGGGTGGAAGGACAGCCTACGACGTGCACAGCAGGAAGATCCAGACATCAAGCCGATTCTGGGATGGATGAAGGCCCGTGCTACCAAGCCTAAGTGGAGGGACGTCTCAGCGATGAGTTCAACCACGAAAAGCTATTGGGCCCAATGGGACAGCTTGCTGCTTCAGGATGGAGTCTTGTGCCGTAAATGGGACAATGGTCGAGGAGACAGCTGTCGTTTGCAAATGGTTGTCCCTAAGGCTAAAGTGCCGAATGTTCTACAGCTGTGCCATAATGGACGTTCAAGAGTCCACCTGGGAGTTAAACGAACTCAGCTGAAGGTCCGAGAACAGTTTTACTGGGTCCATTATCGTGACGATGTTGAGGACTGGTGTCGCAAATGTACAAGTTGTGCGGCTGTAAAGGGACCTCAGACTCGTAGTAGAGGTGCATTGAAGTTGTACAATGTTGGTGCACCATGGGAGAGAATAGCCATTGACGTGGCGGGGCCGTTTCCGGAGAGTGAAAGCGGTAACAAGTATTTCATGGTTGTGATGGATTACTTCACTAAGTGGCCAGAAGTTTTCGCCATTCCAAATCAAGAAGCTTCAACAGTTGCAGATAAACTAGTTCATGAAGTCTTCTGTCGTTTTGGAGTACCTTTAGAGATTCACAGCGATCAAGGAAGGAATTTTGAGTCTCAAATATTCCAGGAAACCTGCCGAGTTATGGGTACTCATAAAACAAGAACGACTTCTTATCACCCGCAATCTGATGGAATGGTGGAACGATTTAATCAGACATTGGAGAGGTACCTAGCAAAAGTTGTAGACAATCGGCAACGAGATTGGGACAAGCACATACAACCGTTTTTGTTGTCATATCGAAGTTCTGTTCACGAAAGTACAGCAGTGACACCAGCTTTCGCAAACTTTGGAAGAGAATTACGGCTGCCTGCAGACCTGATCACTGGGATACCACCTGATGCCCCACGCAGTATAACCGATTATGCATATGACTTGCGGAACAAAATGAATGACATTTATGAGCACGTCAGACAATCGGGCCAGCAAATGTCTGAGAAAATGAAAACCCGGTATGACCGCAAAATGAACAATAAAGGGTTCAACGAAGGTTCATTAGTGTGGTTGCACAATCCAGTCCGCAGCAAAGGGAAATCTCCTAAGCTTCAAGCTAAATGGGACGGCCCGTACCGGATTGTAACCAGGATCAATGATGTGACCTACCGGATACAGAGAGGCGTAAGAGGGACTCCTAAGATCGTCCATGTGGATCGCTTGGCGCGTTATCATGGGACCGATAATGCTCGGGACGAGCATGTCTTAGGAGGGGGCAGTGTTACGCGCTAAAATCGATACACTAGCGCCATCTGGTGTCAGGAACGAGAGCGAGGGGAGTTTTGCAGTAAATGACATCACGGATCTCTTGACCGACAGCGCCGCCCGAAGAACTAAGTTTCTAGAAAATCTATACTCGATTTCTCGGTACCTTGCGCGTGTTTACTTGAACATTCCGGATGTTTTGCTGATTTGAATAAATAGGTGGCGCAAGATGCGATCGGGACAGAGTTTAACTCGGCGACACAAGCGAAGCTTCGGAGTGGAATTAAGTGGATTAGTGTGTTTAATTATTAGTGTTTTAACTTTAATTTGTGTAAAGTAAATTAAAGTGTTAATTTAGGTAATTTTATCGGCAATTTTTATTGTCACGAACCTCAAGCTCGTAACAATATAATTTCTATGGGAATAGGGTTGTCACAAAGTTGAAATTTTTAAGTTGATTATTTTAATCGATTAAATCAATTATGCTAGCAAATACTAAACGCTTAAGATATATCAACGCTATCAGATTGAATTACCATTTCGTCAGTCATCAGCTTGATATCATTTGCTTCAAGCCTTTCTGATTCTAATTGGCTGTAGTGAACATTGTCTGTTATTACACTTAAGAGTTTGAAGCACTGATTTCGGTAAGGGCAAAGGTTTTTTAGGTGTACTAATTATTAAAAAGGATATCTAAGGATCGGATGATTCTAATGCACGGTGAAATAAGTCTGAAATTGTGGTTTTTTTTGCCCAATTTCTAGGTATTGTGTTATCGATCATAGCGCCAGTATTTGTTTCTTGACTCGCCTGCTTGCTCGGATAACATATCTATGGGTAACGTTCTGGCGTTTATGATTTGCCGGCCATGCATTCATATTTTGTGCATAGTGACGAACATACGAGTATAAATAAAACCAATTGTATTTTTCTATATACTTCGCATTATACAAGTTTCTAATTTACTACAAAGCATTTAAATTTTATTTTGCTGTTATTATAAAGTTTTGAACTTACAAATAAATTTGTAATTATTATCTTCGAGGCTTTTATTTTGTACATCAAGATTGTAAGGAATACCTGTTTGATACAATGCATTTAAAATAATCATTAACCGTTCGATGATTTCTGGGTCACCCGGTCTTTATTTTCACCCATATTGTAGGGTCTTTTCAACCAATACATTATAAATATCCATTTTCGTAAGTGTATTCGGATCCGTATTCGAGCTTAGGATGTCGGTAATCATTGCCACTCGTTGACCAGTATGAAGGTTGGCGCCCTCATGCCCCCTTTACATTAAATCCTCTGGTCGGGACCCAGAAAAAAAATCTCCCAGTAGTACGGGTTAGTGCCTGCTGACGTAAAATAGTGCCATGGGTCTTTGACGGCTCCATGACACCTCACCCTCGCTTTTCCAGATATTATCAAATCAAATCGGTTATCTGCAACTGGCATACTGCACGTAAACATTTCTTTTGCGCTTTTAATACTAATTCGCGTTTTGGGGAGTTTCCCCAAAATATTATACCATATCTCAATGTTAAACGTATGCACGGTAGGCGGTTATGACTGTTTCACGGTTTGTAATTTTTATAAGGTTATGCAGTGCATAGTGGTATTGATTTATCTTTTTTACCAGGTATGTGTTCAATATGTTTACTCCATGTCATTTTTTCGTATAGCCAAAGTCGTAGACATTTTATGTGTAATTATGTGTTGTGTATTATGTATAGGAATTGGATTTTAGCATTTACCTAACGTGGGCGGATCCTTTCTAAGTCCCACGTAATATCCTTCATCGAATTTTTTTTTAATTTTGACTTAAACTTTTTGGACTATTTTTCCTTATAAACATGTTAACAGTATACGTCACAATTTAAACCAGCGATTGCCTAATACTTGAGTCATAAATAATGAATCACAATCAGTAATGTTTGCATGAAGTAAGTATTGTATGGTGCACACATGCTTGATTGACAACCCTAACCCACATTTTCAAAATTCCATTTTTCCGATACTGGGTTTGTTGCATCTGTTTTTTGTGGCTATAGTTATTATAGTGATCAAAATTTAGGCATTTAGGCAAAAACACGACGTGAAGAGATTCGCCGAAAAAAAAATTCTCGCCCGTTTGAGCAAGATTTTTAGTTTTCAAAAAAAAAAAAATTGGTTCCTATAGTAAATTCCTACAATACCTTAAAACATTTAGTGTAAAAATTCAGAAACGAGATGTTGTGTTTCTACGGTTTTTAAAGATTTTTCTCGATTTTATTAATCCCTCTTATAATATAGTATAGGCAGAACCGCAAAGTTTTAATAATAGGTAGTTTTGTTTGATTATTACCATATATAATGTACCCACTCTGTGAATATTACAACACACACACATTTAGATCAGATTAGAGAATTTTATGTACTTAACTTTGTGTTTCATAATACTTGGTTTTGTACCTAGATTAATCACTGAATTTACGAGTGTTGTTGGAGAAACAAATAAACGCTTTTATCTATCTATCACCTACATAAGTTGCAAATATTTAAATCTTTAAAATAAGACATATTTGAACTTCTTCTTCTGTTCACGCCGGGCCCAAGCTTGTATCGAATCAAGTTCATCTCCTTTAAATCACAAACGTAAATATATGAAATTTATTGTCAATCAGTACTGATATTAATAATGTGCTATGCCATTCTTCCAGGCGCTAAACGTATCCGCTGCTAAGGAAGAACACATAATATAAGAAAGTTAATCGATAGGTATAATTTTGTTTGATTGGGTTTTTTAAATTATTATTGGAAATTATATTAGGCGCGGTAGATTTATGGGTTGTTTAAATGTTTTTCATTTAATTAAAATCTTACCCTCACCTCAAAATATATAGGATATACCCCTCTGTCATATAGGCTTTTTAAACATAAACATTCACGCCTGTCACCCAAAGGGGTAGGCAGAGACTACATACTTCCATTTCGCACGATCCTGACACACCTCTCTCGCCTCCTTCACATCCATATACCTACGCATACATGCTCGTCGGTTAAGGGTACTCCCAATTTGGCCCGTTTTAAATAAATCGCTAATTTGGTCGATGAATTTTTGCCTAGGGCATCCCTTTCCGACTCTGCCATTCACTTTTGCAACATACATTTTCTGTGTCACTCTTTCCTCATTCATTTTTTCCACATGAACAAACCACCGAAGCATTCCTTTCTTAATCCTGGTCACATCATCTTGCTTTTTATATACAAAAATTGTTGAGAATTAAAACTAAACACACTAAGTTGGTAAAATTGTAACTAAAATAATCAATAAACTGTGGTCAGTGTTTATGTTTATTAATTCTTCAGTTCGGAGACCTAAAGCTGAAATATGGTCTTGGTTTTCATGAGAGGTAACGAGTAAATGAAATTAAAGAAACATTTGAGTAGGTTATAATGCTGTGACTCGTTGGGGGAGAAAAGCAGAATAAATGAGTTTGCTGTATGATGGCATTTTACTTAAATAGCTTTCAATAATAATATTATTTAATTAATATTTCAAAAAAGGTGGGAATAATAGTTATTTATTTTTCATTAAATATTTTTTTATTATTTACAGGTAATATTAAGAGATATGTTTCTATCTATATTTTACAGACACACACATCATTGATTAATGTACGTAAACATATCACATTTTAAACATATTTATCAAAATAAAAATTATATATTTATTACCACCCGTATCAGCTGTATTATAAAATCTGTAATTGTTTTTCGATGGCTGTAAAGAAAGTATTTTTAATTTTTTAAATTAAATAAACTACCATTTAATGCAAACTAAGCTGTAGTGGCAGATGTGCTTACATCATCACTGGACGCTACCGGAGTAGAAACTGACTGTTCTGTTAAGTTTTTTTCTGCTTCTTCTGTTGATTTTGGTGTTGTTCTTGTGCCTTCGTAAGAAGATTTCCCCTCCACATTATAATTTTTTGAGACAGTATCATTAGTTTCCGCGGGTGCCGATGTAGGGCCTGCAGTAGATAGCTCTAAAGTATTTACGACGGTCGTTGCCAATGTCGTTTCCGAGAAACTTAACATGCTATTTGTTTGATTTTCTGATATAGCTTTTGTCGAAGATTCCTCAAATTCTGTTAAATCTTTTACAGGTTGAGTTAGTTCAGTAGTTGTCAAAATTTCACCGGAATGGGAAATTGTTTTAGAGGAGTCAGTCACATCTGATTTAGTATTAAGTTCGGAAGCAGTTGATACTTCAGTTCCCTGTTTACTTGATGGAATTTTCGTTGCAATTTTTTCTGATTTTTCATCAGTACCTTGAGGTAGAGAAGAAGAAACAGTTGTCATTTCAGCTGTAGATAAAGTTGTATTTCTGGAAGACTCAAGTACTTGATTATGAACTTGTTTTTCAGATGGTAATTTTATACCAGTAGTTTGTGTAGATGCGGATTCACTGTTATCCAATAATTTTAATGCACGTCCAGACATTTTACTTGATGCTGAAGAAATTTGGGCGGGAGCTGGTGCTCTTGGTAAATGATTACCTATAGGTTGAAAACCATTCTCGTTAGCAATGTATCTGTAGAAAATAAAATATAATGTTATTATTTAATTTAAAAATGAATTTATCTATAATAATTATTTAATGATTCTGGTTAAAAAGTAAAAAAAAACCTCAAAGTAATGATGGTTCCGTCAGGCGCAGTATATGAATATGAGCCTTGTTGTACATGGATTTCATCACTGTAATCGCTTTCTTCTTCTTCTTTGCTGTTAGAGCTACGACTTGTTGTCTTTGGAATAATCTTATCAAAGGATATCTCCTCTCTTTTTATTCCATTTCCAGTTTCAAAACTAAAAAAACATTTCATTACTTAAATTTTATTTTATATAATCCAATTGAGAAGTTCTTTCCTAATAAAATAAAAAATGACATTAGCGTTAATAACACTGCAGTTTTAACGAAGCAGAACTTTTCAGATTCAGCTCCAATAAACTTTATTTCATCGACTATTTCTAAGGTCTTTTAAAATGAGACAGCTTGCTGGTTTAACTTAAAATATTTGCCCGTACCCAGTACCCAGTGCAGATAATAAATTATAAATAGGTCACGTGACTCTGGAATAAGATGATTAGCGGCATTTACGTAAACGAGTTGTGATTTATGAAAAATTACTTATTACACTTTCATTTCATCCCATTTATAAAACTTAATAGTTTTATTTAAAAACAGTGTTTATTACAATAAATAATTGGAAAGATGTTCTTTGGTAAGTATTATATTGTTATCTTAAGTATCAAAAGAAGCGCGTTCTTTGCACACCCTAAAATGATTAAGGAATTAAAAAATCATTTTTTATGTCAATAAAGTCCATGTCATTAATGATTATCAATATCTGTGATACACCGAATTGTCAGAACGGAAAACCGTGTGATCGATCTATCGTTAAAATAGTGCGTAGAAACCGGCCCTTAACTTTTTCTGAAAAAAGTTCGAGGGGTTGCACTAAGCCAAAACCTGTGAGATAAAGACTGAAATTAACCGGATTAAATTTACACCTGCACGCCAGAGGCCCTGTTTTGTCACATGTCATCGATTAGCTCGATTGCTCGCAGTCACAATCATGAAAATTGAAATGGCGATGTTGTAGTCAAGTTCTATTCACATGATTGAACGCTAAAATTTGGAGACACTCGGGATAGGGGTTGTAGGGAACTGTTGTGGCCAAGGTGTCCTGCTATGTACTGACTATAGTCAAAGTTAAAGCCTTTATTAAGCATTTATGAAACAAATTATTAATTAATTTGTTTCATAAATGCTTTTGTTAATTAATTTAGGGCAATGTATATACGCTATTGCAACAAAGTCCCAGAAAATAGAAAAGGTATGCTCTGTATTAGGTACCAAGTTTAAATATATAACAAAAAACTGTATAAAAAGTGTTATAATAATATAAATAACTACATGGATGATAGTAGCCCCTGGGATTGAGGTGGTCGCCTCCAAGCTGTTTCTAAAATAAATTTTGTAAATAGTCTGTATAATCTTACATGGTGTACAAGTCCCGCTGGGTTTCACGCTGGTTATACCCAGGACAGAGGTTTTTACGAAACCAGTGGTAAAGTAAATGTATGAGTAATGTTTTAAACTACAAAAATATTTCTTTTCTGTAAAATATTTCCTTTTTTCTTGATTTCGTTAACTATTGTTATTTGATCGTTTGTATTTTCGACATTTGCAGTTTCAAATTAACGAATAATATATAAAATCTAAATTAATAAATTTAATTGTTACAAAAATATTTTTGATTATTTTTGAACACATTTTTTTGCGTTCCTCTCAAATTTGTTCATGAGTGTGTTACTCGTAACATGTAGATATATTATTTTATAACTATGTCAATAAAAACACATATGTTTTATTTAATATGGCTTTAAATGTTAAAAATTGTGTTTTTAAATGGGAAAGAACTGAGCCCTGTTGAATCCTCTGTTTTTTTATTACTGTCGACATACATATATAACCCATACATCTAAACAAGCAAGCAGACTAAACTCTGCAGCTTATGCTATAAAAAAGATTGGAGGTCTCCCTAGTGTCGAGACAGCTAAATTAGTTTATTTTAGTTATCACCGTACCATAATGAATTACGAGATTTTGCTATGGGGAATTGCAGTGGATTTAGAAACTATTTTTTTTTTGCAAAAGAGGGCGATAAAAACTACTAACACCCTAAAACCGAGAGAGTATCTCAGAGAAACTTTAATAGAAATAAATATTTCAACTTCCGCCTCTTAGTAGATTTACGGAAATTTGATTTATGTTCAAAAACAAAAGAAATTTTAGTAAAAAAGTGATATACACTGCAATATACACTACGAACAAACACAAGCTAGTGATATCAGTTTATCGATTCCACAGAGTCAGTGATTGATTTTTAGGGCAATGTATATACGCTATTGCAACAAAGTCCCAGAAAATAGAAAAGGTATGCTCTGTATTAGGTACCAAGTTTAAATATATAACAAAAAACTGTATAAGAAGTGTTATAATAATATAAATAACTACATGGATGATAATAGCCCCTGGGATTGAGGTGGTCGCCTCCAAGCTGTTTCTAAAATAAATTTTGTAAATAGACTGTATAACCTTACATGGTGTACAAGTCCCGCTGGGTTTCACGCTGGTTATACCCAGGACAGAGGTTTTTACGAAACCAGTGGTAAAGTAAATGACTATCAATAAGAATACCATGTAATCTATATTGAATGAAAAATCTATTCTATTTTATTATATAAAAATTCAACATATCTTGAATTCGAAAGGGATATATGCTCTGTTTTTATGTAAGTTTATCCTGGCACGAGTTTAAGTTTTATCACTTGTAAGTATGTAAAAATTACCTGAACTTATAAGTTCCATTTGCATCAAGTTCCTCAGATTGTGAAACAATTGGTATGATAGTTGGTTGTTGTTTTTCCAATGGTGCAACATTTGTAGGGGCTCCTAAGGTACTTGTCGCCACAAAAATCAGAAAGACTAATTTAGAAATCATTTTTCCACCAAGTACAAAATCACTCCCGATATTGAGTAATGAATGGTACTCCAGACTTCACAAGCACTTATATGTAATACTCATCTATTTACATTACATATTCCCCCCGCCTTCTAGTGCTATGGATCTCAGTGGGCGCTAAATACTTCAACCTTAGCAGTTGACTGATGTGTTCTTCGAAAAATTACACAATCGCCAAGGTGTCAATAAAATGTCATGAAGGGTGACAAACGATAGTAATTAATATAGTTAATTTATATATTAAACTATTTTAGATTTGTATTACTATTTAAAATATTATAATACTTAAATTTAGTCATGCCTAATATGTGCAGTATTGTGAAATTAAAATACAGAAAGTTAAGCTAACTTCAGCGAATACAAATTACAGTTTTTTCTTACAAGTTTTTTATGGCTATCAAAATAAGTAACGTAATTCAACGTTGCTGAAATTTACTGTAAATAAGTCAATAACAAACAGATTTAATATATATTACTACTACTACTTAAGATATGCAGGAAGTCGATGGATGCAGGTGGCTCAGGACCGTGCTTTGTGGCATTACTTGGGGGAGGCCTATGTTCAGCAGTGGACTTGTGAAGGGCTGTAATGATGATGATGATGATGACTACTACTTAAATGTATTTGGTCAATAAGTCATTGTTAGCCTTAAAATTATCTTTAGCTTTTTTTACTACAGTCGCATCATTTATTTTGATAAGTGTGATTTTTAATTCGATTGACCCGGAAATATCCGTTATCCAAAATCTGTTATGTTGTCCACTTTAACTTAAAAAGATTTAAGTTTATAATTTATTTTTAAATATGTATTTCCGCATATTTTAAAACTAGGCAAGCGTTGATGTCATACAATATCAAAACATAGCTACCTAATTATAAAACGCATTTCTTATTCTTGTCAAACAAGTAATTTCGTTATTCTACGGGTATAAGATGGATATGACTTGATCTAGTGACTCATCTTTATCAAAACTTCAAGCGAGTTAATATTGTTTTTAGTGATATTTTTAAAATAAGTTTTCTTAACTATGTTTGTAAGACGGCATTTAATATTTTTTATAACAACAGTAATACTTAGTTCAAGTTTAATTCAAGCGCAAGATGGAATAAGTGATCGTTATGGATACAACCATCCACCATCGGCGGAATCCGATGATATTGTGCCAGTTGCAGTAGACTACGGTAAAGGAAAGGCACGTGAAAATAAGGCAATCAGACATTCTTCTGATTTAAGAATGAAACCTAAAGAAGATGCAGTTATTACAAAAGAACTTTCAAAACAGAGCGATTTTCCGCCGAAAACTAAAATTTCAGTAAAAATGATGGTTAATGATCAAAGAGAATTGGTTAGCATACACGGTGAAATTGAAGGAAATAAACCTAATATTTCTAGTAGAGGAGGTTCATTAAATGAACCGGCTATAGGTCGAACTCAAAATATTACCGACAAACGAAAAAGAACGCGAATGCGCAAACAATTTGTACCGATCATAACTGAAGAAAATTTTGTATTTTCACACCGTGGTAACTTTCATTATAGGTGATTGTCACGGAGCGTTTTTATTACCTTTTCTTCTTAGTGTCAAAATAATTAAACTTTATTTATTATTCAACAGCTTCGAAGGTGGTGACGGGACGAAAGTATTTGAGGAAGGCAATTCAAATAATAACAAAGCAGGTGCGAGCGTGAAAGGAGGCTTTTCATATACAGTAAGGAACACACTGTCAACTAAAATAAAGTTAAAGTATAAGTTACAGCCACTATATACTTTCCACCGCTATTCACATACATTCTCATAATTTATAAGAGGATTTTTAGCTTTGTCCTCCGCGGTGCCACAATGAGTGTTGTTGGACTTCACATGTCTTCAAATTATTTTTTTTTATTTCGCACGACGTTCAGGATTTCGTAAGATGTTTTTCCTTCCCCGCCGAGCAAATGGTAAATCAGCACTAAATTTTTGTACTTATTAATTTCATTTTAAATATAGCTCAATTTCATCAGAATTTGAGCTATAGTTAAAATGTCAAATCTCCAGCGCATCGGGAAGTTAGTTTAAAATCTCTTACTAAATTTCACCCGGAACGATAGACAGACAGAAAAACAAGAAAGTATCCTAATAAAAACGTGGCAAAATTACAATTAATTATTTCATTATTCAATACCATTAGGATCAAACCAGAGTTGCTCGTGTACTACGAAACTTATAGTGAACGCATAGCTACCACAGCTCTTTAATAAAATGACTTTTACATAAGGCAAAAAATTTATATCTTTAAAATTATAAACAATTTTATTATTTGAAAATGGCTTTAAAATCACAATATAATCAAAAATGTTTTTTAGGATAACGATGGCAACGATTACAGCCTCTCATACACAGCCGATGAAAATGGTTATCGACCAACTGGAGCACATCTTCCCACGCCTCCTCCTATTCCACCGGAAATTGCACGTGCGCTGAAATATCTTGCCACTAAATCCACTCCTCAACCAGCTACTGAGGCAACAGGAATTTTCAACTAATTTTAGTACATTTTCTGTATAATTAAATTATTAAACTAATTGTTAAATAAAAGTTGTTATATGACGTATTTTTCTTCCATATACTTAATAAGAAAAGTTTAAGTAATTAAATCGCAAATCTGAGAGATATGCTTAAATAACTGTCGATTACATTGCTGTGTATTCTCTCAGTAATTATTTAACACATTCCACCGAAACAATTTTCAAATATTAATATCTTCCTAAATATACATAAATATTGCACATGTGTTCGATGTAAATAGACTGATAAATTACGCGCTCATATTGACACCTCTTTGACTTTACTTTGAACCTGTCGAGGTCACGCAACTCGCGAACATTAAATCGGGTTTTTATTTTGATACCACACTAAAACTGATGAAAATCGCATTAATATTAAAAGGAAGTACTATAAATTAAGCCCGCTGCCTTAACTAAGTTGCGTAATAAGTATTATTATAAAAAACGACGAAGTGCGAGTCGAGTTTCGATCCATACAAATTATATATAACAACCTATAACAAATATTTGAAAAGTTATTTTATAAGGTGACGTCTTTTTGTCTATGTAATTAATTCAGAATAACATATTTACTCAGCAGCATTTTTAGGGCAGCGTTCGGGAAATTACGTTACATCTTCTCGTCAGGTATACCTCAAAACTTGAAAACGAAATTGTACAACCAGTGCGTGTTGCCAGTGATGACTTATGGAACTGAGACGTGGTCCTTCATTGCTGGCCGTATGAGGACACCTAAAGTAGCTCAGCTATGGAGAGGGCTATGTTCGGGGTTTCTCTGCGTGATAAACTTAGAAATGAGGATATCTGCAGTAGAACCAGAGTGACCGACATAGCCCAACGGATTAGTAAGCTGAAGTGGCAGTGGGCCGGCCATATAGCTCGAAGAACCGATAACCGTTGGGGAAAAAAGTTCTAGAGTGGCAGCCTCGTACCGGTAGGCGTAGTGTAGGGCGACCCCCCACTAGATGGAGTGACGACCTGGTAGGACATGCAGGAAGTCGATGGATGCAGGTGGCTCAGGACCGTGCTTTGTGGCATACCTTGGGGGAGGCCTATGTTCAGCAGTGGACTTGTGAAAGGCTGTAATTATGATGATGATGATGAACATATTTATAAAATTATGTTTAAAAGCGTTTCTTATTATCCATGATTACTGCTAAAACAGGCAGTTTGACTTGGTGTATATATCACCGTAAATTGTAAATACCGTTAGATTATAATCAATCTCGCGAGATTGTAAACTATCGAAAGATTGAAAGCCGTAAGCGTTTTTCAAAAACGTGTACATGTGACGAACCGGAAATTAAGTGAATCAAAAGTTTTTAATCTGCAAAATTTTATTTCCTGTTACTAAATAATAGTATAAGGGACATATTTTTGAAATTTCACGTAAAAGTATTAAAAGATGAGGATGTAATATGAGTTTTTCGTTACTCTTCTGTATAAAAATATTCTGATTCGTCACAAAAGAAAATCTTATATTTATTTTAAAATATTAATATTATTTCAACACGCGTGGCACGTAACTATTTACATTAATGCGAGCTTTCTGTGGTCAGTGTTTGAATGAAAATGGCTAAAAATTCACACGTAAAAGAAAATATTGTTTTATAAGCAAAATTATTTCTGATTAGTCACTAACTTAGCCAACTTAATGAAGAAGAATCAGTTTATTTTACTAACAATAGCATTAAAGAAAGTTTTTTATAAACTGGGTTAACTTAATTTATAATGTATGTTTTTGCACTAAAAAAGACACTAATATCTAATAAATAAATACGGTTTTTGAAAAAAAATCTACACAAGTATTTAGGGACAAGTGCTCTTCAAGAGTGTGTTCTTCAAGAACTTCGCGTGACTAATGGGAAACAAAAAGCTCCGTATAGAAGGAACAGTGACACGTTACGATGTTTTCGGTATACTTTATGAATTATAACGTGGCTTTGGACTTTTTCGTTAACTCATTTAAAACTATGTTGTTTATCATTTTCTTTTCTTGATGCGCTACTTTGTTTTTAAATAGTTTTCCCGCAATGACAATTCTAGAATCTCTTGTCGAACTTTCAGTCTCTCTATAGTATTTTGTTTTTCTTGGCTCCCTAAGCTAAGCTTCATAAGCTAGCTTTTGACGATATAATTGTTTGTTTTTGTTTTTCTGTTTTAGTGTTTAGTTTACGTATCTTTTGTAAAGCATTTTTGTACATTAATAATAATTTAGCGTATTTTATTTTTAGAGAGAGTTATATACTCTTTCCGAATTTCTATTTTTTTCTTCGTTCTTGTTTGTTTCTTTCTTTTGTTTTTGGTTATGTTTTTTCTAATCTCCACTGTCTTCTTCTTTAATTTTTTTCTGATTCTGTCAAGTCATTAATTATTTTTTGATTTTCTCTTAGTCTTTGAAGTTATTCCTGGCGCTGTTCTTTATATTTTTCAGGTCTTTCTGATTTTAATCGTTCTCTGTATTTTTTGCTGCAGTTTAAATTTGCAAAATAAATGTATTAATATATAATATTAAGTAATTTTTTGTACAAGAAATTACGGTTTATCATTAGAATTTACATGGAAATAATAATAAAAAACAAATGTTAATGTCTGGGACAGCAGAAATTTTCGAAGAACACTTTTTTTGAAAAACGCCCTGTAACGGACTGCTTACAATTTAACGCATTATTTTTCGGTAGATTATAATCTATTGAAGTGAAACCTTCAAATTGTGAAATGGCCTCCGACGGAACGCACCTCGCCCGCTGATTAGTTGAACGGCATAATATGCCCGGCAGCGCCTTATTTGTTTATTAATTCGTTTGTTGTCGATTGTAGACAAATAGTGTTTTGGTGATTTAAATTAATTTCGTGTTGAAAATAACTCACAGCTTTAGAATTAGTTACATAAAATTGTGGTGGAAGTAAAATGAATCGGTGATTAACCAAAGAAGTGCAATTTGAATGATAAATAAGTTAGTGTTAGTCACCGAACATAGCCTAAATTAAGTAAATTATCCGTGTTTTAATATTTATTATGCACGTTAACCTATATGACCTCATTTGATAACATTTAAAGTGTCGGATATTGAGTCTGTCCATCAACAAAATTGCCGTTATTGTTAATCACAATGAATTTACCATAGAGTTACAAAACTATTATAGCTGGCATAAAAAATAGTAAAAAATTAGGACAAATCAAATAATACAAAGTGTGATAAAATTGTTAAACAAGTACTTACAATACAATCAAATCTCAAGGTAGGCGACCAACAAACAAACATTACCATCATGCAATAAAACACGATGTAGTGAACATTGGTAACCAGAAAGTTTTAATAATGAAGAGAAAATATATCTCAGATCCTGTAGTAAAAATAATTCCAACGGAAGTATTATCAAAAGATTCTCAACGCACATATTACCACTGGACATGGACATCGAGACAAAATTGTTTAAGCCTTGAAAGAAAAATATGTGCCAATATTCGCGGTTTTAATATTCCTAAATTTGTATAACGCATTTCTATTATTGAAAAGCTTTCCAAAAAAGGAATTGTCGTAAAACTGTTGATTTCTGACCACTTCAATCGAAGGAGACAAATAGAACTTGTAGACTTCCAAACATTCCCTGATCAAGAGTATAAATGGTTATTACAATATGAGGATCATTTAACGAAATTCTTTTTTTTTTTGTGACTATTAAAAGCAAACAGGCTAAAGAAGTGGCAATCGAGATTCATCAGATTTTTTTGGAGGTTGGCTGTCCTTATATCCTCCAAAGTGATAAACAGCATCTGTGCTTAAAATAGTCAGTTCGTGACCTGCTTGTAAAATAGTTAATAAAATACCTAGATATCTACAAAGCCAAGGAAGTACAGAATGTTCAAATCAATGGTAAAAATATGATTCGAGCCTTGATGACAGATAATAAATCTACTAATTGGTCCATTGGGTTCAGTGCCAGAAAAATGCATCTTACGATTGCCTTGTTAGGCGAGGATCCAAAACTCGGATCTCTCATCCACCTACTTATCTAAAAATATAGAATAGAAGTAGAAGAAAAACTATTTTTCTGTGGAGTTAAAGTTAGCTTAAATAGATTCAACAACAAATCAATTTTTTCTCTGTAACTATGCCACCCGCACACTTTTGTAATTATGGGAGAGTGAAGCCCTTACATCTTGTAAATATTGTAAGCATTTCGCAAGCAGCAATGTTATTTAATCAGAACTAAAAAAGACAATTTCAAATTCCTTTACCTGCTGCAAGCCCTACCTTCAGGTATGAAGTTTTTTAACTTAAATTATTTTATTAAGTCTACCAACGGCTTTCGATTGTAACTAAGTTATTTAACAAACAACACACCAAAATATTTACAATAAACGGTCGATTAGTTATCGATTGTCGATTAAATTTAAGTAACCTTTAGAAAGATCCTTTGCAGAGGTCAATATTTTATAAGCTTAGTCACTAGCTGTCTTATTAATAAAAATTGCTTATTCCAAGCTTAATTCGAAGTTACACTTGGACTAGCTAATCTCAGAGTAACTGACTATTTACTTCTTTATTACAATGTTATTAATAAACATGAAGTAACCTCGGACTAACTATACATTCCTAACGCCGGGATTAACGCTTGCGCTATGGCAACCCAAGTAAAAAGAGTGAGTCAGTGAATGATTGGTGAATGAATTCAATGCTTGATGATGACATTAATGACAGTAACAGGCAATATTTTGAGTTTGACAAGAGATACGTGTTACGTGTTGTTCCTTGTTCCTCGTGTTGGTTTCGGACTCGGTGGTGGTGGAAGTTCTAAATATAATAACTTTTAATATTTGTAACGAAATTTTAGAATTAAGAAAAGAGCGTGAAGGGCAAAATTAATTAAACATTTTGTTTTGTTCTTTGGGGATAAATAAAACCTTTTGTACATGTAATTATTGTATATTTATTTAAAAAAAATCTTTAATAAATGCTGCCCGAACAGAATTTCCTCTAACGGAGTTATTTACTAATTGTGTGACTGGTAGTACATTTTCATCATCTCCTTATACTACATCCTCAAGCAGATTTTGTTTTTGCATTGCAGTGTATATAGTTTTGTATGCTCTTATTTAGTATTTAGTCCTCGCAGTAAACACCGAAACCTTTGCTTCCCACCAAAGCATTGTTCTAGTGTTACGGGCCCAGATGTGCGACCGGTTGTACATTCCTTCCTTTTGTTTATAATGACGCAGAATAGGAGTGATTAAATAAGGAGTACAAGCATAACCAGAATTTTTGAGAAGTCTGCCTTTAAAATCTGACTGCTCAAACGTTTTAATGCGACTTGCATTAAATATTCTCGTGTCATGTGTGCTGCCTTGCCAATGTGCCACTGTATCCATGACCTCTAAATTTGCATTTGACACAACCTGGAACAAAGCACTCTTAACTTCTTTAATATGAAATAATGGATTGAGGTGATTGTATTGAATCTAAGAAAATAACTAAGTATCTATATGGCAAAGATGGGCTAGCTAGGTGCTATAAAACTTACTTGTACATTTATTTAACTGTATCCTTTCCAGTTTATGTAGTATTGTCCGATGTTTCCAGCGACTTTCAGGATTCGAATATGTGGCAATCAATAGCCCCAATCACTTGTCTAAATCCACATAATGAATAAAAACCTGCAATAACTTTGTTCTGCTCCACATCACTTCTTGGCATTTTAATCCATTATGCTGTTTTTGTTACTAGTGCTTACGAATTTAACACGGGTAACAACGCGTGTAAACGTAAAGTTTTACAAAATGTCAAAATACGCGACTAGTCTATGCTTACTCAGTCTTTAAACTAGGTACCGCCAAGGATTAACTTTTATTCCGAGAGTAGATTCGGATTAGTTTACTCCCTCCTTACTCTATGTTTATTAATACTGAAGTTAGATATTTTAAGCTTTAAACTAGGAGTAAAGTTAATCCTGCTCAAGTCTGTGTTTATTAATAGGGCTGTAGTACTGTAATTTTAAATTTGACTCGTCACAAAACACTGCCGTATGACCCATTGAAATTTAATAAAAGAAAGAAAAGACAATGTAGCTCCCTCCCGTTTTGTTGGTAGGTGCTGTTTCCGTACACACACACGCGCGCGTGCGTTCGCGTACACACTCGCACACTCACGCACACACACGTACACACACACGCACGCACGCACGTACGCACGCCCACACACATACACACACACACACACACACACACACACACACACACACACACACACACACACACACACACACACATACACTCTAATAAAAGTTATTTATTGGATGAACACGATATAAAAGAATTCAACATTACGGTTGTATGTTGTATTATAATATAAAATAATTTAGTCGTTTCACTTTTATATTTAGGCATGTTATAATTTATTTCATGGATAAACTTTATTTGAGGATTGAAAAATCGTCCCTTAATTATTTTAATGTTTTTCCTCATAACACCTCGTATTTTTTGGTTTTCTGTAATGTAAACTGATATTTTATCGGTTTTATGAAATTACTTGAGAATGTTATAGTAGTAAAACAAATAAATATACCTATACATTCCATTTCAAATGTTTATAAAACGCTCTGTGTTTTTTTCTGGCTGGAAACACAGACGAATGTCCTTTAATATGTTTTCTAAATTAATTATAGACTTCATAGGAAATAAGCTGAGCTGTTAACACTTACTGAATGTGACGTTCGCAAAGAGTATAGGACGGTAGACAGCTATAACCATACACACTAACGAAATTGAAAACCTCGGTATTTTGCGGATTCTTAGGTGTAATAAAACATAATAAATTTCTTTTCAATGCATCTTAAGCACTGATTTTGCATTTATTTCATCAAAAATTCGTATTCAACACTTTTTCCATGACGATATTGTTTATCACAGTTCATACATTTTTCTTTTTTTTATTATTTTTGTTGCTCTGAGTATAAAAAATGTTAAGTACTCTTTGGTAAACGTGCTATTTGATACTGAACTCCCGATTTAATATATTTACAATCATACTTTAGTATTTATCAAATAGTAGGTTTACAAATCAGTACTAACAGTGAAAACTGACAATACGGATAGGATTATCGTAAGTATTTTAATATAATTCGTAGCTTTGTTAATTTCATCATCGTGTGTCTCCGTGATCAGGCTCTTCCAGGTGGTGGTGGTGGAAGTGTCGCCAAATAG
The DNA here is from genome assembly GCA_036936625.1 of Parnassius smintheus behrii. Classification (NCBI taxonomy): domain Eukaryota; kingdom Metazoa; phylum Arthropoda; class Insecta; order Lepidoptera; family Papilionidae; genus Parnassius; species Parnassius smintheus. The sequence goes on from JAUPFT010000007.1 coordinate 29,394,813, forward strand.
TCGAGAGCTTTCTGAATTGCCGGAGGGATCGGAGGTGGAGTTGGCAAATGGTCACCCTAAAAATATAAAAAAAACAGTCGGACCAAAAGTACATTACAAAGTAAATGATTAGTCAAGGACAGCCATTAGTTTTGGTGTTGGTAATTTGCAAATATTTCCTTTGTACATATTAGCAAATGTCATATTCATTTTGTAGCGTATGTGTTACACGTGCATTTGCATATGCATATATTTTCTGTGTAGAGTAGCAATAAAAAATTAACATCGTCCTTTGACTTGATAAACCGTTTTCGCCATTTACAACCTATTGTTTAATAGTTCACTCATGAGCATATGCCTTTCGTAAGGAAAGATTTTTAATGTCATGAAAATATAATAGTCATGCTTGCCAATTAAAATTGATGTTACCAGATTTTAGCAACATATTTTATTCTTTAATTTTGTATAGGTTCTGTTTCCGAAGCGACTTTGTGTAATTGGTAATTTGGAACCACTACCATGAAAAAACAACCTAAGACGCAAAAATAATTAAATTGACTAAAAGACATTTGTTACCTGAGGCTTGAAACCGTTCTCGTCATCAGCAATGTAATTAAGATTGATAACTGTGCCATCGGGAGCTGTATAGCTAAAGCCTCCTTGGGCTACAATTACGTCGCTGCTATCCGGACCAGTAGCCTTTTTCAAAGTTCCGGTTTCTTCTGCCTTAATACCATTCTCAGTTTCATAACTAGAAATTAAACAACAGACAATATTTGTTACAATAAATAAAATATAAGAAAAATTATAAAACACCAATATGTTTTCCCCTAATAAGCTTGTTACTACCCCAAATTTATTTTAATAAAATAAATTTGGGGTAGTAAAAGTTATACCATTAGCTACCCATTGCGGCTTAATAATTTAAAATTATAAATGATCTTGAAAAACTATCATTAAATGATTTGGGATCCCAATACCATAAGTTTTCAAAGTAATTTCATCATTAACGCATTATACATGGTAGAGCCCTGCTGCAGGTATGTAATAGTTGTAGCAGGAATGGGTTTGCTCGGCCAGGGTCTGCTCAGCGCTCTTACAGAATACCAACGTCACACAGTAACTAGCTGTTGCTGTGTTTCGTATTGTAAGTGTATAGAATCGGAGTCCCCTTTTACTGGAAACATGGAATTCCATCTTAGTCCTCAGGGGTGACAAAGCATCTACATCTTGATTCTCAATCGAGGATAAATGTAAATGTCTATGGGCCACAGTTGCCATATGTGAGCTTGTTTGTCACCCTTATTCTATAAAAATAATGTATATTGAAGTAGTGCAAAAAGTAAAAGAATAGGAGATAGAGATAGATCTCTCTATGGAAAAAGAAAGAGAAAGAGAGAGGTAGATAGTATAAGGCAAACTATTTAGAGGAGATGAAATTATTACCTGTAAACGTAAGACCCATCGGGCTGTTGATCAAAATCCTGTTTAAGAATAGCAATGACTTTGTCAGGCTGCTGAGGTGCTGCAGCAGCAAAAGCGATAACAGCAAAAAGGAATATCGCCCTCTGTAAAAATAAAGTAATTGGTATAACAATGTATAAGGGGGATTTAACGCCAACACCAATTTCACGCAAAAAGGAGATTTATTGCCAGCACCAATTTCACGCAATGAACCCTGCTAACGAAGGGACATTCTTGCGACCGACAAATGGTTGGACAAATCTTAAATTAATCTTAATTTTTTTTTATAGAAGCGGGGGCAAACGAGCACGCGGCTCATCTGATGTTAAGAGACTACCGCCGCCCATGATCACCGGCAACAACAGGGGAATTGGCAGGTGCGTTGCTGGCCCTTTAAAAAGGAGTAAGCACTTTTCTTGAAGGTCCCTAGGTCGTGTCGGTACAAGAGTAACCAAAACTAACAAACGTTCAAAACATGAATAACCAACCGTAAATTATCAATACATGAATAACTAAAACTAACGAACGTTATTTTTGTTAATGGTAAATTTGAACGAATCGTAGACGATAAATAGGTTTATTCAAGAATATTATACTCCAAAACCAGACACGTGATCCGCAGTTTCATCGGTGTAAAGATGAAGTATGCTTCCTGGTTTAGTGTGATGAGTATTTGCAATTTAATATTTGACAGTTGTTGCGTTCTTGAATAAACCTACTTCTAGCAGTGAACTCAAAAAGAAGATAAGATAAGGAGAAAAAGAAGTTTTCCATAACATTACATTAACGATACAGCCTATCTAAATTCACTTCTGAACGTAGGCCTCCCCCATAGTTACTATGCCGCAGTTTTTTTTTTAATTTTTAGTCGTTTAGTAACGAAAGGCACTGCTGGTCATCTCCTGATTTGTTTTTCTCTGTCTCCTCTTACGACACCCACGGGATGATGGGGTAGTGGATATTCTTATATCGCAACTATAGGGCATGTTATTACGTATAGTGGCAGTGTACTATATTATAATATTCTAAACATAACGCCTGCTATAATTCCTATAGCAAACATGAACAAACATAAACGAAAGTATTTGCTATAACGCAGACAAATATACGGTTATTAGATTATATCTGTAAATTATACTATACTGATACAGCAAGCACGTTGGCAGAGTCCGTTAAAGTTTTAATATAATACTGTGAAAATGTTGAACATTTCTTTAAATCGTATCGTCGTAAATACGTGGTTATAAAATAATGTTGAAATATTGCTTTTAAATTATTATGAGAACTAAACATAGTGTATATTATTTGCAAAGCTATAATGGCTTAAGGGTTAAGCTGACACCGTAAATTATTTGATATTAATTAAATACAGTGTACGCGAGCAACCTCATGGCCATAAGTCGTACATTTCATAGTACGATCCCCGTAAGCACCTTTATGGCTCCATAACACTCTCAGAAATTAGAAAAGTGTTGTGTCTAGCGGTGGGACGTTTGTAGAATCCAACTTTTCCTTATTTTACTTTACTTAGGCTTGTACAAAATATTACACTAACGGTGTATTAAAAATGCAGTTACTTTTATACAAGCAAGTTAAACAATAATGTATTTAAGAATATCAGCTTGTTATGGTACGTTAATAGACTCCATATTCTTATATAATATGATTGGATATTTATGTAGAGGTTGGTGCTATTTTATCAAGCGCTATTCTGCTTTATAAACTTTAATGTTGTACCATTTTAAACTAAACAACAAACACCAAGTCTGTTGTTTATTTCAATTACTAATGAAAGAAAATAGACGAATTGCTTTCTTAACAATATTATTTGCAATTTATTGTAAAACGATTATTAAGTAACATATTATTGTCTCAATATTCGATATTTATGAATTGTACATTTATAGAGATTTTATATTATTATATTGTTATTTTACTAGTCCGTGTTTATGATATTTTTTTAATTTAAGAATTAGGTATAAAATTTTATAAAACTAAGTTATTTTTTTAAATACGGGAGATAAACTATTTACTTATTATGTGGATGTATGTAGGTATGACTTATCTTTATTATTGTAATAAATATATCAACACTCTTTAGATTAGCTGCACATTTATAAATTTTGAGTTCCTGGCCAGATAAAAAAGGTTTAAACGTTAATTTGATCCTGAGCAAATTGTGTTCTTTCAGGTGATTGAACAGCACACTGATAACAGTTGGGTTAACAACACAAGACAATACGTACCTTTACCAATTATGAAGAAAGACAACTTTACGTATGGCTTGGTTGGTTTTAAAATTACAGTCGGAATACTAGATCTTGGTGAGTGATCAATCTGTGATGAGGATACCGCACGAAGTCAATCTTTATGCTCTTAGACCACTGCCCATCTCTTGGTTTGTTTTACTATTTCGCCTCTTACGAGACCGACCGGACGATACGGGGGGGGGGGGGGTAATGAATATCCTTACACCGCCGCAATATGGTCAAACGATAATCTTAGCAGCTCAGCGCTAAACTTCCTAGGAATTTTATCCATATCAAGGAACAATTAGGAAAGGGGCGCGAACACGTCTTGACGAGGAACTAACCTTTTTGGGTACACAGCATTTAAGTGCTGAAAAATATCGTAATTGTGGTGGGAATTGAGGTTCGATCATGCCAGTTTCAGATTTCAGAAGGCCTGCTCAGTCGTCAAATTTAAATCAGATTTAGTACACATGAGATAAGCTTCATTGAACAATAACAAAACAATTTAAGAATGGCTTTACGAAATTTTCACAAAAACCTGGTGAAAAAAACTGCATGCATTGCATTTCTTACAATTTCCTTGAACCTGGGTCCTTTAATCCGACAAGGAAATATTAATTACGTTATGAGTATGAATAATTGTTGCAGATGCGTTATTGACATTCGAGTTGAATTTGCAGAGAATTTTACCACTTTTAAATATACAACGAGCGCTTAGTCCCTGAGCTATTTTACCAAGTGTTCGGCGGTGAAGGAAAACCTGCATGTGTGAGAAATAAGAAAAACATATTTTGAAGTCATATGCGGTTTTCCAACATATATTGGGGCGGCGCGGCGGACATTAACATGCTCAAAAATCCTGTGCCCAGCAGCTGGTCGTGTTATAAGCTGTAACTTTAAATTCTAATCCACAAATTAGCATTTTTTGCATCACTTAAATAATATTTTACTGAATTTTCTGTTAAAGTATAAATCTATTGTATATGATTTCTTCTGCATATCAATGATATGTTGCATACCCGTAACATTCATTGCTATGCAGATGACAGCACTGGTGATGCTCTTTACACCGGCCGAGCCAATATTTCTCGGGAAAACGTCTCCGAGTGCCGGGACAAACTTGTGTCTGAAGTCGAGTCTTTGCTGAACAGAGTCTCGGATTGGGGACGACTAAATCTAGTCCAGTTTAACCCCCAGAAGACACAAGTTTGCGCGTTAACCGCTAAAAAGAACCCCTTTGTCGTATCCCCTCAGTTTCAAGGCACTCCCCTTGTTGCCTCAGCCAGTATCGGAATCCTCGGCGTCGACATATCGAGTGACGTGCAATTTCGTGGTCACTTGGAAGGGAAGGCCAAATTGGCCTCTAAAAAGCTTGGCGTGCTCAGCAGAGCGGGACAGTATTTCATGCCGGCACACCGCCTGCAACTTTACAAGGCGCAGGTTCGGCCGCACATGGAATACTGTTCCCATCTCTGGGCTGGGGCTCCCCAGTACCAGCTCCTTCCACTTGACCGCATCCAGCGCAGAGCGGCTCGAATCGTCGACGACGGAGTGCTTTCCGATCGGCTCGATTCACTGGCGTTGCGAAGAGATGTTGCATCTCTTTGCGTATTTTATCGCATCTATCACGGGGAGTGCTCTGAGGAATTGTTCGGATTAATCCCAGCCGCCAAATTTCGTGAACGCACGACACGGCAAACGTCCCGATACCATCCACACCATCTGGATGCTTGGCGGTCCACCACTGTACGTTTCACAAGGAGTTTTCTTCCACGTACAACCTCTCTGTGGAATAGTTTATCATTGGCGATTTTTCCGGACCGATACGACCTGGGGACCTTCAAGAAAAGAGCTTACTCCTTTCTAAAGGGCCGGCAACGCACCCGCAATTCTCCTGGTGTTGCGGTTGATCATGGGCGGCGGTAGTCACTTAACATCAGGTGAGCCGCATGCTCGTTTGCCCCCTCTTCTATAAAAAAAAAAAAAAAAAATGCAGAGCATTATGATATAAGATTATTTCAAGAAAGTCCTTAGTTTATTTGCATTACATGAAATATCCCTAGATTATGTTTGGTGTTTATTTGGCTATATGTTTTACTAACTGATACCCGCAGGCGCTAGGTGCACGACAGTATTTTATTTTGAAAGCTAGATGTAAAACGTCCAAAATTATTTTTTTGATAGGACTATCGTAAAATCATTTTTAGTGAGCGTCTTCTTTTTGGGATGGGTACCTATACTAAATTTCAAGTCCATCGGGTGTTTTTTATAGGATAGGGTGACAAACGAGCACACAGTCCATTTGATGGTAAATGGTTCTGTGACCCATAGACATCCAAATCTAACCACGATTACGAATCAAAATGCAGATGCGTTGTCACCCGTGAGGTCTGGGATGAAATGCCTCGTTTCCTATAAAATGGGTTTCCGATTCTCTACATTCACCATAAGAAACACAGCAGCATTAAGCTATTATTTTACCTTCCTTCTTTTTTATTCGTCCTTCCCCGGTCGAGCCGATCCATTCGTGCTACAACTGTACAACTAATATAACTGCAGCATGGCTCTACCACGTATACTTTTAGTGAGTGTCAGGAGTTCACTGATGCTAATATGCTGATGATAAAAAAGCAAACAAAGAAATCCTGAAAAATATTTCTTAAGTTTTTATATATTAACGTAAAGTAACATTGAAATTAAGAAATTTAAATAACCTTTGCAAAACCTACGTTTAAAGATATTTGTGTAATTTACGTTATTTTGTAAGTGCATGCAGTTGTGAGAAAATGACACAGAATTTGAGAGTTGCCTCCAAAAGACAATGACTGACTGACTCCAAAAGACGTGCAAAAACAAAAGGTGTGCGCTTAATTAAGCGCTCGCACGCCTCACCTAGTTAAAATACAGGTACGGACTCCGATGGTACCTTCGAAATCGTTAAGTGTTTGTTATTATTATTTTTTGATTTATAAAATTTTAATGCAAAAGCTTGGCAGTAAAATATTTTTTTAAAATAAAATTTTAAAAAATTTGTTCAAAATTTTGTAATTTTAAAGTTTATTAAATATTTGAATGGTTTTTCTAAAAGTGAGATAACAATTGAATTTACAGTCTACCTGTTGTTTAAAAACTATTGCTGTCCACGAACACCGGAAGTTAACTTAAAAAAAAGACTACATATGTGTAGTTACCTCTGAGGAGTGAAAACGAGTGACTCACAATAAATATCTTCTCTTGATTAATTGAGAAGTATTAAACTCAATGAATTATTTCGTTTCAAAAATACCTAAAGGTTAGTTTCATAGCATAATATAATAAAGCGATAAAGGTTCGTATGTGCCATACGAGCTAGCAGCACACAATGACCTCAAACTATAAAGTATGCGCTAAAACGATGCGCCGCTTGTCACTAAAGCAAACAGCGAGGTTTCTGCAAAGGTTAAGTATTGTAGGCATTTATTGCACTAGAAGTTGCATAATGTTCCGCTAATCTGACCGGATGCCCTATGCACTGTCGCTATAACGCATCTTCACTGTGGAAGCAAGTTAGATCGTTTCGAAATCTATAAAGGAAAAGTCTGCATTATATGCGATATTAGTATTATTTTGTATTTACTAGCATTCAAATTAATTAAAACAATTTTTTTTAATATCTTACATAGTACACAAAAATAACTATAAGAGTCAAAGCAAATTAAGCCATGTTATGATTTTGTGATTATTGGTAAATAGATCATCAATATTCTAATATTGATGTCAAGCATTGATGTCAAGAAAGCCACTTCTAAAAAATGTTTCAGTGTATAGTCACCCAGTACAAATCTTCCTTCATCAAACATTTTAAGTGACATTTTAATTTAGAAATCCAATCAATCCAATTAAAAAAAATATTTATAAAAAAACGTTTTTAATAAATTCGATTCGGTTTGATTCATTACCATTTGGTTAACGAATTAGTACTTTAATTTTTACTTTGAAATAAAGTACGATCGAGTTTCTTACTAGTAATTTTCCGGACCTGTGGTAAATCTAAAATGTCTTTCCATAAAAATTAATTATAACTACGTTAAATAAAGAGAATATTACATAATATTATACATAAAGTTTGCGCGATGATGTGTAATTTTTGTAACTCCTTCATATACTTGAGGAATGCTCTTTAATTATAAAATTAGATAAACAGAGATCAAGTTAGGAGCCACCTGGTGGCAAGTGCGTCACTATCACTGCTGTTTGGCTGCAGCAATAGATGGTGGTGTCAGCTCAGGCGGATTCTCATTCAGAAAAGAAAGTTTTTCTTTAGTGGTAAAACTGCTTTTAGGAAGAAACCACGTTTTCTACCTAGAGCTTTTTAATTAGACTTGTTATAATTCTTGTAACTTCTTCATAACAGGTTTAAAAAAAACAATTGAACAGCTTTATAGATACCTAGATACCAAATAGCAATAATAAACCAAAAATACGTTACTGTAAATAATTTCAGCGACAGTTTTGAACCAAAAAAAATTATTAAAGGAAAAATCATCGAATTATAATATATAATATTGGGATAGAATTACAAAAAAATAAATTCAAAATTTTTGAGTTAGGCTGTAACAAGTTATTAACAGATGCAACTGTTTTTTTGCGTTTTCATAAAATTTATGTGAATGTACTTGCAAATAATAAAAACATGTTTAAATAAATATACAATATATGTATTATAAAAATACACTCCAAAAACTAATTTACGAGTTGTTGAAGCCGTATAACTTTAAAACTCACCATCGTGTTGTATATGAAAACTGGCTTTAAAGTCACCTGATGTACTTAGGATGCTCAAGAGATGTAATGATATCCCATGAGGCGTCTGTTGGCGACGTGTGCGCTGGATTGTACTTAGCCATCTAATCACCTGTCCCTTTTATAGAGACGCAGTTTTGTTTAGCTATTGCAAACTGCAGGGGGAGTCTGCAATACCAGCAAAACTCAGGACCGTACTTAGAAATATTTTCTTGTAAATTTTTATTGTATTAAAACCCATTTCTTTAAATATTTTTAATAAAGATTTCAACATTTCAGCGAAAACTATTAAAATTTGCAATACGTTTTAGCTAACCACCGCGGGAGTATAAATTTATAGTGTTAAAGAGTTCTCGCGGAATCGAGTGGTTTGTAGTTTAAATTAGAATCCTTTGAAATTATTTTCTGATTTTTATTTACCATGTACGTTATAGTTTTTATTTTGATTCAAAGCTGTAGTAACTTTACGTAAAATTAAATTTTAGGTTTCAAAAATGGTTTCAAATTGGTCTGGCGTTATTATTATTAAATACATTAAAAATTACAATATAACATAATCTAATGAGATACAGTTGACCACAGTAACGTTTCTTGATAAATACTATCTTAGTTATATTTGCTGCAACTCAGAAGTGCACTTACTATTTACGTTGAATTCCATGGGTAAAACATCCGTCATAAATAAAAAGTTTAGGATATATTATCTTAATGGTGAACACTATCTGTAAACTTGTTTGTTGAAGTGCAGGAAAAATCAGACTAAGCGTATAAATAGATAAATCGTAAACAATAAAATTACTTATATCAGTAAATACGTATCTGATTTCTAGAGTACCTTGAACTACTAGCTACTATTACATACTTGAATAGAATCTTCAGCAACATAAGTGGTTTTAATTTGCCTTGATTTTCCATACAAATTTTCTTACTCGCTTGACATTTCCTCTTCATTTAAAAGTTTGATGAAATAACTTAGAAACTATACGATGTTAATTTTTATCATTACTATATGTTAGTATATGCCATGAAATCATGCATCTCTGGATAACTATTCCAAAATTATTGCAATAATGAATTACTCCACCTAAAATAATATTTGTAAAGCAAATTCTTTTAAAAATAACAAATCGTTTAAAGAATCGCACCTTACTCTTTTTTAAATAATTTATATTTTAAATCCTAATATAAACAATTAAAGTAAATTTATTTAAGACAATAAAAAATTTTACGTGTTAGAGTCATGCTGAATCTATATTATATTTTACGTGGTAGAGCCACGCTCCCTCTATAATATTATAATTTACTCGGTAGAGCCACGCTGCAGGTATATCATACGAGTAGTTGTAGCACGAATGAGTCGGCTCAACCGGGGCAGCACCGCGCTGTCACAAAATACCAGCGTAAAATAGCAGCGTAATGCTGCTGTGTTTCGTATGGTGAGTGTAAAGAACCGGAGACACTTTTTATTGGAATGGAATTCCATCTTAGTCCTCAGAGGTGACAACGCATTTGCATTTTGATCCTTAATTGAGAATAAATGTGGATTTCTATGGGCCACAGCGTCCATTTACCACCAGGTGGACTGTGTGCTCGTTTGTCACATAATGCTACATAAAAACATCATTAACAAATTAATGATTTTTACATTTAAATAAATATACAAACAATACACTATTATTTATTAAATGAAATATTTATATGCAATAACATGCCTAACGGATGTAAATTTTAGATTATAACGGATATAAGAAAATCCAATACCCCATAATATAATTATCCCATGGGTGTCGTCTTAAGGGGTGATAGAGGGAAACTGAAATAGGTGCTGGGCAACAGAATCATCCCAATAACAGCTGCAAGTAATAAAAACAGTGGTTATCAATCCGACTGCTAAGCGTATTAATTATGGAAAATAAAAGTAAATCTATAGAGACGGCCCCCATGAGGGCATCGTCTATGTTCACGTGTGGACATTTAATAGGCTTTATTGAATAAATAAAATAATCTTTTGGCGTTACTTATACATTTAAATTTAAAGATGTTTTTTGTAATATCCTTTGATAATCCTAAAAACTTTGCTCGTGGTTGTAATAAAAAAGTATATTGTGACATGGTGTACGCCTAAACCTTAGGTCATTCACGCAATTAAGAAACGCGTAAATGCCTCATAAACTTAACGTAAATGCCTACAACCTCACAATACTTAACTTTAAGTCAGAGGATATTAAGTTAAACACTGACACAGTTAACTATAAATGAAAGAAAAAAGAAAGAAAGAAAATAAGTTTATTTAGTAACACATTATAATAATTTACTTACTTATTATAAATTTGGTAAATGGTTGCTAAAAGGTACCCAACTCAGCATAGTCTCTTGATAATAACAAAGGTAAAAGGTATTTGACGCTAATCTTACGTGGACGCCATAAAGAAAAATATTAATTAATAAAAACTAAACGTAACTGTATTAATTATTACACGATTTAAAGTAAAACGCACACGTATGTACTATCAAATACATATTTATAATCAATAAATACAATAATAATCATCATCATCATTACAGCCCTTCACAAGTCCACTGCCATATATGCCTCCTCTTAGGAATGCCATAAAGCATGTTCCTGGATGTCTTACCAGGTTATCAATCCAACTAGTGGGAGTTACCCTACACTTCACCTACCGGTACGAGGCTGCCACTCGAGAACCTTTATTACCCATCGGTTGTCGGTTCGTCGAGCCGGTTCGAAATAAATTTAATAAAAGTAGCAATTACTTAAATATAATTAAAAATAAATGAATAAACGGAATAGAAAACTATGTAAGACACAGTAGATAATTTACAATAATATGACTTTTGAATGTTTAGTAAGTATTTCTTATAATTTTTAAACGAAACAATTGAAGCTGAATTTCTAATCGGAGGTAGTATGTTGTTTCAAAATTTCGTGGCAGAATAACGTAAGCTACCACGAATGCAGCCGTATTGTGTCTTGGACATAATAAACAAGTTGCAGTTCTAACTTGTCGATGTGAAAAGTGTAGCTTATTATGAAGTTGATGGGGTGTGTGTGTGTCATTATTATACCAAACAATAAACTGGCAAAATAGGGGAAAATCAAAGTCAATACTCTCAAGTCACTCAACATGAAAATCATCTCTGAAATCATCAAGGGCAAAGGAAGCCATCTTTCATTTGCAAGAAAGGAGATAGTAACCAGAACTTAAATAGGTTACTACGTACTGAGTCATGATTTTTAGCAGGCCCAACATTTATAATAAATTAAACAACAGTAGTTTCGGCCGTGAACGAAAAAAGCAAGACCACGGCGGGCAAGGTGTTCTGCCCATGAAACGGTCAATGCTCCGTGTTTTGGTGGTAGTTCAAACCTTGTTTTATATCTATAGTGCTTTGGGAATTATGGCAGCGTGGCTTCCGTTGTGCTCGATTTATTTACGCCAGCATGACGCGATGACAACACCAAAAGCACAAGAATGCTTGGTTGCTTGAATTGTATTGCTGTATTGTTGTTTGTGATTGTGTCCGTGGATTATGCACTAAATTCAAACTCAGGTGTTAAGCAAAAAAAAATACGGGAAACGTATACGCATAAGACCACTGTACTCGCGGTTACGCTTACGGCATTATAAAATATATATCTTATGCACTTTATAGTTTTCGTAATATTCAGTTCTTTTGTCGTTGTTGAAGTCGGTCACTTGTTACGGTTTCTGTAACCATTCAACTTAATAAAATAAATTTATCATAATTCAGTACGTCTATTAAACAGAATTTTTAACTTTAAACCTCATATTTTGCAAATATTATTAATTTCTCTTTTGCATTTCTAATCTATTCTAACGTCAGTTTATACTAAATCTGTGGTCACACATATGCCGATAGTTCTTGGGATCATTACGCTCAAAGTTTGTGGACGGATATGATTAACGTCATACTTACCTGTATGTAAAGCAGGTCCACGAATGTACATAAGCCTCCCTCATAAATTGCTTCATAGGGGTATATTTGCCATAAATTCCACGCTTGACAAGCAGGTAGGGCACCTCATTTTTTCATGGTGTAGTGACCTGCCCAGGTATTGCCTGGGTAGGATCTATTTTTACATCAAAGACCTTTTTTTAAGAAAACTTCAAATGTTTATGTCATAATAACTTGTAAATGATCCACTCAGCTTAGTATAAGACAGTTATTTCAATATTACAGACAGACACTGTAACTTAATATATATGTCTTTATCTTAATATATATAAATTACGTGTCACGTTGTTTGTCCGCGATGTACTCCTAAACTACTTAACCGATTTTAGTCAAATTTGCACACCGTGTGCAGTTTGGTCCAACTTGAGAGATAGGACAGTTTTTTTGGCCATGAGTCACCCAAAATTGTTTTTGCGAACTTAATGATTTTTAATAGGACGTGTCAAAGGGTCGTCGAAAAGGGCAGAACAACGTTTGCCTGGCAAACTAGTATGTATATATAAACTACGTGTCACTTTGTCCGCGATGGAGTCCTAAATTACTTAACCGATTTTGATCAAATTTGTACACCGTGTGCAGTTTGATTCAACTTGAGAGATAGGATAGTTTTTTGCTCATGAGTGAACCACAATTTTTTTCCTGGCAAGCTATACATATTTTATTTTATTTTATTTTATAGAATAGGGTGACAAACGAGCACACAGTCCACCTGATGGTAAGTGGTTGCTGCGGCCCACAGACATCTACATCTATCCTCCATTATAAATCAAAATGCAGATGCGTTGTCACCCGTGAGGACTGAGATGGAATGCCTCGTTTCCAGTAAAAAGGGTCTCCGGTTCTCTACACTCACCATACGAAACACAGCAGCATTAAGCTACTATTTCACGCTGGTATTCTGTGAGAGCGTGGTCCTTCCCCGGTCGAGTCGACCCATTCGCGCCACAACTATACTGCTAATACAACTACTGCATGGCTCTACCACGTAAGATCACATATATACTTACGTTAAATAGTTAAGATTAGGAAATTCTAACGTAGAGCTACGATGCAGCTATATTATGGCTGTGGCACGAATGGGTCGGCTCGACCTGGAAAAAAGCGGAGAAGTTTGGTATAGTGAGCGTAGAGAACCGGGGAACCAGGGGGAGATAGGAGACTCTTTAAGCTGGCAACGAGACACTCCATCATCGTCCTCAGGAGTGACTTCGCATCTAGATTTAGATTCTCAATCAACGTTAACGTATTGCTGATAACAAATCAAAATAATAATAAAACTGCGGTTGCCAAACTGAATGCCAAGCGTGGAAACTATGACGATATCCCCCCATGCGGCAATTTATGTGGGAGGCCCATGTTCAACAGTGTACTTTTATAGGCTGTAAAGGATGGATGATGTGGTAGATGTAGATGCCTATTGGCTACAGCAGCAACCACCAGGTGCCACACTGATTATATAAAAAAAACTCTGCTGCCCATTTCCTGGTTGTTTCCTCCTTCGCCTCTTACGACACACAGGAGATGGTATGGGGTAGTGGATATTCTTACACCATCACTACACGTTTATAGGCGTGGCATGTTCATCTAGGCCAAATTATCCGATTAGGTAAGCTCAACTTCGAACGCTGGGTCAATTGACAGCTCAGGTCAGAAAAGAATAGGGTGTAACAGGTGAACGTAATAGAAGCTTATGGCACTAATATTTTACAATTTTTTATTGTACATTATGAAATAAATTATTAATAAAGACTATTAGTTGGGTACGTAGTATTTTAACTTCGATGGTTTTTTATTGACTATTCATTAAATCGATCATGGGCAATCGTTATCATGAATGCAGCGTCGCGCTTGGGATGTGCTGAGAGGAACCAACTTGTTTTGGCCGGCTTGGTTAACTGGCTTCCCCCGAATTGTGCTGATCACACTCCACACACACACACATTGATTTATTTACTTAATTTAAAAATTTTGTTGTTATTTTTTAGTATCGAAAGTCTATTTCAATTTAGTAGTATTTATTGACACATCAATTGGATAAGAGGTTAACCTTAAATAAAAATAAAATATAAAATATCAGTGTCGGGCTTTTATTCTGTTCACCCGTTACCCGTTACGCCACTATTTTTCCAGACGGTAAAAAATCACATAAAATGAAAATAAGAGTCTCCCAACCAGTGCGTGTTGCCGTTAATGACATATGGATCTGAGACGTGATTCTTTACTGTGCTGGCCGTACGAGGTAGCTCAAGATCGTTTAGCGAGCTATGGAATGGGCTATGCGAGTACTCTTTTATCAGCATGTTAGAGTTTGTAATGGGGAACGCAATGGAACCAGAGTAACCAACATAGCGCAATGGATCGGTAAGCTGAAATCTAAATAGGTGGGTCATATAGCTCGAAGGAGCAACAACTGATGGAGAAAAAAGTTGTCAAGTGGTAGCCTCGCAAGCGAAATGTAACTAGATGGAGTTAGGACCCGGTACAAAATTCACAAATCGATTGGGTCCGTGCTTTGTTTGTTTCCTCTACGGAGTGAACTTGTGATGGTATAATAATGATACTGGTGACGATGTATACAAGGCCGCGTTCACATTTTATCGTCTTATCGCTTGGTGCTTATATCATGATCTCTTGTTTGGACGTAAAATTATACGTAATCGTGTGCTACGCCATTCTAATCGAGCGTCCCGTTACCGACAAAACCTCGTGTTTGATACATATATCGCAATTATTTACGATACTTAATATGCTGCGTCTAAGTCAGATTTAAGGGATTTAGGGGTACTACACGCGACTATATGGTCTTGAAAAAATTGGACTTGGGAAAGATACAATAATGGAAAAAATATATCGTCCACATAAAAAAAGTCATGCGAATACGTTCTCACGATAAGATCTGGTTAACTCTGGACGCTTTTAACACGCTATGGCTAGTGATATGATATGGTCAAAATGGTCGAACATACTTAAAAGTGGTCCTTTATTAATAACATAATCGCACCAATACACCTGATCATTATATGTGACAAGGTCAAATTTGAACCTGGTTTAACAGCCTACATGTTGTGTATATGAATGGTAAAATTTAGATGTAAACGTGTACTATAGAATTTAAGAATTATTCGCAGCTCTTGATTTACCACGGTCTTAGTTTGTCTTTTCTTAATTCTTTTTCATATGTTATTTTATGTCAAACTCTACTTACTAATCCAATGCACAGGTATTATAATTAATCCTAAAGTAAGCAATTTATCTCGGCTATTTTTCACACGCACCAATTCTCATAATTAAATATATAATATGAGAACAGAAGCTCATATTGTTTTCTGTTGCCTAGTTGACTTGGCTTTATTTGTTATATATATGATGATGGATGGATGATGTTGCCCATATTAAACTAAATGTTTCGATGATTAAGAATCAAAATACAGATGTGTTGTCGTCCCTACGACCTAAGATGGAATGTTTCCAATAAAGAGAGTCTCCGATTTTCTACTCTACGAACACAGCAATAATGAGCTGCTATTTTACGCTGGTAATCTTTAAAGGCGTGTTACTACCCCGGTGGAGCCAACCAATTTGTGCTACAACCGTAATATAGCTGCAACTTGGCGAAAAACATACACTTATACGCTATTAATTTGTGGATGGCTAAAAAGAGGAATCAATACTTAAAAATAAAGATTCATTACATCCATTTCATGTTTCCCAGGGCGCCAGCTATAGGGCAACAGGGTACCTTACCTTGGTATTTCTAGGATCGCTCCCTTTCAATTCACAACAATACAAAAAAAAAAAGATTCCTATCAATATCTGAATATTATAGATCTTTTATAATATTCAGATATTGATAGGAATCTTGGATGAAATTGAGGTGAAATTGTAAAACCATAATCCTCCCTTTACGCCGAAATCACAGTAAGTCGTGGAAACAGAAACCGAAACTTTTTTATTCAATATAGATTGTAAACAATACTTATTGAAAGTCACTTTTTTAATTTACCACTGGCTCGCAAAAAAAACACCTCTGTCCTGGGAAGAATCAGCAATAAACTCAGCAGGACTATTTTTTAAAAATAATAGCTTACAATTATATACGTTAAAATTAACAACACAAAACAAATTAGAAATAGCTTGGTACCGATCAGCCTTCCCGGGGGTTATTATCATCCATAAATTCCTTAATATTATAATAACCCTTTTTATACAAACTCAGTTTAATAAAGTTTTTGAACTTTGTGCATGTCAAATTTTGTATATTTTCTGGAATTTTGTTGTAAAAGCTTATAGATCGCCCCGAGAATGAATTACTGATTCGGTGGAGTCGAGTGGAGTTGTGGAAATCAGTACGTGATAGTCTTATAAATTTGCAACCAAAACGAATGGCAACCCTAGTCTTTAATTCGTACAATATTCTATCTATGACATCAGGAGCTTGTTATATTGAAGATAACTCTCTGCTAAGGAGGTGGGTAAATTGATAACAGTGTTAGATATTCCGTGACATTCATGATCCTTCCCACAAGTCTGACCATTTGCGTTTCAACATAACGAATTTTTTTTTTCATTTATAGGCAGCCACGTAACAAGGCCAATTGTCAAAATATTAAGCGGCCCGGTCTTTACAAGAAGACCACGCCGTTTAATAATCGGCATTGTCTACAGATATACTGTCACACCTGAATGGAAAATCAATAAAGTAATATCACATCTTACCGCAAAGACGGGAACTGGCGACCACAAGTGCAATAAATGTGATTGATATATTGCTATACTGCATAGCACATTATCAATCTTTGCATTTGTTAGATAGAATATTCAGATTTTTCCCTATTAATATTCTTTCTTAAAAGATTATATAAGATTGATATTCTGAGCAGACTTGATAATACCAGTTTTAAATTTAGTAATCGTAGTTAATAACTAGAAAGAGTGATGACCAGTTGAAACATGTAGGTAGTTCTCGATGGACGAAGGTGACGCAAGAGCGCACTTTGTTGGATATATGGGGGAGGTTGATATGACTGAGTTGACGATGATAGTGATAAAGAATAGTTTGATAAGTTATTTGAAATACCGCCTCCTACAGCTTAGGGGCTGAATGGTTAACGTAAATTTTATAGCACGCGCGCATTTTAATTTTGAAATTGGATTGGGGACGACTAAATCTAGTCCAGTTTAACCCCCAGAAGACACAAGTTTGCGCGTTAACCGCTAAAAAGAACCCCTTTGTCGTATCCCCTCAGTTTCAAGGCACTCCCCTTGTTGCCTCAGCCAGTATCGGAATCCTCGGCGTCGACATATCGAGTGACGTGCAGTTTCGTGGTCACTTGGAAGGGAAGGCCAAATTGGCCTCTAAAAAGCTTGGCGTGCTCAGCAGAGCGGGACAGTATTTCATGCCGGCACACCGCCTGCAACTTTACAAGGCGCAGGTTCGACCGCACATGGAATACTGTTCCCATCTCTGGGCTGGGGCTCCCCAGTACCAGCTCCTTCCACTTGACCGCATCCAGCGCAGAGCGGCTCGAATCGTCGACGACCGAGTGCTTTCCGATCGGCTCGATTCACTGGCGTTGCGAAGAGATGTTGCATCTCTTTGCGTATTTTATCGCATCTATCACGGGGAGTGCTCTGAGGAATTGTTCGGATTAATCCCAGCCGCCAAATTTCGTGAACGCACGACACGGCAAACGTCCCGATACCATCCACACCATCTGGATGCTTGGCGGTCCACCACTGTACGTTTCACAAGGAGTTTTCTTCCACGTACAACCTCTCTGTGGAATAGTTTATCACCGGCGATTTTTCCGGACCGATACGACCTGGGAACCTTCAAGAAAAGAGCTTACTCCTTTCTAAAGGGCCGGCAACGCACCCGCAATTCTCCTGGTGTTGCGGTTGATCATGGGCGGCGGTAGTCACTTAACATCAGGTGAGCCGCATGCTCGTTTGCCCCCTCTTCTATAAAAAAAAAAAAAAAAAAAATTTACCTAATGGTAAGTGGTTATGTATTTTAATTCGAATGTGTGCTAAATAGCAGACAAAATGCGCAAAACTATTTTCCATCCGTATTATATTAAGAACATCCATAAGAATATAAAATTACATTAACACTACTGCTTTCGTGTAATAAAACAATACTCTAATATATATATATATATATATATATATATATATATATATATATATATATATATATATATATATATATATATATATATATAATATAGTACCCGGTTGACCGAGCTTTGCTCGGTATTTTTCGCTCGATTTTTTTAATTCGTGTGTTTTGGAAATTATATTTAGATACAAATTACATACTGATGAATTATAAATAATATTTTTTGATCTTAGCGACATAACAGAAAAAACTGAACTGGTTATTTGAATAAAAAATCATGAGTGCAATTATTTTTATTTAAATTTTCGTGTTTTTAAAAAATACTAAAAAAAGGGCTCGAAAAAAATATATTTTCTCAAAAAAGAAAGAAACTTGAAAAAAAAAAATAAAAAAGTCGGTCGGTCGGTCTGGGCTCGAACCGGGGTTTTACGATTTTGTGACCGCCCATTATACCAATAAGCTATTTATAATCATTACCAAACTGTCAAAATTTACCTTCTTATTCTAACTATATTGTAGTAGTTTTTAATTGCCTAAAAACACGGACAAAAAGACATTTTCTAAAAATAAATCTTAGCTAGATCGATTTATTATCCCCGAAACTCCCTGGACACTAAATTTTATGAAAATCGTTGGAGCCGTTTCCGAGATCCCGATTATATATATATATACATATATACAAGAATTGCTCGTTTAATAGTATATATATATATATATATATATATATATATATATATATATATATATATATATATATATATATATATATAGATATATATATATATAGTTCTTGCCCAGCATTAGCATTTTACACGTTGATGAAAAAGATTTGATACAAATATAAAAGACATGTTATAAAATACGACTCTTATTTGAACGTAGCCACGTAAAACTCTCTCGCATTACAACGCGGATCCATTCTTCACTAGCGTCCCTCACTTCTGAATGACCTTTGACTTGACTGCATCGGAACCGAGGTCACGATGGTCAGTCATGGTAGAACATCCTGCTTAATTCAAAAGACAATCGGGAAAATAATTTAATTTCCTCTAAATTTAAGTTTAACGATGAAGTTATTTCAAAATTTTGTGTTATGCAATAAAAATAACATAAATATATTTTTGTTTTTGTTTTTATTATCATGACTGCTGTTTCAAAGACTCGGGGTAGCATAAAGACTAAGCATCGCTAAAAATATCACATTATGCGAGCAACCCAGGCTCGAACCCACACTCTCGGCACCAATGAAATTGTTAATTAAAATTTTAAGTGCTGGTTAATAACGTGCTCGGCGGAGAAGGAAAACATCGTGAGAAAAGCTATGTGTCCGAGAAATAAAATGCAACAAGGACAAGTGTGCAGTTTGCAACAAGTATTGGTACAACAATCTCAGAAATAAGAGGAAGCCTGTAAAGTAAAAAGATAGCAAGTATTGGCTTTTTTGAATATTTATATTGATTTACTTGAGATAAAAGTTAATATCATTCCGGGCCTATTTAATTATATATATATATATATATATATATATATATATATATATATATATATATATATATATATATATATATATATATATATATATATAATCATTGTTTGACATTATTTAGGTTAGATGCTGATAATTTCAATAGTTCATGCACTTAAATTTTACAAAATACCAATATTAGAGTATTGTTTTATTTATTTATTTTATTTATTTATTTAAAACTTCATATACACAAGTGGTATATAGGCGGACTTAATGCCTAAGGCATTCTCTCCCAGTCTACCTTGGGATGATGCAGAGATAGAATGAAGTAGGTGTAATAAAAAGTTAATATGCGAATACTAAAATAAAATAACAAAAAAAAATGTAATACATGGAAATAAAATACATAAGATATAAATGGTATATCGCAAAAAATAGATAAAATTATATTAATATTCATACACATATATGTATATAAAATATATAATATACATAATTACAATAAGAACAATAAGAATATATATATATACATATAAACATACATATATACATATATATATATACATATACATACATACACACATACATACATATATACACATATACATACATATACACATGTACAACTAGTGCGTGTTGCCAGTGATGTCTTATGGATCAGAGACGTGGTCCTTCACTGCTGGCCGTATGAGGACGCTGGTTCTGCCAATGATGAGGATGATGATTCTGCCAATTTATTAAGTAAGTGTTCCCGAACCTTCATCTTGAACGCGTACCGATTGCTAGCTGTCCTGATTTCGAGAGGGAGTGCGTTCCAAAGGAGAATAGATTGAATGTGGAAAGAAGAATGAACAAGTCCAGAGCTGTGGGATGGACATAGGAGAAGAAGGTTGTTCGTAGAGCGGAGGTTTCTCTCATGACTAGCACTAAGCAACTGAAAGTGAGGAGATAAGTAGGTAGGGGAAGTTGGAGACATCAGGATAGAATAAAGGGTGGTGAGTGCACGCAAACTACGGCGTTGACGAATAGGTAACCATTTTAATTGTGATCGATACGTGGATACATGGTCATACTTTCGAAGATTGAAAATGAATCGAATGCAGTTATTCAGAAGACGGTCATATTTGTTGAGAAGGTCTGCATTCAGGTCGAAATAACACACATCACCATAGTCGATTAGGGGAAAAATTAAACTCTGCGCAAGCATTGTCTTAATTTCAGATGGTAGAAAATTTTTTAGGCGATAGAGAGAACGTAGGGTACCAGTGACTTTCTGGCTAACGGTCGTTGTTTGGGATTTCCAACTCAGAGTTGAATCAATTAATAAACCTAGATCCTTCACAGTGGAACACAATTGAATCTCAGTCCTATTAAAAAAGATAGGAGGTACAGCTACTGTTTTCAATCTCTGGATCATCGGACGGCTACCAATTATTATGGCCTGACACTTCGAAGGGTTGACCATTAGGTCAAACCTGTCAGACCAGTTCTTAATGTACTCAAGGTCCCTGTTAAATGTGTCCACCGCTGTAGAAATATCGTCAATACTCGCTTGTGTGTACAATTGCAAGTCATCAGCATACAGATGATACGCAGACTGAAGGTTTTGAGTAATGAGATTAATAAATATAGAAAACAATAATGGAGATAATATGCCGCCTTGAGGGACACCAGCATGTATGTCAAGCCAGCTAGATGATAGCTCATCGATGTGAACCGACTGCTGGCGCCCTCGAAGATATGATGAAAACCAATCCAGTGCTTCGGGTGAGATCATAGAAAGGGAGAGGATGGAAATTAGAATGTCATAACTAATGGTATTAAAGGCGTTCGAGAAGTCAACCAAAACCAACACAGTGACTTTAGTGTCCTCAATGCCTGCCCTAATATCACCAGTTACTTTCAGGAGTGCGGAAACGGTACTATGACCGGGCCTAAAGCCAGACTGCAAGGGACTTAATAAGTTATTACGAGAGATAAACTGCGAAAGTTGCTTGTGGACACAGGCCTCAAGGACCTTGGATAAGAAGGGAAGGATGGATATAGGTCGGAAATGATTGGGTAAAGTGGGATTTGGGATCTTTTGTAAGGGAATAACGTAAGCCTTACGCCACAGTGAGGGAAAATTACCAGAATCCAAGGAGAAGATAATGATGTGCGAGATGACTGGAAGGATATGGTCTAGTATATAGATAATCATCCGTCGGCTGATGTTGTCGTAACCTACAGCATTAGATTTAATGGACTTACTTTATTGATTTTATTACACGAAAGCAGTAGTGTTAATGTACTTACTTACTTACTTATCGTCACGCACAATCCCTAACGGGGTAGCCAGAGAGAACAGATCGCCAAGTGTCACGATCCTTACATACCTCTTTCGCTTCTTTCAGGTTCATTAACTTCTTCATACATGCACGTCTAGGTATCCGAGTACTCTTGACCCTCCCCTCTTCGAGCAATTTGCTCACATGGTCTTCGAAAGTTAGTCTCGGTCTACCTCGACACCTTTTAATATTTACTTTCGCTCTATATATTTTCTTCACCATTCGGTCTTCACTCATTCGTTCAACGTGTCCAAACCATTGGAGTACGCCCCTATCAATTTTTGTGATAAGGTCATCTTTCAATCCTGCCATATTGCGAATCTCTTCGTTTCGCTTTCGGTCGGCTATGGTAACGCCACACATTTTACGAAGAGATCGCATCTCCACTGCATTCAACTTGCTTTTATGCTTCTTCTGGCATACCCAGGTTTCGCTGCCATATAACAAAGTCGGTACCAACACTGCGTTATGTATTGCAAGGCGTACACTCTTCACCACGCCTTGCCTTTTTATTAATGCATTCAGGGCACCATTGACTGTTTCCGGCAGCGACACGCCTATCCACATCTAAATCACATCTTCCATCCCGGCTGAAAGCACTCCCCAAGTATACAATTTCATTTACCTGTTCTAGACATTCCTGATTTACCCATATTTCACATTTCGTTCTCTCTTCGTCCTTTTCAAATATAATACAATTTACAAAATATAATAGTGTTAATGTAATTTTATATTCTTATGGATGTTCTTAATATAATACGGATGGAAAATAGTTTTGCGCTATTTAGCACACATTCGAATTAAAACACATAACCACTTACCATTAGGTAAAATGCGCGCGTGCTATAAAATTTACGTTAACCATTCAGCCCCTAAGCTGTAGGAGGCGGTATTTCAAATAACTTATCAAACTATTCTTTATCACTATCATCGTCAACTCAGTCATATCAACCTCCCCCATATATCCTACAAAGTGCGCTCTTGCGTCACCTTCGTCCATCGAGAACTACCTACATGTTTCAACTGGTCATCACTCTTTCTAGTTATTAACTACGATTACTAAATTTAAAACTGGTATTATCAAGTTTGCTCAGAATATCAATCTTATATAATCTTTTAAGAAAGAATATTAATAGGGAAAAATCTGAATAGTCTATCTAACAAACGCAAAGATTGATAATGTGCTATGCAGTATAGCAATATATCAATCACATTTATTGCACTTGTGGTCGCTAGTTCCCGTCTTTGCGGTAAGATGTGATATTACTTTATTGATTTTCCATTCAGGTGTGACAGTATATCTGTAGACAATGCCGATTATTAAACGGCGTGGTCTTCTTGTAAAGACCGGGCCGCTTAATATTTTGACAATTGGCCTTGTTACGTGGCTGCCTATAAATGAAAAAAAAATTCGTTATGTTGAAACGCAAATGGTCAGACTTGAGGGAAGGATCATGAATGTCACGGAATATCTAACACTGTTATCAATTTACCCACCTCCTTAGCAGAGAGTTATCTTCAATATAACAAGCTCCTGATGTCATAGATAGAATATTGTACGAATTAAAGACTAGGGTTGCCATTCGTTTTGGTTGCAAATTTATAAGACTATCACGTACTGATTTCCACAACTCCACTCGACTCCACCGAATCAGTAATTCATTCTCGGGGCGATCTATAAGCTTTTACAACAAAATTCCAGAAAATATACAAAATTTGACATGCACAAAGTTCAAAAACTTTATTAAACTAAGTTTGTATAAAAAGGGTTATTATAATATTAAGGAATTTATGGATGATAATAACCCCCGGGAAGGCTGATCGCTACCAAGCTATTTCTAATTTGTTTTGTGTAGTTAATTTTAACGTGTATAATTGTAAGCTATTATTTTTAAAAAATAGTCCTGCTGAGTTTATTGCTGATTCTTCCCAGGACAGAGGTGTTTTTTTTGCGAGCCAGTGGTAAATTAAAAAAGTGACTTTCAATAAGTATTGTTTACAATCTATATTGAATAAAAAAGTTTCGGTTTCTGTTTCCACGACTTACTGTGATTTCGGCGTAAAGGGAGGATTATGGTTTTACAATTTCACCTCAATTTCATCCAAGATTCCTATCAATATCTGAATATTATAAAAGATCTCAGGGAGCGACCCTAGAAATACCAAGGTAAGGTACCCTGTTGCCCTATAGCTGGCGCCCTGGGAAACATGAAATGGATGTAACGAATCTTTAATTTTAAGTATTGATTCCTCTTTTTAGCCATCCACAAATTAATAGCGTATAAGTGTATGTTTTTCGCCAAGTTGCAGCTATATTACGGTTGTAGCACAAATTGATTGGTTCCACCGGGGTAGTAACACGCCTTTAAAGATTACCAGCGTAAAATAGCAGCTCATTATTGCTGTGTTCGTAGAGTAGAAAATCGGAGACTCTCTTTATTGGAAACATACGATCTTAGGTCGTAGGGACGACAACACATCTGTATTTTGATTCTTAATCATCGAAACATTTAGTTTAATATGGGCAACATCATCCAGTTACCATCAGGTTGACTGTGTGCTGGTTGTCTCCCTTATTCTATAAAACAGGACGTAAATAAATTGTAAGTTTCCCTGTTAAGTGGATCGTAGAACAAGCATCTCTGTTGTCAGAGTTTATAGATCCCTATATGATCATAATATGTACGATTATTTTTAGAAAATATGGACAATTTTTTTATGAAGCTTAATAAAAGTGGATACATCTGTTGTAATATTTTTTATTATAATTGTAGACTATAGAAAATCAATAATAATGATGTAGAAACAATGAATGATACATATTATGCATTGTCACATCTAAGGACTAAGATAGAATGCCTCGCAGCCTGTTAGTTACCCGTTAAACCGGAATACTCGGCCTCGTTGGTCTAGTGGCTGTAGTAGTGCGACTGCTGATCATGAGATCCTTGGGTTCAAATTCCGGGTCGGGCCAAAAGATCAATTTTTGAGTTTTTCTGTCAAGAAATTCTCAGTAGCTACCCGGAGTCAGGAAGTTGGCGGTGTCTCACCCCCGTGCCTCGGAAAGCACGTAAAGCCGTTGGTCCTGCGCCTGATCTCTCTTCCGGTCGTGTCGGTTTACCGTCCCATCGGATTACGAGAGTGAGAGGGGGGGAGTGCACCTGTGCTTGCGCATATAGTTGGGCACTATAATCCTGTCCTGCGCCGATGTCTAGCCTCCGTTGAGGCAGGCCGCCGTGGCCGAAATTCGGTCTGGAGGACATTATAAACCGGAATACAACAGAGAATTTGCTGCCGCCTGTTAGTATGACACAATGGCCATAGGTAAAAACCGTATCCCTATCAGCAGAAAAGAAGCCCTACAGTTTAGTACATGTACGTGCACCTGCAGTGTAACTTAATTTTTACATGTAACACTATATGGTAAATGGTATATAGAGTAGGAAGTTACTATTTTGTACGTGATAATTATAAGATTATCGTAAGGGCAAATTACGTCATAGTTTCGTGTTTCAAGATTTTTACTGTCACCTTATCTGCATAGTCGATAACCTTGACGCAAGCATCAGATGTAACTATCCACTGCTCTTTTAATGAGATGATCATGCAGCAACCGCTATGTAAATTTTATACATCACAAGTACTATTATTGATTATGCAGGTAGTCTTTTAACTTCTTTATCCTGAAGGTAACAAAAAATAAAAGTTAATTAAAAGAACTCTTTTAAAAGACGCTACTTAGAAAAAAAAATTGTATCTGGATTCTACAACACCGCTGCCTACCGGATCTAACTATGCAGAAGAACTTCACGGAAGTGCAAGCAATATGTTGACAAAGTTTCGATATCGGTTCCGGTAACGGCATGGCAGCGCATGAAATACGAACAAACAAATATTATTTTTTATATAATGGATGACGATATAATAGATGATAATGACAATAAGTTTAGAAGTTATACGAAACACTCAAAATTTGTTCCAAGCTTAGAGTAATAGGTAATAGCTTTTGTATTATGAAAAATGCGAAATTACGAGGTTTCCTGAAATGATATGTTTTCCGTTCATTGCATGAAATAACAATTATTTGTTAAAAATAGTTCGTTTTCTTTACTACAATAAGCTTAAGAAATTGTAGATAACTTATTTATTTATTTGGTAATAATCATTCTCCCGATGCATGTTTAGGCCATTTATTTCATTATTATGAATAATGATAAAATACATTTTCGTTATATGCCTTTAACGCAAGGAAAAAAACCGACATAATTCAATTAACAACCGAAAAAGCTTCGATACAAGCCGCAATATCTCCGAAGTTCTACATCATTTTGACGTAAAATTTATAACAAAATAATTATCAACATTTGTTTAAACTATACTATGATTTTTACTTTTTAAATCGTTACTATTATGTTTTAATTAAATAAATAAAAGTACCATATATTTCACTGCGTCGGCCATCTGAATTCACTACCACGCGAGCGGTTGTAGAGGTTGGATCTGTGACAGTTAATTTCACTCATTCCGTCTTGTTCAGATATTATCGTAGTGTGCGTCGATTGCTGTTATAGGCACCAGATAGTTAACTCATTATATTTATTATGACTGTAGCTGAGCTTGGGAAAAATAAATACAAGTATCAGTGTGTCACTAAACGTTAAAAGAAATGTCTTATCTCTGGAGAAATAATGTAGAATAAAAATGTCTGCGTGCTTGCCATATGGACTGGCACAGATTATGCAGTAAAAGTACTAACAATCTACAAAGACTACAAATTTTGGATATGTTACCCAAGTTACAAGCGTTTTATAAAAAGTGTGTACTGCCTGAAATTATTGACTCGAGATAAGCTCGGTCAATGATGTAGTGGCAAATATTTTTATAATAAAAAATATGGTGATTGACTGTAAGTACAAAGTAAAAACAAATTAGTTACAGTTGGTTATTTATTTATTAAAACAGGTTGCAACCGTACTATTTATTTATTTATACCAATATGTAGCATAGCGTTAGTAGATGTGATCGATTATTAACCAACATCGGTTAACAATCGATTACTGCAAAACAATTTAAATATTTATGTGTACTTATTTCAACACTAAGGTTCATAAATAATGAAAAATATATCAAATAGATTATAATAAATTAATAAGATAACTTAAAAATGACACAAGAAAGATTTTCCATCCACTGAACTTGCTAAGAAAATTTGTATAATGGAAGATCAAGATCGTTTAGTTGCTATACCACAGAATAAATAATGGTACTATGTACAGAAGTTTCACTCTTTTAATGCTGGCTGCTTGCCGACGTTTAATAGCCTACATAATTATTATTGATTAGATAAATCGCGCTCGCAAGCTAAATAAAACTTTATCGCTGCGCGAGAGTGTCCGTATTACTTTGCACATTTTCCTCTTCCTACGTCACGGTGGACTTTCCGTTGTTATGGAGGGATGTCAATAAAGAGTAACAAAATACATTGCGAAATATTAATTAGGTTACTTAGGTGAAATACCTATTCTGACTATGATCGACAGACCATATTTTCGCACCTACGTGAGTTCTGCGATGCCTAACGCATGCAATTTGAAACGGCCATTCGTCGGGAATCGCGATGCTCGGTCTGGAAGGAAAAGGTAGATAGTGTAAACAACAAATAAACTTGAAATACGATTCCTAACAGAAATGTAATCGTATTCTTCTTAGTTAAAAATTTTGTTGGTAAACAAAGTTTTGATTTCAGTGTTTTGTGTTATTTTAGCTTAAAATATTTTAAGCCAAAATAACAGCTTAAAATATTTTAATACAAAAGGCAAATATATGTACGTAAGTAGATACTTGGATAGCAAAGTAAATTCCCACAAAATTTTGTAATAAAGTTCGTAGATATTAAATAAATTATTACTTAATTCTTTTTTGCTATAAGTACCTATCTAACAATAAAAATTAAATAAATTCACGTTTCATAACTTCCTACTAAAAGCCTTCGGTAATAAAGAATGATATATCTGAAATATTTTGTTGGTCATTTAGCGTCTATTCACGCAACAATTATAGTAGGAACGACGTTTTGCCATATTAAAATTTATTAAATAATGGGTAACATATAAAATATATAGTTCTTAAATAACATTAAAACTTTTGAACTATTTTATCCTATAATTAAATATACATAATACATACATAAACACTCACGCCTGTCACCCAGAGGGGTAGGCAGAGACTACGGACTTCCATTTGGCCCGATCCTGACACACCTCTTTCGCCTCCTTCACATCCATATATCTACGCATACATGCTCGTCGGTTAAGGGTACTTCTAACGTGGCCCATTTTCAAAATATCGCCAATTTGGTCGATAAACTTTTTCCTAGGGCGTCCCTTCCCGACTCGGCCGTTCACATCTGCCATATAAATTTGCTTTGTCACTCTTTCCTCATTCATTCTTTCCACATGACCAAACCACCGAAGCATTCCTTTCTTAATCCTGGTCACAACATCATCTTGCATACCACATTTATCCCTTATCACGCAATTTCTCACCCTGTCATTCAGATTCAACCCTAGCATATTCCTTAAAGACCGCATTTCTACAGCATTTATTCTACTTTCGTGCTTCTTCTGCCACACCCAGCTTTCACTACCATACATTAAAGTAGGGACTAACACAGAATTATGAATCACCATACGTGCCTGTTTTGACACATTCTGGTTCTCCATAATAGAGTGTAGTGCCCCATTCACTCTATTCCCTGCATTTACTCGTCGTTCTACATCCCTATCATATCTACCATCCCTGCTAAATACACATCCCAAATACACAAACTCATCCACTTGCTCAATTAACTCTCCTTCTATTCTTATTTCACATACCGTTTTGCTTTCTTCTCTTTCAAAAACCATCACTTTCGTCTTACATGTGTTCACTTTCATTCCCCTTTCTTTTAATTCCCAGTTCATTAATGTAACCATCATTTGCAATTCAGACGCCGATGACGCAAATATGACTTGATCATCGGCATACAAAAGGCATTTGACGGTTAACTCGCCCATTCTTAAACCACATTCTTCATCTTTCAAAGTTTGCAAACACCGGTCCATAAATAGGTTGAACAGCCAAGGGGAAGCTACACAGCCCTGTCTGACACCTTTTTGGATGCCAAACCAGTCCGAGTAGACCCCATTGATCCTGACACAAGCACTAGAGTCCCTATAAAGAGACCTTAATGCCTGTATCAAACCAGCGCTCAACCCATATGAGTTCAGTGTTTGCCATAACACATTCCTGTCCACTCTGTCATAAGCCTTTTCCAAGTCCATGAATGCACAAAAAACTTTCTGGCTTTTGGCCAAAAACTTCTCCGCAATCATGCGCATGGAAAAGACCTGATCTGTACACCCCATTCCCTTTCTAAAACCCGCTTGCACATCCCAAATTTTTCCATCAGTTTCTTTCATAACTCTTTCAATTAACACCTTAGCATACAGTTTACCCACAATACTAAGCAAGCTGATACCGCGGTAGTTTTTGCAGTCCTGCTGTGACCCTTTTCTTTATATATTGGTACTATTACTGCTTTGCACCAGTCATCCGGTACCCGTTTTAATTCCCAACATAAATTAAACAAGGTGTACAGCAGGCCTGCCACCACGGGGTGCGAAGTCAGAAGTCCTCCACGTGTGCCTGGTAGTTGCGGGTCCCTCTCGATACGTCTGGAGGGAAGAGCAGCAACTGGGCCGGTGCACCCTGGGCGTGGCGGTAATCTTCCTCGAGAAATGAGAAGAAATTCTCATTCCTTGGGGAATGTTGCTGCCGCGGCTAATTATTCTGACATGGGGGGGTCCATCCCGGACCAACAGTGCGTTCCTCTGCATGACCCTCTGATCAGCAGAGGGCATAGCAGAAGAGCGAGGGCGGGCTCGGTGTGCACTTACCCTGCCTCCGGGCAGACAGTGAAGGATTCATCCTTTGCTGTCACCGCCGGTCTCGTAATCCCAGTCGAAGTGTCGTGGATCATGTCTCGCGGCTTTGATAAGGACCGAGGGTCTTGGCTTAATCGCCCGGACCGCGAGGGAGAAAACCTCTATAAAAAGTTACCCCGAATCCCAAGCGGCGACGCACCGCGAGGGGATGGATGGCTGACGGGGTTCTATGAACAAATCAGCCGCAAGTGCGGTCCTCGCCAGGGTACCTGCAGACCCCCTGGCGAGTAATAAATCCTCTAAATCTGCTTACCTTGGTACAGGGGTCTCTGCCAAGGTGGACCTCTAATTCCCCCATACTCGTGGGTACAGAAATGGAAACACCAAAAACAAAAACAAAAAACAAAACTAAAACCGCCGGCAACGGCAACGTAGAGGAGAGGAGAAACGATGCGGGGACTGAGTCCGACGCCGCATCGAGCAGCGTGGGAGGCTCAGAGAGCTTCCGACGCGTGGGGCCTGGGACCGCGGAGACCAGTAAGTTCTTCCGCAAGCGGTCCAGGCTGGATGGCGACCAGGGGCCGTCATCCGGTGAAGAGGAGGTTTCGGCCCGGAAAATCCCCACCAACAGGCGGGGCGGGCTGAGAGGCAAGGGGAGGGGGCTCTCTGATAATCAGATGGCCGAACGAGCGGCAAAGCTTGCGGAGGAGGGGCGCCACCCGGGCGATACGGCTTGGGTATCAGGCGAAGAGACGAGTGCGACTGGCGGCTCCGAGGTGGAGCGTAAGGCCAGATTCGTAAAGGAGGTGGAGGCCGCGATCAAGGTCGTGGCCTACAAGCAAAAGTCCACCTCAAAGTTTAAGGCCATTCCCGGGGCCTCCGCCTCCATCATGGCGGCTGCGGAGGCCAACTTTGTTGGGGCCGGGCCTAATGCGGACGAGGTGGCGAAGCTGCGGGCGGACGTGGCCCGCCTGACGTCTGCCATGGAGACTCTCCAAAAGGAGAACGAGCAGCTCCGCGCAGACCTGGCCAGTCTACGTGAGCCTGCCTCTCACGCGGCGCCCCAGACGCAGCGCCCAAGCCAGCTCGTGCCGGTGGAGAACCAGGTTCTGAACCTGGTCCGGCAGGAGCTGGCTGCCTTCCAGCACCGGTTTTCCGTGCTGGAGGGCATCGTCCTGCGCCCCCCCCCTAGGGGCAAACAAGACGGCGGCGAGGCCGGCAACGTACGCGGCGGCCACGGCTACCGCATCCAGACCGGGGCCGTCCAGCCAGCCCTCGGGCGGGGCTGCAGTTGCTCCTCCCCCCCCCCTGAAAAGCCGGCTCCAGCAAAACCGGTACCGGCTGAACCGGCTCCGGCTAAGCCGGCGACGGGAAAGGGAGGCAAGACGAAGGCGAAAAAGGGCAAGGCGGCAGCACAGATGGTGGCTGCACCAGCCCCAGGGCCTGCGGCGAATGTGCCAGCGCCAGCGGCAAGCCAGCTGCCGCCGCCGTCACCGCCCCCCCAGATCCCTACACCTCCCGCGGCTGAAGCCGGTTGGCAGGTGGTCGGGGATAAAAAGAAGGGGAAGAAGGCAACCAAAAAGGCCAAAGAGCAGGAGCGGCAGCGCCAGTTTAGGGCGCGCAAGATCGCGGCTAGGCTCCGCACCCCGAAGACCGCAGCTGTAGTGATTACACTACAGCCGGACGCGGAAAAGAAGGGTGTTACCTACCGCGATCTGCTCGCGAAGGCGAAGGAGGCGGTGGACCTCGGGGAGCTCGGGATCACTGGGGGCCTCAGGCTCAAAGTCACCCAGACGGGGGCCCGTATGCTGGAGGTCCCCGGGGAATCCAGTGGCGCGACCGCGGACGCTCTGGCTGCGAAGCTCAGAGCGTCTCTGGACGCGGACGAGGCCCGAGTGTCAAGGCCCGTCAGATGCGCAGACCTGCGCATCATGGGTCTGGACGACTCGGTATCGGAGGAGGAGTTGGTGGCCGCCGTCGCCAGGTCCGGGGGGTGCACTACTGACCAGGTCAGGTCAGGCGCCATACGCCCGGACCAACAGGGTATGCATGCCGCCACGGTGCGCTGCCCTGTTACGGCGGCCAAAACCATAGTAGAGGGCCGAAGGCTTCTGGTGGGCTGGGTCTCAGCGCAGGTTAAGCTGCTGGAGCCCAGACCTCTGAGGTGCTATCGCTGTCTCGTGGGGCACCACGTATCAGTGAGATGCGCCTCGGAGGTTGACCGCAGTGGCCTTTGCTTCCGCTGCTGTCAGCCCGGACATATATCGGCGACCTGCTGCGCCACGCCGCACTGTGATGCATGTGCGGCGACCGGCAAGCCAGCCGATCACCGGGCCGGAAGCAAGGCCTGCGTGCCACCCGCCAAGGCCAAGGCCGCGGGTAGGGTAGGGGCCAAAGCCGCCACCGCCTCTGTGGCCTCCGCCGCGGCCGCAACTGCCACCGCCACCGCTGTCACTGTCGCCGCCGCCGCCACCGCGACACCGACGCCCGCAGAGGCGCTCCCCGTGGAGGAAGCTGAAATGGAATGCCTATAACGGCCCCACTAAGCTTCCTCCAGGCGAATATCAACCACTGCGCCTGCGCTCAGGATCTGTTGCTCCAGAGCATGGCGCAGTGGTCGATTAACATCGCTGTGGTCGCTGAGCCGTATTTTGTCTGGCCTAGGGAGGACTGGGTGGCGGACCTTAACGGCTCAGTGGCCACCATCTCTTCGGCCGCCGCCGGTACCCCGACCCTTGAAGGTGTCAGGAGGGGTCAGGGGTGCGTAGCAGCACGGTTCGGGGAGTTCGTCGTTGTGGGGGTGTACTTCTCCCCGAACCGATCTCTCGCCGAGCTCCACAACTCTCTTACAGAGCTGAGAGCAGTCGTCGTCGTAAGTTATCCCCTCCCCGTACTTGTCCTCGGGGACTTCAATGCCAAGAACTTGGCTTGGGGTTCTCGTCGTACAGATGTGCGGGGTAGGATGGTGGAAGACTGGGCTCTGGAGACAGGCCTGGTCGTCCTAAATCGGGGTTCTGTCCCCACGTGTGTGCGGATGCGGGGCGAGTCGGTGGTGGACATCTCGTTCGCTAGCCCCGCTCTGTCGCCGCGTGCCATTGACTGGCGTGTCATGGAGGGGGTGGAGACCTACTCCGACCACCGGTACATCCGGTTTGATGTCTCCACCCAGCCCTCGAGCGCGCCAGTCCAACAGGCCCCGAGTGGTCCGCGTTGGGCGCTGAAGCAGCTGGACCGGGAGCTCCTCCTGGAAGCCTCGATCGTGCAGGCCTGGGTGTCATCACCGGACAGGCCTGCCGACGTCAATGATGAGGCAGGGTGGTTCCAGGAGGCCATGTCCGAGATATGTGACGTGGCAATGCCCCGCGTCCGGCCAGGAAGCGCCCGGCGTCAGGTGTATTGGTGGTCGCGTGAGCTGACGTCTCTGCGCGAGGCGTGTGTCGCCGCGCGGCACCTGTACACCAGGCATCGCAGGCTCCGCATTCGTCCACCGAATGCGGCAGCCATTGAGGCGGAGCTGTACGAGGGATACAGAGCGGCGAAGAACGCCCTCCGGGAGGCTGTCCTGCGGGCCCGGGATCAGGCCCGTGAAGAGATGCTGGAGACTCTCAACAGAGATCCGTGGGGGCGCCCTTACAAGATGGTGCGGGATAAACTCCGCACCTGGGCCCCCCCGCTGACGCAAAGTCTCCGGCCCCAGCTCGTGGAGGACGTGGTGAGCGCTCTGTTCCCTGCGCGACGGGAACATCCGCCCCCGCCTATGGCTCCGCCACCTGCGGTGCCGGTAGCGGACCACCAGGACGACAACGACGACATCCCGGAAGGGACCGGGGTAGACCTGAGAGTGGCGGTACGTAGGCTCAAGGCCAGGAATACCACCCCAGGACCCGATGGCTTGCCTGGCAAAGCCTGGGTCCTGGCCTCGAAGGCTCTCGGGCCCCGACTGGAGGCGCTCCTAAGCGCATGTTTGGAGAGAGGCCAATTCCCGCTTCGGTGGAAGACGGGGAAGCTGGTCCTCATTCGGAAGCCGGGGCGCCCTGCGGACTCTCCGTCCGCATACCGGCCCGTGGTGCTGCTCGACGAGGTGGGCAAGCTCTTTGAAAGAGTCATTGCAAACCGCCTCGCCGAGCACCTTGCGGGGACGGGGCCGGATCTTGCGGAACACCAGTTTGGTTTCCGCAAGAGGCGCTCTACGGTGGACGCCATCATGCGCGTGAGAGCCCTAACGACGGGGGATGCAGTGGCCAGAGGGGGGGTTGTCTTGGCGGTGTCTCTCGACATCGCCAACGCCTTCAACTCCATGCCCTGGAGCTGCATTAGGGAGGCACTCCGGTATCACCGGGTGCCGACCTATCTCCGTCGTATAGTCGGGGACTACCTGACGGACAGGGCCGTCATCTACCCCGGTCGTAACGGTGAGTGGAACCGGCGAGAGATGTCGTGCGGTTTCCCACAGGGTTCGGTTCTGGGGCCACCTCTGTGGAACATCGGTTACGACTGGGTGCTGCGCGCCGACCTCCCTACCGGCGTCAGCGTAGTTTGCTACGCTGACGACACGCTGGTACTGGCACAAGGGGGGTCGTACGAGGCGGCGGCGGAAAATATGACACGCGGGGTTGCGATAGTCGTTGAGAGGATTCGGCAACTGGGTCTCGAGGTGGCTCTGCACAAGTCCGAGGCCATGCACTTCCATGGTCCTCGGAACAGGCCACCACCGGGATCCTCAGTGATGGTAGGAGGGGTATCCATCGACGTCGAGTCGACGCTGAAGTACCTAGGACTCGTCCTCGACGGCCGATGGAACTTCGTTGAGCACTTCCGACGTTTGGCTCCCAAACTGGAACGGACCGG
Organism: Parnassius smintheus behrii; assembly: GCA_036936625.1. Taxonomy (NCBI): domain Eukaryota; kingdom Metazoa; phylum Arthropoda; class Insecta; order Lepidoptera; family Papilionidae; genus Parnassius; species Parnassius smintheus. The sequence continues at coordinate 29,429,978 of JAUPFT010000007.1, forward strand.
GGCTGCCTTCAGGCGGCTCCTGCCGAACCTGGGAGGGCCAAACGCCTCCTGCCGGAGGCTCTACGCGGGGATTGTGCGGTCCATGGCCCTTTACGGGGCCCCGGTGTGGGCGCGTGGTTTGGCGCGGCTTGCCGTCCACCACCTGAACGCGACCCAAAGGGTGATAGCCGTGAAAATGGTTCGCGGCTACCGCACGATCTCCCGCGAGGCGGCGAGCCTCCTTGCCGGATTGCCGCCATGGGATCTGGAGGCGATAGTCCTCGCGCGCCTGCACGAATGGCGTGCGGAGGCACTATGCCGTGGGGAAACCCCGCTGCCGCGGCAAGTTGTCGCGCAGCGGACAGACTTCCGGCACGATCTCATGGCGACATGGAGACAGCGACTGTCGCAACCCCGTGCTGGGCACGCCACTATAGCGGCGATAAGACCCCTCTTTGAGGAGTGGCTTGAGAGACGCCACGGCATCCTCACCTTCCGCCTGACGCAGGTCCTCACCGGACACGGTGTGTTTGGGAGGTTCCTGCACCGAATCGGGCGGGAGGAAACGCCCGGGTGCTCCCACTGCGAGGATGGACCGGAGGACACGGTGGAACACACCGTGGAGGTGTGCCCTGCTTGGGCGGAGCACCGCCGTGTCCTCGTAGCGGCGATAGGCGGCGGCGACCTCTCGCGTCCGGCCCTGGTCGAAGCCATGGTCCGGAGCGAGACGGAATGGGATGCCGTCACCACCTTCTGCGAAGCAGTGATGCTAGCGAAGGAGGTGGCGGAGCGGGAGAAGGAGAGAGCAGCAGCTTTCCTCCCCGGCCGCCGCGGGAGACGCCCCGGGCGTCGGGGGCTACGTCGTGGCGCCCGGCCACCGTAGGCGCGGGCCTGTGGACGGCGAGCAATGGGTAGCTCGTCGTCCGTCCGTCTAATGACGACAGGCCGTGTCGACGGCGCGTTTTGTTCCACGCGTGCCTCAAAGAGCTGTCAGCAGCGTGAAGGGGCCCACAAGGGCCGACGCCTGCCGGGGCTGCGGACTGTTCGAAAGAGATACCGCGGCTCCGGAACGTAAGGGCACTGAAGGAACACGGATGGTTTTTAGTCAGTAAAAGTCTGACACTCCCTTACGCTCCACCCAGAGCGAAAGGGGTCATTAGATGATTTTCCATCCGCAAAAAAAAAAAAAAAAAAAAAAGGCCTGCCACCACTCCCTCTCCAGCCCTTAGCATCTCGAGTGATACTCTATCATATCCAGCTGCCTTACCTGCTTTCATGCTTTTCATTGCTTTCATTATTTCATCTACACTTATCTCCATACCCCTTTCCACTTCTTTCGGAATTTCTAGTTCATTTAAATCAGACGACTCTTCACTCATAAATACGCCTTCAAAGTATTCCTTCCATCTGTTTAAATTCGAAAATTCATCATTCAGAATACATCCATTCTCGTCTCTTATAGCATTTATTATAGGCTGTTTTGTATTTCCCCTGGCAGTTCTTACGAGTTTCCAGAACATTTTTATGTTAGCCTGGAAATTATCAGATATCCTTCTATCATTCTTATCCGTTCTTTCTTTCTTTTTCCTTTCAACAACTTCTTTTACTCTCTTATTTAGACGTCTAAATTCTGCCTTTTTTCTTTCAATCTCATCATTCATACCAGAAGAATTACAAGCTTTGGTTGCTAGTAAATCTAACCAAGCTTTCTTCTTTGATTCAACTTCCACCCGTACCTCATCATCCCACCATAACGTATTACTTTTCCTTTCATTTGTTCTCTTACTTACACCACATACTTCGGTGGCGGTATCCACCAAACCTTTCTTTTAATTAAATATACTAAACACTAAACAAAAACTTTTTCAACAATATTTATAAGAACAAAAAGTTATATACGTCAACAGCGTTAAAAAACTTTAACATTCAATCGCCTCCAACGCGCTAGCCCTGACTGCGTTATTTCGCTTGGGCGCGTCGCGATTTTAGGTAATTATTTCACGTAGGTAGCAAGAGTGATAGAGGCCTGGCTATACTCACACTATCATAGTGCGAGTGAGTGAATAGATATGGAATAAAGTGTTGCTCGCGTAGATCGTCGCCCGTTCGAAGTGTAAAATACCTTAATTTGCGTAACGTCGAAATGTAAGTGGGCTCTTAATTTTTTTAAGCTTTTAAGTATGCGACATATTACAGAATTCTGTGCATAATTAGAATGACTTGAAGGAACTTGAAATAATGAAATATGTAAGTAGGCAGTTCGTCCGTCCCGGTAATCGAAAATTTCGCTGATTTTTGCTTGTTTATGCTATATGAATTCCGAGATTAGATATTGCTTAAGATTTGGTTTGAATTTTCTGTGTTCACTACACACACATTCGGTGTGACTTCTCATTTACATGAATTATTTTGGAGTTATATGTGATTTGCCGTTTGGTAATACCGAATATTAAAACATCTAAAATTTGTTATTGAACAGTTTTTGGAGACAAAATGGATGAAGATTGATATTTTGGAAAACTGAACTCACTTTTAATGGAACTTTCTGTAGGTTTGGAAGAGCCTGCCTCACCAACACTCTGCTACACAACGCTCCAACCTGGTACAAGCCGTGAGGTGGAGGGCACGTCTGTAGTCGAATCACAATCGGAAATGACCATGGAAGGGACAGGAAAAAGTACGCTAGCCCCTACAAGCTTAATAGGCCAACACGGAAGCTATACAGGTAGCTAGTAGCAGCTGAAATAGGACCCTTGGGCTCCTTGGGCCCTCCCTCTCTGCTAAAAGCCCCAGACCAAAATTCCTCTTCCTAAACCTCCCTCGTTCCGAAAGCGAAAAAACGCAGTCGGTCTGAAGAGTCTTCCAAAGACCAGCCCAGAAAATCTGTGAAGCTTAGCTTTAGTACCGTAGCTGGCTACGCGCGCATAGGAATTCTAATTTGAATCCTATGAATATGAAAGATCAGCCCAGAATATCTGTGAAGCTTAGCTTTAGTACCGTAGCTGGCTACGCGCGTATAGGAATTCTAATTTGAATCCTATGAATATGAAAGATCAGCCCAGAATATCTGTGAAGCTTAGCTTCAGTACCGTAGCTGGCTACGCGCGTGTTGGAATTCGCAAATTATATCCTATGAGTATGAAAGAGATGCGGGTAGTCCACCTGGCACTAACACCGGCTATCGATAAGAAAGCCTTTGAGGCACAGCCAGGAGCAGTAACGATATTTTCGGGTTTCTCCTACAAGCCAGGTTAGATTCTGGTAACGTCCATGAATAAGGCGAGCCAGGACTAGATTGTGAGTGAAGTCGGTAAACTGAAACCCTGGCCGGAAGCAGAGCCTTCAATAATACCTAATACCTAGCCTAAACCTCAGATGGGTATCAGATGTCTGCCCCGTAGCGAAACAGACTCTTTAGATAAGGCAGTGCAGTTGAGGGCACAAAATGAGGGGATCCATGCAGAGCTCTGGAAAATACTCTTTTTATACTATTCTTCGAAAAAGTCGTTACCTTTTCCGTGGACTTCCTTTAGCGGAGAATATCCAGGCGGTAGGCGGCAGAGCTGTCCTTGGTTTTAAAATGATAAATTTTAAGATCAGGGGCGGCTTTGACACAGCAATAGAGCCTAAACCGCCCCAACTCCAATACCTCCAGCTCTACACTTCGTGGGTGAGCCTAGAACGTCGTCAGTTAGAGTGACTGAGACCTGAGCCGCTGATCTCACTTCTGTTTGAATGCCTTCTTCATTAAACAAAAATCTTTACCATGCAGCAACTGCTTCTGACGTGGTGGAGGTTTGCTTTGCAGAGGACAACATTGACCTAGCCCTCAAACAAGGGCCTTGGGTGGCTAAAAGCTAAGTTCTGAGATTGTCGGCTGCTGGTAAGATCTTAGTCAAAACTAAAGGCAGTAGAGAAGAGCCAGAGCTTGTATAATACAGTAAAAACACTAAACTTTTAGCTGTTTCAGAGTACTGCATGGCGACCTGGTCACAGCCTTCATATATCTCAAGAGATGCTCTGGAGCCAGAGTAATAATTTGCTTAGTTTATCTTCCTGGAGAGAACTCAGAACCTTGCATCGAGTTAAAGCAAGTGGCGGAGTTCACCCGAAAATACAACGCTGAACTTATGGTGGTTTGTGATGATAATGTTAACCACACAGCCTCGGGAAGGCACTTACAAAAAGCACTTACAGAAACATACAGAAAGAGGTTAGTTACTTTTGATTTTTTCATCTCCAGTCGCCTGGTAAGCCTAAACTTAGGGTGTCATCCAAACTTTCTAACGCATGCCCGGCACGAAGTGTTAGGTATAACCCTTACTAATAATAACATATCGAGCCGGATAACGTACAGTCATGTTAGTAGTAAATAAGCACCATCGATTTATGAAATTGTTGCTTTTAGGGATCCAAAAGTGGCCTCATAGGATGTCTATACACAGACAGTCTAAGAAACAATTTGGAAACGTTTTCTAAAAGCATCAAAACGATTGAAGGTTTGGAGTTATCGATGGAGACTGTAACCGTGGTCTTCGAGGACAAAATCTCAACAGGAAAAGTTCCTTGGTGGAACAATACGCTAAAGGAGCTTAGGGAAAAAAGCAGGATACTCATTCAATAGGGCCAAAAAAAAACTAAAAAAAGAGATATTTATAGCGCAGCCCTAACAAAATATACTAAAAAATTAGGAAAACTTAGAGAGTATCGTGGAAGAAGCTATGTGAGGATGTTGAGTCTTTGCCTCGCAGTGCAAGACTACACAAAATACTAGTGAATATCTCTGTCTGTTTAAAACTAAGGCTGGTAGAAAGGACTACGCTTGACCAATATCCTTTAGACCTATAAGCCTATCTTCCTTTCTTCCTAAGACATTGGAAAAGGTTACAGATAGATATATTAGGGATGTAGCTCTAGCAACGAGGCGTATATATTACAACTTACCACGGAGGAAAATCTACGGAAACAGCCTTTATCAGTGTTATTGACAGGTTCAAAAAAGCGCTGGAAGGTAAAGAAATACCTCTTTGTGTGAGTAGCTCTACATCGCTACTGGTTGGGAGCTTAACATCTAAAAATGTCGACCCTACGACCATTAGGTGGGTGAAGTCGATGCTCTCACATAGAAAGGCAAAAATATCGCTGTTTCAAATTTCGATTAAGGTTGCAAATACAAGAGGCTGGCCACAAGGAGGTGTATTGTCACCCCTTCTTTGGACTCTTGCGGTTGATCATTTATGGTACAAAATGGCAAACCTTCGCATTGACACACCGGGTTATGGTGATGACCTTGTGTGAATTATGAGAGGTTTTTGTCAAAGTACTTTATCATTAATCATACAAAGAGCCTTAAACAGCATAAATAACTGATGTAGGGATATTAGTTCATCAGTTAATGCCGATAAAACGCCTATAATTCTCCTTATTAATAGTTAAATCCCCATTTTCTTGCAGGCAGTAATTTTCGCTATACTTAAATGAGCGAAAATCAATCCGCAAAAACACTACATCAACCATTTTATCTATATGAACTCTGATAGTAAAGCAGTACTGCTAGCGCTAAGATCAAACTTAGTGAACTTGAAGCTAATTGGAGACTACCTGAAATGCGTGGGATTTAAGAAATGGGTCGTTTTAAAATGGGTATTGCAAGTAATAAACTTATCGACAAGCTCGCACGTAGGGCTCAAAGAGTACACAATTTGGACCCGAGCCATTTAGTGGAATCCCAAAAAACCTAGCCCGATTTACTCTTGAAACTCTTTGACACAAAAAATCAGTTATGATCTGGTACACCATGCTCAAAACATTCGTAAACCATAATCCGGGCTTATGATTGTAAATTCGATTTAGAATTCCTGGGATTAGCCTGTTATTATTCTTGCAAGATCCCTAACTGAACATTGTTGTCTTAAAACAATGGATGTGCCAGTTTTGTTCCTTAATGGAAGAAATGCCTCTGCGCGTTGTGGACCCTTAATGCGCAAACGTAACACTCATCTGTGAAACTATGTACTTCGCTCAGAAGTGAAATTGCTCACAGCTAAGCTAAGCAATACAAACAATAGCAGCGATCACAATAGATCTCTTAGGTCGCAGTGATACTGGTCATTCTAGACATGCATTGCTGCTCGCATGAAAAAAGTTGTATTGGTCCGGAAAAATTGCAAGCATGCGTTTTATGGGGACTGAACTGGAATAGATAACCTAACCTAGCCTAACCTTTTTTTTTTTACATGGGGAAACGCCTACGCATACCCGCCTCGCGGGGGCAAGGACGGGTTATGTCGGACTCGCACCGACTAAAACCCCATGGTGTTCCACCTTTGTCGCATATTGGCAGGGCTACGGGAACGCTTTCGCACACATCCGCGGCCCTACTAGCGCCTGCCGCCCCATGGCAGCACCTCCTCAGGAGAGGAAAATTCCTCCCCATTCTCCTTCCCAGGTAAGGCGCACCAGAACACATGGCGCGCCTTCCTACACGGCCTCCAATTACGTCTGTGCAACAGACGCCCCCGCGTCCGATGCACAAAGGCCATGGGGTCAGGGAAAACGAGCACTTAGAAGTACTAGCCTTCCTGACCCCAGCGGCGGATCTGGTCTATGGCTCCGCCGCCAACCAAGATTCGGCTGCGAAGGGTAGGGAGAGCGGCGCTTCGCAATACCGACAATCCTCTCCCCCCGCAGCCCCACCACCACCGCATGAACGGTGCGGCCCCGTTTGAGTCGTGAGTGGCGCATCGCCATACCAACACTCCTCTTCCTCCTCTTCCTCCGCGACTCCACCTCGGCTGCAGCGGTAGGTGGTGAGGACACCCCTCTCGCCACAATCCACCAACACTCATCCGAAGTGTGCTCCCCAAGCCCACACGGAGTGGCCACCTCGGGCCGGCCATTCACCTCGGGCCAGCCTCGTGGATACCTCTTTGTTCACCGCGGGCGACCAAGCCACGGCTACTAAGCCCCCCCGCCACGACAAGGCGGGAACCCGTTCGGGGGGGAACCTAACCTAACCTAACCTAACCCGTGACTTCGTATAGCAAAGACTCGACTTCAGACACCAGTTTGTTCCGATATTTTTCCTAGAAATATGGGCACGGCCGGTGTATAAAGCATCACCAGTGCTGTCGTCCGCATAGCAATTAATGTTACCGATTTACAATATACCATTGGTATGCGGAGGAAATAACCTTGGTGATAGCACGCTGCTTTGTGGAACACCAGCGTTAACAGACTTGTAATCGGGGCATGCTCAATCTACTATAACCTTGATGCCCCAATCTGCAAGTGAACTGGTGATCCAATTATAAAATTTCTTAAGAAGCCCATAGAAGGAAGCTTCTAAAGAAGCGCTTTGTTCCAGCCGAAAGCTTTCGCTGTGTCCGAGCTAACCATCAAGGTCTCCCCTTGTGACTCGACTGCCTGCGCACTTCAGCGTAGGTAGTTAGGTAAACAAGATCATCAGCTGAGTGGCCCCGGCGGAAACCATACTGGCAGCCAATAACCAGCTGGTACTCCGCAAGGTACGGCATGAGCTGGCGGTTAATAACAAATTCCATTATTTTCGAAAACACTAATATAATGACGAAAGGTCTGTAGTTGGACGCATCAGAGCGGTTACCATTTTACGGACCGAGTGCACAAAAGCGGTCTTCTTTGAATTTAGGAAAACACCTAGTGAGTAGTAGTACCGGTAAAGATGCGTTAAAACTGGTTCCAGCTCTGAAGCACACGTTCTCAGCACAATTAGGGGGATTCGGTCAGGCCCACTCGACTTGTGGAGGTCAGAGAGAAATAAATAGTATTATAAAAGTTTTCTTTCTTACACGAATTGCTTGTGAAATCAGCCACCACACACATACCTAAACACTACCTTTCCCAGACAGATACGATTTAGAGGCCTTCAAGAAAAGAGTCAACTCCTTTTTAAGTGGCCGGCAATGCTCTTGCACTTCCCCTGATATTGCAGTTGTTCATTGGTCGCGGTAGTAACTTAACATCAGGCTAACTTGATTGATTGCATGCTAGATTGACCCTTCTTCTACAAAAGGCGTCATTTCTTGTATACGTCTAGTACCAGTGTAGTATACGTGCTGTTCTCACAATTTGTTATGAACCCTCTCGCAAGCAGACTAAACTTTTTCCAGCACCGGTTTGCGAAACGGCTTAAGTACCACAAGCACATAACCCAACAAACCCAAATTGTACTAAAGTCAGAAGAGTACAATCTACCACTTTGTCTTGCTCATATGAATTACGAGAAAGTCATGATTCCGTCAAAATTTGGGCGGTGCAACTGTCCCAATTGCAGTGCTGAGTCAACTGTCAGTATACCGAAGTGCTATAGTGTTAATAGAGTAGGACTACGATGACTATCTGAGTTCGAGACAGTGTACGAAACCCATCCAACTGCAGAGAGGTAAGACAAGGTGATGTTGTATCTCCGAAACTCTACACCGCTGTATTGAAATACCTTTTCTAACTACTCGACTAGAAAGGATACGGTATCAATATTAATGGCGAGTACCTCATTCTTCTTCGATTTGCTGACAATATGACAAGCTTAAGTTTTTTTATGCTACTGCACTTAGATTTTACTCAATATGTAAAAAAACACCTTCTGCAGCAAACTATACCCAGTAGGCGAATTGCATCCTTCCCGATCTGTACACTTTGCCTCCCATCTCTAGATAGGGCACGTGGCACATCGCTATACCAACACTTCTTTTCCGCCATTCTGACGAGGCTACATAACTCATATGGCTCACCGGATTCCACCAGCTAACATCCAGATTCGGTTTACCGAGCCCAATTAGAGCGGCCACCTAAGGCCGAAATAACTTTCTAGTCAGCCATGTAGATTTATCTTGGTTAACCGAGAGTTATCAAGCTATTTGGCTACTAAGCACCATCTCAGACATGACAAGGCGGAAATATATTCGTCGTAACGGGGAACGATAGTGGACCAAATGTATTATAAGCAGTTATAGATTAGTTCTTAGTAGGTACTAGCTAATCCAATCGGTTAACGGGAGTATTAATTAGTATTGTAAATAGCATTAGTAGCATTCTTTGAAAGATTTAAATATTTCCTTAAACATAATCAATTTTAGAAGGTTTCATAAGAAATATAAAACAAGAAATAAAATAATGGAACTAATGCCGATGTGTTCACAATTACAAATATTATAATTCTTAAAAAATCAAAATGACAAAGATCTTTAAAATAAAAATTAATTTCTTTAAAGTATGTAATAAGATATATTCTTCAAGATTCCACGTAAGATGTTTAGAGAATCGCTGACATTTTACTACGGCTTGTATTCGACGATTACTCAGAACTTAGTGACCGTGTGGCATTAACTTTACCTACATCGTAACATCACAAAGCATATTATAATCGTATGTACACCGACGGCCTCGACTGTCCGCATGTTCCTTGCCCTAGCCATCTTTAATTTAGTTAAGCCAATAATTGTGCGAACAAATAATACTAAAATAGACAGCAAATCGTATCTCAGAAAATAATCTGGTGAACTCTGATCTTTGACATAATCATATTATACTTGTATAGTGAAATGATGTCGTCCCTGCTTTCTTGATTATAATTGTTCTACATTAAGTTCTAGACCTGTTCAAATTTTATTGTATGCCTTATACCTAATTACAAAAAAAACTTAAATAGAAATAAAAACCGAATTAATTATATATTATTTGATACACTCTTAGCACCGAATTCAGAAGCTATTATGTGGAAATTCGATCTCTACTTTATTGGAATTTAAATTTTATGAGTGACCTAACGAATATCACAAGTTCAAGGTAAAAAATGATGTGTCGTCTTAAGAATTAAATTAAACTTCATTTCTTTTTTTTCTAACCAGGAGACTATCAGAGATGGTCATTGTCGTGTGTATTAGCTTAAACTTTTATTGCTTGTATATTGTTTTAGTATTGAATAAAAATCTTTCTTCTTCTTCGGTTCATTAACCCATTCTCTGTCGCTGTACTCAAACGAGTACAGTTATTTAAAAATTAATTGACTAAATCTGTGAGGGTTTATTAGTTTTTATTTTATTAATTGAAATAGAGGGTAGACTCATATTTTATTTAAGTCGTGCAATTTGAGGGAAAAAGGGGGAAAAATTCTAAAATATGTGTCGTTTGGAGCAACCGGATTTCATGTTATTGGACTAGCGTGGAAGTGAGTAGTATTTTTATATTTTAATATTATTATTTGTGTAAATGTTGTTTTTTGTAATAATTGTGATTAGATATAGTGTAGTCTATAATGTGAGTTACAATTTGAAACAGTTATTGTTTATTACTAACTTTAGATGAAGATTTTTACTAATGTACTCAGTTGAGTACACTGGTTACTTCAATAGATAAAAAATACAACTTTGTTTCAGTTTACCAACAATGAGTCGCAAGATGTTTTTCGGTATAAATAGCTTTATAGGACCTGAGGAAGCAATTGCAGAGTCTGATGATGATGACTGTGAAAATGATTTAGCGATAATACCACCTGATTCCTGCATCGTGACTGACGAAATGGAAGAGTCTGATGAAGATAGGGTTGTTATACGTTGTCACAAGATGTGCTCGAAAAAATTTAAGTTATAGTACGCAATGAAGGTACTTTTTCATCCCACCATGATTTTAGAGAAGAAGAACCATTGGCCGTAAAAGGATTTCGTCGGAAGCCTAATATTCAGCAGTGGCAGTACACTTCAGCCTGGAGATAATGTTCACTATCCTATACTTTTGTCCATCAGCATACGTCTGAGGTGCAGGGCAAACAAAATTCTATAAAGGAACAGCTGAAAGACCAAAATCCTGTACAGATTTTTGAAAAAATACTGAATGAATATAAGTATTACAGCTCGTATTATGTCATAGTATTTTGTATGCTAATCAAAACAATAGACACTATTTTCAACTTGATTTGCCAGACCTGAAGAAGTTCATTGGTATTTTGATTTTGTCGGGATATCACAAATTGCCTCGGAAAGTAATATATTGATGACTGAATGAGGACCTCAGAGTTGCTCTAGTTTCAAGAGCTATGACGAGGAATAAATTTCGTAAAATAAAAACGTATCTTCATCTTGTGGGTAACGATGGAACATCAAATTCCAGAAATAAAAAGTTCAAAATTAGATCCCTAGCCGACATACTGACGACTAAATTCAATGAATGGGGCGTATTTGTACTACTAACTATGATTACTTTGAACCAATGAGCACGGTATAAAGATGGTGCCCAGAAATAATAGAGAAAACCGATGTAAGGATTCCGATTTTATTTGAAAACTACAATAAAGGTGGAGTCCTTGATCAGTCCATATCATTATACACGATCGGGATTTCTGGTGGTGAGTTTTATTTAAAAGTGGTGGTGAGTTTTATTTACATACTTGTTGAACATGGCCGTTTCAAAACGCTTGGCGTTTACATGTTTATAAGCAAGGATGGATGGATGGATCAACTCTTGCTTCGATATAGTCTTGCCAGATACTATTTGCGACAAGAAACTCTAAAAAGAGCCAGATAATATTCTTCTTTGATCAAAGGACTGATTCAAGATGGTTCAGGCCACTACCCATGGATGCTTCCCACTACCCAAGGATGCTTGAAAAGCAATTACGATGCCTCATTTGCCATGCAAGGGTCCGATAGGGATGCAAGAAGTGTTTGAAAAGACTCTGCATTGAAATGTCAATGTCATGCTTCGGAAAATTACACATATAAGTGGCCGCTGTACTCAAACAAGTACACCCCTGAAAAAGTATAAAAAATTAAATGTAAAATTTTTTTGTTTCATTTTATGTTTTCTAGTCCCGCCCAGATTAACAAAATAAATATTTTTCGTTAAAAACGTTTTTTATTTGATTTTGGCCACTAATGGGTTAAAATGAGGCTAACCTCATGAGGCGTTCCACAGAGTTAGCAACGCATCTGTAGCCTCCTTCATTTGAAGTTGGTGAATGGTGTCTGTGATGCAGTAACCGCTTATCATCGAGTAGACTTCAAGTTCATTTGTTTTTTTTTATATAAAAATGCACAAGCGCGTTTCAATTACGTTAAAGTCTGTGATTTTCTATATTATACGCCCCTTTTTTACAAAGAGATGAATTAAAAACAGAACAGGACTATTCTATCGAAAGAATAGAAAAGATCCCACGTCTCCTTCCGTGACCGTCACGTCCACACCGCGGGGGTTTTGCTGGTGGTAATTCAACAAAACAAGGTGCCCATGAAACTTTCGCCACGTATAAAAAGGTGGCACGCGATTAGTTTTTGACAATGACCTATTTATTTCATTTGGTATTATTACAACTCATGGTCAATGCATGCGTTTAGGTTTTTCAAAACTTAGTATTATTGTATTTGACTAGAAACGGCGTCTAGATATCCGTTGCTAGACGGCGCTCGTAGTCACATGAGACGATAATGCTTTTTCGTGATGGACGTGTCCATTTTATAATTAAAATAGTAAAGTTGCTAATGTTTACCCATTAAGAATGCGACTGTGATATTATCAGCCGGATACGCTTGCGGTGCTGATAATGCTTGATTGTATTATAGTTAATATTTATGAATCTGGATTGACTCGAGATGAAGCTTTAAAAGTCAAGTTAGAAACAAAATTCAATTCGAATTGAATATGAAATCGAATTAGAATAATGACTATATTTAAATGACTTCTAATTTATATCATATATCATATTTGTATGGATTTAGAATCATTGTTTAAAGTGGTATTTTGTAATAATTTTTAAATCTTTGGGATAGTGAATTTAGCATTTAAAACACTTTTAGATTTTTTTAATTATTTTCAAATAATAAATAAGTGACGGTGTGTCACATATTATCATCCCGTGGGTATCGTTAGAGGCAACAAAAGGAAATAAGCCAGGAGATAGGCAGCTGCGTCTTCTTAACCGTGAGCTTACACTGACGCGATTTTCACAAAAAAAAACATGTTTTAAACCATTGAAGTACTATGTACTTATAGTTGCCGGCACGAAAGGTGAGCACAGATGTACTATGGTGGGGGTTAAGCCAGCGTATGTACACTGTCGACCCAAATTATTAGGTACTGTTTTTATTCCAATTCATAATTGAATTCGCTGACTTTTTTTCGAAATTCTGAGTCGTTAATTCCTTTAACTATACGACGTACAGTAGCTACGTAGAGATTAGTCGCCTTAGCAGTCTGTTTATAAACGTCTATCATGTTTTTCGCAATACCTAATTATTTCATGTAACAAAACACTTAATAGAACATTTGACGGGATTGTCTATTTAACAGCGAATTCTTTCTTCTCTGCGTATTTAGCCCAAAATCCGAATGCTCAATTTATAACAAAAAAAAAATTAACGACAAGAAATATCGAAAACAGTTAAAAACAAGAAATACACAAACAACATTTAACAACTAGGTAACACTACAATTAACAAAAATAAACTATTTAAAAGTTGTCACTAAAATTGCTCTAAAGTGTACGGTAGTCGAATAATACGTGCGAACCCAATAGACGACGAGAATCGGCTAACGAACCAATCACATTGAGCGTCAGCGTGGTCGACGTTATATCGACCAATAAAAAGTGTGCTCACGACTCGTGGCGGCAATTGTACGTACCAGCTATTTCAAACAAAAAATGTGCGCTACTCTGTGTTCACGCGGTTGGTTTTTTAATCGTAGGATAAACATAGGTAGAATGATCAGTAGGTATTAGGTAACAGTAGATTGTATTGTTAAATAGGTAAATAATATCGAGTTTTTTTTTAATTTTGTCATTTATTTGTATATTATATTTGCTTATTTAATCTAGAAACGCTTTAGCGTGTCAAGCCAAGTTCACGCAGAACGGCGAGCCGCACCGTGTGTAATATTACACGAAACATTTGGAGCCACTTTCGATCCCCTCATAACTCAAAAACTATTTCACATAAACGTGTCAAAATTGGTTCATATTATATTGAGACTTGCGAGATACGTATGTACTTCAAATTTCGTAAACACATCTCTAACGATTATTTAGATATTAACAATGATATAATAAGTTATCTTATAATATCACTGGATATTAACGTCCAAAATCGTTATTTTTATCACTGACTGACCTATAGATCAAAACTCTAACCCAGTTCCAGATGACCTAGAAATTTCAAATTTGAGATGCAGATAGGTAATTAGGTGAATACAAAGGAATAAATAAGAAACTGGTAAATTTTTATCATTTTATTATAATTTTTCACTTAATTGATTCTATTAGGTACACTAAACTTTACACGGCGCGCGGTGCGACGCTGGAGCAGCGGGGTGGGAGCGGGTCCGGCAGCCGGCCTCGCTCTAATGGTGGTAATTTAGCGCATAGCGGCATATTATAGCGCGCTATCTGTTCATAACACATAGCGCGTAATATGTATTTAGTCGCCATGGCGCTTTGGCGCTGTTAGGTATTATCTAGCGGCAACTAGTTCAGGCAGTACAATCTTAGAACATTTTACCATGTAACTAGTAGAAAATAATGATACCAAATTAATGGAGTAGTGTAATCTAGTAACATGACCTTTTCTTAGCACCTTTTTAATTATGTCGTTTTATAAAGTCATTTATTTAAGGTTTGTAAATACAGATGTCGCTCGCTGACGCTAACCGATACTAACCAAAAAGCAAGCTGTCAAAAAATCAATCCGTGTTTTGTAACTGCCGGTCGTTTTTGTTGATAAATTCAAACATTTACAACCTAGTGCTTTTCCGAATCTCCGTAATTTCTGCTCTTTAGGTTTACGTCGAGTGTTTTCATCAACATAGTGCTTCTCCGTGAATTCGTTGAGTCGAACCCTGCTCCTCCGATAAACGTTAATTATTTGTACTAGTATTGTTTGAGACAGAGACTTTTAAGACACTAAAGTGCTCCTGAGTGACTTTACCATGTCTACTAAACGTTGTTGTGTTCCTCAGTGTGTCGAAATCGAAGGTACGTAACCAGATGGTTATACAGTAGAACCTTGATAACTTAAACCTCGATAGCGTAATAACCTTTTTAAATTCATAAAATTTTGTGTTCCCTTCCTTTTGGAATCCAAAACCTCTTTTATATTATATGTATAATGTGCAAACAATTAAGGTTCCCTGTAGACCGTGGTTATTGCTTGTTGTTTACCAAATGGCTTCAAATGTAAACAATACACTAAGGTCTAATTCATCTGGTTTCAATGATGTTAATGCTGCTGGCCTATGCGGCTCTTACAGCTTCATAGGACTCGTAAGGTCTAACTTATTTGTATCATTAGCTTTTAGCCTTTGTTCTGGGACCATCTCTTTCACATTTTAAGTGAAAATGAATTCAAAACGGTTAAATATTGAAAATGAAATTGATATAGAAAATTTGAACAGTTTGGAACAAAAAAATACTGGCTTTTTAATGTAGCACAAATTAAACTTGAATAAATGTATCTTTAAACCTGAAATAAAGTACGTATGTACTTATGTATTAACATTTAAAGGTTTCATTTGCATTTAATCTAGCTTGTCTATTTATGTATATAATTCCTAAACAAAGCTCATAAATGAACCTCCGTAAGTACAAATTTAAACCAATAAAAACTCCTTAACTTAAACCCTTAGTAAGTAAAAACCTCAATAATTTAAATTATAATATTAATATCGGACACCAAATCAGTACCTGTATTAAATTGATAAGACCTGTATAGGTTATGTTTTGGTCTCCTGTGATAATGAATATTGTCTGTCTATGTAAACTGTCGTACAGAAACATAATAGTATGTTATTAACATAACATTATGTTTATTGAAAAATGGTTTTAACAATTTAATTGATGTGGTTCTATGTCACAAAATTTTCTTCTGTAAGTATAATATTTAAACTCTTTTTTTTGCAGATTCTCAGAGTTATTCATTGGTTTCCAAATCCTGAGAAGGACGTTGCTCGTTTCCGAACATGGGTTCATGCTATTGGTAGAGAGATTCTGAGTCTGAGTAACGAAAATATTTATAAACTTCGTCGAGTATGTTATGCTCATTTTGAAGAGAAATATTGTTGCCGTAACAACAGAGTTTCTAACATAGCCATTCCAACATTATTATGCCAGGTAGGTGCACTATGTAGTTATATAGTTACCCGTACTATGACATTAAACAGCTATTTTAATGTGTACACAAAATTGATTTTGACTGATGAAATCAAAACCAGTTTCGACAGAAAAAATCAGTCAAAACTATATTTTATCAATAAAAACAGTTTGGAAATATTGTACTTTCACATGCTGACTTTATTAGGTTGGTAGATTTTTATTGTAACCTGTTAAGGAACTTATTTTGTACTTACATAGGTATTTTAGATGAAGATAACTCAAATGTTTCAATAGAATAAGTGCATTTTAACTTAATTAAGGTTTTGACTGAAACCAGTCGCAAAGCTTTAGTGACCGGAAGAGATTTGACTGTAACATAATTATATATATAATTTGTTTTATTAATAATGTAACCACATTAGTAACAGCTTAACAAGGGTTATGTTATTGTCTTTTCTAAACATAATTAAAATTAAATTAAAAAAGTGTGAACATTTATACAACACACTTTTTCAATTTACTATTATTTGTATATGAAATGTTTTTTTGTGTGTTTTTTTATTTGGCATTTTGATTGATATCGAAAGTTTCATCAGAATTAGCCTGTTCCTTTTCAAGCACTTGGAATTAGAATTTTGAATGGAAGACTATATTTGGTATATATAGTGCCGATACCATACCTCTACCGGTGACTGAGTAGAAATAGAAAAAAAAAACAAAACAAATAAAAAATGAAGAATTTCCTTGACTATGCATAAAAGTTACCTATATCTGTCAGAGACTGACCTGACTTTTTTTGTGAATAAAACAACGTTTGTTTAAATTATTAGCAGATAATCTTTTACCGATATGTCGGTCTACCGATTATGTAGATCGGAATCGGTATTGGAATCGTTACATCTCTAATATAAAGATAAGGCAGATTCATATGTCACTTAAGATTGTGTTTTGATTAATATGTATATTCCAGTGTCTACTTTGCACTAGTAGTTTGACAGTTGTGCCACAGTGACTGGAACAATGCTCAGCCAAAGCATGTGCTAAGTAATAATTATGTGTTTAATAAGACTTCAGGTTGCTTTACTTATTTTTTCACATTTTGTTTTATTATAAGCATAGCATGATAGCCTGAGCTATTTATGCAGCATTTGAAGCAAATTTTGTTGTAATAGATTTCACCTTTGTGTGAAGTAATTATTTCAATATTATGTTCTTCCTGCAAATTGGCATTTATCTTTTATATGTAATTACTGCTGCTATATTGTATCCAATAGCAACACAAATTCACTTATAACAATTGTTCTATTATTGTTGTTTCAGGACCACTATCTTTACCAGAATCCCGAAAACCAGTAAAAGAAAATGAACGTTGAATTCTTGATTTTAGACCCTAGTAGAACATACCCACGCGCTTTGAGTAAGCGCGTAGAGAGTAATAATATCAAATACTGGTTATGTATTAGAAAATATAACTATAATATATAAATATTATATTATGACCTACTATGACAACTATTATGCCAATACAAAATAAAAAGATTATAATAATATGTGTTTTATTTTCTGCAGCCTTAAGTAATCCCCTAATTTATTCATATACGTTAGTCTATACATCTATATATATGCAAATAGCTATACGTATATTTAGATAGACATATAGCTATCTACATAATTATATATATAAAGCAGGAGAGTTGTTGGTTTATAGTTACAGATGGCGTCACCAATCGCTTTCCTTCTGAACCCGTTGAGTAAAGCCTCTATTCCTATATATAAAAAGTACTCTGTGAACTAGTTCTAGCAGCAGCGCTGTTGGGAGAGGACGTGTGACGCAAATTTGATCTAGTAGCACGCTATTCATCGCGCACGACCTAATTTAGTGTTAGACGTTGTTTGGTTATTGTATACTGTATTATAATTAATCGAAAGGCACAGTTGTCTGCTATAAAAAAAGCCTAACTAATGTTTTTAAATGTAAATAAAATATAGATACAAAAGTGTATATAATAGTGTATGTAAATAGTTGATTTTTATAAATACAATTAATAAACTTTTAAATACACCTTTATTTGATTAAAATTAAATTTTTAAAAAATTATTAATTTTGTTAAAATAACGTTTACATCAATTATAATAAAAAATTAATTTTATTTCGTTTAAAAGAGTACATGTTTTAAAATATTTTTGTGATTATAGAAAGTCGTAAGCCTGAATTGGATGAAAAAGCGTTGATTGGTTTTTCTTTACCGCTTTATTTTATTTTGGTCTAAAATGCGACATATTACGAAATAATGTTCGAATTATAGCACGCGGTCTATCTAATGAACGACATGTAATATAACGTGCTACGAGATATAGCGTGCTGCAAAACTTAACGCGGTTGTCGGCCTCCTACACGCTTTCTTATAAATAGTGCGCTATAACATAGCGTATTTAATAGCGCGCTAGAAATTTATAGTTTATAGTCTATAGCGTGCTATTGATTTATAGTCGTTTTGAACATCTTTGCCTCGCTCCTCGCTCATAAGCGCGGCGACCGCCGGTTGCGATTTATGCTACGAAATTCATAGGTTTTCTTAAAAAATACTTATATTATGTTTGTGGTTATATTATTATTACAATTCTTTTAGTAAGTACGTACCGCGTATCTTGATGGTATAGAAAATAGTTTTAATCAAAAATTAATAATAATTTTAGTATAGTTATAATAGTTATAAGTAGGTAAGTATGTATACTTGACTCTGAATGAGTTTGAGAATGAGAACTTATTAGTATGTTAACAAATTGTTTTTTTTGAGTATTCAATAGATAACGGGTAATTTGATTGACGATTGACGATTAAGTAAATCGTCTGAAATAATTATCTTTTTATTACGTATATTGTACAATGCGTCGTACAATGGAAATTCGGGTGGGTGACACACTTACCTGACATCAAAATATTCCAATGCGTCCCGATGGAAGCTGCCTATTTATTCCGAAAATTTGGCTTGCTGTTAAAAACTAGCCATCGAACATGATAATTCGTATATGAGAACTAGCCAGGTTAGACCTTAGGCTATAATATATTATCCCAAGTTATAAGAAGAAATGATATTCTTTGTCGTTATAAATAAATTTCAGGACTGACCATTGAACTTGGCACCCATTTATATCTCACTTCTTTTGTCGTTGATGTCAACAACCAAGGAATATATCATAATATTGAACTTGGCTCTCATTTCACATTTATGTTTTTGATGGGATATAATATTATATAATATTATATCACAATTACATTTAAATGATTTTTTTATCTCAATATTAAAAGGTATCTACGTCAAATATAAAAAACATACTAAATGTATGTTTAACAAAACGTATTAATAAAACATTTAAATTACCAATATATTTATTTATTAGAATAAGAGTCGTTCATAAATGCTGGGCACGCGAGAGTTAAAAATGAACGAATTTATTCCACTTTGACTTTGATATGGAAACCTAAAAATAAAAGAAAAGAACAATGAACAGATTTAAATATAAACAAATTTGCCTAATCAAAATAACTTATATATGTTTCCACAAAAAATGTGTATAATAATATATTCGTCTTATACGTAAGTACCCACAGAAATGTCGCATCTGAACAAATTAATTTCATAATATATATTCCGTGACACGAGCGTATATTTTTTATTGACTAAGTATATTAATATTTTTTTATTGATTAAGTATCTTATTGACCGATGAAAAGTAATTCCTTGGTTTTTACTGACATTTCTTGAATTATTTGTGCAATATCTAAGTACACACGACGGCATATTTTTATCAAGAGATTTTTTTTAAATCAACACAACACGTGACAACTCTACAAGCGCCTAGCGAGAGACTGATTAAAGTTTTTTTTTTTTTTTTTTTATAGAAGAGGGGGCAAACGAGCATGCGGCTCACCTGATGTTAAGTGACTACCGCCGCCCATGATCAACCGCAACACCAGGAGAATTGCGGGTGCGTTGCCGGCCCTTTAGAAAGGAGTAAGCTCTTTTCTTGAAGGTCCCCAGGTCGTATCGGTCCGGAAAAATCGCCGGTGATAAACTATTCCACAGAGAGGTTGTACGTGGAAGAAAGCTCCTTGTGAAACGTACAGTGGTGGACCGCCAAGCATCCAGATGGTGTGGATGGTATCGGGACGTTTGCCGTGTCGTGCGTTCACGAAATTTGGCGGCTGGGATTAATCCGAACAATTCCTCAGAGCACTCCCCGTGATAGATGCGATAAAATACGCAAAGAGATGCAACATCTCTTCGCAACGCCAGTGAATCGAGCCGATCGGAAAGCACTCGGTCGTCGACGATTCGAGCCGCTCTGCGCTGGATGCGGTCAAGTGGAAGGAGCTGGTACTGGGGAGCCCCAGCCCAGAGATGGGAACAGTATTCCATGTGCGGTCGAACCTGCGCCTTGTAAAGTTGCAGGCGGTGTGCCGGCATGAAATACTGCCCCGCTCTGCTGAGCACGCCAAGCTTTTTAGAGGCCAATTTGGCCTTCCCTTCCAAGTGACCACGAAACTGCACGTCACTCGATATGTCGACGCCGAGGATTCCGATACTGGCTGAGGCAACAAGGGGAGTGCCTTGAAACTGAGGGGATACGACAAAGGGGTTCTTTTTAGCGGTTAACGCGCAAACTTGTGTCTTCTGGGGGTTAAACTGGACTAGATTTAGTCGTCCCCAATCCGAGACTCTGTTCAGCAAAGACTCGACTTCAGACACAAGTTTGTCCCGGCGGTGTAAGCACCGTAGTTGAATGGAACAGAGTATTTTTATATATAGTATATTTAAAAAAAAAAGAAAAAAAAGAGTAGCTGAATGCAGTGTCGCCTCTACATAGTACATAGTAGCTCAATGTTTTAAGCGCTGTTTTCTGTCAATGTATCAAAAAGCGTTTGGGTAGTCAAAGAACATGAATTGAAATATGTTTGACAGTTTATTGTACATTATATATTTCTATATTATATCTATCTTCTATCTATATTAGGGTTCCGTAGTCAACTAGGAACCCTTATAGTTTCGCCATGTCTGTCTGTCCGTCTGTCCGTCCTCGCTTAATCTATGTGACCTTTAGCACTAGAAAGCTGAAATTTGGTACCAATATGTGTATCAATCACACCGACAAAGTGGTAAAATAAAAATTGGAAAAAATGTTTTATTAGGGTAGCCCCCCTATATCTAAAGTGGGAAGTGATTTTTTTTAATTTCAACCCTAACGTGTGATATATTGTTGGAAAGGTATTTAAGAATGAATAGGGGTTTACTAAAATAATTTTTTATAATGTCAATAATTCCGGAAATAATCGCTCCAAAAGTAAAAAACAATGTGTCCCCCCCCTCCAACTTTTGAACCATAAGTTTAGAAAATATGAAAAAAATCTGAAAAGTAGAACTTTACAAGGTCTTTCTAGGAAAATCATTTTGAACTTGGATGGAAACAACAGTACCCACTACCGGGAGCAGTTGCAGGAGCGCGGAGCGCTGCTGGAGAGCGAACATAATCGATACCCACCTTTAAACTCATAAGTGGGAACACTTATTGTGACGGACGGGAAACTACGGAACCCTACACTGAGCGTGGCCCGACACGCTCTTGGCCGGTTTTTTATATATTGTCATGTTGAAAGATAAGTTTGAATATCTGTTGAAAATTTTACACAGTTTTTGTGAGTGCGAACGCCACCATCGACAAAACATGTTGTATTATTTATTTTATTAGATTTGTTTCAAAACATTACGTGTTGGATGTTTCTCAGTGCAAACGTACTGTAATAACAACTCTAAATTATAGAAAATACGGTTGTCAATCCGCCTGCCAAGTGTGGAAACTATGGCAAAATTCTTCCTACGAGGCAATACACGCGGGAGCCCTATGTTCAGCCGTGGATTTTATAAGCTGTATTGTATGGATGGAATAGAATAAATAATTCATTTATCTATCTCGGGTTTTATCACCACTTACCACCAGGTGGGTTTGTAGTAAATGAAATTGTAAGAAATTAAAACGAATTGAAATTTGAAAATATCGGGAAAGTACTAATAAGCTTTCCAAAACTTACAAACTATAGTGACATTTATTTATTCAAAAATTAATATTTAATTCGAGTCAAGAGTCTAAAAGAGTGCTTTGCCCCCGTGTGAGAAATCACTTTAATATATAATTGAACTCAATTCTCGAAAACTTGATTCTCACCAAGATATGAATATCCTGTTCTAACCGGATAATGAACTTCGACTTTTTGAATTCTAAATAACATGTGTGATTTATTATTGTTCATTTCATATATCAGAACAGGTTTAACATTTTATAATCGTTTTAATATACTTACTTATACTTAATATGAATCATATGAATATTCCATAATTACCTTATCTAATTAATAAAGTATAATATAATATTCTCAAAAACGAATGTGTGGCGAGTAAATTGGTAGTTGGAACGATCCTAAAGATCCACGCTACCACTACATCGGGTTGTTTATATTTAGTTTAAGAAAAACACCGCGTGATGTAATTTTAATTATTATTAAATATTTATAGCTATATAAGCAACGATTTGAATGGAATAAATATCTTTTCTGGACATGCGTAACGTGCGTCAACTTCTACTTGCGTGTCAATAAATATAGTAGTGGTCTGCAGTATTTTAATTGCTGATTATAACGGCATACGATCCTACTCCTACGCTGTAACAAATGTTTTACACATTGGGACTGTAAAAGCAAATTCTTCAATGGAAAATATTTTTAAAACTTAATGTATATTAAATCATATTAAATAAGTTATATTATTAACCTTAAATGATAGCATACGTTATACTGTACTTTGCAATAACTGCAAAAATGTGAGTCAAAGTTATTTACAAATTCAATAGGTAGTTGTCAGGATACATCCGAAAGCATTTTGTACTCTAAGGGCCGACTTTTCAATCCAAATTTATAATAACTAACACATAAAATTATTGGCGGATTAACTTTCTTAAACTTGGTTATCCATTTCTCAATTGTCATTAACCTCAAAAATATCTATCCAATTGTTTAATTTAAGAAGTATGAATCTTATTCATACTTCAAAAATTACCTACGACCATAATATATCTGCAGCCAGCCATGATTCAGCTGTATTATGGTTGTAGCACCAAAGTGTCGGAGCATGCTCTCACAAAATACCAGCGTAAAATAGCAGCTTAATACTGCTGTGTTTCGTATGGTGAGTGTAGAGATCTGGAGACTCTTTTTTACTTGAAACGAGTCATTTCATCTTAGTCCTCAGGAGTGACGACGCATCTGCGTTTTGATTGTTAATCGAGGATAAATGAAATGTCTATGGGCCACAGCATCCACTTCTATCAGGGTGACTGTGTGCTCGTTTGTCACCCTTATTCTATAAAAAAAAATGATTTCATAAAGTCGCATATGCGTATTAACTACCATTAATATACAAAATAAATGTACCGATTTACATATGCAGATAGCTACCTAAATATATACCTACTCCTACAATACGTTTTACGTGTTAGAGCCATACTGCAGTTATGTGAGTATTATAGTTGTAGCACGAATGGGTCGGCTCGACCGGGAAAGGACTACGCTCTCACAGAAACTGCTGCTGTGTTTCGTATGGTGAGTGTAGAGAACCGGAGACCCTTTTTACTGGAAACGAGGCGTTCCACCTAAGTCCTCACGGATGACAACGCATCTGCATTTTGTTTCATCATCGAGGATAGATGTAGATGCCTATGGGCCACAGCAACCACCTACCATCAGGTGGACTGTGTGCTCGTTTGTCAACCTATCGTGTGAAAAAAAAAAACAATAATAGATGGTAAATCCACGCTGGAGCGTATTATGACCGCTGCACAAATTTGCCAGTCAAGCGTGGCAAACAATGACAAAATCCCCCTCATGAGGCAAGTTATGAGAGTGGGGGTGGCCTATGTTCAGCAGTGGACTTTTAAAGGATGTAATGGATTAATAGATGGATAGATGAAATAAACTTTTATAATTAATTTTCATTAATGTCTTTAAATAAAATTACGATTTCATTGTAATATTTAGAAAAAATATTGATTAATTGCACGAATTGCGAACCATTTTCTTGAATGTAGAGATTGAGTCTTCTCAGAAACTCATTTTGTGTAACCATCCGCAGTGTTTTGTGATGCGTATTTCTGTTAGCATCTTGAACCTCTCAAGTGTGGGACGGCCCCCACTGTAGGGAGTGCTGACCAGGTAACACTTGCAGGAAGTCGATGGATGCAGGTGGCTCAGGGCTGTAATGGTAATGTATTTAATATAATTGAACTGTTTTTATTTTTTAGTTTTTTTCTCTCTATTGTCCTTAATTTGCACCTACTTACATCTTTATTTATTCCATGTTTCTTAAATTCAACTGTTAGAGGATGCTATAGGACATAAGTCCGCCTTTGTAACCCCTAGTTGAAGGTGTGCTGCAATACAAGATATACATAATAAATACATTTTTGGCACACTACGTCCAGTCTAAAGATATTGGTGGTTAATATACGATGATTTACTTTATTTGTGTTTGTCGAAAATGAACCCTGTTTGATGATGAATATAAATAGTTATAAAATTTTGTTGTTTTAATGTAAAAATGTAAATTGTTAAATGTTTCATTGAAATGTCGGTTCATCAAGAGGAGGTATATCCAGCAATGTATATTTCTCCTGCGTGTTAGAGTGGGTGTACATATAATGAATGATACGTAAACACTGTACGGGTATACGAAAAGGCAGTAGAATGACTAAAGCCTGTTATCAGTAGTAGTAGTACTTATTATTAGTTGCAGTCGGTATATTATCAATCTTCAGAAACCAGTTGTATACAAATTTCTGTTGACTTACGTAATCAAAAAAGTCTGCTCAGTTTCTTAGAAAAAAATGTGACATCTATATCTATAGCGATGCTAAACGTCTCTTTTAAATTTATGGTCTTATTAGCAGCCAAACGCCAAAACCAAGACCCGGTTTACATTTTGAGAAGTGTGAACCGGGCCCAAGGCCGAACGCACTCGACGCTTGCGTCGCATTCTTGCTGAATACAGTATAATATTACCGTGATACAGTGCTTGCGTCGGGAACACCTTTTTCAGTCGGTGCAACGCACCTTCTTCAGTCGGTGAACATGGAATGCACCTTCTTGATAATGTGGTAAATTTTTTGAGTTTATAACGGAGTGTAGAACGGTTATCTGTGACCCAGACCCGACAGAAATACGGGAGTATATATATATATATATATATATATATATATATATATATATATATATATATGTATATATATTTCCATATTATATACTCCCGTGGTTTTAAAATGCTCACTGCAGTACGACGGTGTTTTTTGTGTATCACCTGAATAAAAACATAAGGCAATATTTTGGTGTTAGCAATTGATTTCGAACATAAAAAATAAAGAATTTAATTATATAAAAATAACAAATAAACGGATACTTATATGTCTCGTTTCTGTCGGGTCTGGTTTTTTTTTCTATGGAGCGTGACCGTTCTTCTTTTAAGTTGCCACTCAATTAAAATGGAAACTTCATGATTTGACACCATATTTGCAATAAAAAGTTTGTTGTGATTTAAACAGTTGAGTCGGTCGGTCCAGTCCAGGTCTAGTCCGGGCAGTACATCTCATACAATCAAAAATAAAATGAATTCTTACAAGAAAATGACGGGCATTGAATCAAATCTAATCGAAACAGCTAATCTTCTGTAGAGGTGTCGACGTCTGACAATTGACGAGTTGTTTTTGTTGACGGTTCTTACAAATTTACTAAATTTGATATTTCTTTTAAACGAAAGTCAGAACGGGAGGCTCCATCACTTTAAAATTTCTACCTAATACGAAAAGTTGGAACTTGAGACTTTAAACACTAAGTAGCGCATTATTAAGTTGAATTTACGATCCATCTATTTGAGAAAGGCCACAAGTTGTTGCTTAAAAATGACTAAATAAATAGTAATAAAACCTAATATCAAATATTTAATAATTAAGCATGTATTTTGCTCTTTGGTGAGATTAAGTTATAGTAACTTTTAAGAAATAGAATTGACTAAATTATACTGTATTATAATATTTTTTGATATAGTTTCTAATCGACTTCTCGAATTGGACTCAGTTTTCCGTATGTTACGCGATATCTTTGCTAATTTTTAACCGATTTTATTATTTTTAATTACATACTCTAATACCAATTTAAATGTGACCACTTTAAAATAATGACCGAAAATGTAACCTTATGGCTAAGGGTAGGTAATGGTGAGGTAGTTTTTATACAAGTTTTTAGACGATATTCTGGTTGTTACCTTGACATTGTGATATAAGTTAATCTACTTGGACGG
Organism: Parnassius smintheus behrii; assembly: GCA_036936625.1. NCBI lineage: Eukaryota > Metazoa > Arthropoda > Insecta > Lepidoptera > Papilionidae > Parnassius > Parnassius smintheus. The sequence continues at coordinate 29,456,468 of JAUPFT010000007.1, forward strand.
GTGAAAGAAATTAATATTTATTAAAAAATAAAAATAGTCTTTAATATACTAAATTAATAAAATAATTGCCATATATTGTGTAAAAATTACTTTTTATTTTTAGTTTTTGTAGTCGGTTTTTACTTTACAAGTTCAAATTCGATATACCCTAAAAACCAAATTCCTAGTTGGCAACACAGGGCGTCTGATATGACATTATGGACAGTAAAAATACGTGTGTTTATCAAGCGTACATCCGCATTTTTATTTTTTGACATAAAGGTATTCATGAAATGCTTGTGCACGTCCTAAGAGTCTCTTAGGAAAACTTATCTAAACTACAGTTTAAGGACCTCACAGTTGGGAAACGAATGTATTTTTACAGAGCTACGGTGGGGTACTGCAGGGATGGGCCAACCTTGTGCTATCGCACTTCACTGAGTCTAATAGACAATGAATTCGGTTGGCGGAAGCGTGTTTTTTAGTACTTATTTAACTAATTTTTAGTGCCGTTTTCTAAAATATGATATCTAAAATGATAAATTCCTGTTAAAGTTGTATGAGTTAGTAAGTAAAATTGAATTGAAATGACGGCCATGCTTAAGATTCCTTATTTTTTTATAATACTGTTTATTCGAATGGGAATGCATTAAATTATTAAATTTCACAATCGAAAACTGAAAACATCTATAAAGAGAAAGCGTCACGAAAATATTTGGCAGTGCAACATTTCTAAGAGTGTTTTTCCTTGTGCTAATAAAAATGATCTTGTTCATAAACGGATTTAACTTATAAGTATGTAAGTATATTATAATTTTAATAAATGAAAACGGGTATTATAATACCCAAAATCATTTTATTTCCATGTTCGTGATAACCCCTAGTATACACGCTGCCGCGTAAACACTTACACTGGCGGCGGCATCGCCGCTGTGACTAAACATTTAGTAGGATAACCACCAATCAACTTAAAAGTAAATGTTCAAATCGAATATTGTGTATTATGTACTAACTTTTCATTGAATCGTTTCCAAAATTTAACATAGTAAGGCAGTTAACAGTCATTGTGCCTGTGAATACAAAAAGCTGCTCTCTCTCAATACGTTCTATACGTGGGCGTTGCTATCAACAAGCATGCGACGCGAACGACATGTGCATTGTGCGACCGCGCTGGTCAAATATTAGAGAAACACGCACGTACGAAAGAGCTAGTGTATTCGTGGCCTAACACTGTTTAAATAGCTTTGTTGACCCTATTGTTAAAGTTGATATAATAATATGTAAAGTGATATGCATGAAGTTCCAATTAAGTTTTGATTGTTTGTAGATGAACGAATTGTAATACGTGTAAGAAATCATAGGTTTTTAATAACGTGCTAAACGAGCACACATTACATCTAATGGTAAGTGGATTTTGTGAAAGCCAATCTATCCATAGATATCTACATGTTTTCTTGATTGAAAATCAAAATACAGTTGCGTCGTCACCACTGCGGACTATGATGGAATGCCTCGTTTCCAGTGAAAAGGGGTTTCCAGTTTTCTACACACACCACGCAAAATACAGCAGCATTAAACTGCTATTTTACGTTGGTATTCTGTGAGAGTGTGGTCCTTCCTCGGTCAAGCCTACGCACCCACTAGAATTGTTGTGTAGAGATAGAGATATTGAGTAGTAAGAGTTTTGAATTTCAATACCATCTCTCTCTCTCTCTCTTCTCTCTTTCTATATACTATCTCTCTCTTTCTCTTTGTCTATCTAGACTCTAGTTTAAGCCTGATACTAATCATAAACGGTTTTTGTAATAAAACATATTCGGTCATATTATATAACGTGGTTTACTGACTGATTCTCCCGAGTTTTTCGTGACAAACCCGGGGAGGGTTAAAAGAAGTCCCTTAGACGGGACTTGTTTTATGAAACAGGGTAATACCCGAAACTAATAATGAACTACTTTTTGCAATAACACGGATTTTAATTTGCAATGAATTAAATATTTTAGGACAACGTTTCACGCCAGAGTTGGGGTGGATAGAACGAATGAACGACCGAATTCTTTCTGATCAGTTTCACTCACTGGCGCTGCTATAAGGTGTTCCTTTGCATATAGCATCTCAACTACCAGAGATTCCCTCTGGTAGTTGGAGCTGGTTGAGCTCAGAGGAGATGTTCGAACTAATTCCAGCCATTAATTTCATTACTTCACATCACGACGATACTCCTGATACCATTTAATATCTGCATGAATTGCGGTCCACCACTGTGCGGTTTACAAGATGTTTTTTTCTTTACGTAACTTTCTTGATTTCGACTACCACCAGAGATATTTCCGAAATTTCAAAGGAAAGAGCCTTCACTTTTTTTAAAGCCGACAATGCCCTGCTATTCCCCGGGTCCTGCAGTGTTCGTGGGCACTGGTAGTCACTTACCATCAGTTCAGCGGTATGTATGTTTGCCTCTTATATAAAAAAAGAATCTTCCCTCATCAGAAATCCACAAAATCGCCCTGCCTAGCTGACCTGAGGCCTTTGGTTGACACTTGAAGCCCCTCAGAGCAACAACAATTGACCAGCCATGTAAATTCCATTTGGTCACTCTGAAATATTTTTGTTAAACATAATATATCTAAACAAATATGTCGCGGATCAATCTCATCATACTAAAATATGACGTATTCATGATTTCATTACACAAAAGTAATAAATGAGCGGACTCGTATACGTTACAAGTAAATGGATGAATACATTTATGAATGCGCGAATGAAAGAACAAACTAGTGAATTGATTTATTCGTCAATTTAACAAAACTTACAATAGAAAATGATAAATAAGAAAATAGTGAATTGGCGAGATAACGTTAAGTTAGAGTACATGTAATTCACATAGTAAAGTAAAGTTACAGCATATATACGTCCCACTGCTGGGCACAGGCCTCCCCTCATTTCTGAGAGGGTTTTAGGGCAAGGAAGTGTCCGCCACGCTGCCCCAATGCGTGTTGGCGAACATCACATATGTTCGAAATATTTTTTTTCCTTATTCCTCAGACATGCAGGTTTCCTCACGATGTTTTCCTTCACCGCCGAGCACGTGGTAAATCAGCACTTAAAATTGCAATTAACAATTTCATTGGTGCTGGCGGGGATCGAACCCGGGTTACTCGCGTTCTGTTATATTTACAGCGAGCGTTAACCATCTGAGCTACCACGGCGATTACATGTGAATTACCATCTGAGCCGTGGTAGCTGAGATGGTAATTCACACGTAATTAAGTAAACGCTTCACCTCCCTCGTGCTTTAAGCTAAAGCCCCGAAAACACAATAGTTTGAATTACAAAATCGTTTTCAGTGCCTAGCAAATTGTAATATAGTGGACAGCATAAATGACGAGCCATAAAATGAGACTGATTTTATCGCGTTCAATTGAAGCTTTTTAATTCCTAGCCATTTGGGTGCTTTACAGCAGTCAGCAATCACACTTTTAATCTCATAGTTGTTAGATGGAAAACAAAGCTGCAGACTTCAGCAGATTTAAACAGCATGCATGCAACTGAATAAATAGATCATCAAATGCATGCAGCGATAAGTACACAACTTCAATACAGTTCGTTTGGAAGAGATTAACTGGAACTAAAGCTATTAAGTCTTTTTCAGAACCTATTCACCCGAAAAAGCCGATTGTTGAAGTTAAAGAAATTTTTGAGAATTTTTACTGAAGGCTACACGTCATTCTTTGAAGCCAAATGCAAATGTAAATAATGATCTAATAGAAGTCTCATCCGATACTATTCCGACGATTTACGGAAGTCAGTTTGAGTGAGATTAGATTGGCTTCTCCAGCACCTTAAAAAAGGAATCACTGGATCACAGCGGAGCTTCTAAAAGAGGTTGAAAAACCGGTACTTAAATTGTAACCCTATTGTTGCCCTATACCGAAAACGTGAAGCAACAGTGCGGTGTTTTTATTCCTTAAAAAAGGCCGCAACACCTTATTGAAGAACAACAGACTGATTTCTCATTTGAGCCGCATCTATATGCTGTTTTCGAAAGTCATTATTAATCATTACGCAAGCAGACCAGATAACCTTAAGCCTCTTGAAGAAACCGGTTTCCGAAAAGGCTTTAGTAAGTACCATAGAACACTTTTTTATAGAATAAGGTGACAAACGAGCACACAGTTCACCTGATGGTAAGTGAATGCTGTGGCCTACAGACATCCAAATTTATTCTCGATTAAAAATAAAAACACATGCGTTGTCAATTGTCATCCCAGAGGACTAAGAAGGAAGGCTTCAAATTGATGCAGTAAGCCAAAAATTTGTTGCAAAATATGCTTCACGCCGGAGGCTTAATTACTTTTTACACATTTTCACTAACGTTTGCCCGGTTTTACTGACATTTGTTACCTTGATATCACCGAGGAATAACTTAACAAAATTGAGTGACTTCGGTCTGTATACGGTTCATATTTGGGCCTTATAAATATTGCTGTTTGATAACACCGCACTAAGCTCAAGTAGCTCTCAATCTGTCTCCGTTGGAATACACATATTATTTCTGCTCTGTACTGCACAGTTTTTAAACGTTTAATTTACATTAAACGCGACAAATAAAATCATTAAAATAAAATTTTTCAACGTCAAGCATTCGTGTAAGTATAAGAAATCATTACTTGAATCAGTACGAACTGGGAGTAATAAATAAAATTAGCTGATGAGTCAGAGTCAGTCAATAAAAAAAAACACTTTTTTATTCAGAAAAATCATATATATATATATATATATATATATATATATATATATATATATATATATATATATACATCTGAAACGTTTATTTATATTTATCACAGGAACAAATTTGCTTTAATATAGCTGGTGGTGAGAATAAGTAAGGATAAAACTCTTGGCACCTTTTTTTATATTCACCTAAATTATCAATATCACCTTTAGAACTGAAATTTGTAGTTCGTCAAAAACTTCTGCGTCTTTATTACAGTCAATATATTCCTTTTCAATTAATACATGCAGAGATTTTTGAACGTCTTCCCATGCGGGAAACTTTTTTTAAATCTGGCCAATAAAATATCTCCATTTCTTTGTCAAGAAAGCAAGTCCACTGCTCCAGATAATCACGGCTTGTTTCGTAAAATTTTGTAGCCCTTTTCATCAATTCTTCATGTATGTCAGTAACAATATCTTTCGATTTCACTTTTAAATGACGGACCGTAAATGGAAGAAACTGATTGGTCTGTTTCTGAGTCAAATTGTGTTTTAGTTGATTGATTTTTTTGCAGCTTCAATAGCCGATACAGTTTGAACTTCAAGTTTCAATACAGCTTGATGAAAACTTGCTGACTGAACGTGTAAAAAATAAAGCCATAATTCGGATGTGGGATCCTCAAAAAAGTTTTTTAGTAACAACAACACAAATTTTCGCGCGGTTTCAGAAAACGGGACAATTTTGCGTCCCAGTGTTCATTTCGGGGACACCGGGACTCGTTACCATAAAAAGGGACAGTCCCGTTCAAAACGGGACGTCTGGTCACGTTATGCATAGACCAAAATGTTATTCCTTCAGATCTTAAGTCAAGCTAGTTAAAAGTTGTTTCGAACGGTGATTCAGCCTAAACAGTACTATATACATATCATAAATTGAAGCATAGATACTTTTTCAGTGTATCAAAGATAGTTTTAATAACATTAGATTTTAATAAATGCATCGAAACTTTAAACCAACGCAATATACATCTCAATATAATGAATGCAAAAATAAGCACATATTCAATCAAACAATGTACAACATAGGATCGGAATTGCTTTAGGTATTGTTCTAAAATCACAATGAAAACACAGCCGTTAACGACAGAGATAAGCAACGCACCAATAACGCGACTCATATAATCTGTCAAAACATACATTGAAACTGACAGCAAAAGCATTATTAACAGGTATGAATTTCATACTAACATCGCGAAGAATCCCGTACTAAGAAATTGTCTGTAGTCTTGAGGATTTTCTGTTTTCCCCAAAGCCAAATTAAATCTTTGAACAATTTACTTAACAGTCCAGAGCGTTGCAAGATTCGGATGAAGGAAAAGATACGGTAATAATGGATTCGTCAGAGTATAATTTTAAAATACAACAACTTTTATCTTACGGAAGTACATAGAAAAAGCTCAAAACATCCTAAAACTAATACGCCGATAATCTGTCCTGGACGCCTCGGCAGTCTAGAAGTTTCAGACCTGTCCATCCTTTGGCTACGCGTAGACAACGACGACCATCTGCGCGTCTACGGGTGCCTCTATAGGTCCCATAGCGGTAATTGCGAAACAGACCGACTCTTGGACCGCGTCTAAATGGCTACAGATTCGTTGCTAAATCAGATCCTCTCCGCAGAAATCGTAATCCTCGGCGTTTTTAACGCCCATCACGCCGAATGGCTTGGTTCACGTTTAACCAATCATGCGGGGAGATCTGTCCATGATTTTGCTTTGGCATACGGTCTGACACAACTGGTTACTTCGCCTACGCGGATTCCAGATGTGAAGGATCATGCACCTAAACTTTTGGACCTTCTGCTGACCTCTCACCCGGACTGATATCAGATTTCCGTCGACGCCCCTTTAGGCTCCTCGGACCATTGTCTTGTCTGGAGTGTGGTGCCACTCACGCTGAAATCGCAGTTGCATTATGCGGGCTGCCGTCGTGTTTGGCACTATAGTTCAGCTGATTGGGATGGGATGCGGTCTTTCTTTGCATCCTACCCTTGGGAGCGAGTTTGCTTTTCACCGGACGATCCTAACGTAGTTGCGGATTTTGTTGCAGATGTGGTACTTCAGGGTATGGAACTTTTTATTCCTTCCTCTGTGGTACCCATCGGAGGCAAATCTCAGCCATGGTTTGGTCGCTCCCGTAAAATAGCATCATGCTATAAGCAGGAGTGCTACCAAACCTGGGCTGACGCATCAACGTCCCGGTGTGTAAATACCAGCGCTCTAAAAAAGAAGTATAATTCCGCCTCCAGGTCCGTCAAAAGAGTCATTGCCAAAGCAAAGTCAGCGCACATAGGCAGAATTGGCGAGAGACTAGTTCACCTTCCTTCTGGAACCCGCGCATTCTGGTCTCTCGCCAAGGCTGTCCAAAGGAATTTCTGTCAGCCAATCTTTTCCATCTCTCTGCACAGGAAGGACGACTTACTGGCTCATACCGCAAAGGAAAAATCCGATCTACTAAGCTTTTTCTTTGCGTCCAAATCGACTCTCGATGACGGGGGGAGTAATCCGCCGACCATCCCGTGGTGTGAGTGCTCTATGCCGGAAGTGCAGTTCACAGCGTATTTTTTGCTTCCTCCACTCTTCGGGGGTTACATAACTAGGCGTTCGAGATCCACGCCCTGAGCGCCGGCAACCCCGGAGGCCCCGTTTCTGATAGGGGAACACCGTATTCAAGAGGTCTCTGAGCGGGATGAACCCTATCCCGATCTCGCTCAGAAGCCTCCTTCTGAATCTTAACGGATTCACAGAAGGTAGCTACGGCCCTCCGCGCCGATTACCCGCGGAGAGGTTCCGTCCGATGCGGTTTACCAGTATCGTCCGCTCCCGTTCCCACATACCGGACAAATTTGTCATTAAAAAGCGAGCGTGTGAGAAGCGGAGTCCTGGTCCCGTCCTCCGTAGTGGAAGCAGTTTGCCGTCACCTCGCGTCTGATCTTACACAGGTAGCAGCAATTTCGGATCAATGAAATGTGTGCGCGTGTGCACGTGTGCGTGTGCTTGCGTGTGCACGTGTGCGTGGGCGTGGGCGTGTGCGTGTGCGTGTTCGTGTGAATGTGCATGTGCGTGCGTGCGTGCGTGTGTGTGTGTGTGTGTGTGTGCGCGTGTGTGTGGTGTGTGTGTGTGTGTGTGTGTGTGTTTGTGTGTGTGTGTGTGTGTGTGTGTGTTAAAACTTAAATTACATACACAAACTTATAAACAGATTTCCTACAATTTTAACTAATTCATCTCAAAAATAAAAATATTGAAAATCATACTATATTAATTATATAATAAAAATATTGTTTTTTTTTAATAATTTTAAACGGATTTACCGATCGATTCCAAAAATTTATCAGCTTTTAACCTTAAAAAACCACGTCAATCGCCGCCAGTTTGGTCAAAATCGGTTTATTCTTCGGTTGATACTCCGATATTTCATATTCAATGTCATAATTTGGTTAAATTTGGAGCGCTTTGCATAGCGGGAAGTTTCAGGGATGGCCTGCAGGGTCAATCAATTTTTTTGCTTGAATATCTTGAATATACATAATATTATGTTCGTTACCAAAGAATTTTAAAATATTGGCCAAAAATGATTATTAACGGATTGACTAAACGAGCTGTGAATTTTATGTAATTTCAAATGTTCTTTTTTCACTAGTCTACGGAGTGTATGTCAGGACCAGATCATAGATTTGATGACTTCATGACGTGGGCGTCTACTTCATGAAATGGTCACCTAACCATATCGTTCAAACATTAACGTTTAATGATTTTTCAATCCACGTAGCCATATTATTAATGTAGGGTTTTCATGATATCAATGGTTTAATAAAAATTCCAAATTAGAAAGAAGTTATATATTTTTATTGTAAGTACAAAAAATTTCTTATTGTTAGCCAGGTTAGGTTACCTTTCCCCCCGAACCGGTTCCCGCCTTGTCGTGGCAGGGGGAGGGGGGGGGGGATGAACAAAGAGGAACCAGCTTGGCTTGCACGAAGAGAGGGGCTGGCCCAAGGTGGCCACTCCGAGTGGGCTTTATGAGCCTACTCCGATTATGTGTTGGTGAACTGCGGGAAGCAGGGTGCCTTTCCCCCAACCGCTGCAGCCAAGTTGGAGCCGTGGGTGAAGAAGATTGTTAGTATGGCGATGTACAACTCACTCTATCCGTTGCGACTCCGACAAAGCCGCACCGTTGGTGCGGTGGTGGTGAAGCCGCGTGAGAAAAAGGAGTGACGGTATTGCGTGGCACCGCTCTCCTTACCCTGTATGTACAAAATTTGTCATTAAACAGGTTTAAATATTTTATTGAATAAAAATTGTACAAAAAGTGTTATTATAATGAATAGGTACATAAATTAATGAAAATGACCCCTGGGGATGAGGTGATCGCCACCATGCTGGTTCTATAAACATTCATACAACTATTGTACAAAATAAATTTATTGTAAATAAGCGCATATGTTTAAAAAAGTCCCACCGGGTTTCTTGCTGGTTCTTCCGAGGACAGAGGTTTTTTTGCGAACCGGTTGCGAAGTGGTGAATAAAATAATGACTTTCATTTAGTATTAAACAATAGTCGGAGCCGGGGATCCGCCACTGGGGTCAGGAAAGCGGGTGCTTCCGTGCGCTCATTTTGGTATGGCCTCCGCGTATCGCACTCGGATAGGTGGGATAGGGGGGGGGGGGGGGGTTCGTTCGTAGATGGAGTTGAAAGCCGTAGAAAAAAAAGCCTTGTGTTTCCGAAGCGCTTTACCTGAGAGAAGGTGAAGGGTAGGAGAAGTCCTCACCAAGGTGGGGCTGCTATAGGGCGGCCGGTGCTAGTGGGCTGCGGATATTACGAAAACGTTCCCCGGCTCAAATTCGGTGAAGGTAGACAACCATGAGGTTTTAGTCTGTGCAAATCCAATCGGGCTGGAAGCTTACCATTTAGATGTTTAGTGTTTTTAGTTTACCGTGACATTCCGAGAAGATAAATCTTACATTTTTCTTTTTCCTGTAGAAATGCTTACACATACCCACACTACAACCCGAAGGCGTTTCATCATTTTATATAGGTTGTTCCAAAAAAATAAAATGATTGAACGAATGAAATGACAGTTACTTGCAGAAATGTAGTAGGTTCGCAGTAAATACGATAGATGGGATCGTAATCGCACACATCATCTACGGCCACGTTAGCGCCGGCCACCCCATCGCATTCACACCGCGGAAGAGGGTAGCTCCTTTCCTATGTTTATATTTATGCAACATGTACTGAATCATAATGCTTGCGTTTCTAAACTATTTCCATTTCCACCTGCAGAACGGTTCCTCCCTGAGTGTATTACACGTAAGCAATGGGTCGAAAGAAAAACGTGCACCCATATGCTCTATCTTTCCCGGCTTCAGAAGTGGTCGTGGTCTACGTTCCGGCTGCGGGGGGTTGCATTGTATTTCCGAAACTCTTGTCCCCCACGTTCCTCCAAAATTACACAAAAATTTTATGTATAATATTATATTCTGTTTTGTTGTTTGTTGTTATCTGTGTGGCCGTCGGCTGTGTATTCGTGTCGATGAAACTCACTCATTTTGGTGTGATACTGCAGGTGTGTCGAAGGGCGGCGTTTTGTCACCATTACTATTTTCCATTTTCATTAATTCGATCACTCATAACATATCTTCTCTCTACCACATGTATGCGGATGATGTTCAGATTTACACCCAGTCAACTCTTGAGAATTTGTCGAACGCAATCGCTACATTGAATAACGATTTAAATATTATTCATGAGTGGAGTAAGTCATATGGTCTAAATATCAATCCCAAAAAAATCACAGACCATTATTATTGATAGCCGGAGCTTTATCTCAAGAATTGACTAGTTCTCCGTACCACCTATCGAATTCTATGGAGTTGTAATCCCTTACTTTGACAATGTCAAAAATCTTGGTATTTATCTCGATAATTTCTTAAATTGGATACGCCAACTGAATGAAGTAAGTAAGAAAACCTTTGTCGCTCTGTATTCTCTGCGTCGCCTTCGATCATTTCTTCCCATTCCAACAAAAATTATGCTTCCACAGTCTCTTCTCCTTCCGATCCTCGATTGCTTGCTGCTGATTGATATGCTGACGTAAACTATGTAGACATAACTGAGGACCAGCTAAATAATCTTGAAAGACTTCAAAACACTAGTATTCGGTTCCAGGAGGCGTCCAGGAGAACCTCTACGCTCTTCAAGAAAATTCATTTTAAGGTTATCAACTCACAATACTTCCTTTTTTAATAAATTCTTTACTATCAGTCTATCAAGCTCTGGAATACCCTACCGTTGCGTATACGTGAAGTACAAACTATTGTTATGTTTAAGAGACTACTTAAAGAGCATTACTTGTCTCAGTCATTCGAACACCGTTAGAATAAATTAAGTGATTATGTATCAATTATATTTATCTGATTTATATTATTGTTTGAGGAATTTTGTTATATATATATATATATATATATATATATATATATATATATATATATATATATATGTTTGTTCATATGTTTATATATATGCATATGTGAATATATTATATGTTTTACTTTATATTTATTATATTTCTGCAATTTATATAATTTCATGTGTTAGTTATTTATATGTTATTTTAACTGTTTCTTTGCGAATATAATCATCTTTAATAAGCTATTGACATGTCTGAAAACACAATTTGCGCATAATCTGAATTTTGAAACAAAAAAATGGACACATAAAAAATAATGACGCCATATTAATGATGTTTAAGTAATCACGCGTGTCAAGGTTTTAAAACGAAATAAAATCAGTATCAAAAAATAATAACCAAATTTCTGAGTTGACCTTTAAATTAGTCTAGTATATACAGTTATAACGATTGATTCAAATATTTCAACCAATATCACGCTATCGAAATCATTCGATTTATTGTTGACAGGCATACATTTTAACTGATAAGTTCTATAAATATTAATTTTCCTAAGTTGCAGATATCGTGGGGACCTCAACTGACAGTGGTAAGCCAAAAGACCTTTACGGTGATTGCTTCTTTGAAACTGTAGCGAAACTTCCTTCCAACTAAAATTGCGCTAATTCAAGGTTGCACCAAGAATGGGCTTGTTTATGCCGATGCCAACTATATCGAATTAACGGAAGACCTAAGTGGAACTTACTAGTTTGACTTCAAAATTTCTCCATCTGTTTCATATTTGGTCTAAGTTAACATGATCAAGTTTTCCGAATATCGCCATAGGATCCATAGGATCAATCTATTCACCTCCGCCGGAACACACACACACACACACACACACACACACACACACACACACACACACACACACCTTTTTCTCTTCTATAGCATCCTTTTTATTCCTGACAACCCAATTTACGTAAAGAAACGAGTTTTGAGTTCCCAATCTTCGGTTTTTTCACTTCTGTGGCACCATTCAGATCCCTACCAACTTCCAAATCCTTACTTACTGAACACTTTCTGTCATTGCTATCTTCTTCGTCTTGGATAATTCATATTTATTATGTAAGTGTGTTTTATATGGATAGGTATATAACATTAATATAAAGTAAACTGTATGTAAAATAGTTAATTAAGTACTTCTGAGAAATACATGTGGCTAATTGTTTTAATTTCACTAGGTACATCACCGTCTACTTTGAGTCGTTAATTTCTGTCCATCCACAGGTTGCCCGGAAGAGACGCATAGTTCCTTTATTTTAGTATTTTTTGTTTTTATAGAATAAAATTATATTTTAAAGTGTTATAAGTAATGGTAAAGTCGTGCTATTTTTTAATAAATGCATAAATTGATTTAATGATGATATTATGATGGATATGTTCATTATTCATTTTGCCTATCGTGGGTAAATGATAATGAAATTAAAAAATTAGGTAAGGCTAGGTAAGAGGAACTTTAAATAAATTGTTCTTATTAATAAATATTGTATAATTATTTATAAATTGTTTTATTTCTTGTTTTATAAAGGTACATTTGAGTATTGCAGTTATAGGTTTTTACAAATATATCACAATTTATTTAATACTATTTGTTAAAAAATATATTGTGTTAGATGATATTCCTGTGAACATTTAGTTTATTTTTAGTTTTGTGGGCCGTATTTGGCGAGGTAGTCCAGAGCGCGGGCAATCTGGGGTGGAATTGGAGGAGGCTGAGGGATGGCGTCACTCTGAAAGACGAAGAAGGAATTAATAAAATTTGTCATTGTATTTCAGATCTAAAATCAATTTCAGATTATGATAACTAGCACATAAAGTATTATATGTCATGGAAAATGGTCGAAACACACTTTGTACACATGTTACAGAATGTACTATTATAAAATATTAATAACTCACCTGAGGCTGATATCCGTTCTCGTCAGCGACGTATGTAACACCGATCGGTTGACCTTCGGGAGAGACCCAAGAGAAGGAGCCCTGGATAACATCGGGAATCACGGGAGGGTTGCCACCGAAGTTACGAGGTGTTCCTTGTGCTTGGACCGCGATGCCATTGTCGGTCTCGAAGCTTTAAAGACAAAGAGAATTAATTAAGATTACTTTTTTACAAAAAGTTTCTATGAAAGATAAAGTTAATAAGTCATCAAATGTTACACTCACAAGTAGTTGAAAGAACCATCAGGGCTGGAGTCACTGCCGTATTTGAGGATGTTAGCATAGCGTGAGTCGGATACAGCCCTGTTGGCGACGACTGGGACGATAGGTACAGGCGAGGGAGAGGGACGAACGGGAGCAGCTGCGGAAATAACACTGGGAACAGATGAAACAGTTACTGATTCAACTGCAGGGGTGGGAGCAGCTGTAGTGGGTAAGACGATAGGTTTGTAATTCTGGTTAGGATTGCGGAACGGGTTCTGGTACTGGTTCTGGTACGGATTCTGGTATTGGTTTTGGTAGCGGTTCTGGTAACGATTGGAGTATGGGTTGTATTGGCCTGGTTGATTGAGCCCGAAACTGCTGAACGCCCTCGCGTTAGATTGAGGTTCCGCGTAGGCAGTCGCCAATACGCAAGCAATCACGACAACCTATGAATACAAATAGTTATTACAGTAATTTTTTAAGGGTTTATAAATGTAAAACTTTAAATTTATTAATCTTTACTTACAGCGAATTTCATTTTTTTATTGCCTAGCTTGGTTGAACTAGTTCGAATGCGGATAAAAAATCCGCGCAGGCTTTTATATCATTCATAGAACCACCCACTTAAGTCGGCGAACTGCAATAAAATTTAAATAATTTGACGCTACAGTGAGGAATCAAAGTAAAAATAACACTTGATATAGCCACACCGGTATTAACATCTTGTTCGCTATGACAACATAGGGCTTTAATTTTATATTTAAATAATTATTAAATAAATCAGGAAGTCGATGAATGTAGGATGCTCAGGATCGTGCTTTGTGGCGATCCTTGCGGAAGCTTGTGTTCAGCAGTGGACTTGTGATGAGCTGTAATGACGTCGATGATGATAACTTATTCAACCATTTAACAATTATATTCATATTTAAATTATAAATATTTGGTCCGATTTTAACATAAAAAGCGAATTAATAAATTAATGAATTTTATTGAAATAGTAAATTTACATGTAAACACTTAATGTATGACCAATAGTTTTGAAAAGATTAATAATTTTTTTAATATTCAATATCGCCGCGATCGAATCCGGCCGCTTTGTAGCTAAGAGTTAACTAACATAGAAAAAGCGATCGTTGAGTAAATTTATATATTATAAATATAGTCAATATTTTTTAAGTATTAATTTCTCACTAAGTGTTCAGAAATATCCATGCTAATGAAATATTGCGATAGTGTAGAATCTTAAACCCTAGCCTAAAGGCTACAAAATGTTTTTTAATATATTATAAACAATAATATAATATATAAGTTATAATAATATAATTTAATATATAAATTATTTATAATAATTGATTTCATGATTTTAAAATACCGAACTGAATACCTATAGAAGCTCAGAACAGTTAGAGTTTATAATAGTTCATTCTATTCAACAAAATAAACTTTTTAAATGATTATAGAATAGACGATTACTTTTTATATCTGAATATACCCTTTTATATATAGAGAAATAACAAATCAGTTAGCAAAATAAAATTGGAAGTTTTTAGTACAATTTGTTATATTTGATATCTATGCTGCTAATGTCTAATGTACGCAAATACATAATGCTTTTCTATAATTAATTGTTCTAATTTGATATCGAGAAATGAAATAAAGAAAATCAACAGATGAGCCCCGCAAGTTAAGCAGATACTTACTTAAAACTTTTTTACTGATAAATAAGTACGATTACTACCTTAATGTCACATATTATGTACGATAAAAATTGATATCGTATGTTTGTATTGTATTACTATTGGGTTAATTGTCAGCGACAACCATTTACATTTCGTGATATACGCGAACAATACAATTATTATTATTTCCTTAATAATTAATAATTGAACTTTTTGTTAAAAATAAATATTATATAATGTAAAGTAAAAAAAAAGAACACTTATATCCTTGCTGGGTGTAGGCTTCCTCTCCTTTTTATGAAGCAATTAGTTCAACGCGTTGCTTTAGTTAATATTGACGGACTTCAGGCCGATTTGCTTTACCGCAGTGTGTGGTTAATCAACACATTAGCAAATGGAATTAAATATTTCACTGCTGCCCGGATCAAACCCTGACTATGCGCATTCTATGAAACTTACGGCAAGCGCTTAGACGCTGGGCTACTACTACTTATTATATATGTCCAACATTAAAGCTAGCGAGGATTCAGTTATTGCTATATTTAAATTTTAGATAAATGTTTATTGCTCCATAAACGCGGTCTTTGTTTTGGTTATTTAACGTTATTTCTGAGAGTATAATGATAAGGTCCGTGAGGGTAAAACTAGGAGGAGTATACTAAATCCATTTTTTAAAGAAAATAATAGCAATAAAGCTTTGACAATAATTAGGAACGCTTAGAAAATTCAACTTAAAACATCTTAATATTTACTATAATGTGTATTTTGAGAAATACCATCGGTAAATCAGCGCTATTTTGACTTTTTATTATTTGATAAACTGATGAAGAGGTATCGTACCTCAGAGTCATCTATGCAAACGAGGTGGTAGTTTTTGCAGTTATAAGAAACTGACCTCACGTACGCTAATAATTTTTCTTTATAGTAGTTATACATGCAGGATAGGTACATCTAATAGTAAGTTAAAATATTATTCCTGGAACAGAATAACATCTTATATAATGCCAATGCTAGTTATGTAGGGAGGATTATCCACAATTGCGGCACTTAACAGACGCATAAGCAATCGTAGTATCACATATCTCGTACCTCTCCCCATCGCCGGTCTATGTATTTAAAAAAAATGTAAAATCGCTATTTAACTTAATTACTAACTAAATCGCGATTAACTTTTTTCAATCGCTTCTTACGACACACGCGGGATTAAATGAAACGATAGATTCTTTTAACACGTCACGGCTTTACTAGACGGCATCGATTTTTCGATGATCCTATTCGATCATATTCAAAATAAGTTTTGGTTGCCAGAAAAATGTACTAGTATGTTTGAAATTTTCTTACTTGTGAAATTGATACTCGATGGTAAAGCAATAAATGGTAAGAACCTGCATATATGAGAAATTAATATATTTCGAAAACATTTAAAGTTGGCTTACTGCCGCTACTTATCTGCGCCGCTTGGCTGCCATTTACCTACTAGCCCTAAAACTCTCATAGAGATCTGAGAATTCACACCATGCTTTTAGGTACTGTACTAGATAGAAGGAAAAAATCAACTCCAAAAATGCGAAAGTAACTCTGTTTGTCTGTTTATTATCCCATTATGAAAGAATCTCTAAATTTCTTATGAATATCATCATGCGCAGTTGCGAAGAACGTAGATTATTTATTATCATTAATATTATTGAGGATTTTTTTTAAATTCCTGTTTGCAGTATATTATACCCAAAGGAAAAGCTAGATGAAAACTTTTTAAAACATTTAATGATGAAAATCAATAACACGTCAGTTTTTTTTTTTAATATTTTATCATTATTTTCAGACAATAGTGTTTGTGTTTTACAAAAGTAAAGTAAAAGTAAAGTGATAGCTTATAAAAATTACATTACAGCCTCTAAGGTTTAAAGATTATTGGAAGGCTACTTGGAAGTGTGACATTAGGACAGGCCGACCGGTAAGCTTAGATTAGATCGGTGACTTGGTACTAATTGCCACTGATTTTATGCATCGGTTTAGAGTACGGTCTCTATTGGTCCTACGGTCTTCACTGAGCCTACATCACTAAATCGAAATATCAAGGATAGACATCGCTGTTGGGCGTTACTGTAAACCAAATAAGACAGGCCCTCAAGAGAATGAGCGGTGGTAAATCTCCCAGTTATGACGGCATTAGTTTGAGCACTTGCAATACGCGAGGTTTCACCTGCCGAGGGTCCTGGCTCTGTTATTTTCATTGAGCACAAGTCACTCTTACCTAATCTTGGTTAACGATACAAGACGTAAAGAAAACTATTGTCTTGCCCATTGTTACGGTTAGAACTAACATATATAGATGGCACGAACTCAACGATTAAGATAGTGACTGTTTGCAAGTTTCTGAAAAACAGGTAAAGACTGAGCGCGTCTCACTGACGGAGGTAGGGCATTCCATAGACGGACTGCTTGGATACTAAACGACCTGTCCATAAATTTACTATTATGGGCAGGCATTTTTAATGTTAAATTTTCTAATGATCTCAAAACTTTCGAATGGGAATAGTGAAGGAATTCAAAACGATCCTTAAGATAAGAAGAATAGGAAGGATTAAATAGAATATTGAAAAGAAGTGACAGAATATGAGTATTCCGGCGAAGACGGATAGGGAGCCCCTTGAGCTTATTACGAAAACAAGATACGTGATCATATTTGCGCAAACAAATCTGAGTGGTATGCGTGTCATTTGTATGATAGACGGTATTAGCATAAACAACATAAACTACGCAGACGAGATGGTGCTGCTCAGTCCCATGGTTGGGGGCGTGAAGGAGATGTTGAATGTCTTTGAGGAGTACGCTGCCGTACATGGGCTTACCTACAATGTCAAAAAGACTGAATACATGATCTTTGAGGCTGCTGGTAAATATCTCTTTAGCACCACTAGAATTACCCATAATGGCTCGAATATCAAACGTGTGACGAAATTTCAATATCTGGAGCATATTATACGTGATATTGAAACGGAAGTAAAAGGCTCTAGCGGTTAGAGGTAACTATATTCTCTCCCAGGTTTTTTGTTTTACGCAACAGGTAAAATTAACGCTTTTTTGCGCATACTGTCAAAGCATGTACACGAGAAACCTGTGGTTCAAACACACCAAAAACTCTTTGGGCAAGCTATGAATCTAGTACAGCACCTATGTCTTTAGGGTGATGTTGGGTTTATTGCGCCTTTGAACGCAGCAGGAGCATATTTCAGAGCATCAGGGTTATTTGTCAAACTAATCGTTTCGAAGCCATCATTCGCCAAAAAACAAGCTCCCTGTTCAGTAGAATGAGTAACAGTTCCCATAGCATCCTAAAGACATCAGCGGATCGATTCACATCACCGCTTTGGGGGTGATTTTGGCTAAATTTGACGATCACGAGGACCTTCCCCTTCTCATGGTCACTCTTAGTACATTAAAATGTACCTTATATTTTTTATGATTATTGTATTTTTTGTACCTTATTTAATTTACTACTAAGATAGTTCTAAGTTACTGTGGAATATGACTGAAATAAAAAAAAATTGTTCAGTTTTCTCTCGTTTCCAAGGTGTTATATCTTTTTCGCGGGCTATTAGCCAAATGAAATCAGTTAAGTAATTATTCTTTTCTTTATATAGGAACTCACGGACTTTTCTGCAAGTATGCAATATTGCTGCTTTCCGCAGAAATAATTAAAGGTAAGTTTATGGATATTTAGCTCCTTTAAGTTAGAAAAGAGTGAATGGAGAATAACCGCAGTTTTTAATTTTAATTGGGATATTATCCCGATAGATAAATCAGTGTATTTGGCTATTTTTTCATTGTAGATGGATGGTTCAAATTGTGAGTAGTTGATGTAGGAATATCTATAAGATAAACTGAATAATATTCGGTCTATTATAATACACGTTATTATCAGTTAATATAGTTAAGTTGCAGTAGCATTGGCAATAGTGGTGTATTTATAGTATTAGTTTGTATTTATAACGCTATTTTGTTCATCTATAAGTTTATATTTATATGTGAGGTACTAATGGACAATGAAAGCTACTTGATCGTGTTTGTGTTTATAGTAGGTATGTGTTATTGAGCTGCAGACACCAGTGATATGCTGAATGGTTTCTACGCTATAATGACAATACTTGCAAAGGTCTGATTGTAAAGTGTACGAGTAGTCTTTAATTACGTATTTCCTGAAGTTTAGTGTGTATAAAATATACAGTTTTATCCTGAATTGCCAACATGAAACCTTTCGTTTCGGGGAAGAGTTCTCCTCACCTGAGCCACGTGTTGATTAATAGACCAATGAATTACACGGTTTTAATAAATTTAAATTGGGATAGCGAATGTGTTTACTGCTTTTGTGGTTAAGTAATGCATTTAGGTGTAATTTAAATTGTTTTAATATTTTTTCACGTGTTTCTGGTGAATCTTTCGAATTTGAGTAAATCATAGACATTTATAGCCAATGTTTTAATCTACAGGTTCAGTGGTTTCAACTGTTTGTAGAGTACATTTTTTTTGCCTCGCCTCTATGAATTGATTGTATTCTACATTTGTTTATTCCAAAATTATATTTCAATATCAGTTGAGTAACTTTCCGTTATATCAGCAAGAATATGTATATTATTTAGATTACTTCCATAAAATTTTGTATATATATTATATAAAGTAAATGTGATAGAGTGTGATGTGTATTTATTTCCATTGGTGATTTTATATCTCTTATCAGTTCTAATAAGAAGAGAGAGGATAAATAGATAAAGGATTTAAAGCCAGACTGAACTAAAGAGGGCTTAAGCCATCACTTTGAAATATTCTACTTCCGATTGCTATTAAATCCGTCTCTAAAAAGGAGTCACCATTATAAAGTGTGAGAGTAGTTCTCCAGCGAATCATTGCATTTTTTAAGAATTCTGTAATTTGAGGATAAACTTTATAGTGTTCCAAAATATACATTAGCCAACTATGACATACTGAGAAACGAATGCTTTTTTGTATACTTTAATGCTTTTTTGCAGTCAATAAACATGATGAAAATATTTATTTCTTTGGCGACAGCTTGTTGAGAGACGATTGCATCAATAATTCTTACCAACCTAAACTACATTTTCTGCATCCTATATGGTGTTCTGCTAATATATTTTGGGAGATGGCGTGCTTGTAGATTAATTGGCTAAGATAAGACGTAATGATCTTATAAATATTTTGGAGGCAAGTAATTGGCCAGTATTTTGTTAGATTTTTTAAAATCGTTACGGTCTTTAGGTAACATGTAAGTTGTTCCTAGCGTAATTTAGTTGGGCAATGAATCTGGTGTTTTTATAAAATTATTGATGGTTTTAGTCGCCTTCCAGTAATGTGTTTTGTTAATTACTTATTTTAATAAATCCATGTTTATTTCATCGAACATCATTTCTGGTAGATCTACTAATAGTGCCCTATCCTGTTTATTCCAGTCGCTTTCTCTGTCTTGTGGGGTTTGACCACAAATTCGACCAAAATTGGTGAAACGAAATGGTTGTGCCTCAAATATTTCTATTAATTTATTATTATCATTACTATCTTTTTTTATAGGATAGGGTGACCAACGAGCACACAGTTCACCTGATGGTAAGTGGTTGCTGCGGCCCATAGACATCTACTTCTATCCTAGATTACAAATTAAAATGCAAATACGTTGTCAACCATGAGGACTAAGATGGAATGTGCTCGTTTCCAGTAAAAAGGGTCTCCGGTTCTCTACACTCACCATACGAAACACAGCAGCATTAAGCTACAATTTCACGCTGGTATTCTGTGAGAGTGTGGGCCTTCCCCGGTCGAGCCGACCTATTCGTGCTACAACTACACTACTAATTTAACTGCAGCATGGCTCTACACAAAACAACGCAAAACAAAGCAGCGATTTTTGCTTCAGGTCATCTATGCGCTCCGTTAGTTTTTGCGTGATATTCGGTTGGTACAAAGTGATATTTGTCCCAGCAAACGCCATTCTAACGGTGCGCACAACTCTCGGTCTATTATTACCCGACCTAAGCTTGTCAGGCTGCCGATAAGGACCTTGGAAGTTTGGCGCCAATAATATGGCAAACCTTCACTGCGGCACCAAAAAGAATTGAGTCCGTCTCGCAAAGGTCCCAGCTGGCTACCAAATAGGTCACCAGCATTGGGTCAAGAGCCCTCACGAAGGCCCGATTTTGCTTGCTTAGGGGTATACGGAGAAGTCGCGATCGATTTTCGAGGGGCGTAGAGGTTAGAAGCAATAAAACGATCGCTGCGCGTTTCCGAAATCACCTCTTCTAATATGCTCCTCATTTGCTCTAGTTCATGGGAGACTATTTCATCATCGTCTGAATCAACCACAATTGGAAGATCCATGGCGGCTTTCACATGTGGATGCTGGTCTGTGGCCTAAAGAGCCGCATCCCCAGCCAAAGCTAATTCATTCGATGAGGGAATAGCCTCACGCCGTAGTCGTTCGAATTTGGCATCATAAAATACTTTAAAACGCATGATGTACCGAGATCTGTCTGTCAGGTTTTGTTCCGTGACGGGAATAGACGGATCCAGCTCAGCAAAAAAGCAATACATCCGAGCCCGATAAGCTATACCTGCAGTTTCTTCCCCTTTCGCCCTATAGTAGGACCGCAATGCGTTTGCGTTCATATCTTTTGCCGAACGCATGCGGCGTACTCCACCTGCGGTGGATGCTGATTGCCGAGTCTGAGAGGACCCTACCGACACCAAGCCATCTGGTGGGGATGATGGATGCGGCTGCTAGGTGATCGTGCAGCTCCTCGCACTAGGCTGGCGACCCATATGCTGCCGCGTCCAGCGCCAGCACCAGACGCGCCCCGGCAACCCCCAGGCAGCGGCCCTATACGTGCTCTTTTATTGACCATCATCCATATGCGCGTCAATTAACGGGAGACGCCCAGGCCCGGCACCGTTTCATTGTACAGTCGTAAGCACAGACGGGCCTTTGCACTCTCAGTTCTGCCGAGGCACAGAACTCACACTTCTTGGCAAGAAGCTGATTGATTGTAGCAGTTTTATCACTTAACTGTTAAGTCAGCGGGCGATGGGGTCGTCACTTCCCTACGCCACCTTACTATTATTATTATATACGTCCTAGAGCTGGGCACTGGACTTCTCTCACTTCTGCGCTGGTTTTAGGCAAAGTAGTGTCATTTATTGGTGTCAGCGGGAGCCATCACGGGTAACTCGCGCACACAGTACAATAAATTTACAGCGAGCGCTAATCATTAGAAGTAGAACGATTCTAATTTATTTATATAATCGAACTAGTAATTTACCACAAAATGATTAAGAAATAAAAACCGAATTTAATACTTTGAAGGTGGATATTAGACATACATAGCATAAGCACATAGCGCTCACGCCTGTCACCCAGAGGGGTAGGCAGAGACTACAGACTTCCATTTGGCACGATCCTGACACACCTCTCTCGCCTCCTTCACATCCATATACCTACGCATACATGCTCGTCGGTTAAGGGTATTCCTAATTTGGCCCGTTTTCAATAAATCGCCAATTTGGTCGATAAATTTTCGTCTAGGACGTCCCTTTCCGACTCTGGCATTCACTTCTGCATCATAAATTTTCTTTTTCACTCTTTCCTCATTCATTATTTCCACATGACCAAACCACCGAAGCATTCCTTTCTTAATCCTGGTCACAACATCATCTTGCAAACCACACTCTTATTCTATAATATTAGACTTTTTTAATTTATTTTATTTGTTACGAAAATTGATGCTACTGCTTGTACTTAAATTTACAAAACAATACAAAAGTCATTGATAAAACTGTTTTTAATTTAATAAAGAATAAAAAGTAAAATTAAATGCGTGAAATTGCAGAAATAATTTAATTCAAAACCTCAATAATTTTTTTTTAATTTGTTTTACTACCTCAAATCATATTATGTATATTTTATAGAGTTTTTGGAACTGACATGAGGAGCTTATAAAATCTAATTTATAAAAAATAATATTGTCACACAGTGTTGATATTAACTATGCATTAGCAACATTAATCATAAAAGTGTTAAATTTGTTCGCTTCCTTACAGACAAAAAAATTCCTATTCAGACACCATATAAATAATACGTTAATGTTAACCAAAATTAAAAATAATTCATATTGAATGTCACGATTTTCTTTTATCTTTATCTTGTTTAAGTGAATACCGTTAACTAAGTTCACTTGCATTCCTATATTTCAATAGGACATATGCGAAAAATAAGCGATGAGGATAATATAATTAATTCATAGACATAATATAAAGTAAGCGTTAATAATTCTAATTTAAAAATAAAACGAGAATATCATGCCACGCCGAACATCAGTGCAAAACATTAAAATATTATTAGCTCACTAAAACGAGCATCTACTCTTTTATTTTTTGTTCGATATTAAATCATTTTGTTATACTTATAAAAAAATCGCTGGAATTTGCGTGATGTTTTTTTTTAATTGATTCAAATATAATCAGTCTCATAAATCCAGACGAATGACGAGAAGCAGAATCTAAGATGTGACCTGTCTCATACTGCGATCGCTAATCTAACAAGGTTCGTAATTGGCGTAAATTCGTATAACTATAAAAAAAGCTTTAGTCCAACTGTACTGACTTATAAGAAGAAAGAGATTAGATCGCTTATTAGGTAAGCACTCTGTCGAGCGCACGTAGAATTAGAAGACAGAGACATCTTTGAGATAAAATAAGCAGGGCAATGGACGCCATGTACACCAACTGCCCGTATACTGCTAATGTACTTTTCATTCAACAGATTTTTTTACCTATGGAATAAAAGGGACATACCTAATCAATATATTAAACTGGTTTGATATTTAGCGAGAAACTTGTTTGAAGAGCTGAGTCATGACTCATGATATAGCAGCCCAAAAACCGTTATTCACAAGTTAGTAACAATTTATCGTTATGTAAAAACGACTCAAGTTATAAGACTACAAAGTTGAAAGAAGTAAAAAAAGTGTTCCTGGCTGGCTTGTCTGAACGCTAATTTCTCAAATTCTTACAGCTGACTATTTGCAAGTTTAAATATTTTTGCACTCCAGTTATTATTAATGATTTTTTCTAATAATATTGTCAACAATCCTGCGAAGCGATTGTTGCTCAAGGTTGGAAGCAACAAAACGATCGAAAGTCGCTTTGAATACAGTAAATCTCAAGATTTCTCGAAATATTATAATCAGCGTGAAGATGAGTTTTAAATTAAAATTTTAGTAAAAGATAATTAATTTTATAAAAGCATTTTTCGGTCTCAATAATATAATTAGAAAGTAACCTTCTCATACGAAAAAATATAATTTAGAATTACTTGATTTCCTCCTAGCTGTACTCAAATCAAGTTATAAGTTCGATTAATCGGAAGCTATCAACTGCGCAGAAGATATTATTACAATGTAAAAAAATAACTGCAAGCTTATGGGTATCTTTAATCTACCCGTGTAAAAAGCATCGTTAAGAGATAATATCGAAGGTAGGCCAGAATTCAACGTTATAGAATTATATAAATCGTATCCAACAATCGAAAACGAAATAAAATTGATAAGAAAAATAAATTATTAACGAATCAGGTAAAAAAGACTAGTTTTGACGATAATGCCTTCTTGTTTAAAAAAACTTTACTCCCATACAAGGATTTTCTCCTGTATCGTGGAGGCAGTTTACATACATAATCCGAAACAATTACGTGCAGGCCATACAAATACTTGTTCCGTGCGGGATTCGAACCTGCGGCCCTCACGCTATAACTTATTGCTAAGCCACTGCGCCACGGAGCCGTCAATGCCGTCATGCCTGAGTACACCTAAAAATTAAAGTAATATTAAAGTTGATTTCTGATCGTTTTAAAATAAAAGGTTTTTAAAAGTTAAAAGGTTTTTCAAATAACCATATTTTTTTGAATCTCAATAATATTGACATAGTAAAAATAAAAGAAAATATTTTTTACTATTGATTGAGATTTTTTTTCATACTACATTTTTTCACGATTATATGAGTCGTGAACCTTTGGATTATCCAAACTATTTTTATCTACGTTTGACATAAAATTGTCGGATAATTACAAGTTATGGTAGCAAGGTTATTTGTGAAAACTTGTGTGTATTTAAAGTCCTTTAACAAATTGACGAATAACATGAGCGTTTAAGGCATGCACATTTTGATTTACCTCACTATTTGATTATATAATTCCGGTTATGGACTTTCCTAAAGGTATTCGACGAATAACTTGACTACGCTACCTAAGACAGACCGTCATCAAAAACATAATCACGTACATCCCGGATGTTGTTTATAATATTCATGTTTATTTGAAGATTAGGCAAATTTTCAATCTTCTTAATACTTGATAGTAAGTACCACAGCGTTACTTTCCATCGAATATAAGGTGGAACTCTTCTTGTAGAGTAAGAAGTGTAGTCAAAGTGTAGTAGGTATGTACATATCTCACGTATAATCTACGAGAAGCTTGAACATGCTAATCGCCTGGAAAAACTGAAGTTGTCAATGAGACTGTAAATCCAACAAAACCTTCAATAGGAGGCCACTTCTTATATCGTTCACACATAATTTATTAGAGTATTGTCTGAATTTGCCTTAACAGATATATAAAAAAAAGAAAATTTAGTGAAAAATAATCTACGCTCGAACACAAAATGCTGTTTAAAACATTCACAATATATTGTGAATATTTACTTTATAGAATAACGCAGTAATTAGAAGGTCCTAGAGGTTAAATTAAATAAACATATCTTTGCCACCAATAATAGCAAATTTGTAATAAAAATTGGGCAATAGTGCGTATATTATAATCATTAAACTAAACTTTTCGTTTTGATTTATAGATATCGATACATTGTGATATTAATTGGTTTATCAATGTGTTAATTTGTGTTAATATCATTAATTATATTATCAATATTTTGCGTCCTCTGGTTTGAACCTGGTAACGTTTCATTATTATAGGAAAAGAAAATATTCGAGCTGATAATAATTACGTTAATATAGGCCGCTCAATGATATTATATTCAAAAAGATCAACCCTAATGCTGCGCGACACATGCGACGAGTTTCGACGTTATCCGTTCCATGTGACTCTTAGGTGGAACACGCTTGCTCACTTATGTCCATCGCATACCATCCGCCGTAAATCATTACCATTGGTGTCGGACTCGTTTGTGAAATATAACATTAAACTTCTCGAATCTACTTTAAATATGTACTTTATTGGTATTATTTTAACTTGGAATAGTTACCTAATATGCGATGCGATACCTACAATAGATACTTTAATGTGGTATAGAAAAAAAATCACCTTTTTGTGACTCTATTAATTTTCTTTCGGTTTGTAATTTGAAATGGGTCCCGCCTCCTACTAAACTTAATATTTTACTTAGGCTATTTTACTTAGATTTTTAGCTCATATCGTCTGTTAACTGAAGTAGAGTTTACTTTGTTTACAGTTTATTTTAATTTTGTTTTGTATTCTCAATCTTGTTTCGATCTTTTTAGTGCATTAATTTTAAATTGTCCTTTTTGCAGTCAGGTTTTTGATTTTTTAAATTATTTATTTTATTTAAGACTTTTTAGTGTCCCAGCACACTCTAATGAACAAAAACTGTGTTACTTATATAAGTCATGCAAAACGTAGAGATGATTGATAGCATGCCAAAGAAAAAACACACAAATGAAAATTACAATTTATTAAGCGGTTCAATTCTTCAAGAGAATTTTGATCGTGTGGTTGATGTAGTAACTTTCTAGGATCCAGCAAACTAATCGCTAGACCTGGGAGTGATCTAATTCGGCTCAAAGCGACGTAAGCCTGACCTTTAGCGAAAAGATTACTGCTTAAATCAACAACAGCCCGGTCTAAAGTTGTTCCCTGTAATTTATGTACTGTCACTGCCCAGCTCAAAATTAGTGGAAGCATACGTCTCTCGATCTTTCCTTTACCAAGGAAATGTATGTAATTATAGTATTCTATGACGTAAAGCATCAAATTTAACAGTACAAGGCTCAATGCGGACACCAATGTCGGGTCGGTTGCCAGTTATACTAGAGTCATCAAACTCAAGAAATGCAGCTTGAGGCAGTTCTCCCACTTCCAGCTGGTCTCGTCGTAAAGCAGGCCATTCTATGTAACGGATTACCCCCCATAGCATCATTGACTAATCCATGATTAACATTTATGTTGCGTCCTAACATTGCTCGTGATCCAATGCCAAGTTTTATCATGTTTGTATACCCCCTGTTTTATTGGGATCGTCCGATATATTCTTTTTTCGGAGTTTGACCGTATGTTTTAGGGTACAGCGAGATATCTACTGCATTTATCTGAAACATTTTACTGTGTTTTTCTAGGTCTTCAGTTATGGTGGAGTTATAATTTTCCACAAGCTTAGTTGTAGGAAAAATTCTAACAGCTTCCTCATCACTGAATGCTCCTGTCAATGGTATTCTTCGGCTGTCTATTACGGACAACTGCAGCATTGTCAATTCTCAAACTTAAAGACTATTCAATACATCTACAAAAGTTGTATCTCCAGCTTGCCTCATATTTTGAGGTAATTCGCAGAAACTGAATAAGTGCCACAAACGTCATTAATTTCAAAATTTATCTGCACATTTCTGTATAAGTGATTGCTATGAACTAACCACATAAGTGCTTTTTTAAATCTTTTAGTGTCTACACTATATCTTCTATTGCCAGTCACGTTATCAATGCTTTCTGTCACAATAGTGAAACCCGTGTTTGCCACCGATAGAGGAAGCTGTTCCGCTACTTTTCCACTTGCTAAGCGAACAAAATAGCTTGCCCTTTAAATCCTTGCTGACCATGGCGACCACCTAAACGCAATACTTTCATAAATGGTTTTACGCGCGAAATCAATCTCATTTCGATTTCTTAAAAACAAGCAAGTTCCTGCGGGATCGGAGAGATGGTCATATTATTCCAACGTATTAGACGGGCACTGATTTTTTACCTGCTTATTTACACATCTAGAGCAAATAATTAGCCTTTCTGGTGTATTAGCAGGTAATACTGTCATATTAGTGGTGACGTTAAAGTTGCAGCACTGTTTGGCATATAATAGTTTTGTACAAATATGGTGGTGTTTCAGCCATTTGTGCAATTGCTTCTTTAAATCCCTTAAATAAACTTTTTTAAGCTAGTCTCCTATCCTTCATGGTGGTTAGTCTCTCTTCTCGAGAATTAGCTTTATAAAATAGGCTTTCTGCTGGAGGTGACGGTGACTCGTTTTCCCTACAGGTAAAAGAGTATTGTTGCATAGACTCTAGTCTTGCTAATCTAATTGAAGGTGACTCATTCTCCCTACGGGCAGAAGAGTTTTGTCTCGCAGACTCTAGTCTTGCTGCTCTAGATGTGGGTGGCTCATTCTCCCTTCTAGAAGAAATATATATAACAGTGGTATATATATTTCCTCTAATATATAAATATACATAACAGTGGTAGAGCCACGCGGCAGCGTTGCTGTTGCAAGTATGGGCCGGCTCAAACTGGGGCGGTACCACGACCTCAAATAATACCGGCGTGAAGTGGAAGCTCTGCTACCGCGTTTCGTCTGGTGAGTGCAGGTGGCCGGAGGCCCAAATCCCCCCCCCCCCATCAACATGGTAGCGGAATTAAATGATGATAGACTACCCCAGGAGGGTACCAGCACCTCTGGAGAATACCTCGCTGAGCATCCACGACCATGTTTCTCCACTTCTGAGCGTGGGTGCTCAGGCGGCCACGCGTATTCTGGGGGGAAGCAAAATTCCGCTCAAGACTACAACTGCTCGGGGCAAACGGAGCAACAAGACCAAGGCGACCCCTCCCACGCTGTTCGTGAATTTCTGCAATATCAGGGGACTTCACTCTAACCTAAACGCCGTCTATTACCATCTCGAGACGGCGAGGCCGTTCTGCTCTTTTTGACCGAGACGCAGGTGTACTCTCCGGCTGATGTCTCGTATCTCTCCTACCCGGTGTACAAACTGGAACACTCC
The DNA here is from genome assembly GCA_036936625.1 of Parnassius smintheus behrii. Lineage (NCBI taxonomy): Eukaryota > Metazoa > Arthropoda > Insecta > Lepidoptera > Papilionidae > Parnassius > Parnassius smintheus. The sequence continues at coordinate 29,485,574 of JAUPFT010000007.1, forward strand.
TTTGTGAATCGGACTGGAGTTTGTTTTTACGTCAGAGAGGACATCTGTTCTCGACGCCTCGGCAGACTTGAAGGTTTGAACCTGTCCATCCTTTGGCTACGCGTAGACAGCGACGACCATCCGCGCGTCTACGGGTGCCTCTATAGGTCCCATAGCGGTAATGCCGAAACAGAACGACTCTTCGAACACGTCCGAATGGGTACAGATTCGTTGCTACAGCAGATACCCTCCGCAGAGACCGTGATCCTCGGCGACTTTAACGCCCATCACGCCGAATGGCTTGGTTCACGTTTAACTGATCATGCGTGGAGATCTGTTCATGATTTTGCCTTGGCATATGGTCTGACACAACTGGTTACTTCACCTACGCGGATGCAAGATGTGAAGAATGATGCACCTTACCTGTTGGACCTTCTGCTGACCTCTCACCCGGACGGATATCAGATTTCCATCGACGTCCCTTTAGGCTCCTCGGACCATTGTCTTGTCCAGAGTGTGGTGCCACTCACGCTGAAATTGCAGTTGCATTCTGCAGGCTGCCGCCGTGTTTGGCACTATAGGTCAGCCGATTGGGATGGGATGCGGTCTTTCTTTGCATCCTACCCTTGGGGGCGGGTTTACTTCTCGCTCCAAATCGCTCCCAACGTTGCTGTGGATTCTGTCGCTGATGTGGTACTTCAGGATATGGAACTTTTTATTCCTTCCTCTGTGGTGCCCATTGGAGGCAAATCTCAGCCATGGTTTGGTCGCTCCTGTAAAATAGCATCATGCTAAAAGCAGGAGTGCTACCAAGCCTGGGCTGACGCATCAGCGTCCCGGGATGTAAACACCAGTGCTCTAAAAAAGAAGTATAATTCCGCCTCTAGGTCCTTTAAAAGATTCATTTCCGAGGCAAAGTCAGAGCACATAGAATTGGCGAGAAACTAGTTCACCTTCCTTCTGGAACCCGTGCATTCTGGTCTCTTGCCAAGGCTGTCCAGGGGAATTTCTGTCAACCATCTCTTCCATCTCTGCACAGGGAGGACGACTCACTGGCCCATACCGCAAAGGAGAAAGCCGATCTTCTAGGCTCTTTCTTTGCGTCTAACTCGACTCTCGATGACGGTGGGGTACGCCGCCGACCATCCCGCGGTGTGAGTGCTCCATGCCGGAAGTGCAGTTCACACAGCGCTCAGTTCGCAAAGCACTCCTCTTCCTGGACATCCGCAAGTCGAGTGGGACTGATGGAATCCCCCAATTGTGCTGAAGACGTGTGCTCCGGAGTTGGCACCGGTTTTAACGCGTCTTTTCCGGTACTCCTACTCCCTAGACGTAGTCCCAAAATCATGGAAGACGGCTTTCGTCCACCCGATCCCTAAAAAAGGCGACCGCTCAGACCCGTCCAATTACCAGCCCATCGCCATCACCTCCTTGTTCTCCAAAACAATGGAGTCCATTGTAAAATGCAAGCTCATGAGGTACCTTGAGGATCACCAGCTGATTAGTGACCGCCAATACGGTTTTCGCCGTGGTCGGTCAGTTGGTGATCTTCTGGTCTACCTAACTCACAGATGGGCGGAGGCAGTAAAGTCCAAGGGGGAGGCATGGCTCGTTAGTTTGGACATTGCGAAGGCCTTCGATCGGGTTTGGCACAAAGCGCTTCTTTCGAAGCTCCCTTCCTATGGACCTCCCGAGAAATCGTGCAACTGAATCACCAGCTCTCTTGCAGATCGGAGCATCAAGGTCGTTGTACACGGTGCAAGCTCCGATTGCAAGCCTATTAATGCAGGTGTTCCACAAGGCTGCGTGCTATCGCCAACGCTGTTTCTTCTGCATATCAATGATATGTTGTAAACCCGTAACATTCATTGCTGTGCAGACGACAGCACTGGTGATGCTCTTTACACCGGCCGAGCCAATATTTCTCGGGAAAACGTCTCCGAGTGCCGGGACAAACTTGTGTCTGAAGTCGAGTCTTTGCTGAACTGAGTCTCAGATTGGGGGCGACTAAATCTAGTCCAGTTTAAGCCCCAGAAGACACAAGTTTGCGCGTTAACCGCTAAAAAGAACCCCTTTGTCGTATCTCCTCAGTTTCAAGGCAGTCCCCTTGATGCCTCAGCCAGTATCGGAATCCTCGGCGTCGACATATCGAGTGACGTGCAGTTTCGTGGTAACTTGAAAGAGAAGGCCAAATTGGCCTCTAAAAAGCTTGGCGTGCTCCGCAGAGCGGGACAGTATTTCGTGCCGGCACAACGCCTGCAACTTTACAAGGCGCAGGTTCAGCCGCACATGGAATACTGTTCCCATCTCTGGACTGGGGCTGCCCAGTACTTCCACTTGACCGCATCCAGCGCAGAGCGGCTCAAATCGTCGACGACCGAGTGCTTTCCGATCGGCTCGATTCACTGTCACTGCGAAGAGATCTCATTTTTGTCTCATTTCATTTGCATCTCTTTGCATTTTCTTTCACATATACCATGGAGAGTGCTCTGAGAAAATGTTCGGATTAATCCCAGCCGCCAAATTTCATGATTGCACTACGCGGCAAACGTCCCGATACCATCCACACCATCTGGATGCTTGGCGGTCCACCACTGTACGTTTCAAAAGGAATTTTATTCCGCGTACAACCTCTCTGTGGAATAGTTTACCACCGGCGATTTTCCCGGACCGATACGACCTGGGCACCTTCAAGAAAAAAGCTTATTCCTTTCTAAAGGGCCGGCAACGCACCTGCAATTCCCCTGGTCAAAATCATTGGCGGCGGTAGTCACTTAACATCAGGTGAGCCGCATGCTCGTTTGCCCTCTCTTCTATAAAAAAAAATGTGATTGGCTAGGTATGTTAAGCTTCGTTTTCTCCTAACTGCAGTTTCTTTCACTAACTTGACTGAATTACTGGCACTTATTTCTTGGGAAATTTTTTTTCGAGTAATTCGGAAAGCTGGCTATAAATTAAGGTCATCTTTCATTTTATTAAGACGTATTTTACGTGAACGAGGGGACTCAGTTTTATTTTTTTCTGCAGCCGCTTTAGCTCTTTTTGTTTTTCGAGACAAAGACATTTTTGATAATATTTAATACTTCGTATACCTATATAAATACAAACAGCTGAACAATAAACAGAAATAAAATGTTTTAAGAAACCAATATATATATACAGTGTGTCCGGTCACGGACTAGCGATATTTTAGGTACTTATAATACAGCTATTTTCATATAAAAATACACTACACACTGAGGTCTAATCCCCTTCCCCTCTATTTGGCAACCATTTTGTTTCTTACTTGAGATATTCTCTACGAGTTTACGAAAAAAGTCATATCTCTGAAAGTTTTAGTCTTACTGAGATAAAAATTAACTCATTCGGAGGCCAATAATATTGTTTATCGTTTACATTATCAAATTTTTGTTGACATACTTTTAACTTTGAAGAAAAAAAAATTTACTTCAAATAAATATCAAAAAAATATGCTAATCAGCAAATTATTGTAAATAACTGCAAAAACAACCCCGTTCACCCTTTTTATTTTTATACTAGATCGACAGATTTTGAGTTAAGCTACAATACAACATAAAGTTTACAGCTGTATCTTTATTACCTTAAGAAATATTTTTGTTTGAACATAGCATATGCGCAAACACAAAAGGCCCTTGTTAAATGACAACTGGCACTGCCTGCCTGCTTTTACGTGGTAGAGCCATGCTGCAGTTATATTAGTAGTATAGTTGTAGCACGAATGGGTCGGCTCGACCGGGGAAGGACCACGCTCTCACAGAATACCAGCGTGAAATAGTAGCTTAATGCTGCTGTATTTCGTATGGTGAGTGTAGAGAACCGGAGACTCTTTTTACTGGAAAGGAGGCATTCCGTCTCAGTCCTCGAAGAAGATAGATGTAGATGTCTATGGGCCGCAGCAACCACTTACCACAGAGCACACAGTCCACAGGTGAACTGTGTGCTCATTTGTCACCCTATTCTATGAAAAAAAACTTAAATATCTATATTCTAACTCTATATTTAACCTCGTATAATATATATATATATATATATATATATATATATATATATATATATATATATATATATATATATATTATACGAGGTTAAATATAGATGTCTATGAGCTACAGCGTCCACTTACCATCAGGTGGACTGTGTGCTCATTTGTCACCCCTATCCTGTAAAAAAATCACCAAGTAAATGCACAACGTAGTATTGACATGACCTAACCTGTGATTCCATATATCATTTGAAGTCATCACTGCAGCCAGAACCTTTCAGGCATTTTTAACTTGTAGAAACCATTTATCAAACAAGCTGTGGCAAGCAACTTGTCAGCTTTGTTGTATATTTGACAGCCATAATAAGTACAATGCACTCTTTTACCTCTAACTGTTAATTAACTTAGTGATAAAAGATTCATGGTCAAGCTCGGAACACACAAAACTTCTTCAACAACCACATCATATTTACAGTCATCTGTGAATGTAGCAATCTCAACAATTACCAAGTAAACGCATAATATTGCCGGAGAAATGCTTAATACTAAAATGTATAAATTCTCATTAATCTATTACACAATTAATTTATTTCTTTATGCATGTTTCAGTACCCAACGCTTTTTGCCCGCCTGTCAAGGAAGGGTTATGTTTTTCGCGCGATCTTGTATGTTTGTAAATTCCTTTATTACCTCGTATCTTCCAAATGGCTGGATGGATCTCGACAATTAAGGTATCATTTTATTCGTCTTAATAACCCAAGTGTCCTTAGATAGCTTTTTTTTTAATAAACAAAATGGCTGATTTTTGGCTTAAAATAGTAATACGTTTATAAAAAAAAAATTACCAAACCTATCGAATAGGATATCAAAATAAAAGAATTTAAAAGGGGATTACAAAAATATGTATAAGTTGTATGTTCAAACTTAAGTATATACGTTAATTTCTTTATTACCTCCTATCAATCTTCCAAACGGCTGGATGGATTTTAACAATTAAGGTATCGTTTTATTCGTCTTAAATACCCAAGTGCTCTTAGATAGCTTTTTTAAAATATAAAAATAGCGGATTTTTGACGGAAAAGGTTATACGTTAATAAAAAAAATTAACCGAACCTATCAAATATCGAATATAAGTTGTATGTTTACATTTAATTTGGAATAATAAATGGTTTATAAAGTTTTGATAGCTGATTTATAAAATGGGCAATTAGACATATGAAGCCTAAATTTTAATGAAATAAATCAAAAGAATACATGTTTGTATTGATGTTTTAAAAAAATTGCTTTGTAAAGCGCCATCCATTCCATTCAATGGGTAAAGTCATTTTATCGAACGAAAATTGATGACTCTCAACGTTAATAAGACGCTAGATGGCACATAAATACATGGTTTTGAGTACAGGTACATACGGGTCGAATACAAAACTTTTTTTTCTTGAAATCGGTAGGTTGTCTATATATTATACCTACAAAAGCATTACAAAAGTAGATCCGCTCAAAGAAAGGATTTTGAGAAATCCCAACGGTATTTTTTATTGGTTTTCACATGACCGGGAATCGGCTTTTTAATTTATTAACATTTATGTAGGTACCTACATACTCGTAAATACGTTATTTACAGCCACCGATATATAAGTATATGAAGGTAAAACAAATTGTACTAAATTGACGTAACCGAAAACGAGTTTGAAACCTTAAAATAATAAATTTAAAACTACAATTAACTATATATACTATTATATTATTTACTCTAATACTATACATCTAAAATACTGATTCACATCGAATACGTAAGAATAACTATAAAAGCTTCGTATTGAATTTCAACAGCATATCGGGTCTAGAAAATAATATAAACGTGCACACAGAATATCTGCGTACATATTGAAACAGGTATATTGTTTTGAGTTTTGGTTAAAGGGTAGTTGTCAGATATTGAAACTAGAAATCTGTTATAGATACGATTCTTTTTTTACTTTATTGATATATATATATATATATATATATATATATATATATATATATATATATATATATATATATATATATAGAATAATTAAATCAATATGTACAAATTTATAGGAAACAAATACTTAGGTATAATTATATATTATCACAATACACATATACCTGAAGTAAACGAACTATCGATCACACTTATATCAAATATAAATTACAGCCTTACATACGTCTAAAATAGAAGAATTTAACTAACTACTAAAAATACCTAAATTTACAAGGTTCAACAAACGATAGAACTCAGAAGTAAACTAACGAACGACCAAGCACAAGCACACGTATATTATACGAATACGACAAAAGTAAGAACATACGACGCAGACAAACTCAGAATAGGTATTTTCCTATTTTCTGTATAAGCATTAAGCAATCCCTTTTATTACATTATATACTTTATCATTGAATATAATACATTGCTTGTGTTTAAACGAAAACTGATACCCACTATAACAGAACGTAACCCTAGCGCCATTGCAATCAATGTCAGTGATGTCGAACTAATTCTATTCTATGCGACTTTATACTATTACTATAACCATACTATACATTTACTATAACCATATTGTTGAATATAATACATTACTTGTGTTTAAGCGAAATCTGTAGGCCTGGGTCGTATCGCGTTTTCTGAGAATCGTATCTATAACAGATTTCTAGTTTCAATATCTGACAACTACCCTTTAACCAAAACTCAAAACAATATACCTATTTCAATATGTACGCAGATATTCTGTGTGCACGTTTATATTATTTTCTAGACCCGATACGCTGTTGAAATTCAATACGAAGCTTTTATAGTTATTCTTACGTATTCGACGTGAATCAGTATTTTAGATGTATAGTATTAGAGTAAATAATATAATAGTGTATATAGTTAATTGTAGTTTTAAATTTATTATTTTAAGGTTTCAAACTCGTTTTCGGTTACGTCAATTTAGTACAATTTGTTTTACCTACATATACTTATATATCGGTGGCTGTAAATAACGTATTTACGAGTATGTAGGTACCTACATAAATGTTAATAAATTAAAAAGCCGATTCCCGGTCATGTGAAAACCAATAAAAAATACCGTTGGGATTTCTCAAAATCCTTTCTTTGAGCGGATCTACTTTTGTAATGCTTTTGTAGGTATAATATATAGACAACCTACCGATTTCAAGAAAAAAAAGTTTTGTATTCGACCGGTATGTACCTGTACTCAAAACCATGTATTTATGTGCCATCTAGCGTCTTATTAACGTTGAGAGTCATCAATTTTCGTTCGATAAAATGACTTTACCCATTGAATTGAATGGATGGCGCTTTACAAAGCAATTTTTTTAAAACATCAATACAAACATGTATTCTTTTGATTTATTTCATTAAAATTTAGGCTTCATATGTCTAATTGCCCATTTTATAAATCGGCTATCAAAACTTTATAAACCAATTATTATTCCAAATTAAATTTAAACATACAACTTATATTCGATATTCAATAGGTTCGGTTAATTTTTTTTATTAACGTATAACCTTTTCCGTCAAAAGTCCGCTATTTTTATATTTTAAAAAAGCTATCTAAGAGCACTTGGGTATTTAAGACGAATAGAACGATACCTTAATTGTTAAAATCCATCCAGCCATTTGGAAGATTGATAGGAGGTAATGAAGAAATTAACGTACATACTTAAGTTTGAACATACAACTTATATATATTTTTGTAATCCCCTTTTAAATTCCTTTATTTTGATATCCTATTCGATAGGTTTGGTTAATTTTTTTTATAAACGTATTACTATTTTAAGCCAAAAATCAGCCATTTTGTTTATTAAAAAAAAAGCTATCTAAGGACACTTGGGTTATTAAGACGAATAAAATGATACCTTAATTGTCGAGATCCATCCAGCCATTTGGAAGATACGAGGTAATAAAGGAATTTACAAACATACAAGATCGCGCGAAAAACATAACCCTTCCTTGACAGGCGGGCAAAAAGCGTTGGGTACTGAAACATGCATAAAGAAATAAATTAATTGTGTAATAGATTAATGAGAATTTATACATTTTAGTATTAAGCATTTCTCCGGCAATATTATGCGTTTACTTGGTAATTGTTGAGATTGCTACATTCACAGATGACTGTAAATATGATGTGGTTGTTGAAGAAGTTTTGTGTGTTCCGAGCTTGACCATGAATCTTTTATCACTAAGTTAATTAACAGTTAGAAGTAATAGAGTGCATTGTACTTATAATGGCTGTCAAATATACAATAAAGCTGACAAGTTGCTTGCCACATCTTGTTTGATAAATGGTTTCTACAAGTTAAAAATGCCTGAAAGGTTCTGGCTGCAGTGATGACTTCAATTGATATATGGAATCACAGGTTAGGTCATGTCAATACTACGTTGTGCATTTACTTGGTGATTTTTTTATAGGATAGGGGTGACAAACGAGCACACAGTCCACCTGATGGTAAGTGGACGCGGTAGCTCATAGACATCTATATTTAACCTCGTATAAGAATCAAAATGCAGATGCGTTATCACCCTTGAGGACTAAGATGGAATTCCTCGATTCCAGTAAGGCGGGTGATATAACCCTTTTCAATTTTAGGAGAACGTCTGTGTAGGTACCAACTTCCTGCCTATATCTTCTTATTTAGTGCTTCCACTGTTTTGTTCTGGTCTAAAAGGTAAATAAAGCGACTATAATTACAAGTTATGAGACATTCCACCTTAGCCCTCAGAGGTTACAACACATCTATAGTCTCCTTTATTTGAAGTTTGTTCCAAGCTATGTGGTAGAGCCATGATGAAGTTATATTAGTAGTAGGTATAGTTGTAGCATTACAAAAAGCTGGTCACAAAAGCTGGTCGACTTGACCAGCGTCAAATAGTAGATTAATATTGCTGTGTTTAGTATGGTGACTGCAGAGAACCGGAGACCCTTTTTACTGGAAACGAGGCATTCCACCTAAGTCCTCACGGATGACAAGGCATCTACATTTTGATTCGTAATCGAGGATAGATGTAGATGTCTATGGGCCACAGCAACCACTTACCATCAGGTGGACTGTGTGCTCTTTATCATCCTATCCTATAAAAAAGTGTCCATGAACTGCAGTAGCCACATATCATCGGGTAGACTATAAGTTCGTTTGGCTCTTCAGTTTTATAAAAATATACTAGGTATCTAAACCGGTTTGAATATTCTACTACCTATATTATTATAAGCGAAGAATGGTTAAAACTATATTTCTTCTTACTATGTAGTGTTCAAACTTGTTCCAGGTGAGTTACGTGGGCTCATTCCTATGAGTCTCCGTAATGTCACATTTTGTGCGTTTCTCTATTCTAGCTTTAAGAAGGCGCGTTTTGTCATGCATAAAACTCCATCCTCAAGAACTTATAATAATACATTCAAACACATGTACAAATACATATATAGCACAAGAGCGAATTTCAACAAGTATTATTTATAATCTTTATAATCTATATTATATTAAATGTTTCAATTTCTGTTTTTTGTTTAATACGCACATACACCTGAAATGTGTTGAAACAGGGGAAGGGAGGTTCTGATGGCTATTCATTTTTTGTCGTATAATTCTTCTTCGGGAAACTTGCATATACAATATCAGAGGTAAGTATGGGGTGTCTTAGAGCTAGAGCTAACAAAGCAACTATGGCCATTTTTGACTGAAATTGGTTACAGACGTCTCCTGGATACCTCACATTTATGTACAGAAGTTTGGTGTTAAGTCTAGTTATATTAATGAAGTTCAAAACAAGAGTAGCTCATAAAGTAGCTAAGTTAAAAAGCAAAAATTTCAATTCATGCACTAAATTCTTGAAAACACTTCCTTACTTTATCCCTGGAAAGAGAAAAATTCATAAAATATCACTACGTCGCTTATTTTAATTTATGTGCGAAAAAATAATATGAGATTATTATATAATATTATTAAAATAATTCAAATCTAAACAAATGTTATTTTCCAAGGGAGTAACACTAAACGATTTTATGATTCTTATGTCCAAATAAACGTTATAAAATGTTCGAAAGTAATATCACTAAAACGGAAATTTCTCATAACTATAACTCTGGTTTATAAGGCCGAAAATAAGCCAGCCCCTGTCCCCCACCAGTTAGTCGAAGGATAAAGATAAAGGAACAAAGTCGGAGTCGTGTAGAATTAGCATCTACCAGTTTACTTAACTTTTACAGTTAACAGTTTACTCAAAACTGTATTTAAAAATTAAAAGTCGTATTAGTTTGTTCTTGATGTTGTCATGATGTTGGCAGTTTAAGATACTTATCGAAAATATAAAAACCGTTCTCCATTAATCAATCATACAAAAATTAAGACCTTGACCATATCTTACTATAAATACGAATGACATGAGGCGAACTACTTTTGAATATGTCTAGGTTGTATCATTCTATTCAAAACCGTTTCCATAAACGATATAATTAATGATTTAAAATTCATCTAGAAACGCATTATTTATATTTTTCTCTACATGTAAAATAATTCAATGTAAATTTGGTTATATATTATGCCAAATTAAAATAATATGAAACTAAACGATATAATATGTCGACGCGTTATATTATGCAGCTGATAATGGTGTTTCACATTACAAATGTATTCAATATATAAATAAGGTACTCAATAATAGGATGTCAGGGACATTTAGTATTTTATGATTGTTTTTCGCAGTTTTTAAAAGAGTTATAAACACATACTACGGCCACCGCCCTAATTTTATATAAAATTACCAATACAACGAAATAATACTTAAAATCCTTAATTAGGAAGTTGTACAACAGCAGGACCAATGACTTTTTTATAAACTGAAAAGCAACAGCAAACAAACTTAAGATCGATTTACACTTCGACAAGTACAGTAGCGAGTTAACTTGCGAACCTGGCGAGTTAAGTTTGAACCTCGTTTGAACGGCAATAAGCGAGTTAATTAGCAAGTTAACGATTAAGTTGAACGGGATAGCCGGCCGAGCTATTTTTTGGCGAGTTAAGTCTCCCGCCATCCGCAACTAAACTCGCCGTTCGTGTAAACGAGCGAATTTAGTTCAGTGTTAAGTTCACAGGACGCAACGTTTGCGCGCCAAAACGTACAATTGTACTTTTATAATTGAACTCGCCACACAGTTTGTCCGATACTTTTTATTGTATATTTATACTTTTTAGATTGAGTTTTAATAATAAAACGGACGGAAGATATCACGTATAAATTTGTACAGGAGTATCTAGAACTCGAATGTTTATAAAATAGTAGAATTTCAAATTGTAAAATTAAACCAGCTCGAGATGCTGCACTGATGAAAATTCTTAAAAACTTCTTTAACAACAACCATTAATACTTCTCTGACTGGATCATTTAATTCTTGGCGTAATCCTAGAACCATCTTAAACGAAAACCAGAAAAATTCTGAGGTCTTGAAACGTCATAATCCAACGAACTCTGTGAATTAATGTCCTTAACTAAACTCGCCACGAAGACATTGTTTGAACGCTACTGCTCATTAAACGTTTACTGTCAACTGCCCTGTAACTAAACTCGCTACTGTACTTGTCGAAGTGTAAATCGTTCTTTATAGTCCATCCGATGGTAAGTGGCTACTGGAGACCATGGCACGGTAATTTTATCTATACAATATTCCAACTTCATACAAACGGACGAAGCGCGAGCTGTGCCTACGCGCCTCGATTTCGGCATGCGCTCGACGTGCAGACAGTCGTACCCCCTATATAAAAAAGTACTCTGTGGTCGTAACTGGGCCGCAGTGTTTTTTTAACAATAACCACGTGAATTTTTCACTAAAAATAAGTTCAAGTACATATTTCATATGAGCAGTAGGATATATTGTGCTGGTTTTGGTTGCATGAATTCGTCATTCGTTATACTTTAAAATTTAATAATAAAGCATTTTGTACGTCTCAGTCGAGGGGCAAATATTTTTCGGTCGCAAATTTATAAGACCGATTTGATATTCAAACATAAACATGGTTTTTTAATTAAATCTACCAATAAAAAACAACACGCATTTTATTGGACACTTCCTATTCAATTTTCAAAGTATTTTATTTTTTTATATAAGAAAAGTATATTTACAATCACAAAACTAAACAGAAACACAAGGTAGGCAAATGTAATTAAAATGCTGGAGACAGGCACCCCTAACGCATGTTTACGTACCGTGCGGCTGTAGGCATTTATTTCAAAGATACGGCCGAGTTACAATACTGTATAGACAAAATTACCGTGCCATGGATAACAGTGAACTTAAACAAAGAAGGCTGTAGAAGCCTCAAAGCCTTTACCGGCTCTTTTATACCCTCAGATTGTAACACAGCAATGCATGCATTGCTATTTGACGGAAAAATAGGCAAGAGGTTGGTATATCTACCCAGGCGGGCTGTTTGAAGTAAAAAGAGTTGAAATGAAATCTCGTATTAAGAAACCATAGTTTAAATTTACTTAAATAAAAAAACACACGACGACAATTAGTCGCACGTGTGAAGATAACTATTTTGATCAAGAAACAATAAACTATAAGTAATAAAACTTATCAGTCAAGGTCTTAATTCCATAAATTTTACAAACATAACGGAAAAATCGTATTATATTTATTCCGAATGCCATCGAGGTCGTTTCTGAAGATGGCTCTGCCTTAAAAAAATAACAGTTACAATGTTAATAAGGCGAATTTCCTTGGCTTGTTTTTATGTTAGGCTGAATTTTTTCGCCTTCAACTGTCATAAAAATAGATATAATTAAACGTTATGAACCGTTTTTAATTAAATATTATGTTCTATTTTTTACTTATGTTTTGTTATTATTACCTTCAATATAAGGGTCACAAAAGGCGAACTTAATGCCAAGATGCTCTTTGTATTAACTCCCAGTCAAATCCGGGCGTTGCGTTGTGAAATATAATGTCAGGTGTAAAAAACTAATCTTAAATTTTATAACAGTACCCGGATGACCGAACTTTGCTCGTTCTTTTTTTTTGAAATTGCATTTAGATACAAATTACATACTGATGAATAATATTTTTTTAACTTATTGCCATAATAGAAAAAACTGAACTGGTTATTTGAATAAAAAATCATGAGTGCAATTAGTTTAATTAAAATTTCGTATTTTTAAAAAATACTAAAAAAGGTCTCGAAATAATAGACTATCTCACAAATGAAGGGAACTGGAAAAAAATCGGAACGATTACTGGACGCGAACCAAGGCATTACGATTTCGCAACCGCTCGATATCCACTTGAGCTATTACGATCATTAACACAGTATCAAAATTTACCTTCTTATATTGTAGCAGTTTTTCATTGCCTGAAAACACGGACAAAAAGACATTTTCTAAAAATAAATCCTAGCTAGATCGACTTATTGCCCCCGAAACTCCCTGGACACTGAATTTTAAGAAAATCTTTGGAGCCGTTTGCGAGATTCAGATTATATATATATATATATATATATATATATATATATATATATATATATATATATATATATATATATATATATATATATATACAAGAATTGCTCGTTTAAAGGTGTAGGATATTTTATTAATTTCATTCCACACTGTTATACTAATCAACATAATATAATTTAAATGTGTAATATTTATTTAGTAGATATTTCAATTTTTGTTAATAGATTACAAACGAGTTAATGGATATTTGCAACTAATTCAATGATAGAATTTTATAGGTGCGTTGTCATTCCTGAGGACTAAAATTATGTACCAATACTAAAATCATATAAACCTTTGCTAAATTTTAAAACGTATTTAAATGTTTCATTGTTAAATATAAATTAAAAAAAGTTCAGCCTGACTAGTATAAGAGTTACATGCAGTATGAGAAGAGTTTCAATCTCTTTTAAAAGTGTTGCGTAGCTCTTTCTCTTTAAAAGTTTCTCAAAAAGTGGCGTATTGCAGGGACGTATAGCTCGAGTATGTAATGTAAGGGCTATTACATACTCGAGCTTTTTCTTTACCTTTTCCGAACTCGTGCGTTCTCTTTACGAACTGTCAAAATAATGTCAGAATGGGTGAAGAAAACAAAAATATCTCTGCCACAAACTAAATCTCTGCTTATATTCTTTTACGGTTGGCGCCATTTTCCAAAAATGTTCTTTGCGATTTTAGTTATTTGTTGCACAAAACGAGTAATTTCGACGATATTTTATTTGAATTAACACCACCGGAACTCAGTATAATTTCACAAAATGCTTCGAAAAAATTTTACCGGAAAAGTAAAAAAGTCGCTACATATCTACATACGACGAATTTATTGCTCAGAGAGAAGGGAAAAAAGCAAATAGTTTTTCAGAAAATGTTACGTTTGCATACGTCTCTGAACTCTCAGCAAAATTAAAACCTTCTACTTTATAGTCGAGGTGTTCGAAGATAAAAAGTATGCTGAAAATAAGAAACAACGTGGATATAAATGAATACCCAAGTTAGTTGAGTTTATTGTGTTTTTATTATTTTATTAAAATTGCTTAATTTTTTCGCAACTGTATTAAAAATAGTTGCTCAGTACACGTGCGGAACCGTCATTGCAACTTTTTCTGACTGTCAACCCTCACTGCGCCTCGCCTCGGGTAGGCATTTGTCGGAACTCTTTGCAAACTCTCAAATCTCGTATGAAATATACTGTTGTTTCTACTTAAAATAAAAATATTTTTCCAAGTCATTTTTACGATTTTATGTCTTAAAACTTTTTGAAGATTATTAAAAAACACCATAATTTGGACCAAACGTTTTGCTTCATCGTATGTAATATATGCTGCAATAAAGTGAGATAATTTGGCAGGATTTGTCTTAACATCATGCTATACATTCTTGTCGTTAGTACTGTGTCCGTGGTGAGTAGGTTTCATTAATATATCAAGGAATACGTCTTTAGGTGCGTTTTTGTAAAACTGAAAAAAAAAGAAGATGTATTATGATGTAGCGAGCTTTAAACAAACACGTTATACTTTCTAAAAGATGTTTTCTTTTTAAAAGATGATGGAAAGTTGCTTGAAACTCTTCTCGTACTGCATGTAACTCTTATAGTAGTCAGGCTGAACTTTTTTTAATTTATATTTAACAATGAAACATTTAAATACGTTTTAAAATTTAGCAAAAGTTTAGATATCGTTCTATCAAGAATTACTTTGTAAAAAATGTATACGATTACCAGCACCATAAAAACTGTAAAGTCCCGGGCAAGGATGGAATTACAACAGAGCTTCACAGTAGGAGCTTCACGAAGCGGACAGTGGAGCTACGACGGCTATCCGATTACAGAACCAGAGTACAAAACCAGAGTACAAAACCTATCCAACTGCAGAGGTGTAACACAGGGTGACGTTATATCCCCGAAATTCTTCACCGTTGCAATGGAATATGTTGTCTAGTTACTAGACTGGAAAGGAGGCGTATTTAACATCAATGGCGAGTACATCACTCGCCCCTGTCTTTATGGCATAATCGCTGGAGAGCCAAAGCACTATGCTCAATGACCTAAATACACAGCTACGTAGTACCAGTAAGCGATATATGGGGCGATCCCCCCACTAGATGCAGTGTCGGCCTGATAAAACATGCATTAAGTTGATGGATGCAGGTGGCTCAGGATCGCGCTTTGTGACATTTCTTGAGGAAGGAATATGTTCGGCAGTGAACTTGTGTAGGGCTGTAATGGTGGTGAAGATGACATTGCACACAAACATCTTGCTACGTAAGTCCGAATAATAAATTCTAACCTTAAATAAAGAAAATATGTGTTATAATGTATAAAACTAAAACCCATTATATTACAGTAACTTACATAATCAGTGGCTTTCGTTTCATGTGGATCAAGTTATACGTCAGGATATTATCATCAGAATATTTTCCAAATGTAAATTGCAATAAAACAGCGTTTATATACAATTTGACGTGAAAAAAACTACACTATAGCGTATTACATCTTTTTATATAGAATATTGGTGACAAACGAACAGACGGTCCTCCTGATGGTAAGTGGATGCTGTGGCCCATAGATATCTACATTTATTCTGGATTAAGAATCAAAACGCAGATGCGTTGTCACCTCTGAGGACAAAGATGGAATGCCTCGTTTCCGGTAAAAAAGGGTCTCTACACTTACCATACGAAACACAACATTATTACGCTGCTATTTTACGCTGGTATTTTGTGAGAGCGTGGTCCTTACCTGGTCGAGATGACTCATTCGTGCTACAACCATAATATAGCTGCAGCGTGGCTTTACCACCTATAAAACACCTGCAATATAGCAGGTCGACCAGGGAGGGTCAACTTTGGCACGGAATACTAACCTGTAATAACAGTTTAATAATATTGCCGTATGCTTCATAAAAGAAGGACCTTCACAATAAGAATCCATATTTTTTTCATGTATGTTTCGCAATATTTTCGTCAATTGTGAATCGATTTTAAGTTTTCATACATAGTTTAACTTAAGAGTTTATTCATTTTCAAAAAATTTTACACTTAAAGATGAAAAAATGTAACTATTTAGACGAGTTTCTCGTTTCTTTTTTATAGAATCAAGGCGACATACAAGCACACCTCCCACCTGATCGCAAGAGGATGCTATATTTCAAAGAGATCAAAATCTATTGTCTATTAAGAATCGAAATGCAAATTTGCTCTTACTGTTCAAAACAGCAAAATTATGCTGCTAATCACTATCTATTGTAGAAGCTAGGCAGTAGACTTTTATATCTCGATATATATTATAATGTACAAACCTACAGACAAATTAAGACGAAACTTCCAACACAATGTCACTTAATAGTTTTGCTTTTCTTACAGCCATGCAAAAAGACAAATTGTATTTTTCTATTATATAGATGAGTCTTTGCATAAGCATTGTTGATCTTCATATTGCATATGAGCGAAATGATTAAGACTAAAAGGTCACAATGTAAACTTTGTTATATATTTTATATATTTAAGGTATAGACAAAAAATCGGTTACACTTTTATAAATGATCTTGTCTGTTAGAATTGTAAAACAGGTGAGTTCTCTTTAAATAAAAATAAAAAAACTGGTCAAGTGCATGGCTGGCCGCGCACAGTGTAAGATTCCGTAGTAGAGGTAAGGTTCCGTAGTCGCCCGTTACAACACATGGGTGTTATTGATAATGAGCATAATAAGTTAGTTCGCGGTTTGACTGCTATAACGACCAAAATGGGTCCAAATAGGAAGATGGTAACTGAAGGGCTTATAGGGAGTGGAATTCAAAAAATATCAAAAAACTTTTAAACAAATTATTCACATGCCAAATCCGTACAAAGATGCTCATAGTTGATTATATCTATTTATATATTTCCGACAGTGCAACCCTAGATATATATATATATATATATATATATATATATATATATATATATATATATATATATATATATATATATATATATATATATATATATATAAACCACCACGGCCCTTAATTATCCTGAGAGTCGTTCGCGTAAACCAAAAGTATTATAGTATGAAATCTTCGAATGAGGCCTACAATAACTACAAACTAAAATATAAGCGAAAGTAGTAAGTAAGAAAGATCCTCCCTGCCTATCTCGCAAATAAAAAAAATTGGTTGCCTGTAAAGTCGGTATACGGGCGAAAGTTTTACGTGACAACGACTTTGAGTGGTAAAATAATTTTAATGTGAATATTCATTCGTATAGTAGGAAGAAGGATGAAATAACACTTTTTATGTCTGTCTCTCACGCTCTTAGGCGGGCTAACCATGCCCGAGTGGAAGGGACGCGTGCCTCTCACTCGCTCTCATTGTGAGCGCATAACGTGAGCGGAGCGTAACGCAGTTTCTTGAAGTGTCACCCGGCAAACCAATTTATAAGACGTTGTCACGTCAAAAGTAAAACTATAGTAGTAATGTATATAAGTCGTTTTCTTCATAAATGTTAATTTCTTACAGTTCACAATAAGTTACAAAGTTATAATGCAGCTAGTTTTATGACATTTTCTATGGGGTTGTAATGAAATTTTTACTAATCCAAGTGCCTTTTATAAGTTGGTCGACTATTATTCGTCAATAGTTTTCCTTTTAACTTCATTACATATGCTACTTTTGAGTGTACATTCCACATTTACAAAAACAGCGGTGTAGTTGGTAAAGGGGAGGACACATGACTATTTTGAAAAATACGACTTTAAAACTTAATATTTCGCAAACGAAACTCTGAATCGAAAAGATGTTCCACAATGGAATAGACGGGCAAAAAATCATCATCCATTTACCCAGAAGGTAACCAAAATATTTTTTAAAGCTTTTATTTTACAGTTTTGTAGACGTGATAAATTTTAGAGGATGACAGCCGACCTTCAGTAATGGAGAGGCACTTAAAGAAGAAGAAGAAGAAGATATTTTAACTATGCCAAATAACAGGTTGGCTGGTTGGCTGGCTGGCTGGCTGGTAAAACTGCGGACGGACCGACGGACGGACGTGGCGAAACTATGAGGGTTTCTTGTTGTGTAACTACGGAACCCTAAAAAGGTGCGCACAGGCGTTTTCACATTCCTTAGAGGGTTTTTTATACGCAAATAGGTGTCCATTGCTTAGAACTACTGTAACTAACCTAGAAATAATTAATAATGTGTGCTGCTTTATATTAAGAAACGGAAAGAAAAAGATAAAGATATTGTCATCTTAAATTATTATTATTCTTTTTTTTTAGAGAAATAAACAAAATTGTTAAGGGGAAATATTTTTCCAGAAGTAGGTAGGATATTATTAATTTTTATCATACTTAACACTCTACAGCCACTCCAATCCAATGTTAATTAGAAAAAAACACTAGCAATGTTTCGGACGGCAGGGACACGTCCAGTGTCCGCAGTCGCCCTGGGACAATCTCCCACTTTATGACGTACGTTCCTTGCCTAGTGCTGGTGACGTACGTCCCACGCACCCCTGAATGCGTATGTATAATAGGACCCTACTAGGACCCCGACAGAGAGAGAGAGAGAGAGAGAGAGAGAGAGAGAGATAGACGATCAGCCGGGAGGAAGCAATTAAAACACTTTTTTCCTAGGTAGCTTCTTGTTCCTTAGGTTTCGGCTTCCTTTTTCTTTATTGTTGTAGCCTCTTCGACGGCTGTGCTGCGACTGCGATTTGAGCTCTCTCTATTATCTAGATGTTAGTGCTGTTAGTCTATGCGGCTCTTACAGCTTCATCTTGTCTCAGGGCTCGTGGCCTAAGTGGCCTAAGTGGCACAATTAGCTAATTGTGCGATTTGAGCCGAAATTTGCTCGGCTTATATACCCGCCGGCGTTACCGTACGGACGTTAGCGCGGTTTTCCCTATCTCGCGCGTTGTTTTTACTACGAGCCGAAACCTTAGGAGCCTTTATTTATTAAAACTTTTACATAACCCTTACAATTTACATCAATATATTGCTCTAGTATTATTCTATAATATAAAATAATAATATTAACTACTAAGTACTTTATATAAAACTTCTAGAGCAAAAACCTTACAAAATCGCTAATTTACTATAGGTACATTTTGTCTTATATATACTAAAACGGATGTCTAATCTACTTATTTCTCTTTGTTTACATTATGCCACATACAAACCTTTAATCTAACACCAGTTTTCAAGCGTTAAACAAAACTTAAATTTTTTATAAGTATTTACAATACAAATTCTTGCTTAAAAACTTCTTTACAAAATTATCATTAAAGGCTAACCTTTTGATTTTGTAATTATATTTAAATTATATTCTAATAAGAGTTAATACGCTAATTACACTAATTGAGAAATTATAACAGTCTAAAAATAAAGTTCGTCACTTGGTAAATTATACTTGTCGCAGGCGCTAACTACCTACACTAATTTAAAGAATTGAAATAGTCTTAAACACAGTTCACTGGTTCATTGTATGCTTGTCGCCGACAAGCAATAATATACATTTCTTGTGTTAGGAGTGGTTCACGACAGTAGTCAACTGGCGGATCCCAAGACATTTTGATTACACGGCTCGCACCCTGCCATGAGGCTACTATCGCTTAAATTACAAAAACAGACAATTCTTCTACTATAATTGAACGGACAGAGCAAAAAAAGAAATGGCTCCGAGTTCCCGGCGCCTCTTAAATGAGGCAGGGTTGTGAAAAATCTCCGGGAACAATGCCTGCAACCAGGCTCGTTACTCGTCGACATCTATCTCACAGAGGGCCGAAAAGTGGAATGCGGAAACCACTTGGCGAGATGGTGTTTGGTAGAGAAATAGATGTGCTTGTATTAATGAGACAAAAGCGACAGGCTGCCACTGCTCATGGCATATATACTGCTTACTAGTCTGGTGTAGATGACAGAGTGGTGTTGTAAAGGAATATAATAATAATAAAATGTGACAGTGTGGGTATCATCCATTTAGAATTAATGGGTAAGTGTGTTTTAGAGTTAATGGGAAAGAGCATGCATATGTCGAGGCTGTTATGAATAAGAATAAAAGGAAGTTTAAGTTTAAGATTGATTTTTAACGATATTACCTTACAGATACGTAAAAATTATTTCGGAGAATTAAACGTGAGGTGAGTCATTTTTTACGCACCTTTATTACCTGATACCTGGAAAATGCCTGTCTGGCCAAGCTAGTAGGTAACCATGTGATTTTAGTACATACCAATACTACTAAATCTTACACATTACTTTCGTCAGAAAATATGTGATATCTGGTGGTTCTGGGATCTTGCTCTATTAATGAAATTCGAGGAGGATGGAAATATTATTTAGCTAGAAGATTTTAGTTGTAGGGTTGGGGTGAAAAAGACTTGTAATGGAAGAATATAGAGTTCCCAGCCGTTTGGTAAGGACTGTGTAAATGTAACTGGTGAAAACCTTCCCACAGTATGTCTAGAAAGAAATCTTCTTGTGACAAATATTTCTTTTCGTCATATGAAAATGATAGAAGAATGAAAAATTCCATAATTGTGTATGAAAAAAAAATGTGGAACAAGGGTTTACCGGGGTTTTAGCATGGGAACAGATCATTGCGTCTCTTCTTTCTTATGCTGGATAAATGGTCCGTTCAAAAGTTGGCGGCGCCGGAAATAAATTTTAGTCATTGAGATAAATTGTGTGTAAAAGCTTAAGATTTGAAGCGATTGGGAAATACATCCTAAACGGAAATTTATCGACCAAATTGACAACATAATAAATATGGGCGAAGTTAAGAGTAACCTAAACCGACGAACATGTATGCGTAAGTATATGTATGGGAGGTGTGTCAGGATCATGCCAAATGAAAGTTTGTAGACTCTGCCTACCCCTCTGGCTGATAGGCATGAGAGATTATATTATGTTATACGTGTTAAAGAAAAAATCTAATAAATCAGATAACTAATACCAAATATATCATCTTAAATAATATTTTTAAAATAAATTTGATTCGGAAACATAGCAATCAGAAACGATTTACAACCAAAACGCCTACTAATCTTGAAAAACTATATTTCAAATCTGCGACATAGGGTACTTTTTGGATTCATATTATTTTTGTTTATTTTTATAATTATCATTATTGTTTTTATTACTAAAGGCTTAAGATTGAATGTTGAAAGTTTTATGAGTGCGATATTGCAATTTCTAGGCATTTGAACCCCTTTGTTTGAACAGTTCCATAAATATAATAGCGCCTATGTTCAAAAGAGTTGTTTCTGTAACCCTAATACTTTATCTAGCATTCTCCTGGCTACTGTTTACATTTTGCTTCATAGTTAGTATATAATGCAGAAAGTGTTACATTTTGTAAAAGATATTAAGGTACAGATATATAATAAAAAGAAAAAGCATGAGACATTTATCTTAATCAAATGAACAAGGTGTAAATCACAACATTACAATATTTTATGCCTCCGTTTTAATTTATTTATTTTTGGGATAATTGCTACAATTTGATAAGTAGCTAATGTACACTTTTATTTTCATGGATTTCAAATTCGTCGCTCTTGAGGAGAAAGAGCAGTAAAGACTTGATAAGTAAAATCTTGTTGGTTGCCATGGCTTGTTGAACGCTATCCTGCGTTTACTTCCCTTTGGATACATTCATCATGTTCTCTAATAGGTATAATATATGTAATAAGGTCCTCCTTATCGATTGCGATGAAGAAACCAACCAAACCTAGAAATTATGACTTTTCCTATCATGAGCTCTGATATGTCGAGCTCAAATTATAATTATAAAATAAATTATAAAGTAAAATAAATTTATTTATAATCAGAATCTCAACATCTAAATTGTTGTATATATATATATATATATATATATATATATATATATATATATATATATATATATATATATGCTTAAGAAGCTGTGAGCTACTATAACCAAAATAAGCAGTAGTTTATGGCATTTTAGAGATTGGGGTAAGTATTAATGTGTTTTGTATTCTCACCACGTTAGTTTATCGGGCTCTGGCCTCCCACAAGTGGGTCTCAGCAGTGTTTTGAGAAATCGCATTTGTCGTAGGCAGATGAAGATATAAGAGCATTATATACTTAAGAAGACACAAAACAATCTTGGAAATTGCAACTGTGAATGAACTTATCAAGACCCAAGAGACTGATGGAGCTGAAATATAAAGGCTTCATACAAACATAGAAAAGCATTCACCAACCAGGTGGACACAAAATATGTTGACGACAAACGAAAGTAAATTCAAGATATGCACGTAAAATCTATTCAAAACGACAGACAGTTGGAAGAGCAACCAACTATTTAAAAATATTTAAATCAAAAATATGACGCTGCTATGGAGCATTTAAATAAATATGAAGAGTGTGTAAATTATCTAGGAAACTTCTGACTTAACGACTCACTTCTGAAACCTGAGGTCTTCAGTTCAGCGTGATGTCAAAATGTAGGCCAAGATTTTTTAGAGACTTACTGAACGGAATTGTAATATCATAATATCATTGTAATAAAAAGGAGGTAAATCTGCAAGATTAATCTTGGATAGCATCCTTGAGCTACTCACCAATATATATATATATATATATATATATATATATATATATATATATATATATATATATATATATATATATATATATATATATATATATATATATATAATTTATTATAGGTATTTCAAAGGATAGATCTAAACTCCATAACGAGTAAAACAATCTTGATAGCGGATGAGTTATCGATTAATTTTTTAATCTCATTATGGATATCCCAAACTTCAGCTTGGACATATCTTTGTAGGTCGTTGGCACACAGATGGTGCGAGCAATCAAAGGTGGAGGTAATAAAGTTTACAAAAATAATTGAAAAAATTATATGAGAAAGAATACCGTCTTGCGGTACACGAGTAGTTACGTTGTACCAGTTCTGGCGCACTGAGTCACAAGTACGACGTTCGTCGACTCACGATCCTAAAAAAAAAAAAAAAAAAAAGGTTTTGGCATGCTCTGATCACGAATCTGCGGTCCATTTTTGCGTAGGATGCACGGTTCCGGAGATGTGCAGATCAATTAACTCTTATCTAATTGATATCCGCTTCGAGCCTCCACCGTCATTAGCGCTCCATTGTTCTTATCTACTTATCTATTGTTCATTCAATACCGTCATTATCTATTCTTCCTCAGCGTGGTGATATTGTTATATACTCCTTTGTTCCTATCTACACTAATCTGACTCATTAATAAAACACATTACCCAATTTTGTTAAAATTTTTATTTATAAAATACAAAATCTTATTACTTATTATCTATAAAATAGGAGCGAAACATCTCATCCACTAAAATATCGTTGTACAATGTGTTCCCTGTAAATATACTCGTAAAACTATGCATTGAACATCCCTGAAACTTATATAGCAAATACATTAAGCAATATTCGCCACAAACTGAAGTCCACTCATTCTGAATCCTATCAACATTCCAGTTCCATCTTTTACAATTTCTTTTAAAAAACTCTAGATGATATCGTACAGGTGCCCGTCCGAATGAATCAAAATATTGACCGACGTCATTCGTATCGATATATAAAGCTACCCAATGTGACCCTGGTTTATCATCTGTATCCAAATTGCATATTATATACGTTGGTACGTGGGTGTACATGGGTAGTTTATTGGCAGCATAAACATTATTTTCTAGAGTGGGGTGAATCTTTTTCAGATGTTGTTGTACATCTAGTGTATCCATAATATTACTGCTATTAGTAGATTATTACAGTACCAATCTACTCAATGACTAATATAGGAATGATCAATTATAGTGATATCTAAATATTAAATTACATTCTTTGTGTTATACAAATCGTATTTGAGTCACCAATACACTGAACAAGACACGACAGGAAGGACGTAGGAATGTAGAGATAAGCAACAGAATGTAAGGTAAGCTTGTTGACGCATAAAGATACTATCAATTCTACTGCAGAAATTCTTTAGATTAGAATTATTACTCACTGGTACTATATAAGACCAAGCAACTGCAGTCATGGAGTTAGTGTATGGTCGTTTGACCGCAGTGGATCTATCAATACTACGTTTGTGTTACTTCAACGCATCAAAGGCCATGGATGTAAGTGTTTATTCTATTGACAAACTTACTTTTCTTTCTGTTATTTTCTTACGTGTGTATGATTTAGTGTTAACAAATTATATTTAAATATTATGTGTGTGTATATGGTTAAGCCGTGGTAGCTCAGATGGTTAGCGCAAAATGTAAAATTCACAGTACGCGACCCGGGTTCGATCCCCGCCGGCACCAATTAAATTGTTAATTACAATTTTAAGTGTTAATTTACCACGTGCTCAGCGGTGAAGGAAAACATCGTGAGGAATGCATGTCTGAGATAATTTCGAAGGCATGTGAAGTTTGCCAACACGCATTGAGGTATCGCAGCGAACATTTCCTAGCCCTAAAACCCTCTCAGAAATGAGAGGAGGCCTATGTTCAGCAGTGGACTTTAATAGGTTGTAACTTTAGCTTTTTTAACTTTTATGATTAAGTGTTTTTTTTTAACCAAACCAAATTGATATTAACATGATAACTGTGTTGTTGCAGAAATCATTGAGCTTCGATGAAAATACATATAAACAGTATTACTACTCGCCACTCTCCCCTCAAGAAGAGAGTGATGACATCGTCATTAATAATAACACATGCGATGGTGGAAAAAGAAAATCGCAATCGATTGATCATTTTTTTGAAGCTGAATCAAAAATAAAAAAGAGGAAGCTGTTATCATCAACCGTAGCACGAGCCGCTAGAGATGGTGTATCATACATTTCTACTAATTCTGACGATGGAGACCAAGCGACGCATCTCATCAAAATTGAAATGTACGATATGAAGAAGCTATCCAAGATTCCAACTACTGATCATTGGAAACATGCTTCCACGAGGATTAAATATTACGTAAAGACTAATAAGGATAGCATCTACGACAACACAAACGCCCTCGTATACAATATTACAAAGACAATAGCAGAAAGTGAAAAAGTTAAAAAATACTTTTTTAACAATGACAGTCATTAGCTGATCATTAGTGAATGTGATTCTGTTTACTTAAATTACAGGAAGACAAGAGCAGAAGAAAGAGATGAGTGTGGCATACGTGTACAGAACACATCATTGAAGAACAAAACTACAACACTGAGTGGAGATGAAAACGAGAAGAATATGCAGTACTCAAGAGCTGAATATCCATTCTTCAGTTCAAAATCTAGCCGGTTGCTCAGTTTCGAAAACTCGCCTCTCGTTATGCAACAGAAACCTGAAGATCTTGCAGAAGCCGGTTTCTTTTATACTGGCCATGCAGACAGGACCAAGTGTTTCCATTGTGGTGGTGGCTTAAAAGATTGGGAAGATGATGATGATCCTTGGCAGCAGCATGTTCAGTGGTTTAGTCAGTGTGCTTATGTAAAATTTAAACTCGAACAGAGTTTTGTATTAGATTAAATAGAATATTTATTAAGAAATAAAAAATAATATATTGCATACAATTTGTTTTATTTAATTTTATAATGTTTCACATAGTTACATACACACAAAATGCATTACACATAACTCATAAAATCTAACACACAACACATATTATAACCTTAACTACTATAGTCTACAGTAACATTTCTGTTTTTATCTATCTCAATAATATTATCAAACTCAGCATAAACTATACAGTTAATTGTTTGTATTAGTGAGGATTCAAATCGTACTTCTAATCTTACACTACCATGCTTTATGAGATTCCAATGAGCTGATGAGTTGGCTGATAAATCAGGAGTTAAGTCAAATGCTAATAGACAGTAACCTCTGGCATACTGTTCACAAGAGATTCCATTTCCTTCATTAAGAAAGTGAATACCAGTTCCCGAGAATAGAGTATGATATGCTGATGTAAATATGCTATTATTAAAAGATGGTTGCAAAGCTTTTGAAGGTATTTGTTGACCATCAATATATAAGCTGAAAGAATTAATACCATAGTTTTCAAAGTTAAATGGATTTTTAGTAAGGGAACCATTAAATGCAGAATTGTTCACAAATCCAATTATACATCTTTTGGGTACCTGCCCCAAAAATATATTATCAAGAGTTTTTCCTTGAACACCCGATGGAATTGTTAAAACTTTTACTTCAGCTCGAGTAATAGGATATTTAGCAGTGGTAGAAGCTAAAACTTTTTGATGTGCGAGTAATACGCTTGGATTAATTCGTGCTCGTCGAACAATAAGAGTTGCGTCCGTAATGCAAACTTTAAACTTTACATCGTTTGACCCAACAATTAAATTAAAGCTCTCTCTCGATCGAACCAATTTAACACTCATTTCAACACCATTAATTAAAAATTTATCTTGGTTGAAAATGTCACCGTGAAGATGACCAATCATTTCTATTTCCTTACTTTCACTAATCAATTCCTGTCTTTTAACAAATCCCATGTTTTTACCATCCGTAGAATCCATTTTTCCTGCTGTATCATCATACCAAAGACTACAAGTAAGATGAGATTGTTTAGCAGCAGGAGCATAGTTTAAAAGGGTTTCCATGTATGCTCGATATGCATAGGTATTATTAGGTGGTGATACAAGTTTTTGGTTTAAATAAACATCAAGTTGACTAAAAAGTGAATGCAGCCAATTATTTACAGGTGCTACTATTGTAGTAGATATCAAGTTAGTTGAATCTTGATTTAATACTTTTGCCTTTATGTGGAGTAATGTATGAGACAAATCTATGTAGTCATCGCCTGTCCCAGGAACTTGAAACTCGATAGGTCCATCATCACCAAGAGATGAAATTGGTTTATAATGAATCCACAATCCATTTTCAATGCTAGTTTGTGTAGACGGTAGTGCAAACAAATCCAATTCTGACTTAACGCACTCGCAAGAATGATTATGAAGGAAAGACATATTTAATTTGAAAATATATCTTTGTTATTTTTTGGTTTTAGACCAAGTTTTTTCGCAGCTTTCACTTTAGCAGTTAATGGTGGAATGAACGAGGTCAATCGTTTTCTTTTAGTTTTATACCCAGATCCTGTTATGTTAAATTGATCAATTTTCTCATCAGCCTTTCGTTTTAAATACGTACTAACTTGCTTTAGACGATCTTTTATTGAGGCTTCCATAGGACGCGCTTGAACCATATCCGATAAAAGTCCTACTCCAGCGTTTAATGCCTCCTTACCAATCACTCGAGCACCACTTGAAAGTAAAGGTAAAACTGATCTAAATAACCCCCCTAAGAAGCTCCCAATACCATGACCGCGTTGGTATGGTGCACCCTTATAAATTACTCCAACTCCTGACCCAGCTTGATGTGTATAATAATTTTCATATGGACATTTATGATGATCACGAAGAGAATTCATTATAATAATTTTCGGAAATGTAGTTTAATACACACGGTTCCAAACTGGAATGGTATTTTTTGTCCTGTGCTCGATCTTATAACTATTTCCAGCGTATCGAACTCTCTTCGCATAACAGGTAAGTAATGAGGTTGAGAGAAAACGTGCATTTTATTTGCACCATAAATGTATTTTGTAGGATCTAATGAAATGACTCTTAGTAAAGGAGTCATAACATCACTCACAATCTGAGGATCGATAATGTCACAATATAGAAAGAGTTGAGATGGTAACCCTAAGTGTAAATTAGCAGGACACTTTCCAAAATTTCTCTCTAGGAGATTTTTATTTGGTTCATAACCTAGTTGTAAACTTAATTTGGGTGATAATGTTACGGATGTTATATTTTTATCCAAAACAGAAATAGACACAAATTTTGTTATTTCATCATAGCGAAATTTCAAGTTCTCTCCGATACCATTTAACACTCTTAAAATATGCTCAACGTTATCATAGTTGGTAGCTGGAATATGTTTTTTGTAGTACACTGTGGATGGTTTATCTTCATTAGGCATTAACATAGATTTTGTAATGTATATAACATTTTCATGATCTTGAACAGTAAACATGGTACATGGATATTGAAACTCGACAACTCCAACCGACCATTCACCTTCTAATTTAATAGCTTTCGGTAATTTCGTTGAAAAAATTGTGGTCTTGTTATCAGGAAAGTATTCCATTGAACTATTGCTGAGCAAAGTTAAATAAAAACTTTCTTTATTCATATTTCTTTTAAACTAGAAGCTAAAATCCAACTGTTAAATTTATCTGGATAACCTTTCCACTTCACTAATACTTCTTTTCTGTTACCTGAGTAACGAGTGTCAATTATTTTATCTATTTTATATTGTGAGGTGGGGTTGTAAGTGATTTTCTGTAATTCTCTTTCATAAAAAGTACCAACTATTGGTTCATTTTGTAAATCTGTTATTGTATAAACAACCCATGGAGATCTATCAATTATTGAAGATATAATAAATATTTCATCACTCCAATTTGATTCATATCCTTTTTGGAAAGCATGTTTATATTTAGTTATTCGAACATAATCACCCACATTGAAATTTGGTTTAGGATTTTCTAAAGAAAGTTTGTTTGACCGTCTATCATAAAGATTAGTCCAAACTGTCATAATATTGTTGGAATTTACATCACATGGGCACATCTTAATACTAGAGTGAAAGCTGTGATTGTAAGAGTATATTAAATCTTGTAAAACATCTATATATCTATAAGTATTATTATGAGTGAAATAACGCCACATTTTCATTTTTAGTGTTCTTTGAAATCGTTCAACAATACTGGCCTTAATGTCAGAATTGTTAGTGGTATAGTAATTAATCTTTTTGGATTTAAAGTATTTTTGTACATCTTTTGAAACAAATTC
This sequence comes from Parnassius smintheus behrii, assembly GCA_036936625.1. NCBI lineage: Eukaryota > Metazoa > Arthropoda > Insecta > Lepidoptera > Papilionidae > Parnassius > Parnassius smintheus. Next base: position 29,514,923 of record JAUPFT010000007.1, read on the forward strand.
TGTACCTTTATCAGATTGTATGTGAGTAGGTGTTAAATTACTTTCAGTAAATATACTTTCAAAACATTCTTTAGTTGTTTCTGAGTTTTTCTTTTTCATTGTTCTTGCAAAAGCATATTTACTAAATACATCAATAACACAAAGTATATACTTGAAACCATCATTATATTGAGAATAAGTTCGCATATCACTTAAATCAGCTTGCCACAGTTCATTAATATTTGATAGAATGTACCTATTACGCGGGAATTTTTTTCGAATGGGTTTATGTAATGTGTATGTTTCTTGTGATTTTAACCATTCCTTTACTTGCTTTTTATTCATTTTACCCTTCATGGCTTTTGATAATTTATCAATACTACCAAAACCAGCGGGATTAGATGGATCATAATAAATCCTGTTAATTTCTTCTAGTACGGGGTCCATTTTTCCCACTCAAGCCTTTTACGTATTTTAGTTGTAGACTTTTTATCTCTACTGCTCGGTGTAGAAAACTCTTGAAATTCAATCTCAGAGGGTTTTTTCAGATCTTTTGCTTGAAGTTGGTTAATAAACTCACATCTCTTTGGATTTCCAATATAAGTAAGTGGTACTTTAATATCTTTTAATGCTTCAGCAAATCTATCCCACCCTACTGGATCACTTCTTTTTAAGGGTCTTAGTGAATCATTTATTAAATCAACAATATTACTTCCAGGAATTTTTTCATTATCAATTATGACTGTACCTTCATTATCCCAATGTATTTTACCTTTACTTGTTTCAACTAAGTTTAATAATAACTGTCCTTTTTTATTATAAGTTTTTGGTATTAAACTGAGTATTTGAGCTGGTGTGTAAAGTGGATTTTCAACATTTTCTTTACTTTTGATGGATCGATTCTCCTCCAACAAAGATTCAGCATCAACTGAAGTTTTTAGATCTCTATCTTTATTTTTAAAACCAATTTTAGACTCGTTTGAATCTTCATTAGATGTATCAGAATAAATTGGTAATCTGAGTGGTTGACGATCGTCTTCGGTAAAATGAAGGTATCTTTGCAGTGTTTGTAAATATAACATCCATTTCTTTCGGTCTTCCGTCTTACTATTCATAATATTTTGCATTTCAATATCTAATCGAGATAAACTACTACTCGTATTAACCTTATTTTCTTGTTTTAATTTTTCAATCAATCCAGGTTCGATAAGTATCATTTTCTTTGCATTTTCCATGTTAACTGGCTAGTCCACTCACTAATCCACTCAATATTGCACCTTATATTATTGGTAAGAAAGCCCCTCCTTTTTGTATAATTATATTTTTTCTTAGTTTATGTTTACACTTACGCACTATTTGACGGAGTATATTTTTGTGTTTATTCAATTTTTGTTTATCTTGATCTTTAAGAGGTACTTTTCCTTGTAAAACGTTATGAATACACTCACAAATACAGTTAATTTCTTCTTCGTCACACGTTTTAAGTAATGCTCTTTGATATTTTGGTTTAAGCGTATGCAAAGCGTTTAGCAAATGTTTATGCGTTGTGAGTCGACGATGCATCATTTAGCAATGATTTGAAATGTTTGATTCTTGGTGTATTTAAACTCTTTTGTGGAAACGTAGACTGTGCAGAAACCATTAAATGGGAAGACATTTGTCTTGATACGACAAAAATCATTGGTATTCTGTTTTAAATCTACCATTAAATATCCATGCGCCTCTAGAGTTGCATCCCTGTAGGCATCTTCAATAAATTTTGGGTTATCTGGTGACACTTGTCGTGCTAAATATCTTATTTGAGTTTTATCTCGAGGGTTTTTAAAATATATTATATAACTTGAGTTTAAGGATATGTCTCTTTGCCCTTTACCCTGATGAAATAAATTTTGTGTTAAATAAAATACACTAAGATTCCTGTGATGACTACCTTTTGTAAATATATCCACAATTCTTCCATCGGACTCTCTCATTAGATCATCAATAATAACAAGATGTGGGTTTTCACCGTCAAACATATTAACATTTGGAATTCCTTGATGGTAGTTAACATTTGGTAAATTATATAAAGGTTGCATTTCACCAAAGCACCATGTGATCTGATTAAAATCACAATTACATATTTCTGTAACTGATTTTATGAAATTTGTTACAAAATTTGACTTCCCACATCCACTTGGCCCCGCCACAATAGCAGTAAACGGATGGATAAAGTGAAACATTACACACGTCTAAAGTACTAAGGGGTGAAATAAAAAATGAAAGTGTTGGTGTTAACAATTAATATATATTGCAAACATTATATAAAACAGAATGATCTGTATACTATTTCTAACACAATTAGTACATCATAATTTTACAATCAACTCAACCTCAAATAAATGCACACACACACACGCAAATATAAACAACAATTAACTTAAATTATTTACAATAAAACAACGATTAAATATGTAATAAACTCTCCGTCATATTATACTATTATCATTATTTTACAATCAATACAAATTTTATTTACATGCAGACATAAAATTAAAAACTATCAACACTTAACGCAGTTTATAATGACCCCAAGCTAATGTTTCAATATTATTATCTAAAATATGCCTCTTTGTGTCATTATATGATAAACCAATCTTATTTAATTTTTGTGTAAAAATTGTGTGTTTAATTGATTTAAATCTAAGCATACTATAATATTGCACTTTTTTATTAAATAGAGAAGACTTATAATTATCCATGGTCATCTTTTTAGTGATACATTTATTTACCCCTTTTGCCTTGGCTATAGTCTTATTCTCTAAGTTAAAAGCGTACATTTTGGATCGTAAACCCACAAATTCTTTCATGATTTTACCATTATTTTCATCTCTAAAAAAACCTAATTTCTTTTTATTTAATTTTGGATATTCAAAAATATTATTTGCATCATAAGCTGAGGTATCAAAGTATGATGAAAGGTCAGGTTTTATATCAGAGTAAAAATCATCTGTAAATATATGATATATTAAACTATCCGTATCTGTATACAATAATTTGATTTTACTAAACTTTTTAACCATATAGTTATAATGAAAATCATACATTAATGTTTTTGAAATATCTAAAATGCAAAACCCTAAATAAATTGGTTTGTTATATATTAACTTTGTTTTTCGCAACTGAACCGCAACTAGGTTTTCCGAAAATACTGAAAGACTATGAAATTGTGGTTTAGCGATTAGATCTTGAACACCTAAAGCTTTGTCCTGGTTCTCCCAGTGTGTAACTAATTTTATGTTAACCCTTTTTTCAATATTCTCCATAGTCTTTCCGAAGACTGAATTATTCATTAATTTATAAAAATCTTTTTCGAAATCTGATTTTGCTAACGTTCTTAATTTTGTGTTTAGATCTATGTACATCTTCAACCAGCGAGACTGTCTAAATTTTAAAACTCTATGAATTTTAGTTAATTTAACCCCCATTTCTATGCACTGCTTTAAATTTCTGTAATGAATTACATATTTATCTTTATTATTTAAATTTGGGACTAGTTTATTTTCATTAATATTGCCTGCACAAATGTTTTCGGGGCATAAAGGAAAGTCCGAATGTAAATCATGAAGTTCATCTGGATATTCCAAATCAACTTCTAAAATAAAACCGAAGTTCGATGTCTCAGACACATTAAATTATGTATTCGGATTTACCCATTCGAATCCACCAGTAGGAAGACATTGAGACATAGCCCAACCATATAAATTGTTGGCATCAAAATATGTGATATATGAATTTGGTTTCCCTGCATCATAATCCCCCATATATTTGTTATTAGCTCTAGCATAACGATTACTACATTGAGATACACCACCCCTGATACCTGATCTAATAAATGCAATTTTCTCATAATCTGTTAAAAGTTCTAATTCTATTTTTGTATATTTTAACATTGCATCCCAACTTAAACCGGGTGCTGTGTAATAATGGGCAGGGTCTAAATCATAAGTATTAATACATAACTTTCTAAAGTTTTCAAATATATCGGTTAAAAGTAAAACGTCTGTTTTTAAATACAGGTTTGAATAATCTAGCATATTACAACACCCAAAGTGTTCCCAAACATCTTTAGCATGATTGTAATCATTATTTGAAATATGGGAATCTGTGAGCGAGCTATAAAAAATTTTTTGTTCGGGGAGCGATGTTAGGCTTAAACTATCATAATTAGTCATAAGTTCATATGGATAAACGCCTTTCCGTTTTAAACGAAAGAAATCTTCATCATTAGGATAATTTCTACGTAATTCTTGAAATTGATCATTACTGAGATTTTTGGCCAATTCTTCTAATTTACATGATAAAAACTTAAATGAATCTATGAATCTTAATATAATTTCGTGGTTATTCATTTTTAATTTTTTGGAAAAGGATATATATTTTTCTTTATTTTGAGGGATAACTTCGACTTCATCATCACAAAAGTTTAACGCGTGAACAATAAAATGAGCATCATAGCGACTAAGGTTGTGTAAAAATATTGGTATATAACGAGGTTTTCTGAACTTCGAGCTACATGATCCGTGAGCAACACCTATAAAACTACCGGTGTACCAATCAAAATCATAAAAATGTTCTGCTAACTCTGTTTCACAAATATGACAAATGGTTGCATTTGAAATTTGGTTTTTGTCTTCATTTGTTAGCGGAAGTGGAGGATATTTTTGAATTCTATTTATTTCTTTGAGATTGTTAGATAAACTTTCCATAAACACTTGTGCACAGTTGGGTCCGCAATACGTTACATATTTTGATAATTTATCATCATATGAACATTTTATATAATAACCAAAACTATGTACTTCATGTTTCTGAATATTGTGTGTGAAAGGTTTGGAAGGATCGTTAGAACATGATTCTATTGGTTTTAAAAATGCTTCAAAATCAGCATAAACTACGAATGGTATCTTCAACTTTTTTTCATAACTATCAAATTTAATTTTATCATTTGAAATAGGTTGACCAAACCAATTCTTTTTTTTAAAAGTTTCACTGTTTGGTAATTCTGTACAAATGTGGGCACAATCGTATTGTTCATGGTTATTTAAACTTTCCTTAGATGGAAAGTGAAGTAGACATGCTTCGCAAATGTACATGATGTGACCGTCTTTTGAAATTTGTTTACTAACTAACCGCGATAATGTTTTTATGTAACAATAATGATTTTTTGTATCCTTGGAAAAAAATAATAAATTGATATGTCTATCTTTACGACACTTTGTTAAAAATAATGGACCTACTATAGAATTACATCGTTTTTCTTTATTATATTCTAACCCAAAAACATTAATACTAATATCATTTAATTTCTCTACTTTTGCTATGTCAGAAATTTTAACTGGAAAGGAAATACCATCAAATTTAAGTTTATTTGCATGTTTAACGTACGATGATACACGATCCGCGTCTTTGTTTACGGGATATAACGCCGAGAGTAACGCCCATTTAAAACAAAAATAATCCTTGCTTTTTACATTTATAACAGCCTTTTTTAATTTTATGTCACGAGGAAGATCTATGTATGAAGTACCACGTAGGGGGTTAAATTTATTAACATTCATGTCTATAGATTTTATGTTTTTTAGACTCCATCCACTATCTTTTTTTTCAAATGCACTAATTTTAGTAGTAATTGTATCATTTAAAGATGAAAAAAAATATTTAAGTCAACTCCTTGACAAATAATATAGTTAATCGTTTGAAAATCGAACGTATCATGAATATCTTTAGTTTGTTGAACAAAATCAGCATGCAATATGAAGTTTACTTTAAAAATTATGTGTTGATGAATACACTCTTGTATTAAAAATAAAATATCATCTTTAATAGAATTTAAAAATAGTTCAGGAGTTTCAAAATTTACCAATGTCGAACTATCTACTCTACTCTTGATTTTATAAGTTAAAATCCTATTTCCAAAAGCAGATTCAATAACACTAACGTTTGATAAAGAATTATGTGAATTTAAAAGATTATTTTTGTGAACATTACTTTTAAAATGATTAGCTAAATACCGTTTCTTGATAAATATATGACACGTTAGACATTCCACTTGATCATCGTTACTGATACTGTTCCCTGCAGAGGTAGGCGCTTCTGCTTCCGTTGTTGGTTTTTTGATGATCTTGGGTTCTTTGCTGCTCGTTCGCTTCGTTCCTCTTCCAAGTTGTAGTGGTTGACTACTAAAATGTTTAAATTTATTAAAAACTGTACAAGACATTGTGTAAATTATGATCGAAATGAATGTTTATTTTACTTACTTAAACTGTGTTTCAACCATCGCACAGTGATTATACAAATCATCATCATACGATGAATCGAACAGTTGATCCTTCTCCATTTCATCACAAACTTTAGACAACTCCTGATTTAATTCGCTGTTGAATAGTTCCGTATTCTCTTCCATGGTTGTGGAAAAGAAAGCACTGGTGCACACTTCACTGAAGTTTGCCATCCTTATAGTAAAGAAGAAATTAGGTAGCAGAGTAAGTAACAGTTCAGTGTTGGTAGACCAACTGATACCCAAATTTCAAATAATGTCCGATATTTAAGTCTAACAAAGGATTAGAAATAGAATATAATGAGTACACGGAAGTAATTTAAGTAAACAGAATCACATTCACTAATGATCAGCTAATGACTGTCATTGTTAAAAAAGTATTTTTTAACTTTTTCACTTTCTGCTATTGTCTTTGTAATATTGTATACGAGGGCGTTTGTGTTGTCGTAGATGCTATCCTTATTAGTCTTTACGTAATATTTAATCCTCGTGGAAGCATGTTTCCAATGATCAGTAGTTGGAATCTTGGATAGCTTCTTCATATCGTACATTTCAATTTTGATGAGATGCGTCGCTTGGTCTCCATCGTCAGAATTAGTAGAAATGTATGATACACCATCTCTAGCGGCTCGTGCTACGGTTGATGAAAACAGCTTCCTCTTTTTTATTTTTGATTCAGCTTCAAAAAAATGATCAATCGATTGCGATTTTCTTTTTCCACCATCGCATGTGTTATTATTAATGACGATGTCATCACTCTCTTCTTGAGGGGAGAGTGGCGAGTAGTAATACTGTTTATATGTATTTTCATCGAAGCTCAATGATTTCTGCAACAACACAGTTATCATGTTAATATCAATTTGGTTTGGTTAAAAAAAAACACTTAATCATAAAAGTTAAAAAAGCTAAAGTTACAACCTATTAAAGTCCACTGCTGAACATAGGCCTCCTCTCATTTCTGAGAGGGTTTTAGGGCTAGGAAATGTTCGCTGCGATACCTCAATGCGTGTTGGCAAACTTCACATGCCTTCGAAATTATCTCAGACATGCATTCCTCACGATGTTTTCCTTCACCGCTGAGCACGTCGTAAATTAACACTTAAAATTGTAATTAACAATTTAATTGGTGCCGGCGGGGATCGAACCCGGGTCGCGTACTGTGAATTTTACATTTTGCGCTAACCATCTGAGCTACCACGGCTTAACCATATACACACACATAATATTTAAATATAATTTGTTAACACTAAATCATACACACGTAAGAAAATAACAGAAAGAAAAGTAAGTTTGTCAATAGAATAAACACTTACATCCATGGCCTTTGATGCGTTGAAGTAACACAAACGTAGTATTGATAGATCCACTGCGGTCAAACGACCATACACTAACTCCATGACTGCAGTTGCTTGGTCTTATATAGTACCAGTGAGTAATAATTCTAATCTAAAGAATTTCTGCAGTAGAATTGATAGTATCTTTATGCGTCAACAAGCTTACCTTACATTCTGTTGCTTATCTCTACATTCCTACGTCCTTCCTGTCGTGTCTTGTTCAGTGTATTGGTGACTCAAATACGATTTGTATAACACAAAGAATGTAATTTAATATTTAGATATCACTATAATTGATCATTCCTATATTAGTCATTGAGTAGATTGGTACTGTAATAATCTACTAATAGCAGTAATATTATGGATACACTAGATGTACAACAACATCTGAAAAAGATTCACCCCACTCTAGAAAATAATGTTTATGCTGCCAATAAACTACCCATGTACACCCACGTACCAACGTATATAATATGCAATTTGGATACAGATGATAAACCAGGGTCACATTGGGTAGCTTTATATATCGATACGAATGACGTCGGTCAATATTTTGATTCATTCGGACGGGCACCTGTACGATATCATCTAGAGTTTTTTAAAAGAAATTGTAAAAGATGGAACTGGAATGTTGATAGGATTCAGAATGAGTGGACTTCAGTTTGTGGCGAATATTGCTTAATGTATTTGCTATATAAGTTTCAGGGATGTTCAATGCATAGTTTTACGAGTATATTTACAGGGAACACATTGTACAACGATATTTTAGTGGATGAGATGTTTCGCTCCTATTTTATAGATAATAAGTAATAAGATTTTGTATTTTATAAATAAAAATTTTAACAAAATTGGGTAATGTGTTTTATTAATGAGTCAGATTAGTGTAGATAGGAACAAAGGAGTATATAACAATATCACCACGCTGAGGAAGAATAGATAATGACGGTATTGAATGAACAATAGATAAGTAGATAAGAACAATGGAGCGCTAATGACGGTGGAGGCTCGAAGCGGATATCAATTAGATAAGAGTTAATTGATCTGCACATCTCCGGAACCGTGCATCCTACGCAAAAATGGACCGCAGATTCGTGATCAGAGCATGCCAAAACCTTTTTTTTTTTTTTTTAGGATCGTGAGTCGACGAACGTCGTACTTGTGACTCAGTGCGCCAGAACTGGTACAGCATAACTACTTACACGAGCTTACTAACACATGAAGCAAACTTCGGACATGATATATACTCAGTTCGTCATATTTCGATATAAAAGCAGACATTTCCTTGTAAACACATTATTCTAAAGTTTTGGAAAGAAAAAATTGAATTTTTAACGGACGAAAATGATTGAGAAGAGTGGGAGTAGCAGCTTTTGAGAGGAGCTTTATAAAACCCTTTTCTAAAGGGTAATAACCTGATTCAAGGGAAAAGTTTATCATATAGAAAATTGCCGGGAGAATGTGCTCTAGTGTAAATACTACTATGTGTCTACAAATCCCATCGTAACCAACTGCCTTGGACTGAATTGCTTTTTTTAACATTATACTTTTTAACATCATCCTGAGAAACAGGAGTGAAATAAAAGGAGGTATGTTAGGAAATTGCACAGAAGCAATGGAAGCCATAGTTTGGGAGCAATTGTAGAGTCCATTGCTTTTACAGCAGCGAAATTTTCGTTAATTTTGTGACGGCAAATTATTATTATTATTAATTAATTCCTATATAAGGCTGTCAAAAATTGTCTTGGATAAAATATATTAAACAATAAAAATAGAAGACCTAAAAAGTGGCTACTGGCAAGTTGAAATTGACCCTAAGGACAAGGAGATATATGTATGTAGGTAGTTTAGAAGTACATTTATAAATTTATAAAAAGTATTATAAGCACAAATTACAAAGATGATTATAAGTTTTGATTGTCACCATTAACATGCATAGCATATAATATAAACCTACTAAGTACGATTTCTCTACTACTACTATTAAAAAGAAAACTAAGCTTTGGCAAATACTATATGGTTAAAATCAGAAATTTTCATTCACGTGGGTGATTTGAAAAGTTTCAGACCTAACAATAATAAAAGACTTTTTTTAATTATTTTTATTTTTTACATAGTCTTCCTGTAACTCTACACAATTCTTTCGATGCTCCCACCTCTCTAACCCATCCGAATAGCACTCGGTATTTTATCTGCAAAATAATGGTTCACGAAGCTGAATGAAGAGATCAATTAACGAAAATCTCTGATCTCTGAGCGCAATATTTGTACGAAGGAACAAAAGAAAGTCGCTTGGAGCTAGCTCTGGTGAGAAAGGAAGATGGTCAAGCAATTCAAACCGTATTTTGTGGATTTTCGCCACGGCAACCGCTGAGCTGTGAGATGGCACGTTGTCTTAGTGAAAACGAATGTACTTATTCTACAAATGTGGCAGTTTTTCCGCTATTTCTGCATTCAGTTTGCCAAGTAATGATGCGTTGTATGTTCCTATAATTGTTTTTCCTCTTTGAAGAAAATCGATTAATGTAACTCCCTGGCTATCCCAAAAAACAGTCATCATCACTTTCCCAGCTAAAAGTTATTGCTATTTTGGAGCCGGTTCCTTCTTTGTATTTCACTGTTTTGAATGTATTTTTGTTGTTGGCGTACAATAGTGTATTCAAATTACATATAAAGTAAATAATTGGCGCCAAAATTCAAGTTTGTAGCGTTCAAACTGCGCCAGCCGAACGTTGGAAATGTTCATTCGAACACGTTTTTGGTCTAACGTGAGCAAACGCACTGACAGCTTCTCATGCTTAAATATTGACTTAATATGTGATAAACACATTTTTTGGACATTTTCATAGCCTCTGCTGTCTCTCTCACTTTAATTCTTTTTGTTATTGTCCACTTAAATTTGCTGAACTTTACCGGTGTTATCGTCATTAGTTGCAGTTTTGTGACGTCCGAACGTTCATCGTCTCCCAAGCCGCGTTTAAATTACCGGCCACGTTTAAATTCAGCTGCCCAAAATTCACTGTGGTAAATTATGCTGCAGAGTACCCATATACAGATGCCAACTCATCTTTGATTTGCGCAGGTATATTGCATTTCAAAAACAAAAATTTAATGATTTTTTTTATTTTGACAAAAACACTCACATCAACTCACTCAAAGGCCTGTCAAGTAACAACTACCCGTCAGAAATGGTCAACACTATGGTTCGTAACTGTCAAAAAATGCACAAAATATATTCACTAGATTTAATTGAAGAGTGCTGCCATCTTCACTTTGAGGTCGAAAACTTAATACTTGAACGTGGTAAAGTCATAATGTAGCTATATTTTGGTTGTAGCATGAAAGGGTTGGCTCGAACGGGGAAGGACCACGCTCTCACAGAATACCAGCGTAAAACAGCTGCTTGATGGTGCTGTGTGTTTTGTATGGTGTACAAAGACGAAAATTCCTAATTTCGAGCTGTTTTATGAACAGATTGTCTCATTTTGATTAAAAACTCATCATCATTACAGCCCTTCACAAGTCCACTGATGAACATAGGCCTCCCCCAAGGAATACCACAAAGCACGGTCCTGAGCTCCCTGCATCCATCGACTTCCTGCATGTCTCACCAGGTCGTCACTCCATCTAGTGGGGGATCGCTCTACATTCATCGCCATTTGAGAAACTTTTCCCCCTCGGTTGTCGGTTCTCGAGCTATATGACCGGCCCTTTGCTACTTCAGCTTACTAATCCGTTAAGTTATGTCGGTCACTCTGGTTCTCCTGCGGATATACTCATTTCTAAGTTTATCACGCAAGGAAACCCCGGGCATGACCCGCTCAATAGCACGCTGAGCGACCTTGAGCGTCCTCACATGACCAGCAGTGAAGGACCACGTCTCATCCGTAAGTCATCACTGGCAACACGCACTGGTTGTACAATCTAGTTTACAGGTTTTGAAGTATACCTGACGAGAAGAGCGTCTAGTCGTCATATTGAAGTCAATCTCATTTTTTGTCGAACCGTCGGGGCTCGATCGATGACTCCTACAAATCATCGAAAAAGAATGCGATTCTGGCTAGTGAAACAGAACTTGTACAAACCTAGGGTAGGTTTGTACAAGTTCTGTTTCACTAGCCAGAATCGCATTAGGTAACAACTAACTACTCACAGACCAACCGTGTGGACCATAGTTCACAAACCAAATAAAAGAGGGCTTGGCCCCTTGGTAGTGTGTAAGTATAAACATCGACCAAAGTCGCGCACTTCAATGTGTGTAAACGGCATACTGATTACAATTAAATCCAGCCACAGTGTAAGTCACAATATTTAGGCACACGTCGAAATAATAGCCACAGCGACCAAAAGAGGCCTCCGTGAGCGCCACCACCTGGCAGACCGTCGCACCTGCAGACGTGATGTCAATGTAAAGCATCGCCACCGATTGCATGTTCAGCGTGGCTTCTAGCCGCAGAGCGTGGCATGAGTCTACAGCTCACCTCAGGGGAGTGGGGTTTTACTTCTTTCGGCTGCAGACTTAAGAGTCTCTTCCATCCAGCTACCACGTCCATGAGGTTGACACAATATGCTTCATCAACCAATAAAACAGCAGATATAGCCAATGGCTGTTTTAAAAGAATAATATTAGTTCAGCCATCAGAAAGGTTTTGTGTCACTAACGTTAAGTATATGCATTTTTCAAACATGTTTGTCTCATCCACAAACAAGTTGCCTTCAATCATTCAAAAGTGGGAAATTTACTTTATATTCTCTCATACGAACCCAGTAGATATCTCCAACCATGTACCCTTATCCACCGGAACCACGAGATGCGTCTAATCAGATGCAACACCATCAGCAGATCCATCACTTGACGCAAATATACAAGTAGCAGTAAGTATCAATGCAACTATCATATGGATGGCGCCCCTTCATAGTACACCCACAAGATAATCCCACTAACCCACTCCCCCTACTGACAAAGCAAAATCCCGTTCGGGGAGACATCAGTCTTGCTCCAACCATATACAAGCGAGGTCATTTACGCCCGACAAAACGCTGTTATGTAATTTTGTCAAACGTGCATATAACAGATCGTGATTTGACAATTTCATATTCGTTTCATCGATATCTATGATGTGCGGTAAACCCTGTGCAAAAATAAGTCTATGCCGGCAGAATTAACATTTTTCATTTTTATTTTACTTGATTTTGTATTATCTCTATAAATATACTTCTTTTGTACGTGTGTTTGTCACTGAACTCATCTTAAACGGCTGGATTGAATTTAGCATATTACACGCACGCAGGAATTTAAATAAGGAATTTAAAAATTATATGAAGAATAAGTGCAAAAAATAAATTTTATATGTATTAAATATTATAAATACATTAAATATACTTAACAAAATGAAACGTACATTATGAACGTTAATTCTGTGAACGTGTTAATTGTCGCTTTATGTCGTTCAGAGACATTGATTTATATAACCCTAGATCAGTAATAACCGCGCCAAAGCGTTGCCACTGCACATATGGCCACAGCCATATGCCTAGCTAACGTGAGTTCATTGTTCAATGTGACGCCGACAGAGTTGAGCTGCGACAAAAATGGGTAAATGTGTAGTGAATGCTATTCAAGGTCACAAAAACGTAATAAATAAAGCGGCATCACTTTCAACACATAATTTTTAGTTCCTCTTTTCATATAAACGTAAAAAACCTCAAATAATTAAATAAACTTATCGAATATTGCCATTTAGGTTCAATGTTGGCAACATTGAACTTTTCCGCATTTGTGATTATCCTACATTAATGGGAGACTGTATAATTAACCGTGTAGTGGCGGTTGAGAATATACACTACCCCATATCTTCCCGTAGGTGTCGTAGAAGGCGACAGAGGGAGACAGGCAGGAGATGGGCAGGAGCATCGTCCTGATAACAGCAATGGTATAATAAAAAACTGCGGTCTCCAACCCGCTCGCCAAGCGTGGCAACTATGGCAAATATGAGTATGTGGGGGCCGTTTGTTTGCATCGTTACTCATGTCCCCCAGTCCCCGGCGGCCCCGCTATACCTGGCTACGGTGGCGACCATGGTAACGGCGGGGCAGGGGGTGCTAAGAATCTCCGGTGGAGGTTCCGTTGCCACCTACGACGACTTGACCTGGCAACATACAACGCACGCACCCTGAGGACTGACGAGAAGATACTGGAGTTGGAAGAAGAGGTAGACAAGTTGCGCTGGCATATTATTGGGTTATCCGAGGTCCGAAGAGAGGGGGAGGACACGGTAATCCTCGAGTCCGGCAACTTGTTCTATCACCGGGAGGGCGACCATCTGTCCCAAGGAGGTGTCGGATTTATCGTCCACAAGTCTCTCGTCAACAACGTTGTAAAGATTGGGAGTGTGTCGACGAGGGTCGCGTACCTGATACTCAGAATCACCAAACGGTATTCGCTGAAGGTCATACAGGTTTACGCACCAACCTCGGCACATCCCGATGAGGAGGTGGAGGAAATGTATGAGGATATTTCCAGAGCCATGCATTCCTCCAAAACCCACTACACGGTGTTGATGGTAGACTTCAACGCAAAACTAGGCACAAGAGGAAGCGGTGAGCCGAAGGTAGGGAAATTTGGAGTAGGGCAACGGAACCGGAGGGGCCAGCAGCTGGCCGACTTTATGGAGAAAGAGGGACTCTTTATGATGAACTCTTTCTTCCAGAAGCGGCCCCACAGGAAATGGACCTGGCCGAGCCCCGACGGTTCGACAAAAAATGAGATTGACTTCATTATGACGACCAGACGCCAACAGTTCAGTGATGTCTCAGTGATCGCAAGGTATAAAACTGGCAGTTGGAGAGGTCTCGTCTAATGAAGTCAACGCTCCGTCCCCCTCGTGCTCTAATCCAGAATCCCGAAACCTTTCAACTTGAGTTACGTAACCGATTTCAGTGCCTAGAAGATTGCAATGCAGTGGACGATATGAAAGACAAGCTCGTGGAAACTGTCCATGCGGTCGGAGCTAAGTTCTCCAAGACCGGCCGCAGAAGAACACAAAAGCTCTCCGATCACACTCTTAATCTCATGGCTGTTAGACGGGAGATGAGACTGCAATCGTCAACAGATTTGACAGCATACAGTCAACTGAACAGACAGATCTCCAAATGCATGCGGCGAGACTTGCGCAAATTTAATACTGCTCGTATTGAAGAAGCGATTGAGCGGAACCAGGGCTCCAAAATCTTTGCCAGAGATCTGTCTGCCAGTAAGAGCCAACTGTCAAAGCTGAAGACTGAGTGTGGCAGCATCGTTTCCGGGACAACTGAGATTCTGAGTGAGATTGAGAGGTTCTGTGGGCAGCTGTATACATCATCGTTGGAGCCACACGCAAGTGTGAGTAACGATTCAAGAGCGGTCTTATCCGACACTATTCCGATTATATCCCGGACGTCAGTCTGAGCTAGATTAGAATGGCTCTCCAGCACCTTAAAAACGGCTAGTCCCCGGGTGAGGATGGAATTACAGCGGAGCTTCTGAAAGCGGGTGGAAAACCGGTGACAACGCCCTCTTGAAGAACTACAGACCGATATCCCTTCTGAGCCGCGTCTATGTGCTGTTTTCGAGAGTCATTACGAATCGTCTCGCACGCAGACTCGATGACTTCCAACCTCCCGAACAAGCCGGTTTCCGAAAAGGCTTTAGTACCATAGACCACATACATAGCCTTCGGCAAATTGTACAGAATTCCGAAGAGTACAATCTGCCACTTTGCCTGGCGTATGTGGACTATGAGAAAGCCTGTGATTCCGTCGAAATTTGGGCGGTGCTACAGTCTCTTCATCGGTGCCAAGTTGACTGTCGGTACCTATATCGAAGTGCTGAAGTGTTTGTACAGTAGGGCTACGATGGCTATCCAAGTACAGAACCAGAGTACGAAACCTACCCAACTGCAGAGAGGTGTAAGACAGGGTGACGTTATTTCCCCGAAACTCTTCACCGCTGCATTGGAAGACGTTTTCAAGCTACCGGACTGGAAAGGATACGGTATTAACATCAATGGCGAGTACATCACTCACCGTCGATTTGCCGACGATATATTCCTTATGGCAGAATCGCTGGAGGACTTAAGCACTATGCTCAATGACCTCAATAGTGCCTCCCAACGGATAGGTCTTAAGATGAACATGGACAAAACAAAGATCATGTTTAATGTCCATGTCACACCTATGCCGGTAGTTGTTGGGAGCACTAAGCTCGAAGTTGTTGAGGAGTACGTTTACCTGGGACAAATAGTCCGGCTAGGTAAGTCCAACTTCGACCGAGAGGTCAATCGACGGATTCAACTCGGCTGGGCAGCGTTCGGGAAATTACAACGCATCTTCTCGTCAGGTATACCTCAAAACCTGAAAACTAAGTTGTACAACCAGTGCGTGCTGCCAGTGATGATATATGGAACTAAGCTGAAGTGGCAATAGGCCGGCCATATAGCTCGAAGAACCAACAACCGTTGGGGAAAAAAGGTTCTCGAGTGGCAGCCTCGTACCGGTAGACGAAGTGTAGGGCGACCCCCCACTAGATGGAGTGACGACCTGGTAAGACATGCAGGAAGTCGATGGATGCAGGTGGCTCAGGACCGTGCTTTGTGGCATACCTTGGGGGAGGCCTATGTTCAGCAGTGGACTTGTAAAGGGATGTAATGATGATGATGATGATATAATTAATGGAGTAAGTTAATTTGTTACCTCTGATTTTAAATATTTTGGAAATTATAATAAAAACTACGTTTTAACTTTCATACAAAATAATTAATTATTTTTATTTTAGTTTATTCATGAATAATCTATTAAGTATATTTTATTACCTATTTTATATTATTTATAATTTCATATAAATTTTATATTAATTACATTTTATTAGATACCTATTTTATATTGTTTGATTTATTAGAACCATAAAAATACGTTTTATTTCATCATTATGTTTACTTCTATTCATCTGATAAGCTTTGTATCCCTTTTTTTCTAAGGGGACGTAATAAAGATTTTAAAATAAAATATACTTTTTAATATAAGGACAATTAACTCCAGCTTAAAAAAACTCATTTTTATTGCGTATTTTAGGTAAAATTTCATATAGTAAGCCACACCAACCCGCTATTGCATGTTTGTGTGTCTATCTTTATCTAATCTTACGACGACGATATTGTTTTCGCAACTCGTGTAAGTGAGATAGATATATGTTTACATAAAATTGTTAGTAGTTTCAAAGCTATGTCGTCGCGTTTGGATAGTGGTTACACTTTTTTCGACGCGCGGTAATGTGATTTGCTCCTCTAGTGTTGTATAACTCAATGTTCAGAGACGTTTAAACTGCTAATGCCTCAAAAGTAGGTAGTAGTCACAGATTAAGTATAAACTAACGTTTGAATAAATTGGTAATGCAAAAGAGAAAGAGCATAGTATACGCATATGTTAGACCGAAAAAGATAGGCTAGACCATTCACGTACACGCTATTGGGCTATATTGGGCTGTTGTCATTCGTGAACAAAATAAATTCCGTTTTTATTTGCAAAATCTCACGTTTCAAAGCGAAATAGACGTAATTAATTATAACTAGGTACGAAGTACTTAAATATAAGCCACCTCAGCAAGAAATCCTACATTATTATATATTTAACTCGTAGGTACGATTGAAATGTTTAGCTGTCTAAAAACTGAGTTTTGGCATTCACATTCTCTATATCACATTTTATTATAATAATAATCTGAATGAAAAGCAATTGAAATTAAGATAATTACAAATACGTGAAATTCTGCTAGTTTTAACCTTACTTTTCTACGCCTTGCATGCAGTTTTAACCAAATAGTATTTTTGAGCCATTCTATGGGATGTTTAGCAGTGAACTTTAATAGGTTGTAACAGTAACAAGAAGGTACATTAAGGGTAAAACTACAACACATACAAGCGTAAACACTTACTAATAAAATTGTATCATGTAAGTTATTTTATTATAACAACAAAGTACACAGCAAAATTGAAAATAAACTTAAGTTGAGTTTTTTACAGCATATGGATAGCAAACGAGCACACAGTCCACGTGATGGTAAGTGGATGCTGTGGCCCACAAACATCTACATCTATCCTCGATCAAGAATCAAATTGCAGATACGTTGACGGCCCAGACGACTAAGATTATAAGCTTCGTTTATTGTAAAAAGGGTTTCCGGTTCTGTACAGTCACCACTCGATACCATTGAACTGCCATTTTACGTTGGTATTTTGCAATATCGTGCTTCTTCTCCAGTCGATACGGCCCATTTGTGCTGCATCCATAATATAGCTGCAGCACGGCTAGTTCACAACATTTTTACGTTATATTAGTTACCAAAAATGTTCTAAAGTTTGACATCGTAGTCTTTTACCTTTTTGATAAACGCAGTTGGGTTTTAGTTATCAACATTTAATTTATATATACATCATAACACGCATATATATTTTTTTAAGAACAGCATTTCTTTTAGCAACTTTATAGTAGGTAACAATTTTTGAAGCTTATGTATGCTAAGTGGTAGGATTACTTTTTGAGAATTCTTCCCCATTTCTGTTTGAGAGGTCGTATATTTACGTATCACCCTCTTACATAGTACCGATATAAATACAGGCTGAGAGGCATTCCACCTAAGTCCGTATAAGTGACAACGACCTTCTTTGCCAATGGCTGTAGTAGCCACTTACCATCTTCAGGTAAACTGTAAGTTAGTTGGTTACTAGTTTTATAAAAAAAAACTTTAAATAATAAATACTTATATTTTTTAATTATTTTCGGAATGTCGAGAGTATTCTGAATTACACCTTTTATTAGAAACTCTGACACGATATTTCAATATTTACCTAATTAGTCGAGCCATTCAGAGAGGAAACGCAGCCAGCGTTCTTGGCACAATACTACAGTGAGTAGGACTTTAAGATATTTTAAGTTTTGTGTTTTAGTTTTATTTTATTATAGTTTATTTTTTTAAATATTGTATGTCTTTCAATTCATTATATGTCTGCAATAAGCCACCTTTGTGGTTTTTATATCATTACATGCAGCTTGAAACCCGAAAGAAGAAAAAAATATCAAATTTGTCAAAATACGATGAGTAGATTAGAAGATCTGAGGGATCAGATGAACATACATACATAGCCTTCTAAAATTGTAAACATCCTTTTGGATTTGCCGTAGTTGGGTAAATCAATTCACTACAGATCATCAGATCAGAATCACGTCAGATCAGAAGACAGGAATATACTGCAATTGGTATCGATAATTTCAAGTAAGCGGGCAATTCATGGTGCAGCACTATTTGTCACACACACATGCATATTACGCGCACACTGGTGTATTTCGATTTTGGTCTCGCCTTAATGACTTGATCGCCAATCTATTGTTACGCGCCGAAGTCGACGTCACTAGCGCCATCTAGTATCGAACAGAAGCTCAAGCTCGTAACACTATATTCTGTACTTTAACCTTGAACTAATTAACCACTGGACCCGACATAAAACACAAATGTACGAAAACTCGTTCAACCAAGTGGAGAGTAACGCACACAAAGATTATATTACATTAATATAAACATAGATACGAAATTCGAAGAAGTTCACTCTATTTCTAGTGCTTGAAAGTAGTCGATAAAATATATGGATGAATGACTGAGAAAGAAAAGGCGTATCGTAAATAAGCTTGTAAAACAAAGCAAATAAAGGGATAATGAAGGTGAGGTAAGCTTCCGTTATTTAAATTTTAATTAAAATAAAAAAGCAGGACATTGATATGGATTTTTTATTCAATTAGTTATGATAAACTTCAATTTTTTTTTGTTAAGTTTAAATTATTTAAATAGGTTTATTGACTTTTAATATGTATCATCTTTCTTAAAATGTGTTTCTTAGAATTTGTTTTGTTCGCTTGTTTTCTTATATAAGCAATTCTAATATTTATATACTTTACAGCAATAGCTTTCGTTAATTCTTCGACGTAATTCACGTCGTGGTTATCAAATTTATGGAAATGAATGTCTTCGTACAACGGAATTTGCAGCAATGTTTCTGTTGCTTTCGGCAGGAGAAAGTCTGTTGTGTAATCTTTTTTATTCTTTTATTAAGTACTACTATTACTTTCGTAAGTTCGAGTTCGCAGTGCTGACAAAAGCTATGGTATATACTTGAGGGAAGTATCAGTTTTCCCTTGTTTTCATGCGCAATGAGATTGCCTTCATTGGTGCCATTTTGTATTTCTTTGTATTAAAACAGGCAGTATCGAAATGTACACTGCATATGGCGCTGTGTTTCGTCGGAATTCAGGTTTCATCTCTACGAAATGCTTCTACCCACTTTCTTTTCGGAGAAGGGTCACTAGGAAATCTGAAAATTCGTGTAATTTATGTGTTTAAATATTTTAAGTACAGATACTAATTATAATTTTTGCATTTATAATATTTTTATTTAATTATAAAAGTTACCATTATAAATTTAATGACATCAGATTGTAGGATACTGTTATATACATATTTTAAGTGTTATTGTATTGTACAAATAACATCATCCTTCATTCGGTCATATCATCAATTATCGATATATTTTTCGACATGGTCAAGCACTAGTCGATGTCAAGATGACTCACTCCACAGTTTAAGTCCTTCGTTCTGAATGGTATAATCCACCCATTTTGTGATGGTTGTCAGATGTCAACAATACATAGAAATATCGACTATATTTAACATAGTTTGATAATACAACATTTTATTTTACATTCGATTAAATTTTGTGATAAATAACAATAAATGTAATAAAATAATATACTTACAAGTGAAAAGAAATAGTGCTGCTTCCGCCGCTATAGCTATTGCACTATTTAACTGAACATTTAGTCATTTTTGGGAGATGTTTTGTTGACAAGTGAGTGCTTGAGACTGACGCAAAAACAAACGACCAAGGCCAGAATTTCCCGGTTACTGACAAGACCGTTATAGGTAAGTCCGCTTATATGTCAGGTCCAGTGGTTAATTCGTTCATGACTTTAACCTATGGTAGTAGTAGTCTTAGGCCAATGTCAAATTACGGTCGAATTTCGACCTCTAGGCGACCACTAGTTATTATGTATTTTATTATTATTGTTATTATATATTGTTTATCATTATGCATACTATTACGAGCTTGCGGTTCGTGACAATAGAAATTGCCGATAGAATTACCTAAATTAACACTTTAATTCACTTTACACTAATTAAAGTTAAAAACACTAATAACTAATCACACTGGTTCACTTTATTCCGCTCCGAAGCGTCGCTTGTCTCGCCAACTTCAATACTTCTTCGATCGCGTATTGCAGCGCCTTTATATAGGGCTCTTCCACGAAAACATCCAGAATATTTCAGAACATTCGAGTAAATACGCGCGCCAACCGACCAAGAACAGAAAGTTCGAGTGTAGAGCTTCTAGAAAGTTTAGTTCTTCAATTTGATACTAGATGGCGAAATTAGTCATGTCATTTTCTGGAAAGCTCTCTCCTCGCTCTGTTACCCGACACTAGATGGCGCTAGTGCCAGATGTCAACTTAGCCGCGCAACAATACTTATGCATTTTATATATAAATTTGAGTAGTTATTTAAAATTGCATTGCAATTAGTTTCAATAAATGTAATAATACACTGGGATTCTTGTTTGTCGAAATATATAAATATCGGGGAGGCATATGTCCAGCGATGGACTTTAAGACTGTAATGGATGGAATGGAACTAAAACTTACATATTTTAGAATAAAAATAAATGAAAGTCGAAGGCAAGATGCATTTGGAATGAAATTTATGTAATCAAAGACGAGACTACAAATAACGAATTATTAATACTTTTTGTATTAAACTTATACATCGCTTTTTATTTTCATTTTGATTCGAAATAAAGATTAGGGTAAATGAGCTCCAGTTGGATGAAAACCATTTTCATCGGCGGTATAATCTACCCTGTATTTAGTACCATCAGCACCGTAATATTCATAAAAGCCTTTTACTCTAGAGCCACCTCCATTTTCTGTTGGATCTACAATTCCACTTTCCCCTGCACTTATTCCATTTTCCGTTAAGTAGCTATAACGATAATTATTGACGTCGAGATCACTATCTTGATTCACAATTCTAGCATTGCTTTCAACAGTATTACTTCTCTGATGTACAGGCGAAACAGTTACTGCAATATTGCTTTTCGGTGTCATGGTGTAAACAGGAGCAGCAGTCGAGGATGTTACAGTAACCGGTCGATAAGTTGAGAGTACTTGAACTGCATTATTCCTATAAATAAATGATAATAAAATAAAATTTTCTAATATTGTAATAACGGTAAGTAAGATTTCGTCATGGGTGATAGAAATCTTGTATGTAATTTGTGATTTTTTTATAGAAGAAGGTGCAAACAAGCATGGAGCCCCATGATAGTAAGCCTCGTCTACCGCTTCTGAACAACTGTAACACCAGGGAAATTGCAGGTGCGTTGCCAACCTTTTATAAAACTAATGGGTTTAGCCTATTAGTTATAAGTGAGTTTTGGTACTCTTAAATTTTGTACGTTGATAGCTTTTGAAACTATTCGGAAATAAATTTATCATGTTAGAAATCAGTCCGATAAAAATGATCCCTATTATTAGTTCTGAACATATTAATATGATTTCTTCTAATATTTATTCAAAAAAATATAGCATTTACTACAATAATTTATTTAACTTATATTTTATCTAATTTTTAATCTAGTAGCTATTGTGTCTCTTGAAGCTATAAAAGGCGGATTGGCCATCAAATCAGAAATTTTGCACGTTACTGAGGGGAGTAGAATGCAAGATGGATCCAGGGTTTACATCTGTAATATTTATGGAATTTTCCATTCAACTCTTACGGGATGACATGGGGTGATTGACAACCGTGACGTGACGCCTAAATATAATCGTTCAATAAATAAATTATCAGCAATTAAAATAAACGTCTGTCTCATGATTTTTTTTTATAGAATAAGGGTGACAAGCATTAAGCAGCAATAAGCTGCTATTTAATCAATTCAATTGTATTTTGTGAGAGTGTGGTCCTTCCCCAGTCGAGTCGAACCATTCGTACTTCAACTAAATTACTAAAGCATGGCTCTACTATGTAAGAATGACCAGACATTTAATAAAATACCGTATGAGTAATGGACTCCAGTTTTCCTAGTAGTCCGTCTAGGTACGTATCAATCACCGTTTTACTTAGTTTTGACGCCACGCCAGTTGGCGGCAGGTGTTCATGGACTGCCACATAAAATCATATGGTCTGTAACTACATTTGAAAAAAAATATTATTATGGATTAGAGCCAATACTAAGTACAATAATAAATCTAAGAATTAGAATTGTTTTAAGGTTAGACTTATTTTTGTAAGTATATATCCGTCATTTAAATTTAATTTTGTCTGAACTTTTGCGAACATTTTTCAACAATATATATACGATTTTTACTATATATGATAAAAATCATATAAATATAAAGTACATATATAAAATTATTTTTCCTCCCAAAACCATTTGCAAACATTAGCTAATCTATGAAATATTGAAAAGCACGTACACGTCATAATTTTCGTTTCTACTATTTCTGAGATTTATCTTATTATTTTAAATCTGAGCCGTGGTAGCTCTGATGGTTAACGCTCGCTGTAAATATATCAGAACGCGAGAAACCCGGGTTCGATCCCCGCCGGCACCAATGAAATTGTTAATTGCAATTTTAAGTGCTAATTTACCACGTACTCGGCGGTGAAGGATAACATCGTGAGGAAACCTGCATGTCTGAGGAATAAGAAAAAAATATTTCGAAGACATGTGAAGTTCGCCAACATGCATTGGGGCAGTGCGGCGGACACTTCCTTGCCCTAAAACCCTCTCAGAAATGAGAGGAGGCCTGTGCCCAGCAGTGGGACGTATATAGGCTGTAACTAACTAACTATTTTAAATTTAAATATTTTGAAGCAATAAGCTCATCATTTTCATTATTTTTATTTCACAATCATTGATCTATATAATTTACCAAGATTTATGTTTCGTTTATTTCGGTTCATATTTTGAAGGTACTTCAAAACATGCAAACTGCTGGCCTACTCTCGAAGGAAACGAATTCTAAATCAGCTGTATTTTATTCGAACCCATTTTTAATTTTTAACAACCGAAAAATACCCAAAACCTTAGCTAGCACATGACGAATGGTAGTTCAAATTAAAATTTTTGGAATGAAATTCTTCAGCTTTTCGCTGCTAGATGACGTTCAAGACTTATTCTTGTTTAGTTTGTCCTATTATTAATGTAATAAAATGTTTAGGAACTAAATTTTAATTTATTAAAAATGATATCCGCGTAATCGAATATCCCATGTGAAATTTCATAGGTCTTGATCGTAACTCGAACGTGTTTCTCGATTCAAATTAATTCGGTAGTAAGTTTTTTGTAATCAGGTTCGAAACGTCATTTTGAATAGAAAACCAAACTGAATTCGAAAACAATTTCGGTAGTAAGCACTCTAATCTAACCTTGTGATATAAATTTATTATAGAGGTATTAAAACAATTATTACCTTTTTTTGTCACTATTAGTAGAATACGGTGTCGATAATTCCGTATACGGTTTGTACGGAAATCTTGCATTGTTTCTAACATTATTATTGTAAATTCCGAAAGGACTGTTGAATCTTTCATTTTCAGGAAAACGGGATCTTCTGGAATTCGCGTAGGGATCCTGGCGATAACGTCCATTATATTCACTGCTGACAAAGCTTAGAGCAGCCAGAAAAATAACCTGTAAAATATGATTTTACTTATTAGTTTTCTTGTAAAATTTCGAATCAAACATCTAATTTCAAAAGAAGTACAATATAGAAACAAGTCTAATGCCGTTCATTAGCTTAATCTACAATGAAAATTGCTTGTATCACTCTACATTCGATTCGACTGTTGATTTTGATATCTTGTTAAGCATCCTACGCTCTCTCAACATATCTCCAACTGTAGTTGACTGGTTTCAAAGTTACTTGTTTGGTCGCCGACAGCGAATTCAGGTCCAAGAGGTTTTTTCCACCTGGACTACTACAGCTGCTGGTGTACCACAAGGTGGCGTGTTGTCTCCTCTCTTTTATGCAATTTTCGTTAACTCTATAAGTCATAATTTGTCCTCTTCCTACCACTTATATGCTGATGATCTCCAAATCTATACTCAGTCCTCTCTTGAAGATCTATCTAAAGCAGTTGACACTATTAACGCTGATCTAAATTGTATTTCGAATTGGAGTAAATTTTATGGTTTAACGATTAATCCTAAGAAAACTCAGACCATTGTCATCGGTAACTCTAGATTAATTGTTAAAATTGACTGGTCTTCCCTACCCCCTATTATACTTGACTGCACTCTAATCCCTTGCAGTAACAAGGTTAAAACCCTGGGGTTGTATCTTGACTCCTGTATGTCTTGGACCTCACAGGTTAGTGAGGTCAGTAGAAAAATGTTTGCTGCGTTAAGCTCTTTACGTAGATTACGTAATTTTCTTCCCACAGCAACTAAAGTTACGCTCACCCAGTCTCTACTTCTGCCTATCCTTGACTATGCTGATATTTGCTATCTTGACATTACCGAGGAGCAGCTTAATAAGCTTGAGCGCATTCAAAATTTATGCATTAGATTTATATTTGAGCTTCGCAAATATGATCATATCTCCGAATTTCGCACACAGCTCAAATGGCTCCCGATCCGCCTTCGCAGGAATACTCACATTCTCTCCGCGTTGTATAGTGTGCTGTTTAATCCTTCTACTCCTCTTTATTTAAAAAATTTCCAGTATCTTTCTCTTACCCATAATCGGTTCCTTCGATCCTCCGTCAATCTTTCTCTCTCTACACCTTTGCACTCTTCTTCCTTTTTCAAGAAATCATTCACCGTAACCGCTGTGCGATTGTGGAACTCCTTACCTCTCCATATTCGTCGTGCTAAATCTCTTCACTCTTTCAAAATTCTTGTTAAATCGTATTATTTAGAACGCTATTAGATAAATTACTTTATCTTTCTCGTACTCTTTTCATTTAATCTATTATATGATATTTTATATATAACTTTCACTTATTTTTATTTGTATGTATTATTGTATTTTTTATGCCCCCCTCTATTTGTAACTTTTGTTTGCAACATTCCTCTACACAAAGGTTGTCCGGAAGAAATCACTTTCAGTGATAAGAGCGCCTATTGTACATACTTTAATTAGTTTTAACTATATTGATGTTTCTGTATTGTGGTGTACAAAAAAGAATAAATAAATAAATGCATTCGTCAAGTCGTTCAATATTACAAAATATTAGCAATGTTAATGAAACAATGCACACAAATCTTATTTTTGATTAAGTTTCATAAATAAATATATAACATATTACACTTACCGCTACAATCTTCATTTTAACTAATTCTTATGGGACCTCAAGTGTCGAATGGCTAATCGGTGTAACCAGCTAACGCTTTTATATAATCATCAAATTCCAAATTAGAGTATTTATTACAACAATTCTTTGGACTAAGTTACAAAAAATGCAAATTTTATTTGTCAAGTTGGCATTGATCGTGGCAAATATGGTATGGACCTCAAAACAACAAGTAAACGTTTACTACGCCCATGCTCGCTGTCAAATGATCTCGGAATAAAAACTATTTGCCTTATGTACTGTGATCTATTTTAAACTATTTTTTTCCAAAAGTACGTTACCACCATAATAGTATTTTCTCATGTGTCCCAGAGCCGTTTAACATAAATGAATTGAAAAAGAAAGAAAACCAAAAAATATATAATTTTTTTAACGAATTTCTATTGCAGTACAATAATAGAGTTCATCATTTTAATTTCTTTAGAAACATATTTTAATATATATATATATATATACATATATGTATATATATAATAAAAATTTAAATGGCAGGTGAGTAGAGTTTATATAGATTCTATAGCATATTACATCATTTAATAACGATTTCTGAGATAAGATTAAAATTCGCTTGATGACTCACGTCGCTGTTGAATAAATTCTTACCCATACCCCTTCCCAAGTCATACCCCTACTTCAGAATAGTAGTCATAATTTTCGATAGAATGATCCGATTTTAATACAATAAAGACTTTATATAACTTGAAAATGCGTTATATGATTTTCTTCACGATTTTTTTAAAATAAATCAGCACTTTATAAGTGATACGTTCATAAACAAATAAACTGACAGACAATTCTAAAAATAATAGAAATGTATTTAATTACTAATTAAAAGTTATTAGCACCAGTTCTTATGAACTGGTGCTAATAACTTTAAATACATAATGATATTGGTTTTTTGTTTAATATCTATTAATCTATTTTATTACAGTTGTATATTTGTTAAATCTTAGTATTACCAAATACAAAATCAAATAAATTAATGTGATGAAAAACTGCCCGAACACTCGTATTTGGATTGATGCTTTTATATCGTAAATTTTTCATCATTCGATGTATCTTTTCATCATTTTTCAAAAATGTTTTTAATTTATATTGTTTACGAATGTTTCTTATGGGAAATTGTTACGATGATATACTTTCGAAATTTATATTTTTATTTATAACAACTACATTTTTAATACAAGTCTTAAATTTATTTTTAAATATAATAAAACTTGAAAACAAATAATTTACTGACAAATATGCTATGCAAATGAAATCGTGGACAATATATAAAAATAATTAATAAAAAAATTACGTACAATTCTTTTTTGAAGTTTGAATAAATATTTCAAAAATTAAAAATATTAAATAATTTATAATTTAATCTATAGGTGTAATACATAATAAATCTGTTGAAAAATCGTATATGTAATTCTAATATTATATTCTTGGAAAAACAATTTTAGGGGACTAAATAAAGAGTACTGATGCCAAATTAGTGATTTTAGAATTTTTGTCTGCTCTTTCCGTCTGTCTGTCTGTCGGTCTGATGATATATCGCAATTACCACGTTTGAAAAAACGACTAACATTTACACTGTTACACTGGATACTGAATTCAGTCCAGTACGGTATACACAAAACTGACATTAAGAGAGATGAAATTAAATTTTAAATTAAGGTAGATGAAATAAATTTGAATCACTTACTACCCGTCAAAGGGAGTTATTTTTTCAACTTGCACCGTTACTTTACTTGTACCTTTTTAAGGGGTGCCTCGTCAGTAAGATACTTTGGATTAAGCGAACTTAAACGCAACGTGTGTCAGCAAAACGATACAGACTTTGTTGATTTACTCAACAGTTAACAAGTGAGAGAACTGACAATCAGACAGTATCATCTACTTCCTTATTTTATAAACATACATTATTATTTTCTTGGATATTATTTTTTAATAATGAAAATAATATCCAAGAAAATAATAACTTATGTCACTATCGAGGTACACACACACATTATGTACATTAGGTATACTCACATAGTCCATCATATTGGATTTAGAGTGACGTAATTTTATTTTTCGTATTCCCCTCAGCAAACTCTTTCATTGAATACCCATATTATGGGAGTGTTGAAAAAATAAGTAGTCTGCCATCCTAGGCAGTTATATTGGATTTAGAATAGATTTAAAATACAGAAAATTGTATCAGAATCGCTCCAACCGTTTTGAAGATAAATTAAAACATTCACCTGCAGAAAGCATGTTAATTTCAGCGCGCCCATCCAGTTTAATCATAACACCTATCCATGAACCATCGCCAATGAGTCGCAAACCCTTTACATAAAACCGTATCTAAATCGGTAGAACCGTTTTGGAGATAAATGAAACATTAATTTGCAAAATGTTTATTGCAGCGCCCCCTGGTGAGTTAACACCATAACAATTATCTAAAAACTATTGCCAATAACTCACACACACTTTACAGAAAACTGTGTTTAAATTGGTATAACCGCTTTGGAGATAAATAGGAACTTTAATTTGCACAAAAATGTTCATCATAACATATATATATAGTCGGATTCTCGGAAACAGATCCAACGATTTTCATAAAATTTAGTGTCCAGGGAGTTTCGGGGGCAATAAATCGATCTAGCTAGGATTTCATACATTTTTAGAAAATTTCTTTTTCTCCGCTTTTTCAGGCAACCTGCTACAATATACGAAGGTAAATTTTGACACTGTGTTGATGGTATATATCTATATATATATATATATATATATATATATATATATATATATATATATATATATATATATATATATATATATATATATCATCATCATCATCATTACAGCCTTTACAAGTCCACTGCTGAACATAGGCCTCCCCAAAGGTATGCCACAAAGCACGGTCCTGCATGTCTTACCAGATCGTCACTCCATCTAGTGGGGGGTCGCCCTACACTTCGTCTACCGGTACGAGGCTGCCACTCGAGAACCTTTTTTCCCCAATGGTTGTCGGTTCTTCGAGCTATATGGCCGGCCCATTGTCACTTCAGCTTACTAACCCGTCGGGCTATGTCGGTCACTCTGGTTCTACTGTGGATATCCTCATTTTTAAGTTTATCACGCAAAGAAACTCCGAGAATAGCCCTCTCCATAGCTCGCTGAGCGACTTTGAGCGTCCTCATACGGCCAGCAGTGAAGGATCACGTCTCAGTTCCATATGTCATCACAAACGCTGTCCAGCCGAGTTGAATCCGTCGATTGACCTCTCGGTCGAAGTTGGACTTACCTAGCCGGACTATTTGTCCCAGGTAAACGTACTCGTCAACAACTTCGATTTGAATAAAACTAAATTTACGGATTCTATCGCGCTTATTTAACTGATTTTACTTATTTTAAATTTCTGACGTTTCGGGTGCTTTACAGCAACCATGGTCACGGGGGGGGGGGGGACTGAGATGTTTGACGTTCCAATGTCATTGTTAGCCTGGCTACCTTCAGTTTTTGAATATTAATTTTTGGTCCGATTTACGTAAAACGAACTTACAGTATCTTAAAGTCTTGCAGTGGTATGCTTGGGTTTAGGTTTAATTTTGTTAATTATGGGATCCCAAGCAGATAGCAGCACCCAACCATCTTCTCTATTGAAATTAGGATGTTTTTTTAATTTCAATAGCCTCGCGTATCATCCTTGGTAGGATCGGTGTTCTTTTGCGAGGATTTGTGGTTTATCAAATCTGATGTAATGGTGGGGACGATCTTGAACATGTTCACTGACTGCAGACTTCCCAGAGCGTCGGTGCTTCACGTCAGCTATATGTTCTTTCAAGCGGGTTTCTATGGATCTTTTTGTTTGACCTATGTGTGATATGAAGATATGAAGGTAGCTGGGCTAACAATGACATTGGGATGTCAAACATCTCAGTCCCCCCCCCCCCCCCCCCGTAACCATGGTTGTTGTTAAGCAACCGAAACGTTGGGAACTAAAAATAAGTAAAATCAGTTAAATAAACGCGATAGAATCCGTAAATTTAGTTTCATTTAATTTGTAGTGTTCGCGTACATTTAAGAAATCGTTAAACAACTTCGAGCTTAGTGCTCCCAACAACTACCGGCATAGGTGTGACATGGACATTAAACATGATCTTTGCTTTGTCCATGTTCCAGTCCTTTGAAGGTTAGTGATGTACTCGCCATTGATGTTAATACCGTATCCATTCCAGTCCAGTAGCTTGAAAGCGTCTTCCAACGCAGCGGTGAAGTGTTTCGGGGAAATAACGTCACGCTGTCTTACACCTCTCTGCAGTTGGATAGGTTTCGTACTTTGGTTCTGTATTCGGATAGCCATCGTAGCCCTACTGTACAAACACTTCAGCACTTCGATATACCGACAGTCAACTTGGCACCGCTGAAGAAACTGTAGCACCGCCCAAATTTCGACGGAATCAAAGGCTTTCTCATAGTCCACATACGCCAGGCAAATTGGCAGATTGTACTCTTCGGACTTCTGTACAATTTGCCATAGGGTATGTATGTGGTCTATGGTACTAAAGCCTTTTCGGAAACCGGCTTGTTTGGGAGGCTGGAAGTCGTCGAGTCTGCGTGCGAGACGATTCGTAATGACTCTCGAAAACAGCACGTAGACGCGGCTCAGATGGGATATCGGTCTGTAGTTCTTCAAGAGGGCGTTGTCACCTTCCTTGAAGAACAAGACCACCGCACTTCTGCTCCACGCCTCCGGAGTAGTGCCACCATGGAGGACGGAATTAAAGAGCCTTTGAAGGACTTCAAGTACCGGTTTTCCACCCGCTTTCAGAAGCTCCGCTGTAATTCCATCCTCGCCCGGGGACTTGCCGTTTTTAAGGTGCTGGAGAGCCATTCTAATGTCGCTCAGACTGACGTCCGGGATATCATCGGAATAGTGTCGGATAAGACCCGATATAGCCGATATATATATACAAGAATTGCTCGTGAATTTGTATTTAAAATACGAAGAAACTTTTTCGCTGACCTTATATTATAAAAAATTAAAAAGACCTTAAGTTTCGAAAACTGAGTAAGAACACTGTAGACGTCATCTGCTCTACTACCCAGTGTATCTACCGTTGTTAAAATACCAGACATTCAGCTTGGATTTAAAATTTAAATAAAAAAATCATAACACCTATCTATATACATATCATGAAAATCGTTGGAGCGGTTTTCGAGATTGCAATTCAAATTCAATCCAATCTCGGAAACGGCTCTAACGATTTTCATGAAATTTCGTGTGCGGTTTCTTGGGCTATAAATCGATCTAGCTAGGATTCATTTTTAGAAAATGTCGTTTTATCCGTGTTTTCAGGTAATGAAAAACTGCTACGATATCATTAAAATACGAAGGTAAATTTTGCCGGTGCCTTAAAGGTTATAATAGCTCAAATAGGATATCACGCGGTCCTGCACTCGTGATACCCCGGTTCGAAGGACTTTTATTTCCTTTTTTTTCAAGTTCGAAACCACGACTGCACGTACCTAAAGCAACTACCTTATGGCAAAGGTTGCTAAGGTGAGAGTTCCACGTTAGTTTTTGGTCGATTGTTACGCCCAAGAACTTAACATCAGTGGAAAATGGTACTTCTTTACCACTGTTATCCATAGACCAGTTATTTATGGTGTTTAGGGCTCTTCGTATTATTGACGATTAAGTACTTTGGTAAAAACCCCTCGCAATAATCACAAGGTCATCAGCATAAGCTAGTGTGTCTGCCATTTTGTATAATAGTTGGTCAACTGCGATAATCCAAAGAAAGGGTGACAAAACACTTTATTGTGGTCAGCCTCTTGTGATTGCAACCTCAATCGAAGTTTGAAACAGCGCTATATTTGCCTTTCTGTTTGAGAGCATCGACTTCACTCATCTTATGGTTGTGGGGTCAATATTTTTAGATGTCAGGCCCCCAATAATCAGTGATGTGAGGCTACTGTCGAAGGCGCCCTCAATATCTAGAAAGGCACAAAGAGCTATTTCTTTATCCTCCAGTGCTTTTTCGACCCTGTCAATGACACTGATCAGGGCTGTTTCCGTAGATTTGCCTCTGCGGTAAGCATGCTGGTTGTAATGTATGGGCCTCGTAGCTAGAGCTACATCCCTTATCTATCTATCTATAACCTTCTCCAATGTTTTAAGGAGAAAGCAAGATAAGCTTATAGGTCTAAAGGACTTTAGTAAAGCGTAGTCCTTTCTACTAGCCTTAGGTATAAATAGAACCTTGACAATTGTCCATCGGTCTGGAATATATCTCCATGCAAAACTTGCTCTGAAGATTTTCACCAGATAAGGAAGAAGGTTGTCGATACCCCTCTGTAGTTGGATGGGAATTATTCCGTCCTCCCCGCTTGATTTAAGTGGTTTAAAGGAGTCAACAGCTAACTGCACCAGGTTTGGCCTTATTATCTTTGCAGCCCTACAACATTATTCATTACAAGGCCTTCGTAGGGCTTTGAAAGAATTTAAAACTAAAGTATTGTGTGACCCTGGGAACCTAGTAACACCAATGTTTCTGTTTCACTATTAATGAAGTTACCATCAGGCTTTTTAAGAAGCCCGATCTGATTAGGTTTAGCTTTCGATAGCATTTTGTGGAGTCTTGCACTGCTAGGCAAAGACTCAACTTCCTCGCATAGCTTCCTTCACGATGCTCTCTTGGCTTTCGCATTTTCTTTATTATATTCAGTTAGGGTTGCACTATAAATATCCCACTCTTTGGTTTTCTTAGCCCTATTAAATAGTTTCGTGGTCTTCCGTATTCCACCAAGGAACTTTTCTTGTTGAGGTCTTGGTTTTGACGGGACAACCGGGTTCCTCGAAGGCTTCACGAATACATAAAGTTACTTTCTCCGTCGCTAATTCCGGACTTTCAATCGTTTTCATGCTTTTAGGAAAGGTTTCCAAATTCCTCCTTAGGCTATCTCAGTAGATATCCCAAAAGGTCGCTTTTGGATCCCTAAAAGCAACGTTTTCATAGGTTGGTGATGCTTTAATCACAAACTTAATGTGTTTGTGACCAGACATCGAGTTTTCACTACTAGCATACCAGTCATTTACATGTCTGGATATGTTATTAGTAGCAAAGGTTATGTCTAACACTTCTTGCCTAGCACGCGAAACAAAGGTTGGCGTACACCCTCAGTTTAGGCTTACCAGGCGGTTAGACATGAGAAAATCATAAAGTAGCTCACCTCTTTTGTTGATGTTAGTGCTTACTCACAACCCACCACAAGTTCGTCGTTGTGTTTCCAGGCGAACTCTGCCACTCAATCTAACTCGATGGTAGGATCTGAGTTCTCTCCGGGAAGATAGGCAGAGCAAATGATTACTCTGGTCCCTGTGCATCCCTTGATATTTATGAAAGTTCTAACCAGGTCATCATTGCAGTACTCTGGAACATTTTTTTCTAAATTATACAAGCTTTGGGTCTACTGCCTTTAGTATTGACAAGAATCTTACTGCAGCCGAAAATCCGAGAACTTGACTGTTGGCCACCCAAGGCTCTGGTATGAGGGCTAGGTCAATGCTGTCCTCTGCAAAGCAAACCTCCACCACTGCAAAAGCAGCTGCTGCATGGTGAAGATTTGCCTGGAGTACCCTTGGGGTTAACCATTTATGAACGTGGGGGGCAAGGGTCTTTTCCGCCTGTTGTGGGCGAAGACTTCCTTTACTGTCTCTCTTGACCCCCGCCTTACCGTTTGCTGTACCGGTACCTTACCTCCCCTCCCCACACTTCTGGACGAGGAGCGGAGGTCGTCGGAGCGAGGCTATCGGACCGAGGCGAGATCAGCGACTTGAGTCTTCGTCATTCTCACTGATGGCGTTCCAGTCTCACCCCAAAAGGTGGAGGGATGGGGGATCGGATTTGGGGCGGTTCAGACTCCACTGCCGTATCAGAGCTTCCCTTCACTCTAAAATTATCATTTTAAAGCCAAGGACGACTCTGCCGCCTCAATTCCAAAAAGCCTCCGCCGATGGGTCGTCCAGAAAAAAGGTTACCAGGAACCCATTCTCCTCGTCGCTACTGTGGGGGATTCTCCAGAGCTCGGTATGGAGCCCTTCGTTTTGTGCCCTCAATAGCGCAGCCATCTCCTCTGGAGAGTCAGCTTCGCTGCAGGGCAAATATGTAATGCCCAGCTGAGGCTTCGGCAATTCGCCCTCGGGTATTCCCTCTTCCTCCGGCCATGGTTCCAGTTTTCCGATCTCACTCACAATCCAGTCCTGGCTTGCCTTATTTAGGTACGTTACCAGAATCCAACTTGGATTGCGAGTGAAACCCAAAAATTTTGGTCCCATTTCCGTCTGCGCACCACAGTCCGTCTTAGCGATGGCCCGTGTTAGTGCCCGGTGGACCAGCCGCATCTGCTCATAGGATTCAAATTGCGAAAGAAGTGAGCTACTTTATGATTTTCTTATCTCTAACCGCCTGGTAAGCCTAAACTGTGGGTGTTCACTAACCTTTGTTACGCGTGCTAGGCAAGAAGTGTTAGACATAACCTTTGCTACTAATAACATATCCAGGCGTATAAATCTTTGGGGAACTCTTCCTCAGACCGACTGCGTTTTTTCACCTTCAGAACTGGAGGAGGTTTGAGCAGAGGAATTCCATCCCAGGGCTTCTGACAGAGAGATAGGGTCTCTTCGGCTCCTATCTCAGCTGCTATCAGCCTTCGGTACCTCTTCCTTGCTGCCCCACAAGCTTACAAGGCCTAGCGAACTTTTTCTTTTCCCCTCCCTGGTTCGTTTCCGATTGTGGTTCGCCTGTAGACGTGCTCTCCACTTCACGGCTAGTCCCAGGTTGGGGCGTGGTGTTGCAGGATATTGATTAGGCTGAAGGAGCCTCTTCTAAACCTACAGATTATTCCATTAGATGAGATTTTTCGTTATTCTTTTCAAAATGTCGATTTTCGGTCATTTTTGTCCCACGATTAGCTAGGAAAATATTCGGTCACCCCCGCTAGAGCTCCGCATGACGAGGGAAGAGCTAAAATACTACTCAAATCGCCCTGTTCTCGGGTAGGCACCGTTTGCGACTGGACTCCCTGCAGCCACGCACCTTCGATTGGGTTAGGATGGGAAAAAAGTTAAGGGATAAAAGATAAGGAGATGAGGATTGTCTGAGTGTTTCTGTTTCCTATTGAACCAGACCAAACAACAGGCGGCAACCACGTGAAGTAAGAACTCCTCAGACTTGCCCTGGGGATCAACACGATCTGCGCTCTCCTCCAGAGCTATTCGCCAGACTGCTCGCCGGACAGGAGAGCAGAATAGGTGTTAATCTAGTCTTACTGATAATATCAAAAAGTTAGGAGTAGACTAACCCCCGGCGCAAAGCTCACTTAGCTTTTCTAATCTCTTTATTATATTCGTTTAGAGCCGCACTATGAATATCCCACTCTAGTTTTCTTGGTCCTGATCTGATTTGATAATCTTAAATTAGTTATTGAAAAAATTCTTAATTTAACTTACAGGTTAATTTTGACACTGACCACTCCCCCTTTACCACGGACGCTGCAACGAAACCAAGTTTTGGGAATTCCCGTAAAAATATTTTAATCAATGTGTAGTGTTCGCGTGAATATCAGAAATCATTATTTACGCATTTTGTTTTTGTTTTCTGTGGAAATTGTGAGTGAAAATAATGAACTTTTTAACTTACTTTTGAACATATTTTTTGTTGATGTCACGCCAAATTTAGAAAACTGAAATATAAAACAGGAATTATCTCGGAGTTTCTTTGTCTGTCATAGAGAAAGTCTCTGAGAGTGTCTCACGTAGATAATCAATAATAGTTAGCATTATGAAATGTAAGAACTGACATACATAACAAGAGTGAGGTATCGACACCCAATATGAACAACATTGTAACTGTAGTTACACGTTGGTACTTATTTATGTCATATGAATTCAGCAAGAACAGACTTTTATTTCGGTCTTTGACCCGTATCTGTATGACAATAAGAAGTACTTTTGTGAAATGGAATAACTTCATTGTAATAGAAAATGTACTGTGTTTCCGTTGAAGTATAATTTTAGATGAAGTTGCAACACACAAAAGTTTGAGTAACAATTGTTTCTTTGTGTTAAATTCATTGCAAATGGACATACAATATTATTCATTCAAATTATTAGACTGTTTTTACTTTGACCACGTTGTAATTTTAAATTACAATTTTTTTCTTGTAAAATGTTTGATAACGTTATAATTGTAAATAAAGTTGCGGTGTTGACATCGAGACTAAGTTTCGAGTTCATCATTTGAATATAATAGTATCATTATATGCCATGTTATCGTTAGCGAGCAATATTTTTATTCATAAACATAACCGCCATTACTGTCAGGTTTCTGCTCAGTAGACGTTTTGTTCCAGTGATAGTGACTGTTTGTGGATTAAATTTATTGTGATATTGAAGTCTCGGGGAAACTTATGGTGAGTCTCCTTCGCAAAAAAGATGTCTCAGTTGTGGAATCAATGGGTAAGTAATAAACATAGATATTACACGCTATCTTATTTATAACCCAAAAGTTTCAATTGTTTTGATTTGTGTTTACTTTTGTTACTTCGCTAGTTAGACTTGAGTTGAACACCTAAACCTAATGAATAGTGAACATACAATAAAATTAGTTTATGAATATCTGATTCACCTGACGACACTTCAAATCAAATGGATATCTATAAGAAACGCAACAAATGTCAGTTTGAACTAAATACTCAATGGTTGGTATTCTTCTTGTTAAAAAGTTATTCTTACCTTTATTTGTTATGTCCCTATCTAGAAATAACTCATATCTACCTACTTATAGTAATCATTTATTTTTGTATAGGTGCCGATAGGGAATGCAATTCTGCAAAATAATTTCAATCCAGGTATTTGCTGGATTGAACCATCTTAGTCCCGCTGGATCCAGGTATTTGATGGATCCAGCAGGGTGGAACTAGACCTCTGAAATCTAAATTAAAGACTTCGTTTCCATGGTTTTAATTTGAAGCTAAATAAAACAAGCCTTTTGGTATATTTTAAATGGTTTATTTATTACTTTAGACATACAGATGATGACATAAATTGCAGTGATAATTAAACATTATTTTGGAAGTAGCTTCTTAAAAAAGTTAAAGTATTAATTGTGTCATCTGCTAAACAGCTTCTGATATTGCACACAAGGTAGCCAGCAGCTGAAAAAGCCCGCTCAGCTTCCACGCTGGTTGGTACAATAGTCATAAGTGCGTTATAGGCGAACCTTTTAATCCACCCGACTCGAAATAGTTCATTTCCTTCTTTATCAAAACCTCAAGGTTACTCATACTTCCAGACCTAGGTGGCTGGGCTGTTGAGCCAGGACTTTTGATATTAGTCAAAGTCAGTTCGAGTTCGTTTTCAAGTGACATTGGTGCTGCGGCTGCCGTTTGCGTCTCGAGATTAGAGAGAGGGATGTCGTCATAAGGATCATCAACAGGAGTAGTGGTTACTGCATTGCTTCCTGTGTACTCTAGCCTTTCTACTATATTTTTGATGGCCTTGCGTATTACACTCTTTGGAGGTAGATTGAATGTTTCATCATAAATAAATTGACTTTTGTCTTCTTCGTACTTATGTGGATCATGTAAGTATAATAAAACCGCTGTCAAGTCAGTTCGCCGCTCTGAGATCAGTTTCCTCAACGAATCAACAAGTTTTCGGGCTAACGGTTTATTAATATTTATCAGTTTGCTAATAATAAATCTCAAAGTAGTTTCCGCAGTAATCAAATTAGACTCACGTCTACACAAAACTTCGACTGCTAATTTTACCGGCTGTAATATTTGTTCTAGATCCATTAGCACATCATATTCCTGTTCAGTGAAAACGTAGTCATGATTTGCACCAAGACCTAAGTCAATCAGGGTTTTCGATACGCACGATCTTATTTTGTTGAATATTGTTATCATTTCGCACAGGCTTGACCACCTTGTTTGATAATCCAACAATAAAGCAATATTTTTTTCCCATGTATTTTGTCATATACGTCTGCAGCAGATCGTTTTTAGTAGGTGAATTTTTAAATAGTTTTACTACTTTTCGTACCTTCTTAACAACTTCTGCATATTCCACAGTCAGGTTTATTTCACTTGTAGGTGTAGAAAAAGACAAATCAAAAATGTTATTTTCGTCATTTTCCAAGTCAATGTCACAATTCTCATCAGCTCTTTCACTAACTGTCTCATTTCGCGCTGACATTTCTTCATTTGATGCTTCGTGGCCACTACGTGAAGAAGTATTTTGTTTATAAATAATATCCAAAACAGCCAATTGGATGCCATGTGCATAACAGAGTTGTTGATGGAGTTTGATGAGTTTCCCAACATTTACCATGACTTTGGCACCATCTGTGGTAATACAGATTACATCCTTATCCAAAGATAGCTCGTATTCTGATAATTTTTCTTTTAAAACAGTGATACATGTTTCTGCAGGTAGACTTCCGTAAATCCGCACCAGCCCTAAGTTCCGAAAAATAGATTTTTCATTAGCCAAGGCGTGAACATTAACGTTTAAATAGCGCCTATTTCTCGTTGAAGTACATTCGTCGAATGTGAGGGTGAATCTGTGGTTGCTCTCCTTCAGCTTCAGAAGATCTTGAATAATGGTAATTTTTACAGTCGTGCCGAAATGCATAACCATTAATTTGATAGAATTAGGCGATTTTGGTAACTTATAGCCCCCGGCTTTAAAAAGGTCTCGTAAATCCGACGAGGTGCAGAAAACCCGGAATGGAAAACGATCTTTTGACACCATGCGTGATACCCTCGTTTCTACAGCACTGTTTGCACTTGGAAAATGGTCAGTGATTTTGTGCTTCTTTGCCGAGGTTGATGTTTGAGCTTCACAATGAGTCGATGTTGAGGAACTGGACGTTGACGCAGTTGCAGAAGCTGCAGCACTTCCGCTCCCGTCTGATGCGCTTTCCTTGTCAATTTTGTGTTTTGACTTTAGATGCACATGTAAACTTTTTGTCGAACGTCCGATCGTTTTAATTATTGATTTACACAACTTACATTTTGCGGTTTGTGAATCTTCGGCCTTCAAAAAGTACTTCCATACAGGAATAATACCACAAAAGTCTTTATACACTTTTTCCGACATTATTGTCACTCATTAAATAATACAAAACCTGGAAATTTCTCAGTTTATTCAGATTTATCTGAA
The DNA here is from genome assembly GCA_036936625.1 of Parnassius smintheus behrii. Classification (NCBI taxonomy): domain Eukaryota; kingdom Metazoa; phylum Arthropoda; class Insecta; order Lepidoptera; family Papilionidae; genus Parnassius; species Parnassius smintheus. The sequence goes on from JAUPFT010000007.1 coordinate 29,554,258, forward strand.
GAAATCAATATTCTATGAAAAAATCACTGCGTAACGTCATAATCACCAGTTGTAACTGGCAAAATATTAAGTACACAAACAAAGGCGGGGGAGTCCCCGCGCTCTCACACTGTTTCTCTGCACCACGCATCGCTTAGCTCAGTTTACGCGCCGCCGGGCGAACATTAACACGTATGGACCATGCTTCTCTGTAATCCCGCCAATCCGGCGGGATTCCGTAATATTTTCGTACGAGATTAGTCCCGCAAAATGCATGCGGGATCCAGGTATTTCGGGATCCAGGTATCCCGGTATTGCATACCCTAGGTGCCGAATTAATAAACTTTAAAAGAAAGTTAAGATGGCGGCGTAATCGCCCCATTCATTACGCCTATTCAAAAGATGATAATGATGGTGATTTTTCAGCTGATGATTTATAAGACGAATATCTACCCCCTCAGCCACAAAGCTCAAGGGTACAGTATACTGGTACGTGTAACTTTAAACTGCCTACAAATAATATTTATTATTTAGGCACATGGAATATTACTTACCTAAACTTTTTAATTCATCGACACATATTATGTAGAAGCTAACTTTTATATTACTTTAATTAATTTGATGGTTTGATCTTAATATATATATATATATATATATATATATATATATATATATATATATATATATATATATATATATTTTCAGATAGTGATTGCACTGAAATACTTAGTAATTGTCAAGAGGTAGGAACATAACGTGGAAATTAATTCTCTAATTACTCCCAGTGATTTGGGTGTAGAGTTAGTTAGTTTTAAGTTCAAGACCTGTACACCAAAATTACAACTCTGTTTTAGGTACTTTCATCACCTTTGTACTAAGCTATAGCATGCACTTTTTACCACTTGTTGAATCTACATTCTACTTCATTTATAATAATGATAACATTGAGATTCGTGCCAACCCTTACCTATTGTTTAAGCTAAGAAAACAACTTCAAGCTTATTTAATATAAAAAGCTGCCTGTCACAATTGGCACCAGTATTAAATTCTTATCTACAGCTTTTTTAACATTCTACTTAGCTTAAAAACATTTATTTTTTCAGACTCTGATTGTGCTGCGGTTCAAGTCCTTGAAGATATTAATATTGTTGGGTCGAAATTATCTATAAGATCAATCAATAAAAGCCCAGCTATGACTGTAACGTTTCACCAAGACCCGACTCTACCTGACTTCCTCACCTATGAGACCCTGTCGTACAGCCTGAAAAAGCGGAAACAAGAGATACTATTAAATCCATGTTCGATCGGCTCCTCGCATCAACATGTGTATCTGCCTATGCATAGTAGTTTTATTATAGAAACTCCAGTGATGACTGAAACTTTGCACCAGGAGCCTGCTTTGTGTGGTATACTCGCCAATGACGATCCGTCGTGCAGCCCCGAAAAGGCGTGAACCAGAGATGCCACTAGAACCATGTTTGATCGGCTCCTCGCATCAAAATGTGTGTTTACCTAGTAGTTCTAGTCTCTTAAAAGCTCCAGTTATGACCGAAACTTTGCACCAGGAGCAAGATTTAGTTGGTATTCTTACCAATGACGATCCGTCGTGCAGCGCGGATAGGCACGAACCGGAGATACCAGCAGAGCCATGTTTTATCGGCTCCTCGCATCAAAATGCGTATCCTCATAGAGGTTCTAGTCTCTTAGAAGCTCCAGTTATCATTGGTATGTAGTAAATAATGCTATAGCTAAGTTAGTCAATTGATTTAATGTTAAAAATTTGCATTTGAATGGAACAAAAACTAAATGTATGAAATTCGTAACTCCTAATGTTAAACATGTCAATACTAATGTAATTTTAAATGGGGAGGAACTTAGTCTTGTTGATACCATCGTTTTTCTTGGAATCACACTGGACGCAAAGCTTCAATGGCTCCCCCATATATCAAAACTAGCTAGCAGACTTAGTTCTGCAGCATATGCTGTAAAAAAGATTAGAACTCTTACCAATGTTGAAACAGCTAGAATAGTTTACTTTAGTTATTTCCATAGCATTATGTCGTATGGTAGTTTGCTATGGGGACACGCGACTGACACTGAAATTATATTTATTTTACAGAAGAGGGCCATTAGAGCAATATATAATTTAAAACCAAAAGAGTCACTGAGACAAAAATTTAAGGAAATTAATATATTGACTCTGGCCTCTCAATACATTTATGAAAATGTAATGTACGTACACAAAAATAAAAGTAGTTTTGCGAAAATAAGTGATATTCATTCTGTAAATACTAGGAGCAGACACAAGCTGGTAGTACCAGTTACTCGACTCCATCGAGTCAGTAATTCATTCTTGGGGCGATGTATACGCTTTTACAATAAAATCCCAGAAAATATACAAAATTTGTCATACACAAAGTTCAAAAATGTTATTAAACTAAGTTTGTATTAAAAGGGTTCTTATAATATTAAGGAATTTATGGATAATAATAACCCCTGGTAAGGGTGATCGCTACCAAGCTATATCTAATTTGTCTTGTGTTGTTGATTGTAAACATGATTGTAAGCTATTATTAAAAAAAATAGTCCCGCTGGGTTTCTTGTTGGTTCTTCCCAGGACAGAGGTTTTTTTTGCGAACCAGTGGTAAATTAAAAAAGTGACTTTCAATAAGTATTTTTATAATCTACATTGAGTAGAAAAGTTTCTATTTCTATTTCTATTGAAACTTTGCACCAGGAGCCGGCTTTACCTGGTATAATCACCAATGACAATCCGTCGTGCAGTGCGGACAGCCGCGAACCGGAGATACCATTAGATCCACGTTTGATTGGCTCCTCGCCTCAAAATGTGTTTCTACCTGGTACAGCTAGCAGTCATGAAAATGATAATAATATATATCCAAAAAAAAACTTCGGGCAGGAAAAGGCAAAGAAATCCACAAAAGTGGAAAATGAATGAATTGAAAACACTTCGGAATTCAGGTTTAGAATATACTAACAAAAAAGGTAAATTAGAAGAGAGAGCGTTGGGACCCGGATGTAAAATAGATAAAGATTGCAAAAGGAAATGTCAAACAAATATATCTAATGATCACCGAAAACAATTATTCACACAATTTTGGGCAATGGGTAATCATGACAAACAAGCTAAGTATTTAGCTAGATTTATAACTAGAGTCCAGCGTAAAACAGTACAACTAAACAACATTTATTCCAGACGCCATTGCACTTATGAGTATTACTTCCTGTTCTTGGAGAAAAAATCAGTGTGTAAAAATATTTTTAGACTCATTCAATATTACAGATATGTGGATAACGACGATTTTAAAAAAAATGGATGAAAATAATGAAGAAGTCATTGCAAACGATAGGCGTGGTAAGCATAGCAATAGAGAGAACGCAATAAATGAAAATATTAAGATTTCAGTTCGCCAGCATATTAATTCAATTCCTGTCATAGAATCATACTACGTAAGGCAAAGAACATCCAAACTTTATTTTGAAGAATCACTTACTTTTCCTAAGCTGTACTCTCTTTACATTGAATGGATGACTAAAAATAATCCAAGTGATACCAAAGCTACCCAAGAACAGTACAGGCAGATCTTTTATAAAGAATTTAATATAGAATTCTTCAAGCCAAAGAAAGATCAATGTTTGAAATGTGAAGTTCATGAAAAAGCTTCAGAGTTAGAAAAAGAAATCACAGCACGTGATTACGCATTTCATATGGCAAATAAATGTATCATACGTCAAATAAAAGACAACGATAAGGTAGAAGCCAAACAATCTAAAAAAATTGTTAACTGCATGTTTTGATTTACAAAAAATTTTAACTACTCCACGGTCTGACGTGTCAACCTTCTATTACAAAAGAAAATTTCAAGTTTTCAATTTTACAATTTTCGACATAGGATCTGCTGAAGGACTCTGTTATGTGTGGGATGAACGCATTGGAAGAAAAGGCCCTAACGAAATAGTTAGCTTCTTATTCGATTTTATAAAAAAGGCTGCCGAAGGTATAAGAGAATTTCGTTTCTATTCAGACTGCTGTGGTGGCCAAAATAGAAACCAAATTGTATTTCTAATGTATGCTTACGCTTCAAAAATATTTGGTGTAGTTATTACACACAACTTCTTTGAAGTTGGGCATTCCCAATCAGAAGGGGACTCAATGCATGCTCTTATAGGGCGACGTAAGAAAAACCAAGTTGTTTATGTACCACAACAATGGTACACACCAATACGTTGTGCTAAGATTACAGGCAAACCCTACGTCGTTAACGAGGTTACTCAAAATGAAATATTTGATTTTAAGTCATTGTTAAATTTAGTTCCCAATTGGAAATTGGACAGTGATAAAAAAAAATCATGTGATCAAAAGTTAATCATATTAAAATTATTTTCGAATCGCCAAACATCATAATGTTTCAAATGATTTTTACAGCGATCAACTAAATTGGATAGATTTGGGCTACCGCAAAGTCAAGACTAGACGTCAATATATAAATAAATCTTTGGCTGCGTTGTGGGATCATAATTTAGTTAGAGCCTATGAAATTTACACCCAATCAATCAAAACAAGTACAAAGACTTGTGCAGCTTATGCTCCAGCGGTGCAATTCCGGAGCAATATAGACATTTTTATACCAACTTGCCACACTCAAACACCGTTTCAAATAATTCCGACATTGAAACTAAATATTGTTATCTGTGCTGGCGGCCTATTAAAATGAATAAAATATTATAAATTGATTTTTATTATCTCTCACATACTACTTACCATGTCTTTCTATCTCAATGTAACATTGATACACATTGTAATTGCTGCTTACAATAACATTCATCAAAGATTTCCTATTTGTCAATTTGTTAAATAAGTTACAATAATAATCACCGAAAAAAACTTTCAAATGTTTTCGTGACCCGATTGTAGCGGTAGTTACAACGCTTTTCATATTAAAAATCCTTCAAACATGTACACTGTAACATTGCAAAAATCATACTTGCAGTAGATTTATCGAAACGGCATCTAAACCAATTGAAAAAGCAATTAAAATGAGTATCATGAAACCTAAAATTGTACAGAACTACCTATTCTTCCAGCTGCAAATAAATTATAAACTTTACAAAAAATTAAAATAGCTATGCTGTAAACCATGTCACATTGAATTACAATGTTATTCGTATTGGGTGTCGATATATATATATATATATATATATATATATATATATATATATATATATATATCGACACCCAATACGAATAACATTGTAATTATGTGTATTGTAATTATGTATATATATATATATATATATATATATATATATATATATATATATATATATATGATATAATGCGATCATCGTCTTGAATATCAGGTTATAATTATTTGAAGCGAACATTAAAAATGTGGTAAAGTATTTTGTTTCAATTTTATTTTAACATTCATCCGGTAAAAACTTTAAAATTGGTGTACCGAATGTCTAAGGCCTAATTTGAGTCTAAGATATACTACATTTTTACATACATACATACTACAAATTTTGGCATTTTGAAGTTTGAGTTTAAAATCGAAATGGTTTCTTTACTGTATCGCTTACAGAACTAACTTCTATAAAAAGTTATAAATATAACTAACAACTTCTAGGTAACTGACAACCTAGCTGAAAAGCTAAAACAACCTTCCAGCAAACAAATACTTAAGACAACTATTCGAGCCTTATCTCTTAAACTGCTTGGCAGCACTAAGCAGTTTTACGTGTTGCCGTGTGTGCCCTGCTAAACTGATCATTACATTTATATCTATCTTCGTTTAATCAGTATAAAATGTATCTTACATTGTTGTCTTATATTATATATAATTATAAGAATTTGTGTAAGGTTTTGTATTTGGATTGCCGTTACTTTATTCTTGTAAATATATTTAGATAATTAATTATATTCTATATTTTATGTTCTTTGCAACAGCCTTCGTAGTGTTGACATTGCCCTATGCTTGACTGTCTCCTTAATATTAAGTCCACCTTATGATCCTGTACCATTTTTCTATTATTTTATATATCTAAATAAAATTTTATATTGGGGGTCATTGTAGAAGCGTGCTCGTCGCGACCCCTGCCAGCCCTTTTCAGGGCTGCAATTCTACACAGCTGCGCACCCATGCGAACGAGGGTTAGGGCGTCCCCCCAAGGCGACGCACACCAGCTCGTCCCCGTTGGTGTGGAATGCAGCGCGCAAAGCGGCGATGGGGACCGCCACCCGTCACGCACAGCCCGACACGGCGGAAGGTGGAGGACGGAGTGCAGAGTTGGCACGTGGAATGTTAGAGGAGGCATGAGAGATAAGACGAATGAGTTGATCGAAATAATGAAAGAAAGAGAATTAGATGTCGTGTGTATGTCGGAGACCAAACGGAAAGGCAGTGGTATTGAAGAGCTCCCTGGCGGGACGTTAGCTATATGGTCCGGAGTCCCGGAAAGCGAGAACGCCTGCCAAGGAGTGGGAGTGCTGTTGTCGTCCCGGTTGGTCGATCTTATGACTGAATACAAGGTTGTGAACTCAAGACTTCTCTGGGTTCGCTTCAAAATGGGACTGACGAAGTTATTCCTTTTGGCTGTTTATGCGCCGGTAGCTTCGTCGTCCAGGGCTGAGCTGGAGGAGTTTTGGGAGAATGTAAGAGAAGTTCTAGATTTGGTTAAGGGAAACGAAAGAACTGTTGTATGTGGTGATTTGAATGGATGGGTAGGCATCGCTCGACCAGGATACGAGTCGGTGCTTGGAAAGTTTGGAGATAAAAGGGTTAATGATGCTGGCAAGCTTATACTGGCTGTATGCAAGGAAAAGGGTCTTCTTGTGACAAACACTATGTTTAATCACAGGAAGATCCATATGTACACTAGAGAAAGAAAGAATGAGAGAAGTATGATTGATTTGTTCCTGGTGGATGACCGACTGCGAAAACAGGTGATGGATACACGAGTGTTCAGGGGTGCTGACCTGGGAACGGATCATTATCTAGTAATTACTAGATTTAGGGGTTGGTTCGCGGGTTGGCGCCACCGGACGGCAGTAACAGAACCACAGTCGGTCTGTCGCATCCGAAGCTGGAAGCTTCAGGAAGCGGATACTAGGGACAAATATCACACGAGGGTAGCCGAAAAGCTTGACACCATCGATGGCAGGAAAGAATGTGTGGAGAGAATATGGCAGAACCTTAGGGATGGAATGGTAAGTGCAGCGGAAGAAGTATGTGGTACGACAAAAAGAGGTAGTAGTAAAAGAAGAGATGCATGGTGGAATGACGAAGTGAAAGAAGCTGTAAAAAAGAAGAAAAAAGCATGGTTAGACTACTTAGCCTCTAGTAACGATGAGCATATGAGAGAGAAGATGAAAGAAAGATATAAGCTGCAGAAAGTTCATGCGAAAACATTGATTGAGGAAGTACGTGAAAGGTGTAGAATAGAAGCGGACGAGAGGTTGTCGCACAACTTTAGGGAAAACTCCAAACTCTTCTGGAAAGAGGTTGGAAGGTCCCGGAGTGGTGCGACAGCTTTAAGAATGAACAAAGTGCTTTCGAGAACCAATGACGTCCTCTCAGAAAAATCGGACGTCATGCAGCGATGGAGTGAATTTTATAGAGAATTGTATGCGTGTCATGATCTTAGTGAAGGATCCGGGGGTGACGCCGTGACTGGCACGCCAGACACGGACCTCGATGACACTGAGGTCATAAGCATGAAAGAGATTGAACGTGCGATTCGAAGTTTGAAATGTGGTAAGGCTGCGGGACTAGACAGAGTTACTGCTGAAATGGTCAAGTACGGTGGGCCTCGCGTCTGGGACAGCTTTCATCTGCTGTGCAATTTGTGCTGGCGGACGGGAGATGTCCCGGATGATTGGCGATCCGCGGTCATTGTGCCTTTATATAAAGGTAAAGGTTCACATTTTGACTGCGGGAGCTATCGGGCGATCAGCTTGACCAGTTTAGCAAGTAAAGTTTATTCGAAGGTTTTGACACGCAGGATGCAAGAGAAATCGGAAAGATTCTTATGGGAGGCACAATGCGGATTTAGACCTGGAAGAGGATGCACGGATCAAATGTTTTCTCTCCGCATGATCACGGAGAAGCTTCTGAGTGTTAACCAGAGGATTTTCTGTGCTTTTGTGGATCTGGAGAAAGTATTTGATAAGGTTATAAGGAAGAAAATGTGGGAACTGTTGCCGGGATATGGTGTGGATGGTCGATTGTTAAGGGCTGTGCAGTCACTTTACTATGACTGTAAAGCCTGTGTGCGGGTAGGGCATGACCTGTCACCCATGTTTAGCGTCCAAGCGGGCGTAAAACAGGGTTGTGTCATGTCTTCCTGGCTGTTCATACTGTATCTCGACAGCTGTTTACAGAAGCTGAAAGATAGCTGTTTGGGTGTGAAATTGGGTGACATAAAAGTTAATTGTCTGCTGTATGCTGATGATGCAGTGCTTATTGCACCATCAGAAGCAGAACTGCAGGCATTAGTCACGTGTATGAAAGAGGAATGTGAAATTAAAGGTCTCCGTTTGAATGCTAATAAAACTAAGGTTCTGGTATTTGAAAAGGACGAAGAGAGAACGAAATGTGAAATATGGGTAAATCAGGAATGTCTAGAACAGGTAAATGAAATTGTATACTTGGGGAGTGCTTTCAGCCGGGATGGAAGATGTGATTTAGATGTGGATAGGCGTGTCGCTGCCGGAAACAAAGTCAATGGTGCCCTGAATGCATTAGTCAAAAGGCAAGGCGTGGTGAAGAGTGCACGCCTTGCAATACATAACGCAGTGTTGGTACCGACTTTGTTATATGGCAGCGAAACCTGGGTATGCCAGAAGAAGCATAAAAGCAAGTTGAATGCAGTGGAGATGCGATCTCTTCGTAAAATGTGTGGCGTTACCATAGCCGACCGAAAGCGAAACGAAGAGATTCGCAATATGGCAGGATTGAAAGATGACCTTATCACAAAAATTGATAGGGGCGTACTCCAATGGTTTGGACACGTTGAACGAATGAGTGAAGACCGAATGGTGAAGAAAATATATAGAGCGAAAGTAAATATTAAAAGGTGTCGAGGTAGACCGAGACTAACTTTCGAAGACCATGTGAGCAAATTGCTCGAAGAGGGGAGGGTCAAGAGTACTCGGATACCTAGACGTGCATGTATGAAGAAGTTAATGAACCTGAAAGAAGCGAAAGAGGTATGTAAGGATCGTGACACTTGGCGATCTGTTCTCTCTGGCTACCCCGTTAGGGATTGTGCGTGACGATAAGTAAGTAAGTAAATAAAATTAACATAATAACGCGCACAAGAATATGTTCATTATTGTGAAATATTGCTTCAAACGAGCTGTTCCCAACAGCAATGAATCTAATACGCCTTTTTGGTTAGGTTTTGGTGATATGTTATAAATCTAAAGCAATCCACTTAATTGTTTCAGTTAGCACTCTGGTCTGGCCCATCACCATGCTACTTTTCAGTTTTCTACCTTTCACTATATTACGCCAATCAAATGGTGTCGCTAAACAAGCATAATCGTCACGGGAATAATCTAGTATTGAATAAAACAAAAATAAATATTCATATTCTTTATTATAATTTAAGACCTATTTTGCAAATATCAATACTAATATCCGAAAAATAAGTCTTATTTTATCTTTGGCCAGTTTCAGTAGTGGTTTCAATATCATTTATTGATACGTTAGTATCAATTTCAGTAAAATTTTGTAACACATCTTCAGTTGTAGGTATGATATCATAATCACCGAAATTTCTCTGACTACCAACTGTTGGCATGACTTCATCGTTATTTAATAATGGAGCGTAAGTTGTTGTAGATATTTCATCGACGTTATTTAATGACTGAGTATAAGTAGTCGTAGGATTTACTTCTTCATTAGGTAACAATTGCGCATCATCAATCAATATCTTTACATCATCAGGACTTGAAGAAGGTAGTAAACCACTTACTGTGGGAATTACGTCGTCAATTATTAAAGATTTAACAATTTTATTAAAAGATTTTTTTATTTCACTATTAGTAGAGGATTCTACTTTAGTGTTACTTGAAGGTTTTGATATGATAATTGGCGCTTGAATTTCATTCTTTGTTGAAGTTTTGGCATTGTTTTCTGATTCGTCGTCAACAACTGTAACAATTACTTCGTACTTCAATTTAAGTTTTTTTCCTGCATTTGAAACGGTATTTAACAATTTTGATCTTTCAAAACCGTAAGAAGATCTTAAGTTTTCATCTTCGTCCAAGCTGAAAAGCGGCGGGTATCTGAAAAACACAAATAGATATTTCAGAGTATATCTAGGCGACAAAAATTTGAAAAATAGGATCTTGCGCTATGCTCGAACAGCTCGGACTGATTATATCCAAAAAAAGTAATATTTAAATTTTTTTACAAAAAATAATATATCACTTTTTCATATTCCTACGTCATCAGTCATACAATCATCCGATTCCGAGCAATGTTCAAAATTTCAAATCTCTAGCTCATCAGGAAGTGCTCGCAATTTAAGTTTCGAGATTCCACCCTCGACGACATACAGACAGACAGACAAACAAGAAAGTGACTCAATAAAATGTACATGTACTTCCCTCTTTCTTTAACCAAAACTGTGTCAACTTTATTTGGTATATTTTTGCAAGCATTTTTTTGATTACATGAGTGTTAGAATATACTTAATAACTAATTTTTATTATTGTTCTATTATAACACAATATAAAGTTGTAAATCATTGCGTTTGTAACATCTCAAACAAGATGTACTTCTTAATTCTTAACTACTAGTGTTCACCCAGTGGTAGAAATGAGACCATAAGTTATTGAGTTTTTATGTTTATATTTTAAGCGAGCTGTATTTTACTTTCAATTCCCAGTATATGGGATACGATAAATTAATTTTTACTGAATTATTTTAATAAATTTTAGCTTTCTGTAAATTAGTGGTATTTATTGATAGATCAATTCATATTATGTTAATGTAAAATGTTAGTGCCATAAGCTTCTAATTCGTTCACCTGTTATATATACGACTACGATACGATAAATTAATTTTTACTGAATTATTTTAATAAATTTTAGCTTTCTGCAAATTAGTGGTATTTATTGATAGATCAATTCATATTATGTTAATGTAAAATGTTAGTGCCATAAGCTTCTAATTCGTTCACCTGTTACAACCTTTTTTTCCAATCGATAAAAAAAATCATCATTGTCATCATCATTACAGCCCTTCACATATCCACTGCAGAACAAAGGCCCGTGGAATGCCAAAAAGCACGGTCGTGTAAACAAAAATCATCCAGTATAAATTTGCTTGAATATAAATACCTCCTCAATGTAAAGAAAACCGCAAATTCATGAGGGATTTACGTTACAGTTATCGGGTCCGTAATAGATTTAACTGCAAATAATCCTGCTATTATTTTCAATACTAGTATCGAATCTGGTATGTTTCCTATTTTAATGAAACATAGTAAAGTAATACCTTTATTTAAATCTGGTAGTACATAGCACCCCGCTAATTTTAGACCTATTTCTGAATTATCAGTAAAATTTTTGAAAAGATAATTTAAGACTTAAAGGTTTAAGGGGAAAAACGAGCACACAGTCCACCTAATGTCAAATGGTAGCTGTGCCTCATGGACATCTACATCTATCCTCAATTACAAATCAAAATGAACCGTGAGGACTAAAATGAAATGCCTCGTTTCGGTCTCCGGTTCTCTAAACTCACCATACGAAACACAGCAGCTTTAAGCATTATTTTACGCTGGTATACTGTGAGTGCGTGGTTCTTCCCTGGTCGAGGCAACCTATTCGTGTTGCAACTCTATTACTGTTACGAGCTTAGGGTTCGTGACAGTAAAAACTGCCGATTGAATTATCAAAATTGACAATTTAATTACCGAACAACAATTATAACTTAAAACACACTAATATTAAAACACAATTCGCAGTTATATCGCTTCGAAGGTTACAATACCGGTCTCAATCGCCTAGGTGTAGAAAGTTCCAGTACGTAATTTTCTAGAAAGCTCTCCCTATTTCTGATACTCGATACTAGGTGGCGCTAGTGAGATTAAATATTGCGCGCAACATTTCTAATATAACTGCAGTATGGCTCTACCACGTACAATCTTTTCATCAATTTTGGACCTATGGTTATTTTTTATAATAATAATAAATTACTCCATAAAGATTAATTTAGTTTCACAAGGGGTCGCTCGACGAGTGATGCAGGTGTTATTAACATATTAACTTTGGCATCGCAATATATTTATGAATAAAAATGTTCGTACTTTAAACACCAGGAATAAACATAAGCTTGTAATACCAGTTACTAGACTCCACAGAAGTAGTGATTCATTTGTGGGGCAAGGTATACGCTTTTACAACATAATCCCGGAAAATGTAAAAATTTGTCATTAAACAAGTTTAAATATTTTCTTAAAGAAAAATTGTACAAAAAGGGTTATTATAATATTAAATAAAACATTAATGAAAATAGCCCCCGATAATGAGGGGATCGCCCCATGCTGGTTCTATAAAAATTTATTAAAAAATTGTAAACTGCCAGCTCATGAGGTACCTTGAGGATCACCAGCTGATTAGTGATCGCCAATACGGTTTTCGCCGTGGTCGATCAGCTGGTGAACTTCTGGTCTACCTAAATCATAGATGGGTGGAGGCAGTAGAGTCCAAGGAGGAGGCATTGGCCGTTAGTTTTGACATTGGGAAGGCCTTCGATCGGGTTTGGCACAAAGCGCTTCTTTCGAAGCTCCCTTCTTATGGGCTTCCCGAGAAATTGTGCAATTGGATCACCAGCTTTCTTCCAGATTGAAGCATTAAGGTGCAGACGGTGCAATCTCCGATTACAAGCCTATTTATGCTGATGAGCCACAAGACTGCGTGATATCGCCAATGCTATTTCTTCTGCATATTGTGACGGCCTAATATTATTATTAATAATTAAATTCAATATAAGGGGCATCAAAAATGGTCTTAAAAGATATATATTAAACAATAAAATTACATTAATAAGCATAAAGTTAAAAATAAATACACTTCAGACATTAAGTATTATAGTAGATTTAAGGCAAAATATTGTCTTTCAGAATAAAAAAATTATTAAAAATCTTGTAAAAATATTTAAAATATGATAAATAATAGAAATAAAAGTTTAAAATATTATCAAAATAAAGATAAATAACATTTATAAGATAATTAGAAAATTCGTTAAAAATTGTCTAAGTCTTGGAAGGAGTTCGTGTATAAAAGAAAGTTATGGAAGGTGTTCATGTATAGATAGCTTGTATGAAGGAGCTGCCGGAGATGCATACCCAATGTTGTACATTTATATGGGGTGGTCGGGAGCCCGACTGCTTGAAGTACTGTAGCACAATGACGAGTCCTATATTAGAGGATTATGATAGTAAACTCTATTATACAAAAGCAATACTATAGAAGGTCTCTATGATCACACCGGCCGTGCCAATATTTCTCGAGAAAACGTCTCCGAGTACCGGAACAAACTTGTGTCTGAAGTCGAGTCCTTGCCGAACAAAGGCTCGGATTGGGGGCGACTAAATTTAATCCAGTTTAACCCTCGGAAGACACAAGTTTATGCGTTAACCGCTAAAAATAACTTCTTTGTCGTATCTCCTCAGTTTCAAGGCACTACAACATTGACTTGACATTACAAGGCCAAATTGGCCTCTAAAAAGCTTGTGATGAGTGGGACAGTATTTCATGCTGGCACACCGCCTGCAACTTTACAAGGCACAGGTTCGGCCGCACATGGAATACTGTTCCTATCTCTGGGCTGGGGCTCCCCAGTGCCAGTCCCTTTCACTTGACCGCATCCAGCGTAGAGCGGCTCGAATCGTCGATGATCGAGTGCTTTCCGATCGGTTCGATTCACTGGCGCTACGAAAAGATGTTGCATCTCTTTGCATTTTCTTTCGCACGTACCACGGGGAGTGCTCTGAGGCATTATTCGGATTAATCCCAGCCACCAAATTTCGTGAACGCACTATGCGGCGAACGTTGCCACATGCGCGTTTGCCCGCTCTTCTATATATTAAAAAAAATAAAAAATTGTGAAATGAAATATGTTTAAAAAAGTCCCGCTGGGATTCTTGCTGGTTTTTCCCAGGACAAAGATTTTTTTTTTGCGAACTAGTGGTAATTAAAAAATTACCACTTTCAATGGATATTATACGATAGTCTATATTGAATAAAAATCATTCATTTCATTTCGCCGCGGCCTGTTAACATAGTTGACGGTGGAGCCGGGGACCAGATCCACTACTGAGGTCAGGAAATCGGGTGCCATTGGGTTTCTTGCTAGTTCTTCCAAGGACAGAGGTTTTTTTTCGAACCAGTGGTAAATAAAAAACTAATTTTTAATATAATTGATAGAATCAGGTGTTTCTTTGCGGAAATCCGTTATAGTAAAAATATTAATTATTTTGCATTTAATATTATTTGGGGGAAGGTTGCAAAATAATTAATATTTTTATTATAACTTTCAAAAAGTATTATGCAATATAAATTATTTACGTTTCCAATTTTATATCAATGGAAATATGTTGAGACATTAAATGAATCTATGCACTATTCATACGGAGTCGAGGATAAGATTAATGGAAGCTAAAATTTTGTACGCCCGATATAGTCAAGCCTTAGAGTAATTGCATACATAAAAGAGAAAACCTACAATTCTACATAAATTTATTCAATATACTTGTCTTGCTCTGTCTAATTCAGTTTTCAAATAAGTGGAGACAAAAATAAGAGACAAAAATATATTGAAAGATATTGCATGTAATTGATGCGTGGAAATAGAAATGTCAAGTGGTTAACTTTGGTCTCTTTATACTATGCCAAATATGAGAGTGAATACACTCGTATGTTCTAATAAACTTTACCGTACGTTTACCTGGGACAAATAGTCCGACTAGGTAAGTTCAACTTCGACCGAGAGGTCAATCAACGGATTCAACTCGGCTGGGCAGCGTTTGGGAAATTACGACACATCTTCTCAACAGGTATACTTCAAAATCTGAAAACTAAGTTGTACAATCAGTGCGTGTTGCCAGTGATGACCTACGGAACCGAGAGTGGTCGTACACTGCTGGCGGTATGAGGACGCTCAAAGTTGCTCAGCGAGCTATGAAGAGGGCTATGCTCGGGGTTTCTCTGCGTGATAAACTTAGAAATGAGGGTATCCGCAGTAGAACCAGAGTGACCGACATAGCCCGGATTAGTAAGCTAAATTGGCAATGGGCCGGCCATATAGCTCGAAGAACCAACAACCGTTGGGGAAAAAAGTTCTCGAGTAGCAGCCTCGTACCGGTAGGCGAAGTGTAGGGCGACCCGCCACTAACATAGATGGAGTGACGACCTAGTAAGACATGTAGAAAGTCGATGGATGCAGCTGGCTCAGGACCGTGCTTTGTGGCATACCTTGGGGGAGGTGTATGTTTAGTAGTAGACTTGTTTAGGGCTGTAATGATAATGATGATGATGATATTTATTTTATATATTATAATAAAGCGGAAGATTTTTTTGTGTTAGCTTAAAATCTCTGGAAATAAGAGTCCGATTAGAAAAATTATTTGTTTATATTATAGTCAAATTCATGAGGAATAAACGTAACATGTCTCAGCTAGAGAAAATATTGATTTTTTTTGCAAGCGGTAAAAAAGCGCTCCCTAACTGCATTATCCGCGTATGCCGGCGGCGTAATGGTGGGTGATACGTAAAAAAAATATTCTACATGTACATCTTTACTCAGTCTAAAAAAATTTTGCAATATCATTTTTTTTTCTTACACATAATCCACAATAAAGTATTGATAATTAAAAGAGTTATTTATGAACGCTATTATTAGGCAAAATAAACCAAAAGTTACATCATCTTCAAGATAATTTATGAAGACAAAATTTCCTATTGTTATTTTGACGCATAGTTCAAAAGATATAATAATGAATATATTATCATATAATAATTCAACACTCGGCTCGGAGCGCCGCGAACTTCGCAATACCCTAGCCGCCCGATGAGAACCGAGAGAAACCAACAGTGAACACCTGTGTATAAGGAAGGTGTCAATGTCGCAAGACTCACACGCGTGATATGCACGGGTAAAACCTCGGTGAGCACCTATTTTCTGTAAAAAATTCATAGCGCCGTAGAGAAATCTTAAACGTGGTAAAGCCATGCTGCAGCTATATTAGTAGTATAGTTGTAGCACGAATGGGGTCGGCTCGACCAGGGAAGGACCACACTCTCACAGAATACTAGCGTAAAATAGCGGCTTAACGTTGTTGTGTTTCGTATGGTCAGTGTAGAGAACCAGAGACTCTTTTTACTGGAAATGAGGCATTCCATCTTATTCCTAACGGTCGAAAACGTATCTGCATTTTGACTCGTGATTGAGGATTGATGTAAATGTCTATAAATCACAGCAACCACTTACCATCAGGTGGACTGTAGTCTCGTTTATCACCCTTATCCTAAAAAAAACTCAAACTGGCTAATAATAAGTATACAAAAATAAAAAAAGGTTTAACCATACAGGAGAGTATAAGAAAATAAAGGAAATAATAGAAGAAAGAACATCGAGAGTACCACCGTAAGTGTCTTTGCATGGGATACGCCACGATGCCGCAAAGTCATGTACTTCGACTTGCTATTTTTTACTCTTTATTTTTATTTCGAACCATATTCGGCCATCTGATATAACGTATTATATATTGGGAGGGTCATCTGAAGTGTCTCGCAGTCAGATTACCTGCCTAATATATATATTTGCTTCCCATAAAGAGTACAAAAGGTTAGTGATGTTAGTACTGCAAAGTACGCGGAGACCTTTAAAGGACAGTTTCAGACTATGCGATCCATGTACCTTAGATCAAAGCTTGCCGAACGCTGCGGTGACTGCCTTCGGCTTCAAGTTTATAAAATAAGATGCTACCCCGATAATTAAATTTCTCCACCTGCTTCAGCTTTGGCTCGCAATGAAACACATTTAGTGATTGTTAATTTTTACTTAAACTCATCGTCATCACCTCGGTTTTGTAAGACTAAGCTCGAA
The DNA here is from genome assembly GCA_036936625.1 of Parnassius smintheus behrii. Taxonomy (NCBI): domain Eukaryota; kingdom Metazoa; phylum Arthropoda; class Insecta; order Lepidoptera; family Papilionidae; genus Parnassius; species Parnassius smintheus. The sequence continues at coordinate 29,571,384 of JAUPFT010000007.1, forward strand.
ACTAAAACGATTACAGATTTCATTGAGATTAGAAATTAAGCTTTTGAATTCTGGTGGAGAATTAGCTACGAGGTAGAGATAGTCCTAAAAATACAAAATCTCCGTGTACTACCGCGTGTTATACTTTTGTATACTCCTTTGATCTTGCCAGGTTGTAAAATTATACTCCCATCACTTTGAAACGGATTTTAATGACACCAGAGTTTTTTCTAAGGTTTCACCGACAGCAATTGCAAAGTACAACACGAACAATGTTGGTGCGTATATACAACCTTGCTTTACCCGGATCTTATAGAAAGAACTCTGACTGTTAAAACCAGTTTACGGTTACACAACAGATCATTTCGATACGCTGAAGTCGGATCATGCGAATGAACTTCTCAAGACGTGTTAATTTTGCCAAAGCTATTCAGGGAACAAAACTTTTTTACTAAGATGGTAGTGGAAAAAATAGTCTCGCAGGTGTCCCTATTTGGTTGACGACCAAATATAGTTTTTGACAATAATGTCTTCGATGGGAAGATTTCTGGCTCATATCTTTACCGGCACAGAGAGCAGTGACATACTCCAATAGGATTTACTGCCTTGTTTTTGTTAAGAAGCTCCATTTATATTCAAATAAAAAAATCTAGCTTCTCGACGAGGAGTATGCTTCTTCAATCTGGTTTGGGGCAGTACTCTCTCATCATATTTATCGGTCTCGATCTCTTAGTGCTCTTATATCTATAAATACAAATATTATTCTAAAAATATTCTATAAATAAAAATAAATAAAATATCAGTCTCTCTTTATGCTTATTGATTATTATCTTATGAGTGAGTTTCTCCAAATATGGCATATAGTATATTTTTTACTTATTCTATAAAATAATAAAATATATATACTAAAAATGAAAATTTAGAAACGCTTGTAAAACTTCACCTTGCTTAGTGAGACGTAAGATCCCAAACCGGTCAAATATTTGGTTGACCCAACTTGTGACATAAATTTAATAGTTATTATGAGTTCGTGAGCAATCAATTATTGCTAAAAGCAGGTTTTAAGTGTCTGGTTATATGTAGTAGACTTGATATAATGGTTATTCTTGTCTAACAGATTGCCAATGAAAATTAAAATGATATGCATACCGAGCATCTTGCGAATAATGCTTGCCACGTCTAATATCAAGGAAGAGATAGTCTAATGCCATAAGTTAAATTGAGTTTGTGCTCAATAAATACTATTTTTCTTTAAAATAAAATTTACGGGTGAAAATTCAGGAAATCTTTTAAGCTACAACTTCTGGACCGGCCAGCACTAAGCACGCAATATACTACGAACTGTAGAAAAGAAACAATTAGGGTAAAAATAAGTCTAAAACTTGAAACCATCATCCTGCCAAACATTGTGATTATGCCAAGTCCACCCACAACTATACGAAGGTATCCTCTCTTGTATCAGGTTGTTGATAAAACTAATTTTATGAATTTTATGACGTTTGCTTTTAACTTATTTTCCGAAGTGAACGATTACATAAAATTACAAAATAAGATAAAAATAAAACTGCTATATAGCCTTATGCTATGTAGTAGCAGTAAACTTTAAATAAACATTGATATTAATAATGTGAGAAATAAATAATAAATCATTGATGCAACATTAAAAATATTATCGTTATTACTATAACTTAAAATAATTGAATACTCAAATACTGTCTAATTATTTTTTGAATTTTGAAGAAACGCGGCTTATAACAGAATTGTTTACGAATAGTAGATGTACATAATATATAAAAGTAAATTGCAATATTTTATTTCTGAAAATTTTAAAGCCCCAATTTTAATCTAATTCTGTCTCACAAGCGAAGGACGGACATAACGAAATTATTAATATCATATTCTGATAGAGTGTTTCTAGTTAGTGTGTGGTTCTTAATACGACACATTCGCGCAATCCCACACGCGAAAATAATTCTGGACCTTTTTTACCACTACAGCTATGCGTATATACCGTATAAAAATTTGTAGTATTACAAAAAAACGAAGCATATAGATATATGACTCATTCAACTCGAAAATACAAACTGAACACTGATTTGAAGTCGATAAACTGCTTGTACAAGACATTCCAGAGAATTACAGTTTTACCTCTCTTTAACTACCAATAACACTCGATGTAAAGATGTTATCATTGATTTCAAGAATCGAAAAAAAACACATAAGTCAGAAAGGAAAGGTTTAAAATTTAAAAAATTGGATTCCTTCTGTACACATCCTGTTAGTTTTCGTGCCAAATTAATCAGATAACCAGTTTTAATAGTGATCTTCACAAATCTGCACTAAAAAAACTAAATCGTCTGTCAAAATTATTAAGAACTTACGGTTTCGCTAATGTTGCTATGCGTCACCAACTCCGTCTGTAGCTTTAATATTATGACATAACTAATGTTATTTTTATATACACTCATGAAAAAATTTAGAGAAACAAAAAAGATTTGATTGTTGTAATGATCATGCGTACTAGCCACAAACGAATAAATGCTATTAAAAAAAGACCAAAAATTTTTTTCGAATTTCGTTTGTTTTTATGTAAATATTTTGTAATATTGTGTCCTTTCTCCTTTCATACTGCGAAAATGTTTGCCAAATTTTTAATTTGAATTTAAATTCAGGTTTTGTTTAAATTTTTGGCTTGTCTTGACTGTCTTGTTTATTATGTTAATAATAATAAAAATAATGCCGCGAAAGCATGGTGGGCGTGGCTTTCTGAGCGCGCTCACCATGCATAATCCTGGCGAGATCGGATGATCCATTCTATAATGACGTCATTTCTAGTGGTAAAGGGCTTACCCCTCTATCCTTAGCCAAGGAGCAATGGTAGGACGCGGCAGTACAAAGTATTTCTGACCGGGAGACCGTATGAAAGGAGAAGGAGCTTCATGGGAGGTACTACAGGGCTCTACATGAGCCCTTCGTAGATTCAGTCGCCTCCCTCCAGTGGCTACGTTTCGGTGACCTCTTCGGGGAAACCGTGGGTTTTGTCTGTGCAATGCAGGATCAGGTTATTGAGACCAACAACTATCGGAGATACATTCTAAAGGATGGCACCGTCAACATCTGTCGAGCTTATCGCCATCCCAGTGAGTCACTTAGGCTTGTTATCTCCAGTTGTTCGGCGCTTTCTAACTCTGAGTACCTAGTGAAAGCCAAATCAGTTAAGAAAACAAAATATCTGGACGTGGCTCACGAGGTGACTGACATGTGAGGTGGTCTGCCGACCGAAATTATTCCACTAGTAGTCTCTGCGAATGGGCTAATCCCAGTTAGCCTCTCGGGTCATCTGAGGCGACTGGGACTCAGTGACGGACCGCTCCGGGCTCAAATGCAGAAGGCGGTGCTACTCGATACCGCCCGCATCGTCCGCCGGTTTCTTTCCCTTTCCGATAAAAGTCCCCCCCTGCAGAGGGCTTCCATCTGGTTGGGCTTTTATTTATTTATGTATTTTTGTATTTATTTTATTTTATTTATATTTATGTATATTTATCTTTTCATTTTCATTTATAATTATATATTTATAGAACCCAACCAGATGAGAAAACTATAAGATACCCCAAAATAGTAATAAACTTATGTATTTAATTATAAATTTAATAATTTAGAGAATACATTTTTTATAAAAATATAGGTTTGGACTTTGCCAAACTTGCTTGGCAACCTTAACAACTTGTCATTCTTTATTTTTAAATGAAACTTAAATATGTGTAATGCGATACCATTATGAAATAGTAATTTACATCAATATTCTAGAAATCACGATCGCAGTTCAAGTTTTCCCACTGGATATGTATATTTTACATCTATCAACATGAGACGCTTATTCGGTGTGCTGGGGGCCGTAAGAAACGATCTATGATACTTAACGGTATACTACAGACGACCTATGATGAGAAACGGACTAGAGATACTTGAGCTCATTGCCTACAATATATAGCGGCCCGTTAGCTCTGACAGCGCGCGACATGTTATACTCAAGTTCCCTCAGGACCTTAATGGCGGGAAAATTTGTAAGTTAGGAAATTTTTTGCTATATTGCAAATTTTGCTATATTTTCACTTTGAGACAATATTTATGGATAAAACTTACAGGAATTCTTGTTGAATGTATAAACTATCGAATAAAATTTTTTTTGGTTGCTAGAAATTTTAATAGAATACATAAATTACCCTGTATAGCATAGTAGTAGGATAAACTTCAATTTTAGTGACAAAATTACTACTAATTTGAATTCTACACTTTTGTTTTTGGAGAAATTTATATGAAAATGTTTGGAAATATGTATATTTTTATGTTTTATGTGTTTCTATTCGTTACTCATACCAAAATATTAAAATATTAAAAAATAAAAAAAAAATAATAATAATGTTTTATCTGTATGACATTTCGAACAATATTTCAAAAATATCTTCGTGTGAATTTGAAATAAATACAACGTCAAGTTATTTGAAATATGTATGAAAACTTACAACTTAAAACTTATATTTTACACTAAAAATAAATGAGAATTTGATAAATAACACATTTATGACCCAACCTCCAAAATGGGCCTTCCGGATTTTGAAGTACTTTTGGCAATTTACTTTTCCCTTTTTATACCACAAATTATATATCTACGTGTTTACTATATTACAAGAAATGTAAAAAAGTATAATACTTTCGTTTTTAGTCCAGACACAAATACAAAATTCTATAAAAAAGACGGAGCACCTTCATCAAAGCGACACGTGGAACGCCGAAGTTCAGAGTGATTTTTTTTTCTTTCTAAGAAACATTGCCAGGTTATGGTTTAAAATAAAAGAGCATATCTTTGTCTTTGATACTATTATCTATTGCATAGTGCCTTTGGTTTTGTTTAAAACGAAAGAATAGATTAAAAAAAATATTTCATAGGGCAGTACTTCTGATCTAATTCGCCCCGTACTAGAGCCGACGTAAGTGCAAAATGTTTCTACGGTATTAATTTTATATAAAAAAGCTAGTTTCCTCGCCTTGAATTCCTATAGTCTACGCCTGTCCACACGTATCGTTAATTATCTACGCCGCAATACAGGAGAGACCGATGTTCGATTTCTCGCCGAGGTGCTGAATTGCAAACTATATTAACAAAATACACTGCAATGTAATCCCCTCTTATTGTTTCCATGAACACCAGCAATATATTCTCATTTCTGTTTATCTGGGCTCTATTGATTAATAGTAATTATTTAAATTCATTATTATAATTTATATATTACAAAGTGAAAGGAAAACTTGTAACTCTTTTTAAGCATATAGCGCTGACTATGGAGCGTGAGATTTGGCATAGTTAAATTTTGTATAGATATGAAGTGGCAAAAATTAAAATTGGGATAATATATGTTTTGCAAATATATTAAATTAATTGAAATAAATCGCACATTGTCGCTCGCTCATAATAACAATGGCATCAAACCACTGATCTCCGTATATAAATATATAGAGGCATTGAATGAAACACATAAACACCGCTTGGCCAAATATGTCGTTTGTTGACGTTTATACGAAATAATCAGAGAAGTACCAGAAGTGTGAGAAAGCCAATGTCAACACCTAATAGTCTGTGGTTAAACATACGCACAGTGTAGAGATTGTCGTCCATAACATTTAACTACTGGCCGATTGATTTCAAATATTCCGTTTTTGTAGTCTGTGCAGTGTGTCAAGGCAAAAAATGTTTATTTTGTACCTTCTTGAAAGTAAAATACAGTTTGCTTAATTAATATACAATCTTAAAAATATGTCAATTATGGTCCAACTTCATCCTCTGGACGACCACTATTACCAATATTATTAAATTATATTTGTTTCTTTTAAAAACCCTCAAAATCATCAAACTGGATGATTTTTGCCTCTGATACGAATATCACTGTGATTTAATAATTTTGCTAACTCTATCTCAACGCACTAAACTTGCTCCACTTTTAAAATTTACAACGATTATTACCGATTTCTTAAATTAAGTTTCAATTATAAAGAAATAGAGCATATTAAGAGACAAGTTCGCGTAATTTAGTATATTTTAACGTAATATCATAATACGACTTTATAAACAAATATTTCAGAAATATTTCATTCTATTTTACAAATTTATTGTTGAATTTCTACATAAGCATATAAAATGAGTAAAAATGAGTGAGAATAAGAATGAGTATCGTAAAGCGTAGGCAGTCAATCGTTACAATATACAAATCACTCCCAAATTTTTATACATATTAACAATGTAGTTATAAATTACTTTTCGTTTGATTCGGGCGTTATGTATTTGCACTTCACAAATTGCCAATTCCTTATCAGAATAAATTTAACGATAGTGATTTATACTATTATCTGTAGCTTTCACGGAATCTAAACTATCTAAAAGGGACATATTAGTTTACTAACCCGTTAATTACGCCGTATAAGTGAGGATATCGGCTGGCATATATTCTGTAACCCATGTATGGGTCATATTCACCGTTGAATCCATATTGACGCATATATGAACCATCAAAGGGCCAAGTGCCTTGTTTATAAATATAAGTGTACTTTCCTTCATCTCCAGGTATATACTTTCCTTCATCGAGTGGTCTATAGTATTTACCATCATCATATTCGTAATATGATCTTGGTCTATATTTACCATCGTCATACGGAGAGCAAAAAACTGCACTTAATATTGACAGTACTAATATCTGAAACATTAAAAAATTAATGAATTGGGCACGAGTACAAGCACAGCAATATCATTTAGAACTTTTGGCAAATAATTTGGGGCACTTTAAAATATTGATAAAATTTCGTATATCGTCAAAGCATGGTCCTATACCATATGCATCCATCAATTTTCTGCATATCTCAACAGGTCGTCACTCCATCTGATGGTGGACCACTCTATAGACCGTAAGCATCCAACTGATTGATACAAAGCCCGGCCATATAATAATGATTTTCCATAATCATCATGCTTGGCTAGCAGATTAGAAAGTAACATAAGGTTGCATCTTGATGTCTCTATATCACCACTGTGTAAACATTTCTTTCACGTCAGCCTATCAAAAATCCACTGCTTAACATAGGCCTCGCCTTAAAGATTGACCCATAGAGGGATATTTGCGTAGTTGCAAAACTTGGATGGCGGGTTAGCAATCCAATTTTTTTAATCTATTATTTTGAGTTTCTAATAGGAAGATGCAGCGGCCCATCGCGTGTATCATTTTCATCTGTCGCGTCTTAAAATACCCTGATGGCTTAATATGGGTTGGCGAAGTCTCTAATATTGCCATTACATGGCAAAATTAGAATGTTTTATGTGAATTTTAAATATAGTATAATACGGAAGACATTTTTTTTAGTCCAGTAGAACGATGCAAGGAAACTATCGTGCGTATAAATTAATTTTAATTGTAAGCTCACTGTCTAGTCCTAATCTATCTGAAATATCAATTTATGCTAATGTCTCCTGAGGTAGGCTCGGATGCAGTGTCATTTTTTTTTCAATAACCACAATTTAGTAATCAGTACCCGGTTGACCGAGCTTTGCTCGGTATTTTTCGCTCGATTTTTTTTAATTCGTGTGTTTTGGAAATTATATTTAGATACAAATTACATACTGATGAAATATAAATACTCGTAATATTTTTTGATCTTAGCGACATAACAGAAAAAACGGAACTGGTTATTTGAATAAAAAATCATGAGTGCTATTATTTTAATTTAAATTTTCGTGTTTTTAAAAAATATAAAAAAGGGCTAGAAAAAATATATTTTCTCAAAAAAGAAAGGAACTTGAAAAAAAATTTAAAAAGTCGGTCGGTCGGTCTAGGCTCGAACCGGGGTTTTACGATTCTGTGACCGACCATTATACCAACTAAGCTATTTATAATCACTAACAACCCGTCAAAATTTACCTTCTTATTCTAACGATATTGTAGCAGTTTTTCATTGCCTAAAAACACGGACAAAAAGACATTTTCTAAAAATAAATCCTAGCTAGATCGATTTATTATCCCCGAAACTCCCTGGACACTAAATTTTATGAAAATCGTTGGAGCCGTTTCCGAGATCCCGATTATATATATATTTATATACAAGAATTGCTCGTTTAATAGTATAGTATAGGATTCTTAAATAAAAAAAACACACAAACATGAATTACGACTGACGCATTAAATTTACTAAGTTTTCTCATAATTTCTTATGTATATTAAACACATCAACATGGTATACGGATGTTATTAACAACATTGACCGACTAAAAAAGTACTGGCCACTTTAAAATGTTTTAATATTAAATTGTTCATCATTTATCCAAGATTAATTGCAAATATAACAAAAAGAAAAAATAAAACGTATTTGAGGTAAAACTAGAGGTAGCGAATTTTGTACTCAGAGTAAATGTTGATTTAATTTGTTGAAACCCACTATTTAAATATCTTTTTGATTTTACTTGGATAGATTGTGATAATTAGATATTTTATTGCAATGCATCGTTGACATTTAACTGGAGAAGAGATGATAAGAGCAGTGTCAATGCAATTTTCAATATGACGTGGCTGCGGCAATAGCCAACAGGCCAAATGTGATATTGAGGTTATTTCACGCTATCGTACCACGGATAAAATGGCGAAGACTACACTCAGACAGAACCGTTTTGGGAAATTGCTTTGAGGATGTAATCACATAAAACGGTGATGCAACTGGTCCCAAGGTTTGTGAGTGACCAAGCTGTGAGGTGGAGACTGCACGAAACTAACCCTCATGCTCGTAGACCATTTCGGGTTCCCGTTCTAAGAAGAGGAAATCATGGACAAAGACTGCAATGGGTTACAGAACGTGTGTACTGGGAACCTCATTAGTGGTCGTTGGTGCTTTTCACCGATGAATACCAATTAGGTTTTTATCCTGATTCGAGGAGAGTTCTTGCGTGGAGAGTTCTTGGTCGTTCAAATCGACTTCTACGCCTACAAGAAGTTCATCCATACAAAGATGTTACAATTATGGTGTGGAGAGGAATTTATTTTAGTGGAAGAACAGACCTCGTTTCGATACAGAGCACTAAGACAGACAGAACAATATCGTAATGAGGTGCTAGAACCAATATCTTGTCAGATCGAACACCATCGTGGACTGGCGTAAGCTGAAAGTCAAACTCCAGAGTCTACGACCTCGCAGCACATAGAAAATATCCCAGACAAAATAGACTCGCCAAAGTTTATTTCCTAATATTACTGTGATTCTCTGAATATTTACCGACGGAAGCAAAATAGAGGGTAAAGTCGGAGCAGCAATTTTTATTTCGAATAGTGCAGTCGCGATCCGAACTCTAAAGCTTAAACTATCGCACTAATGTACTGTTTACCAGGCTGAATTACCGGCCACATAAAGGCTTACAGTAACATCGGCACTTGAGACCATTATGAACTAAGAGTTCCAGCACGCATTAGCAGTAAAGACCCGCAAAAATATACATATCATCTAGGCAACAAAAATATATCCAGCTTTTTTGGATATTGACGAATTAGCCGAACTCGCCACGCTGCGGAGTAAAGGTTAACCGGAACATAATAATAAGACCTGTACCCGGTCTCCTACGTAAAGGGTGTAATCTAAAAAGACACAATTGAATAATGGAACCACAGGTACGCAGAGGGTGAAACTGGACGAATCACCAAAAATTTCCTCCCAAATATCAACGACGCCAACAAAATGGTTAGGGTGACAACACTGTCTACAATAATGATCAAAGAAATGATCGGGCATAGTAGGTTCTTCGAGTATTTGTACCGATTTCGATGCAAGGAGAACCCTTCATGCGTCTGTAAGCCAGATTGATGAGACATTGCTGCACGTAGGTATTTCTAGAGTGTCCCAGATTCAGCAAATAAAGGCACGATTTTTTTATAGAAGAGGGGGCAAACGAGCATGCGGCTCACCTGATGTTAAGTGACTACCGCCGCCCATGATCAACCGCAACACCAGGGGAATTGCAGGTGCGTTGCCGGCCCTTTAGAAAGGAGTAAGCTCTTTTCTTGAAGGTCCCCAGGTCGTATCGGTCCGGAAAAATCGCCGGTGGTAAACTATTCCACAGAGAGGTTGTACGCGGAAGAAAACTCCTTTTAAAACGTACAGTGGTAGACCGTCAAGTATCCAGATGGTGTGGATGGTATCGGGACGTTTGTCGCGTAGTGCGTTCACGAAATTTGGCAGCTGGAATTAATCCGAACAATTCCTCAGAGCACTCTTCATGGTATATGCGAAAGAAAATGCAAAGAGATGCAACATCTCTTCACAGTGCCAGTGAATCGAGCCGATCGGAAAGCACTCGGTTGTCGACGATTCGAGTCGCTCTGCGCTGGGTGCGGTCAAGTGGAAGGAGCTGGTACTGAGGAGCCCTAGCCCAGAGATGGGAACAGTATTCCATGTGCGGCCGAACCTGCTCCTTGTAAAGTTGCAGGCAGTGTACCGGCATGAAATACTGTCCCGCTCTGCTGCTCAGAAAGCCAACGCTCAACGCCAAGCTTTTTAGAGGCCAATTTGGCTTTCTCTTCCAAGTTACCACGAATGTCGAATCACTCGATATGTCGACGCCGAGGATTCCGATACTGGCCGAGGCAACAAGGGGAGTGCCTTGAAACTGAGGAGATACGACAAAGGGGTTCGTTTTAGCGGTTAACGCGCAAACTTGTGTCTTTTGGGGGTTAAACTGGACTAGATTTAGTCGCCCCCAATCCGAGACTCTTTTCAGTAAAAACTCGATTTCAGACACAAGTTTGTCCCGGCACTCGGAGACGTTTTCCCGAGAAATATTGGCTGGGCCGGTGTAAAGAGCATCACCAGTGCTCTCATCTGCATACCAATGAATGTTACGGGTTTGCAACATATCATTGATATGCAGAAGAAACAGCGTTGGCGATAGCACGCAGCCTTGTGAAACACCAGCATTAATAGGCTTGCAATCGGAGCTTGCACTGTCTACAACGACCTTGATGCTTCGATCTGCAAGAAAGCTGGTGATCCAATCGCACAATTTCTCGGGAAGCCCATAGGAAGGGAGCTTCGAAGGAAGGGAGCTTCGAAGGAAGCGCTTTGTGCCAAACCCAATCGAAGGACTTCGCAATGTCCAAACTAACGGCCAATGCCTCCCCCTTGGACTCTACTGCCTCCGCCTATCTAAGATCGGGTAGATAGTGTAAGATCACCAGCTGACCGACCACGGCGAAAGCAGTATTGGCGGTCACTAATCAGCTGTTGATCCCCAAGGTACCGACAGAAGGTGCAACGGGGAAGGTGCATGATCCTTTACATCTGGAATCCGCGTAGGCGAAGTAACAAGTTGTGTCAGACCATATGCCAAGGCAAAATCATGAACAGATCTCCACGCATGATCGGTTAAACGTAAACCAAGCTATTCGGCGTGATGGACGTTAAAATCGCTGAGGATCACGATCTGTGCGGAGAGGATCTGCTGTAGCAACGAATCTGTAGCCATTTGGACGTGATCGAAGAGTCGGTCTGTTTCGGCATTACCGCTATGGGACCTATAGAGGCACCCGTAGACGCGCGGATGGTCGTCGCTGTCTACGCGTAGCCAAAGGATGGACAGGTCCGAACCTTCAAGCTTGCTGAGGCGTCGAGAACAGATGTCCTCTCTGACGTAAACGCAAACTCCAGCCCGAGGCACAGAGGAGTGTTCCAGTTTGTACCCCGGGTAGTAGAGATACGAGACATCAGCCTGTGAGGACACCTACGTCTCGGTCAGAAAGAGCAGAGCCAGCCTTGCCGTCTCGAGATGGTAGTGGACGGCGTTTAGGTTAGAGTGAAGTCCCCTGATATTGCAGAAATTCACGGACAGCTTGGCAGGTGTCGCCTTGGTCTTGTTGCTCCGTTTGCCCCAAGCAGTTGTAGTCTTGAGCGGAATTTTGCACCCACGCTCAGAAGTGGAGAAACATGGTCGTGGATGCTCAGCGAGGGGTTCTTCAGGGGCTGGCACCCTCCTGGGGTAGTCTATCATCATTTAATTCTGCTACCATGTTGACTGGGGGCGGGGGGAGATTTGGGCCTGGGATTCTGAGACAGCAACCGGAGAAATACTTGAAGAAGACAAGTTATATAATTTGTTGGGTACTTAAATCACTTAAAGTTTCTTTAATGTTCTGAGAAAATAAATTAATGGGGTCGTGAAAAACAACCGAAGTTAAATGGTACTATTTGAGTCTTACAAAATCCACAGTATGTTTATTAAATTTGATATTAACAATAATAATACAATTACATAAATGGTAAAATGAATATCTTAATTCTTAGGTCTATTTATGTTTTAATTATTCATTTTGATTATACTGAATACGTAAGTAACTATGGAGTTCAATTTTAATGAGTAGATGTCAATACGTTCTTGTAGTAGTGCAAGAGCTTAAATTATAAATGCAAGACTGCCATTCGGGACTTTTTTGTGAATATACCAAGTATATCAAGTATATTCAGAGACAATGAACCGATTGAAAAGTTAATTCAAAATGTAGTAAAATTAATATTTTATTCAAATGTTAACAAAACAAATACAGCACTTCTACATTACTGATACAAAACAAATCTATTGTGAACGTCAGTGAGCTAAAAAAAAAGAATCAGTTTCTTAAGCACATAGGGGATTTTACGAGCGACTCATATCAAATCGCCTCCGAATATACGTCCTCGCAAATAAGCTTATTCTTGACGAGCAGTTTTGATTTAGAGTCAAATTTTGGTGCATAAACCAGATTCATTGCCTTACGGAATTCTGGGAGGCTTCTCTACCTCGAGTAATCACCGAGCCCTCAATACTGATGCCCTCTCCTTCAATGTCGCAAAGGAGTTTGACAAAGTTTGGCACAACAATTGGCTTTCTTAGGGCTAGAGTTCCACAGGGTTCCATCTTCTCTCCGCTCCTCTTTGCACTCTTCACGAGTGACAACCCGAAAACCCAATAGTCAAACCTACTCTCATTGCCGATGATAAAGCTTTCTTCGTTGCCAATTACTATAAGAAATTACTCACTAAGATGCTTCAAAGAGTCGCAGGGAGATAGGCGAATGAAGAAGCCTATTGAGAATTAAGTAAATCCTCACAAAAGTGTAGTAATACACTTTCAAAAGAAACCTCTCACTCGCCGAAAAATAAATCCGACAAAATCGTAAGGTAAGATCACGTTATTCGGCTAGATCCACTGGCATTCAACAGCAAAATACCTAGGTATTTATTATAGAGGTCAAATTTACCATGGTATGTGCTTCGCGAAACACAATTGCAATGTCCGAGCCAAATTCGTTGCTAGCCGGCTCTATCCACTAGTCATTAACCGCAAGAGCAAACTGTCCTTAAGACACAAGTTAAATGTATGTAAAACTCGCGTAAGACTTATTATGTCATACGCAAGCATAGCCGTCACCGACGCGTCCAAACGAATTTGTACAAAATAGCTTCCTTCGCTAAGTTACCGGAGCCTAGTGGTAAACTCCGATGTGCACTGGGACTGCCAACTTCCAAACATCTTTGAGTATTTCAAGAAAATTTCTCAGCACAACTTCAAGATCGCCGAGACGTATTCCAAACCGCTAGTGGTAAAAGCAGCCACTTAAGTTCCGACTCCAAACATCACGGCCACTCTCCGGAGGCCCGTAACCTTTTGATTATTTTATATAAAATAAAAAAGACAGCTCAGCAGTGGTTGAGACAAAGTTCTGCAAATTTCGTTACAGAAGTACCCTAAAACTGTCCTATAAATTTTTATTTATTCCCAAGATCTAATTCTATTCCCAAGGCTGTAAAATGAGAAATGAAGCTACAATCTTCAACAGTTATAACAGCATAGATGCAACTGAACAAAGAGATATCCAAATGCATGCAGTGAGAATTACACAACTTCGACACAACTCGTATTATATCGGTATCGAGGGAGAAAGCTTGCTATAAAGTCTTCACAACTAGATATCCATTTGATGGAAGAGACAACTGTCGAAATTGAAGACTGACAGACAGTTCTACCTGAGATTGAGAGTATCTGCAAACATGGTCACTAGAGCCACACGAAAATGTAAATAGTGGTCCAAGAACAAGTCTAACCGACACTATTCCGATGATATCTTGGAAGTCAGTCAGTCGGAAATAAGATTGGCTCCCTATAATTCTTTTCCTATCCAAAAAACGCTAAGGCTTTTTGGATAAGAAAAGAATTATAGTTCTTAAAAGCGAGTATAGTACCGTTACTTGAAGACCTTTAGAAGCTTTTTAATTCCATCTTCTTATTAAAAAGGCAACAAAGCTTTATTGAATTGAGGAATTAATCACAGAATTCTTCTTAACCGCGCCTACGTACTGTTTTCAAGTCGTTACAATAGTCACGTATGCCGATATGATGAATTCAAGCCTTCTTAATGCCCTTGAAGGTATTGTATAGAAGATCGAAGAGTAAAACATGCCACTCTATCTTGGGTATGTGGAGATAGCTTTTCATTTCTTCGAAATTTAGGCGGTGTTATAGTCCTTTCAGCCGTGCCAAGTTGACCGAGTTGACGATCTTGTTTGTACAATAGGGCAACTATAGCTATTCGAGTACAGAATAAGAGTACAAAACCTATCTTACCACAGAAAGTTGTTAAACATGGTTCGTTTTATCCTCGAAACTTTTTACCGTAGAATTTTAAGATGTTTTTAAGCTACTGGACTGGAAAGGTTACACTACCAACAACAATGGTAAAGATTTCGTTCATCTTCGATTCCTTGAAGAGTATATTATGCTTATTTATTTATAATCGTAGGAAATGGCAATGAACTGGCAACATAGCTTGAAGAATCGATAACCATAGGGGAAGTAAATTTTTCGCGTGGCAGCCTCGTACGTGCGTAAGCAAAGTACAATGCAGCTTGCCACTTGATGAATTAACGGTTTGGTATTCTTTGCAGGAGGCCTATGTACAGCAGCGGACTTGTGATGGTCTGTTGTGATGATAGTAATGATGTGAACAACAAAATAATAGTTATAAGCATATATAAAAATATCTTGTTAAAATAATTACATATTATGGTAACAGTTTATATACTATTGCTATTAAAATGTTTACTTACGATTTGCTGCATTTTCTTCATAGTTTTAAAATAATAAATTGTTTACTATAATTGTCGCTGACAAGACCAATTTTTTTATAATAACAGTTTTTTTTCACACCACAATCGAGAAGTTGTTTACTCTGCAGGTTATGTTTTAGATCTGAAACTAGATCAGATAATGTATCATAAGTAACTAACATTTTTGTGAGATAACAACCAATATTCGTAAAAATTTTTTCCGCATTGCCTTAATTAACATATAGATGTATAATAAATTTTATTTGAGACACACCAAAAATTGGATCAGAAACGGAATCCTAGAATCGAGTTGCAAGGTCAGACAGAAAAATTAGCATACCTCACAATATAATAAAACAGTTCCGCTGCTAATTTTATACATTCGCTATCCGAAATGTGAAAAAAAAGCAAACCAATAATCTTTTAGTTTCATCACAATACTTAGAGAGGGCTAAACGTTTAATTTATATTTTTATGTATACTTTCAGAAATGGGAGGAGTCCTTTAGCCAGCACTGGGATCTACATAGGCTGTAACTTTAACTATTTATCCTAATCGAATTACATACAGATTAACGTTTACCCTAAAACCGTGACAACGCTTAGTGCAAGATTGCGTGACAAAGTAAACAAATAAATAATTAAACAACTTCAGTAAGCGGATGAAAGTAATAAAATAAATTGCTCTTACCATTTGCTTTAAACGCAAGTGCATAGACATTTAAAAAAACTTTATCTAGACATAAGACTTTTGCCTTCACATTAGAGACAGATTTGACATTTTAAAGTTATTGCATTTAAAAAGACTATAAAATTAATAAATTAAAGTAAATGTCAAATCATTATTCACTTATCTCCTTGGAAATACACTACCACTCTAATTTACCGTGGAGTTGAATACAGCGCCACCACGTTACCTTATTGCTTATTTATATAAAAGCAAGATTTGAAACTAGTCTGACAGGGATGTTATAACCAATAATTGACGGGTTTTCGTTGTCAAATTCAATTTTAATAGGAGTATCAAATTTAAATGTTTCAATAAAACCAGATAAGATACATGTGTAGTGTTAAAACCTTACAATGATTAATTTTACATGCATAATGGTAAAATTTCGTAGTGTAAGGGAGGAAGGGGAACTTTTCCTCTAAATATCAAACTCACCTGCACTGCGTGTAACCTGCTGACTTATAGATCAAGCTGTATCAATCGACCGATGTCGGAAAATTCACCCACAATAATTTGGCTTATCACGCACAGACTGGTTATAGAGAGCAGTTTTAGCAGTATTAGCGCTGGTATAATAAAGTATCGCTTCTGTTCTCACAGATCGTCTATCCTGCGTAGGAATTATGCGCGCGCATATATTTTGAGATTTTTCAATGTTTTGACCAGATACTCGCTAGTTATCAGCTGCATCATTTATATTAAAACTTGGAAAATAAAAAAAAAATATTCTTATGACATTTTGGCTTTTTATTTAAAAAAAAAACCTCTACTATTATTACTGTCCCGAGGCCAAATTTAAACTACTGGATGGATTTTGACATAACGTGTGGTGGTTATAGCATCTTATAACCTGGAAAAAACATGTAGCATTTTTTCGATTATGACCAAGTAAGGGTTGTGCCAAGAAATAAGAATGGTGTCTTTCCAAACAAATGTTTTACATTTATGTATAATTTACAAAAATATAATCAAGTGTAAAAAAATTGTAATCGTGAAAATGACGAAGTGATTCAATGGGATTCGCGCGGTAATTTGGGGCGCCATGTTTAAAGCCACCATCATACAGCGCGTGGAACGTTTCTGACATCGAATAATCGGTAAGGTGGCATTTATCGGTTTACGGTGTTGCAAAAATACAGGTTGTATTTTTCTCTTCTTTAGATGTGGTTCATATATGTTGCTAATCTTTGTTTTGTTTATTGATGAAATAACTTATAATAAATCTTTCTTAAATCTTTATTAAAAGAAAAAAATGTGATCTAAATTAAAGATGTTCGCAATCCACTTTTTACGGATAAGTAACAGTCTAATTAGATTACACTCCTGGGCACATGCATTTCCACATTAGATAGTTTCTTGGGACAAGTAGGGTTCATTGCGCTGCCACATTGCGTGTTGATGGGAATATTTTATTAGTTATTTTCGCATTTGTAAGTGTAAGTTTCCTAACAATGTTTTCCATGTCCTCCGAGCACAGGGCAATTTAATTAATCAAACACTTTGGTTCCAGTGGAGATCGAACTTGGAGTATCCGAGTATAAAGGCACAAATCTCTTGAGCTACCTTGTTTCTCCTTTCGATAATATATTAATTTGTTAAAAATTTCGTTACAAATTCAATAATATTCTCGCTACGCTCCCAATTACTCAAAACATGTCTTTTCATTATTTGGAAACACAAAAATGATATTTTTGTTTCGTCAATTACTCATCAAATTTTTGTTTTTTGCGAGGTTGTAATTAAGCAGAATTTTTTTTTGAGCTCCAATATTTAAAACTGAATAGGATATCTTTATTTATTACATATTAGGACATTTGGCGACAAGTGTCACTGTTCTCTTTTAATTGTTTGAATAAAAATTCTCCATATCTTTTTTAACGGTAATGTTAGTTTCAGTGAGGTAATTTAGTGGCTTAGATGCTTCTTAAAGCTTGCTTGGCCCGTGTCAGTGATGCTTCCGTGTCCTACTGTTATGCACTGAGATATCTACGTTAATATGTTTTTTAAAATACATTATTGCACAAAACCACTTTTTAAATATTATATTATTTTCTGTATTACATTTTAAACAGGTTTTTAATTGTTCAAACCATTTTTTATCATAGGTACATTGGTCTGTGTTTCACGTGCTGGGTAAAAGCTATCACGGCATATTTTAGCTCCATAAATCTAAATCCATAAATCGTGTTTAAAATCATCGTCGTAGTTAAAACATAAATGTAGTTTATTTTCGTCAGCTTACCTTTATATTATAAGTATGCAATCATTTTAACACTAAAATTTTTATATAGTATAATTACGAGACGGGAAGACTTTGTATCTCTTTTTAAGCATATTTCACTCACGTAACAAGTGATTCAAATATATAAAATAATGATTTATTATATTTAAGCGAACACTGAACATTGAATAAAACTACTTTAACTTTTTTATATTTTTTTTTATTTAATGGATGTTGTAAAGCACCGGATACTACGTATGGATTATGGATATGAGTATAGATAAGTACTAATAAACGTGACGAAATCCGTAAAAGTACTTTTAATCAATATATTAAATAATATTAAAATTAAATATAGCATAGATTTTTTTACGTTAATACTGCCAACGTACTCTAATAACAATGTCAAACAATAGTTGTGGTAAAAGTGCGACTATTTATACAGAGTAGAGATTGTCTCAAAAAAAATTGAATGTTGTCAATAAATTATTTATTGCAAATATTTTTTTTTATTGCCCGTAAATAATTACTGACAGATTGAATGAATAAGTTTTTTCTCACCAAAATTTAGAATCTCTACATAAATCTTTCATATCTCTAGATATGAGTGTGGTGCGTACTGCGATTGATGATTGGCCGCGTCGATTAAAGACATGTATTCAAAATAGGGGAGGGCATTTGGATAACGTAAATAAAATTGTGTTCTAAATTAAATTACGTTTCATTTCACGTATAATTTCTATATAATTATCAAAAAGTGTATCATTAATTTTAGGAAAAGTTTTTGACAGAACTTATGACCTAAGTAAATTATATTAAAAGTGTAATGTGAAAAGTGAAATTGTACGAATGATGGCAGAATTTCCACCACTAGACGACCGATAGCATTTTTAAAAACATAAGAAACTCATATATGATCACTGAGAACAATATAGCTACTGTCAGGCGACTAATTGAAGCAAAACCTGCGTATCACCTATGAGTAGATTCGATGAAATTTGTGTATTGGTGAGCTAAATTAAAAAAAAAAATTACATCATTATTTAAAAGTTATAAAAATTCGATGCCGCTGGATTCTTCATGAACTCACCCTAGAACAAAAACGTACTCGAGTTGGTTGGTTTAAAAATGTTGCTAAATTATGACCACGTACGATCAATGTTGTTTATGACATTGTGTCAGGAGATGAAACAAGTATTTTGTTATATTTCGGAAAGAAAGCAACAGTCTTCTGTAAGGATGTTCAAAATCGAGTAAACCAACAAAATTAAGGTAGGCAAAAAGCGTGGGCAGTAAACATATTTTTACCCAGACGGATCCTGTATGCACAATCTCACTTGATTGACAAAAGACAGGTAATGTTGTTTGGTACAGCACAATTTGTTTGCACCTTGTCTTAAAAATGATAGT
This sequence comes from Parnassius smintheus behrii, assembly GCA_036936625.1. Classification (NCBI taxonomy): domain Eukaryota; kingdom Metazoa; phylum Arthropoda; class Insecta; order Lepidoptera; family Papilionidae; genus Parnassius; species Parnassius smintheus. The sequence goes on from JAUPFT010000007.1 coordinate 29,590,879, forward strand.
GTATTTAAATAAAACCAAGAATTCACATCCTATCGCAATAAGAAAATGCTTCGTAAACGAGGCAGTCATTTTTGACTTTTAAAAAATGTGCTGCTCGCGTCTCATCCTGTTCACAGTCCGGATCTCGTACCATGCCATTTATTTATTTTCCCAAAAATCAATAATTTCATGAGAGATTTATGGAGCTAAAATATGCCGTGATAGCTTTTACCCAGCACGTGAAACACAGACCAATGTACCTATGATAAAAAATGGTATGAACAATTAAAAAACTGTTTAAAATGTAATACAGAATATAATATAATATTTAAAAAGTGGTTTTGTGCAATAATGTATTTTAAAAAACATATTAACGTAGATATCTCAGTGCATAACAGTAGGACACGGAAGCATCACTGACACGGGCCAAGCAAGCTTTAAGAAGCATCTAAGCCACTAAATTACCTCACTTAAACTAACATTACCGTTAAAAAAGATATGGAGAATTTTTGTTCAAACAATTAAAAGAGAACAGTGACACTTGTCGCCAAACGTCCTAATATGTAATAAATAAAGAAATCCTATTCAGTTTTAAATATTGGAGCTCAAAAAAAAATTCTGCTTAATTTCAACCTCGCAAAAAACAAAAATTTGATGAGTAATTGACGAAACAAAAATATCATTTTTGTGTTTCCAAATAATGAAAAGACATGTTTTGAGTAATTGGGAGCGTAGCGAGAATATTATTGAATTTGTAACGAAATTTTTAACAAATTAATATATTATCGAAAGGAGAAACAAGGTAGCTCAAGAGATTTGTGCCTTTATACTCGGATACTCCAAGTTCGATCTCCACTGGAACCAAAGTGTTTGATTAATTAAATTGCCCTGTGTTCGGAGGACATGGAAAACATTGTTAGGAAACTTACACTTACAAATGCGAAAATAACTAATAAAATATTCCCCTCAACACGCAATGTGGCAGCGCAATGAACCCTACTTGTCCCAAGAAACTATCTAATGTGGAAATGCATGTGCCCAGTAGTGTAATATAATTAGACTGTTACTTATCCGTAAAAAGTGGATTGCGAACATCTTTAATTTAGATCACATTTTTTTCTTTTAATAAAGATTTAAGAAAGATTTATTATAAGTTATTTCATCAATAAACAAAACGAAGATTAGCAACATATATGAACCACATCTAAAGAAGAGAAAAATACAACCTGTATTTTTGCAACACCGTAAACCGATAAATGCCACCTTACCGATTATTCGATGTCAGAAACGTTCCACGCGCTGTATGATGGTGGCTTTAAACATGGCGCCCCAAATTACCGCGCGAATCCCATTGAATCACTTCGTCATTTTCACGATTACAATTTTTTTACACTTGATTATATTTTTGTAAATTATACATAAATGTAAAACTTTTGTTTGGAAAGACACCATTCTTATTTCTTGGCACAACCCTTACTTGGTCATAATCGAAAAAATGCTACAAAAAAATGCTAAAAAAATCTATGCTTTATTTAATTTTAATATTATTTAATATATTGATCATATCCCGGACGTCAGTCTAAGCGAGATTAGAATGGCTCTCCAGCACCTTAAAAACGGCAGGGCCCCAGGCGAGGATGGAATTACAGCGGAGCTTCTGAAAGCGGGTGGAACACCGGTACTTGTAGTCCTTCAGAAGCTCTTCAATTCCGTCCTCCATGGTGGCACTACTCCAGAGGCGTGGAGCAGAAGTGCGGTGGTCTTGTTCTTTAAGAAAGGCGACAACGCTCTCTTAAAGAACTACAGACCGATTTCCCTTCTGAGCCGCGTCTACGTGCTGTTTTCGAGAGTCATTACGAACCGTCTCGCACGCAGACTTGACGACTTCCAGCCTCCCGAACAAGCCGGTTTCCGAAAAGGCTTCAGTACCATAGACCACATACATACCCTGCGGCAGATTGTACAGAAGACTGAAGAGTACAATCTGCCACTTTGCCTGGCGTATGTGGACTATGAGAAAGCCTTTGATTCCGTCGAAATTTGGGCGGTGCTACAGTCCCTTCAGCGGTGCCAAGTTGACTGTCGGTATATCGAAGTGCTGAAGTGTTTGTACAGTAGGGCTACGATGGCTATCCGAGTACAGAACCAGAGCTCGAAACCTATCCAACTGCAGAGAGGTGTAAGACAGGGTGACGTTATATCCCCGAAACTCTTCACCGCTGCATTGGAAGACGTTTTCAAGCTACTGGACTGGAAAGGATACGGTATTGACATCAATGGCGAGTACATCACTCACCTTCGATTTGCCGACGATATAGTCCTTATGGCAGAATCGCTGGAGGACTTAAGCACTATGCTCAATGACCTCAATAGTGCCTCCCAACGGATAGGTCTTAAGATGAACATGGACAAAACAAAGATCATGTTCAATGTCCATGTCACACCTATGCCGGTAGTTGTTGGGAGCACTATGCTCGAAGTTGTTGACGAGTACGTTTACCTGGGACAAATAGTCCGACTAGGTAAGTCCAACTTCGACCGAGAGGTCAATCGACGGATTCAACTCGGCTGGGCAGCGTTCGGGAAATTACGACATATCTTTTCGTCAGGTATACCTCAATCTCTAAAAACTAGATTGTACAACCAGTGCGTGTTGCCAGTGATGACTTATGGATCTGAGACGTGGTCCTTCACTGCTGGCCGTATGAGGACGCTTAAGGTCGCTCAGCGAGCTATGGAGAGGGCTATGCTCGGAGTTTCTCTGCGTGATAGTCTCAGAAATGAGGATATCCGCAGTAAAACCAGAGTGACCGACATAACCCAACGGATTAGTAAGCTGAAGTGGCAATGGGCCGGCCATATAGCTCGAAGAACCGATAACCGATGGGGAAGAAAGGTTCTCGAGTGGCAGCCTCGTACCGGTAGGCGTAGTGTAGGGCGACCCCCCACTAGATGGAGTGACGACCTGGTAAGACATGCAGGAAGTCGATGGATGCAGGTGGCTCAGGACCGTGCTTTGTGGCATTACTTGGGGGAGGCCTATGTTCAGCAGTGGACTTGTGAAAGGCTGTAATGATGATGATGATGATGAATATATTGATTAAAAGTACTTTTACGGATTTCGTCACGTTTATTAGTACTTAACTATACTCATATCCATAATCCATACGTAGTATCCGGTGCTTTACAACATCCATTAAATAAAAAAAAATATAAAAAAGTTAATGTAGTTTTATTCAATGTTCAGTGTTCGCTTAAATATAATAAATCATTATTTTATATATTTGAATCACTTGTTACGTGAGTGAAATATGCTTAAAAAGAGATACAAAGTCTTCCCGTCTCGTAATTATACGATATAAAAATTTTAGTGTTAAAATGATTGCATACTTATAATATAAAGGTAACCTGACGAAAATAAACTACATTTATGTTTTAACTACGACGATGATTTTAAACACTATGCTTTATACATAATACGTGATCATTTTTGCTTAAAACTGCACCAACGTCCTTATTGTATATATATATATATATATATATATATATATATATATATATATATATATATATATATATATATATATATAATGGGTTTTTTCAACAAGAACTTTGTTTTTCAATTGGGGCAACACCAACAACATGACAGTTTTAACATTTAGTTTTTTGACCTATTCGTAGCAGATGCTTTGGCAATTGCTACAATAAATTCAATTTCGCTCAAAAATCGCATTAAAATAATTAAAATCCACTATGAAAATGGTGGTTCTGTTAAAGTTACGTTTCGTAAAATTCGTGCTATTTTCGGACTACATAATCGTCCTTCTGAGACCGCTATTAAGAATTTGGTCGACAGGCTCGGTACAAAATGTGCCAACACCAACGCGTTTTCGACCAGTGTTGAAGAAGATCCAAATTTGTCAATTCCTCGACGTTCTCAACCATTGGTGTTATCCAAAACCACCACATGGAGAATTTTGCGTAAGGATTTGGCTTTGAAGCCTTCCAAGGTTCAACTGGTTCAGGAATTGACGCTGACCGACCATTCACATCTCCGTAGAAATGCTCAATTCATTCAGGAACAGCCGGCTGGTTTTTCTGAAAAAATCATTTTTTCAGACGAAGCCCATTTTCACTTGTCAGGGTACGTCAACAAGCAAAACTGCCGCATTTGGGCTTCTGAAAATCCTAAAGCGATTATTGAGAAGCCTTTGCATGCTCAACGTGTCACTGTATGGTGCGCTATGTGGTCTGCAGGCGTTTTTTTTTCGAAGACGAGGCTGTAAATGAGGTAACGGTCAATGGATCACGCTATCGCGAGATGTTAACATCTCAATTTTGTCATATTATTGATGACATCGATATCACAAACATGTGGTTTCAACAACACGGTGACACATGTCACACAGCCAACGAAACGATCAATTTATTGTAAACCAAATTTCCCATCATCATCATTCTCTAAACCATTTCCCATTATCTGGGGTCGGCGCAGTAAACCTTCTTGTTCCATTCCTCTCTATCAGCCGTCATTTCCATACTTACTCCTTTCATTCTCATATCACTCTTCACACAATCGATCCATCTTTTATTCGGCCTTCCTCTGCCCGTGTGTAAACCAAATTTCCCGATCGCATAATTTCAAGAAATTCAGCTGTTAAATGGCCAGCCAGATCGTGTGATTTAACACCACTGGATTATTTTCTGTGGGGCTATGTTAAGGACAGAGTCTATACGGAGCCAATCGAATCGATCGCGGCCTTAAAACTCAAAATCCGAACGAAATAGACCCGCCATTTTGCCAAAAAGTGATTAAAAACTTTGATGAAAGAATCGACATCTGTCAGTGTGGTCGTGGTGGACATTAGCCAGATATCATTTTTCATTCATAATTGCCAAACCTTTCTCTTCATAATACAATAATTTTTTTTTATAGAAGAGGGGGCAAACGAGCATGCGGCTCACCTGATGTTAAGTGACTACCGCCGCCCATGATCAACCGCAACACCAGGAGAATTGCGGGTGCGTTGCCGGCCCTTTAGAAAGGAGTAAGCTCTTTTCTTGAAGGTCCCCAGGTCGTATCGGTCCGGAAAAATCGCCGGTGGTAAACTATTCCACAGAGAGGTTGTACGTGGAAGAAAACTCCTTGTGAAACGTACAGTGGTGACCGCCAAGCATCCAGAAGGTGTGGATGGTATCGGGACGGTTGCGTGTAGTGCGTTCACGAAATTTGGCGGCTGGGATTAATCCGAACAATTCCTCAGAGCACTCCCCGTGATAGATTCGATAAAATACGCAAAGAGATGCAACATCTCTTCGCAGCGCCAGTGAATCGAGCCGATCGGAAAGCACTCGGTCGTCGACGATTCGAGCCGCTCTGCGCTGGATGCGGTCAAGTGGAAAGAGCTGGTACTGGGGAGCCCCAGCCCAGAGATGGGAACAGTATTCCATGTGCGGCCGAACCTGCGCCTTGTAAAGTTGCAGGCGGTGTGCCGGCATGAAATACTGTCCCGCTCTGCTGAGCACGCCAAGCTTTTTAGAGGTCAATTTGGCCTTCCCTTCCAAGTGACCACGAAACTGCACGTCACTCGATATGTCGACGCCGAGGATTCCGATACTGGCTGAGGCAACAAGGAGAGTGCCTTGAAACTGAGGGGATACGACAAAGGGGTTCCTTTTAGAGGTTAACGCGCAAACTTGTGTCTTCTGGGGGTTAAACTGGACTAGATTTAGTCGTCCCCAATCCGAGACTCTGTTCAGCAAAGACTCGACTTCAGACACAAGTTTGTCCCGGCACTCGGAGACGTTTTCCCGAGTAATATTGGCTCGGCCGGTGTAAAGAGCATCACCAGTGCTGTCATCTGCATAGCAATGAATGTTACGGGAATTTGGATCATCTTTATCTAAACTCTTTGTTTTATTTTGTTTTAGAAAACAAAGTTCTTTTTGAAAAACCCTGTGTATATATATATATATATATATATATATATATATATATATATATATATATATATATATATATATATATATATATATATATAAGTAGTAGTATAAATAAAAATATTTATATAAACTGCTACAATATAAGAAGGTAAGTTTTAACAGCGCATTAACGATCGTAATAGCACAAGTGGGTTATCTGGCGGTCGCGAAATTGGAGTGCCTTGGTTCGCGTCCTGGCTCTGGTCCGACTTTTTTCCTTTTTTTCTATTATTTCGAGCCTTTTTTAGTATTTTTTAAAAAAACGAAAATTTATATTAAATTAATTGCACTCATGAATTTTTATTTAAATCACCAGTTCAGTTTTTTCTATTATGTCAATACGTTCAAAAAATATTATTCATGTTTCATCAGTATATAATTTGTATCTAAATATAATTTCCCAAGAAAAATACCGAGGAAAGCTCGGTCATCCAGGTACTAATTTAATAAAATCTAAAACAAAAATAATGAAATTACTGAGATAATAGAATGTTTAATAAGACCAACAACCTTTATTATAAAATATTGGATACTGCTAGAATTCCTGTCATAATTGATGTCCTGTTGTATCTCGTTGGTCTTATAAAACTGGGCTAGGTAGATTGTCGGAATATTCATCTTTCTATAAGCCAAACTAGTAATGAAACAATGACTCTAAATTCCTCCAAATTTTAAAGCCAAACTGTAACTGGACTTAATTGATTTCATGTATACAAAAATATATTCGGATTGAGATATCTGCCGTGAGAAATATGAGTTGAACTATATTCAGTTAATATATATTACACCAAATACAACTTGTAACTCGAAATAAAGATAGTAACACCACAAAATAAAAAATAAACTGTAGAGTTCTTTCTTTTAAAGGTCAAAATTATGATACCTTTAAAATAATCTTTTTAAAGGTATCATAATTTTGTTGCCAACACTGAAAATGAAAATAGTATATACTATTTCCTTTCCGAGCACAAAAGTCATCGAATGAATAATCAGATTTACGTCTACAATTTCTGTCTTAATTTTTCGAATCTGCTTACTCAAATTGTAAGAACAAGCTACACTTGTCATCGCGATGAGGATATTGACCGAAATAGTTGAAGTTGAATGAAAATCAAGTATTTAAACGTAACAAACTTTTATACAAAATATTACCTTATAATCAGTTATTGCATCTTCTTTAGTGCAACACCCGTGATCACTAGCAGACTACACAAAAATAATACACATTCCGGGTTCCAAGTGTTTAAATTTTTTTAATTAACTGTAAGTTCCCTCTCTTCAGTTCAAATTATTTGATCAGCAAAAAGTATCAAATATACATTAGTAACGGTACCGATGACAAATGAAATATTATAAACTCATCTTAGAATAAATTATATCATGTACTCTAAAATGTCGCTGATTTCTTGCTTTGTTTTTTTATTTCGTAAAGTCATTATAGCATAATATTTAGATAAACTCACAAATGTTGACGGGTGAGCTTACGTAATAAAGAAGATCCTTCTTTAATATATATATATATATATATATATATATATATATATATATATATATATATATATATATATACATATATATATATATACATTTCATTGAATGCCTATACCCAGCCGTGGACCATATTATATTAGCTGTAAATTATTATATATAACCCGCTTCTTCGGTCCCTGTTATGTTCAGCAGTGGGATTTAAAGTGTCAGTAAAGATCCATAGACAAACTGAACGAACCATCTTCTCCGCCAATATTTACTTGAATCTACACTATGCAGGCTGTGCTCTAAACTACCTTGAGTGATAGAATTCATAATTAATGTAATTGTCTACAGTAAAACCAAAATAACCAGCTTCTCCAAGCGCATCATAAACCTGAAGTGGAAGTGGATGGATGGATATAGTTCCAAGAATCGATAAGATGGCACTGCAGGTATTTTGATATAGTAAAATAAAACCGGAGTGTGAAAGACTTGCTGTTACCATATGCAGTCAACTTGGTTGCCTAACATTCGTTCCGAGGTCTACGGGGGATGACAAGAGGAAGAATAAGCAGACCCCATGCAGCGTGCAGTACGTGTATATTTATCTTATTAAATACTGTTTTATAAATTATCACAAAATAAAAATCTGGAGTTACATTAGCCCTTCATTTTGTAACGGCCTCTATTATGTATAAATAGTTACTAAATATTAAAATATATGTGACCAGGTAAAGAAAATATTGATCTTACCCAAGGATCTTACTTCTGGTTTAGTATAAGCCGGCGTCATCGTCTTAGTTCTTTTAGGTGTTTCTGAGTAGAATTAATATTTACTAGAGTAATCTAAATCCTTTGATGGTGCCTTAATATTTATTTTAAACTAAGGAACCCCGTTCACGAAGAAAGGGCTCTAATAGGTCAAAGATATCAAATCGTCCCTTTTCTACTTGTGTCAGGTTTACATCATTCTACTCCTTATAATTAATCCTAAATTATTCCTTCCTTTTAATATTATAAATAGAGTCATGATTACGCAGAGAATCTATTTAAATTTCGTTGTTCGTAAGCTGAAGCTGCGCCGTTGAAGTTGGAACTGGTTTTGTTTATCGTCACCGATCACCGCTATCGAAAAAAACGTTCGTGAACTATACTGCACCGTCACGATGGACATCCACTATCACACGTCGTACGGTAGTTGGTAGGAATGGAAAAGGGTTACAATATTTATATAAAAATACGCGATACTATAGCGTCGCTCTTCTACATTACAGGCGCATGTGTTCAGTGAGCGCCAACCAACCAATGCGCTCCCCCCGAAGAGGGACGTTAAGTTGGGAAATGGACTGAAGTCCATAGCAAAATAACTGGCGGATCAGTAAAACGGGGCTTGTCTCCTTGGTAGTGCGTAAGCACAAACATGGATCAAAATCGCGCAATGCGTGTAAACGCTATACAGCTGCCATTGTTGGAATGTTTCTCTGGATGCTTCGATGCGATATTATAACTAATTTCTGTAAGTGTCTACCATGTGTTTTCCACCTCTTATCCAAAACTTGCAACAGAACTCTCAAATCTTTCCTTCTAAAGGCAGCTGCTCTAATTTAAGCTGGGCATCACCTCTTAATGCTAAGGTTAATGCCATAAATGCTTACTACGGCCATTGATCTTTCAGAGGATATTAAAAATATTTTTGAAAGCCGCTTATGATGATAAATCAAATTCGCCTAATGGTACCTTTTAAACTCTCCATTGTTGCGCTCGAAAGCATCTGTACAAGAGAAGCTTCAACAGTTACTATGCTTGATTACTTGGTTTCAATGCTGTTTAGGTAATCTCGAAATGTATACTAAAGGGGTTTTCAATTAGAGTGGTTAGATTTTGAAATGAAATAAAACAAACCTGGTGATAGGTATTAATAAAACTATTTTTTATTTGCAAAGGCCACATAAGTCACTATGTGTGAAATATGACATCGTTCAAATTCCCACCTCGGCTTCTTGATGTGGCACGGATCCGAGTGGTCCGATTTTCAATAACCTTACTGCATAGACCCAGCTGAATTTTAACAATGGCCTGTGTTATGTTCACGTTTAGGGGATAGGTCAATTGTGGTTTGCTTGCATAGAGACCTGCAACCCCACAACACAACACAAAGGTCATCGCCCTCGAGGCCACAGACCAAGAAGCAGTAAGAAACCCACCCCGGTAAGTGCTTTCCTCTTTAAATCATCTTCAGCTGTTCTATCTTGAGCTGTTCTTTTGTTTCGTTTTTTTTTTCAATTTACTCTGTCCTTATTTCCTAACAGCTCATATTTAGTTCCCCTGTAAAGGCACCGGCTAGATATAATAGATTAGGTAATAGCAAGTGCATTGCCCAAAGACTGCCACGTACCACATCAGCCCTCTTGTTTTGGTTATAGGGAATCACGCATATACAGTCCACATATAGATAATCTCGCATATAAAATTTCGGGGCCAATATTCCTGAAATCGCACCCGAGACCTTATATCTCAACCATTTTTAGTTCCTTCTCTCCAGATACGAAGGGCAAACTAGTGACCCCTAACTATTTAGTGACCATCCGTTTCCGGATTCGAACCCAGAAACCATTAGCGTCCATTTTCTAGTTATTCACCCCGAATTTAAAATTAGCACCCTATCGCATCACCACAAAGGCACATTAAACGGTTTTTCAATAAGAGCAGATAGATTTTGAAATGAATTAAAACAAGCTGTATGTAAGGTATTAACAAAATTCTTATTTTATTAGAAAGGAAAGGCTGTCTTGAAATACTGTCCCGCTCCTCTGAGCACGCCATGCTATTGAGAGGCCAATTTGGCCTTCTCTTTCGAGTAACCACGAAACTGCACGTCACTCAATATGTCGACGCCGAGGATTCCGATATTGGTTAAGGCAACTAGGGGAGTGCCTTGTAACTAAGGAGATACGACGGTGTTCTTTATGTCATTATGTGTGAAATACGACATCGTTCGAATTCCCGCCTGAGCTTCTTAAAGTGGCATGGATCCGAGTGGTCCAATTTTAAATGACCTTATTGCATAAATCTGGCTGAATTTAAACGTTGCCCTGTATTATTTTAACCTTTAAGTCAAACTGCATGACCCTTGTGGCCACTTCACATCACCCCTGCGAGATAATCTTACCCTCAAATCGCTCGGGAGCAAAAAAAAAAGTTGAACTAAACTTAATTAAAATTAAACTAAATAAAATTTATTTGCAACTACGAGTGTATATTTTTGTTGCTTAGATTTTAATGCAACAAATTTAAAACATAGAACTTTTAAAAAATACTAAAATTTAGAGGTAAAAAGATGACTTCAATTTGTTTTCAAAAGGTTAATTTTTTTGAGCCTATGTTTAGTGACATACCCATATATTAGTATGTTTCAACCTAAGAATGGATCCTCCTGTTGATGGCCACAGAAAAGTCTCACTCACTTAAAGTTAACAATCCTAGACCTCTCAACATGAAGAACCAGAGTAACCGACACAGCCAAATACTAGTAAGCTGAAGTGACAATGGGCCGGACATATAGCTCGGAATTCAACACCGATGGGGAAGAAGGATTCTTGAGTGAGCCTCGTACTTATACTCATAATTTGAAGACGAAGCAGCCCACTACTAGATGACGAGTGACGACCTGGTAAGTCACACAGGAAGTCAAAGGATTCAGATAGCTCAGGACTGTGCCTTGTGACATTCCTTGGGACAGACCTATATTCAGCATAGGACTTGTGAAGGGCTGTAACAATGAATGATGATGATGAAGTTTCACCTGACACTCACATTTTCACTCAAACTCGGCGTGTTTTGTGAGTTATTATACGAATCATTAGGTAGGTAAGGTTAAAAAAGGTTAAGAGAAAATATACAAATTCTAATGCAATCGATATTATTAAAGCAAAAACTTTAATTCACTTTTATACGCGGTACAGCCACGCTGCAGCAATAATATGATTGTAGTATGAATAAGTCGTCTCGACCGAGGTGGAAACACGCTCACATAGAATACCAGCGTAAAATAGCAGCTTAATGCTGCTGTGTTTCGTATGGTGAGTGTAGAGAACCAGATACCCTTTGTACTGGAAACGAAGCATTCTATCTTAGTAGTCAAGGGTGACAACGCGTCTGCTTTTTGATTCCTAATCGAGGATAAATGGAGATGTCTATGAGCCACACCATCCACTTACCATGGTGGACTGTTGCTCGTTTGTCATCTGTTGACTATGAAAAAAATAAGGTTAGAAGTGAACGTAAATTAATTATTATAAATGAGTATTATCCCTAAATATAGTGCAGTATGCATTATTTAATTTGCCATATATTTTATTATGTAAAAATGGTCCTACAAATGTAAGAGTTCGTTTCGCAAATGACTTTATAACATAGGGCAGTGGTATTTTCATAACAGTTAGATTTCAGAACAAATTTGTGGCTTAACAGGCAGATTTTTAAAATATAATGTTTTTGATCAGCTCTGTATAGAGAGCACAGGAGGGGTGACTTGGAGGCCTTTTGTACATTACCTATACAGCTGCACCAAAACTGAGTGTTCGCTTTCATTTTAAAAACCCAGTTGAGGTTACGCTACCATAGACTGCATTATCTGTTATATATTAATTACTTTTGGAGGGTGAATAGAGAGGCTGCACCTGTGCTGTTGCCCTACAGAATAATTCCGTAACTCAGCCAAGCGTGCGCATAATAGGTTGTTATAGCCGTTTCTATAGTTAGTAGTTTTTTTTTAATTTTAGCGTAATACCATACGCATGAGCAAAATCTCGAAAGCTCTATGAACAATATATGCTGCCATAACTATTGATCGAAGTACAGACTAAGAAGATCAGTGAAAATCGGGAAATTAAACATCCCGATCAACAGTTAATCGGGACGTGTCGCCAGACCTGTAAAATCGGGACGTCTCGCGCAAATCGTGACACCTGGCAACAGACAGTTGCATGGCAGTTGAGACAGAGGTGAATTTTTTTGCCACACAGTGTCACTTAATTAACAAGTTACTTTTAAATACAGTGTATCGATTTCTTTTGTTCATTTTTAAATTTTTGAAATTTTTTGTTCATTTTTAACCCTTTTTATAATTTTTCTATTTTTAAGGAATATCGGTAGTTTATTTTATGAATTTGTAATCTATTTAAGATAAAATATAATGAATATCATTGGTCGAAAGAATCGCGTCACCTTCTAGACTCCCCCCTTTCCCCTTTCAGTATGTACGGAAGGGACATTAGGTCAAAGGATGGATAAACACTTGGCAAATATACCCTCGAACAAAATTAAAATACACGAATCGTTTCCCCGTAACCACTATGTATTATTATTGTAATATCATATATCAAATATTTTACTTCATTTTAAAGTGGCGCCGCCTTTGTGGCGAAAAATGTTGTGGATTTCCTTAACGAAAAAATTATTATGTATTACTATTGTTATATCATATATCAAATATTTTACTTAATTTTAAAGTGGCCCTGCCTTTGTGGCAAATAATGTTTTGGATGTCCTTAACGAAAAAATTACTATGTATTATTATTGTAATATCACATATCAAATACTTTACTTCATTTTAAAGTGGCGCCGCCCTTGTGGAAAAAAATGTTGTGGATGTGCTTAACGAAAAAATTATTATGTATTATTATTGTAATATCAAATATCAAATGTTTTACTTCATTTTATAGTGGCCCTGCCTTTGTGGCAAATAATGTTGTGGATGTCCTTAACGAAAAAATTACTATGGATTATTATTGTAATATCATGTATCAAATATTTTACTTCATTTTAAAGTGGCGCCGCCTTTGTGGCAAAAAATGTTGTGGATGTCCTTAATGAAAAAAGTACTATGTAGTACCGGGTGGCCCATAAGTCCCTTGAAATGTAAAAAAATAATTAAAAAAAACTAATGATATTATGAAAAAGGTTTTTATTTTGTCATAATCCTTATAAAATGGGAATTATTTTTTGAAAATTACATCATCTAAATGTAATCCGTTACGATCGCGGCACTCCTGTAAGCGACGTTTAAAATTATCCATCACTGCGCGGCAAGTAAGCTCTGTAATGTTTGCCATTTCTCTTTGGATATTTTCTTTCAGGACGTCAATTGTCCGCGGGTTGGTTTCGTACACTTTAGTCTTAAGATAACCCCATAAGAAAAAGTCCATTGGGGTCAGATCTGGACTACGTGGTGGCCAAGGAATATCTCCTCTTCGAGAGATCACTTTATTAGGGAAAAGTTGACGGACGACCGGCATAGCGACGTTAGAGGTATGGGCAGTTGCTCCATCTTGTTGAAACCAGGTCCGCGTATTGAAACCTGGAAAATTCTGCAACTCTGGTGTAAAAAAGTCCTGGATCATAGCTACATACCGTTGTGAAGTAACAGTAAGCGCGCGGCCTCTGCCGTCCTCAAAAAAGTAAGGGCCTATAATGCCATGCGCTGACATAGCTGCCCAAACCGTCACTTTAGGGCTGTTCCATTACATAGCCCTAAAGTGACAGTTTGGGCGGCTATGTCAGTTAATGTTTGCGATTTGGATTTTCGCAACTCCAGTAGCGACAATTTTGCTTATTGACATGGCCGTTGATGTGAAAGTGAGCCTCATCAGAGAATAACACGTTATTAAACGAAGTAAAGCGGTTCAACATTTCATTTGCGAAATTTAGTCTGTGGATAGTGTCAGTATCTTTTAATTCCTACTCTATCTGAATCTTGTACGGGTGATGATGTAAATCTTTCTTTAAAATTCGCTGTTACGATGTTCTGGGTAAGTTTAATGCACTGGATCGCTTACGAGTAGACAGGGTAGGATTTTCTCGAATTGAGTGTTTCACTACATCGATGTTTTCTTCCGTCCGTGATGTCCTTGGTCGACCTGACCGTTGTTTATCCAACGTCGAACCACTCTCTTCGAACTTAATAACCCAGTTCTTAATCGTTTGAACACTTGGAATGTCTTTAAAGTTGCGTAATTCTGATATTCTCGAAATTTACGCCGCGCAATGGTAGCCGAATCATCGTGTAAACTATATAACATAAAACTCGCGCACACAAAATGCACGGTCCGCACCGGTGAAACGCTCCATGGCGACTGAATTCCCAGAAACTACGGTACTCCCTCCGCACCGCGCGCGCCACTCATGCGTGCCTTTTGTATTTTATTCGAAATTTACATTTCTAACGACTTATGGGCCACCTTGTATTATTGTAATATCATATATCAAAGTGTGTATTTAAAGAGAGATTATCACCAGTTTAAAAAAATTAAAGGCAACATTTTCGACGCGATTGATACATAAAACAAAAGAAACTTTGGATCAGAAGAGTAATGAATGAGATTTTCAATAATTGGGACCATAAGAATTATACGTACTTTAATAAATTTATAGTTAGAATAGTAACAAAAAAATTGCCGTTGTATCTTATACTTTTTTATAGCATAGGGTGACAAACGAGAACACAGTCCACCTGATGGGATATGGTTGCCGCGAACCACAGACATCTAAATCTATCCTCGATTACAAATCAAAATGCAGATGCGTTGTCACCCATGAGAACTAAGGAATCCCTCTTTTCCAGTAAAAAGGGTGTCCGGTTCTCTACACTCACCATATTATACGCTGGCATTCTGTGAGGGCGTGGTCCTTCCCCGATCGAGCCGATCTATTCGTGCTACAACTATACTACTAATATAACTCTAGAACCATTACCACGTATAAATAAATATCCGCGAATACTACGCAACCTAAGTTCAATCCTCGCCGAAATCACAAAAAGCGTTAGTAAAATTTGATTTACCACGTTTTCAGTTGTGAAAAAAGACATTGTGATTAAACCTAAATTTTATAAATTGTAAGAAAATAAATAAATTCGTTAATGCTCAGTTGGTCAGAGTGGTGAACTATTCTCTTTTCTAAAAAAATCTCTCAGAAATATGTAGGCGTCAGTGCCCAGCTGTGGAACTTTTAAAGGCTGTTAGATTTCTCTTTAATTGAAGTAGAATGTCTTAACTTTTTTCCCTATCAAGCTAACGCAACAGATTGGCACTATTAAAAAAAACTTAAATATTTGATTTTTTTATTGGCATCCCAGCTCTATGTTATGTCCTTACGAATCCTTTATGAGTCGGACATATCAAAACGAATATAAAATCCGATTTCAAAATCAAATCTATTAGTATAGATTGCTCAAACTAGAAAATCCGATTTCAAAAATCGACCTAACTAGCCAAACTCTTACGATTTGTACAACCAAACCAACCCAAATCGACAATATTCAAATCTAAACGCAAACTGTTGCGTAGAAATACAAATCCATTTTTTCACATCAGATTTCGGTTTGTCGGTTATGGAATATCAAAATCTATTACACATTGAGATATGGGATCAATATTATCCTTACTGCTTAGACTAGAACTGTATTGATTTTGAAGATGTCGCGTAAACCCAGTGAGGTATGGACTCATTTTATGGACCATTTGGCCACAGCATCCAATCACCATCGGGTGGACTGTGTGATCGTTTTTCACTCATATTCTATATAAAAAAACCATTAGTATACGAGCTATTATACCTCTAAATAACAAAGACCAACACCATTTATGAAGGCACATCTACGGGAAATAAAAAAATACCAGAAAAATACACCCATGCAAAAAGCATTACATTTGCACAACACATCTATCGTAAACAATGATTAACTATTGTAATTTTTTTAAAACTAGAAAGTATAGATGGAATAAGGTGAAATAGACATTTATGAGAAAATATAAATCATTAATAGGATATTTACCTAATTTAATTATGATTTCTGAGATGAGATTAAAAAGTACTTGATGACTCAACGCTACCATTTAACGAATTCGTACCTGTACTTTTTACTTTTTACCCATACTTCGTACCTGTACTTCGTACCTATACTTCAAAATATTAAATAAAACTTTTGATAGAATATACTGGTTTTTATAAAAAATAGACAAAATGTAACTAGAAGATACGCTTTTCCAAAAATTGTAGAAATATTTTTAATTACTTATTTTTAGTCCCTCTAAATTACTTTTGTTAGAAAAACATAAAGTGTGAACGAAGAGATATGGATAACGATGTACTTTCTGGAAATACTAGGAACAAGCACTAGACAATACCAGTTACTCGACTCCAAAGTGTCGGTAATCTCTTCACGGGGCGATGTATATGCTTTTTCAACAAAGACCCAGAAAATATCTATATAAAATATAGATCTTTTCTAACAAAAAGTTTAAAATTTATATTAAACAAGAATTGTTCTGTAAGGTTGTATAATAACCCCTGGGATTGAACTAATTGCTACCATGATATTTTTAAACTTTTTATACGTTTTATATATTTTCAAACTAGTGATACAGTTTAAATCTTGAATCTTCCTGAATAAAATGGCTTAAATAAAATTGCAATTGACAATGTCATTGGTTCCAGCGGGAATCGAACCCGCTTGCTCGCGTACTGTGAAATTTACAGCGAGTGATAACCATCCAAACTACCACGTTTTGTTGGGCCTAGTAAAGTGTAATTTTAAAAATAATAGTTGTGATTAAGGAATACGCAAAAATGCAATAAATACTTAAGAAATGCTTTATTTAACGACTGTTCATTTCTATTACATGTTTATTATTATTGTTTCAATAGTAGCTTAAGCATAGCATCTATATTTATTTAAAATATGTGATTAGATAAATTAAGGTGAGCGAGATCCAACAGGGTAATAACCATTCTCATTGGCAATGTAGTCTACTCTGTAATTGACACCGTCAGGGGCCAAATATTGGTAGAATCCTTTAGCCCTAACTCCTTCTCTCTCGTTGTCAATCCGCTCGAGCTTACCCATTTCTTCAGCCAAGATTTTGTTCTCAGTCTCATAAAGGTAGTGATAGCCATCAGGAAGAACTTCAGTCTCTTGACGAATAATATTAAAGTTGTGGTTATAACGACCGTCGTTAAAAGTATTTACAACTGGAGTAAATTGTTTAAAGGGCTTGTACACGTAGTCAGGAGAAGGATTGGGGATAAAAGTAGTCCCGAAGCTGGGTGAAGTGCTAACAGGATTTACGGTCGAACCATAAACAAGAGAGGTTGGGCTCGGGGCTGCACTTGAAGTTGAGATTGGGGCTTCGCTGGGAGAAGATGCCGGTAATTCACTTGGAGATGAACTGAGAGCCGCGCTGGGAGTTACAGTAGTTACTTCACTTGGAGATTGGCTAAGCCCTGCAGAGGTAGTTAGAAGGGGCACTTCATTCAGAACAGGGTTTAAAGAAACACTAGGTGAAGGATTCGACTCGGGTACAATAGTAACCGAAAAATTTGGACTAACGGTGGCAGTGCTCACTGCTGGTGAGATAGTTTTGGCTTTTTCGGCTACATATGAACCATCTGCAGTACCGCGATTTATGCTGCAAAAAAACATTTTTTTTTAATATCACGTTCACATAATTTAGTTTTTGATGAGAAATTTAAGTCGATATAATTAATATATTGTGGTAATAAAAAAACGTAACATACTGTAAATTACGTGTAGGATTATGCAAATGAAAATTTCTTACAAAAAGAAAACTTTAAAGTTGAGTCCATAAATCTGTTACGCTCTACTTAACGTTTTAGTTTATATTTTTATATAAACGTCGTATCTATAAAATCGTCCAAAGTCACTGAATCTACCAGAAGTGTATCTTCCAAAGTTATCGTATCTTCCAAAGTTGTCGTATCTTTGAAGGATAGAACGTAATAATTTGTTAGCTTTTTAGCTAACAAATTATTCATGTCTATGGAATTGAGTGATCGCAATAATGGTATTGATCTCGGCGATTCTTTCCCGATTCGCGTTTCGTCAGTTCAAAACATAACATGTAGTGAACAAATACCGTTTTTGTTGCAATCCAAAATGCCGACCAATAGGCAACTCTGGAGACAAATTTTTTATATAGAAAGAAGAGTATTGCGTTCTTATATTATATTTTAATTATGCATATTACGGTGGTTTGATTTTATTTTATTTTCTTTTTTATACTATCCTGTTAAATTTTGAATTTAGATGTGATACAAAAAAATAAACATCATTGAAATGGTAATATAAAGTGGACAGCGCAGTGACTCAATAACGACTTGCAGTGCTCAGGGTTGCGGGTTCGAAGCCCAGACTTCATTCAGGTTAATTATTCAATTTAAAAAAAATTGTGGAATTTGGAGCGCATGGATATTGATAATCAACACTTTTTAAATTTTCAGATATGCATTTTTCCTCAAAAATAATATTTTCCACTGTATAAGCCCTTTTTAATTTATTAAACATAAACAACTATCGCTTACTTATTTAATAATATATTAATATTAATCTAGTAGGATGTAAACCGAAGTATTTTAACCTTACTCTCTAAATATCCTCCTGAAACTCATCTACCCGATTAACAGCGGAATGAGAATATGCTGCAGGGTAACAATCTAAAATCTTAATAGACTGGTGATGAGGAGTATATCGAATCAACTAGCCTGTCCAGCATGGGCATAGTTTTTAGCAATAACTTGAAAGAGCTATTTTCCAGTTACGTCTAAAAATTTTGATAAAGACGAAAATAGTTACTTAAGCAGTAAATTGATTCATAAAAAAATATATACTTGTAAAATCCTGAGGTTTGTGGAGCATTATAAGCGCCGAGATTATATCGTCCAAAGTCACTGAATCTACCAGAAGTGTATCTTCCAAAGTTATCGTATCTTCCAAAGTTGTCGTATCTTTGAAGGTTGTCATATCGTCCAGGGTTGTCATATCTTCCAAAGTTGTCGTATCTTCCAAAGTTGTCGTATCTTCCAAAATTATCGTATCTTCCGTTATTATCGTATCTACCGAAGTTGTTATATGCACCAGGGTAGTAACGATTAGGATTGTAAGATCCAAAAGATGCCGTAGAGGATGCAAAATTGTATCTGGGTGTAGTTGTGACAAACTGAGATGGCGTTGGTCTGTAATTATAAAATAAATATGTATATTCATAAACATCACAAATATTAATCTTAAAGGCAAACAATGAAAGAGCATAACTAAGTGAGTTATGCTCTTTCATTATGTCTTACCACCTTAGCCGCCCGTGAAAATTATTGCTGTAATAATAAAATAAACCTCTCACTTCTTAAATCACCTTATATCATCTCGTACCTTTGACGGTGCTTTCCATAGCTGTTTTATCTGGTAGTTTTAAAACTTGCTTATTTAACATACAACACCACCACACGGTAGTGTATCTAACTTGTAACTAATTTATGAACTCACCTGTCATCACTATTATTGTCTGGAGTGTATTTTCCACTGTCATCAGCGTTGTTAACGTTGGCGCCTTGTGGGGTGGTACTGTAGGAGTCTAGCCCTGGGCTGTAAATATAATTTAAATGCAATAAGATTGATGTTACTCAAAACACTCTTGCAGCATATTTTGACTAAATGTTTATGATTAGTTAATAGGTAAAAATGTCGACCTAATTCAGATCAGACAATTAACAATAAAATAATCTAACGTAAACATTGAAAGAGACTCACTTAGTTGTATCAGTTTCATCTGCAAAGGAAAGCGCCACAGATAAGCACAGTACCTATTAACACAAATTAACAAGTTTTACTAATAACGTTTTAAGTTGAATATAAATCAAATAAAGATGGTAATGGCATATTATATCAAATTATTTATATAGTACGTGGATGACAAAGCTCGGTATTTTTTTCGGGAATCATGTTTTTTAGAAAATATATTTAGATACAAATTACATACTGATGAAATATGAATAATATTTTTCTATCTTAAAGACGTAATAAAAAAACTGAACTGGTTATTTAAATAAAAAATTATGAGTGCAATTAGTTTAATTTAATTTTTCATGTATTAAAAAATACTAAAAAAATTTCGACAGGTTCGAAATAATAGATTTTCTCACAAAAGAAGGGGACAAAAAAACCATTTCGGGACCGCCCGATATCCCATTTGAGCTATTATAAACCTTTAGATACCGGCGAAATTTTCCTCCGTATTCTAATAATATTGTAGCAGTTTTTCATTGCTTGCAAACACGGATAAAATGACATTTTCTTAAAAGGAATCCTAGCTAGATAGATTTATTGCCCGCGAAACCACCTGCACACTAAATTTCATGAAAATCGTTGGAGCCGTTTCCGAGATTCCGATTATATACACACATATCTACATATATATATATATATATATATATATATATATATATATATATATATATATATATACAAAAATTGCTCGTTTGAAGGTATTAGAATAATACGTGAAAAAATTGCTCCTTTTGAAGCATATTACGCGCACTTATAAGTATGAGATTTGGCATAGTTAAAGTTTTTATAGAGGAGGAGTGCATAAAGCTAAAAGTTATTTAAAATATGTGTCACAAATTTGGTACATAAGCACCACGATTTCGACTAAAAGGGCAAAAAACATTTATTTCATAATTTGAATTAATATGCAGTTGAAAGTTAAGTACAACTTTTTACAAACATAAGAATTTAAGGTATTATTTTGACACTAGTGCATATTAAAAGTTAATTATGTTACCTAATCAATAACAGATATCACTTAGATGACTTAATACGTACCAAAATGCTCCGCATTTTGTTATATCAATTGAGCCAAACTTTATTAATGTGACGCTTTTGAGGTCGGTGCCTATTTATACCCTATTTCTGTCTTATATTTAATGTCATATAATTTATGTCCAGTTTTACATAATTATAATTTTAAAAATGATTCGTTATTCATCGCCAGAGATTCTCAATCTTATCATAATTAGTTTATTTTACTTGCGTTTTAACATAAACTTGTGAACTTTTACTTCGAAGTGCAAAATATTTAATTTAATATTGTAAAATAGGCATACCTACAGGTTACGAAATTTATAAGTGCGTTTAGGGTAAGGTCTGGCAAGTCATATAATATTTTTAAATGCTATCAATTTGGTACACGACGCCATTTTATTTGCCCCGATCCCAAGTTCCCACCAGTCGCTCCGGTAATTAGGACGCGTGCTGCGCGGCATTTTATTATACAAGGAAATTTTTTGTATTGTTTTGTCCATCAGGTCTTTCCGTATCACATTTATTTGTGAGTTTTAGCAAGAGTATAGCTTCTTTTGTTATTATTTTCTCTAAATACTAAATGTTGTGAAGTTTCCAGACAAAACTGATCCAAACAGGGCTAAATATATATTTACCCGCGAGTGTGAAGATCGGATGAATATTATCCGATTTTTACCCATTTCAGATAGGTTGTGGTTGTCAAACTTTCATTTGTCGTGTATAAACTTTTAGAGATTGCTCAAGTGGATATGAGGCTCAGTATCGCTATTCAATATGTTGTGCCTTAATGTACCTAATTGAGCTTAATTTCTGTGATGTTTTATTACTTTTAAATACACATTAACACATCATTTTTCGCATTTCGCATCAATATGGTGATGAATGATGATGCTGCTAACTTCCATTTCACTGAAATATTTCACTTTATTAGGGGATACCACCATAGTTATTTATTAACTCAATGGCTTTCAACAATTGATAATTACAAAACTTATTCGAACTAATCTTCAGAAGGTCAAGATCGGTCTGATTTTGATGGGACCTACTAATTATTAAACATATGAACCTATATATGGTTTAAGATATTTATTTTCTCAAAAGAATTAAAATTCACTTACATGAGAAATTGTACATTTCTCATGTAAGTGAATTTGATTGTGAAACACTAACATAATTTTATATTAAACGGCACGACACACAAACAAACTGATAACAAAATAAAAATACAGCATTTTTTTTATAATCTAAACAAATAACGTTAAAAAGTTATGAGTACGTAGTAAAATAATAAAAGAAGGCTACCAAAGATTAAGATAAACATTCATGGCGGTTACTTTATTTCGTTCGATCGCTGAGTGCAAAATTATTCATATACCGACTTTTAGCTTCATTTAATCGAATTTACGTTGAACAATAGAGACTGGAAGTGATATTATGTATTTTGTGAGATGTCGATATATTTGCACTGGTTTATGCTGTGACGCACATAAACTTTATGTATACCTTACTAAAAATAGTTAACAAAATATTAAGTGGTCTCTGAGGAGATAGTTTTTACAGACAGACATACTCGCTGACAAACCACAAGGTTATCATTAATTTTGGCTCCAAACATTATGATGTTAAAAAAGCGAACTCCATGCTAGCAAGCGGCGGGAAAAAACAATTTAAAAAAAGGGAAGTGACAAAAAGTAAGTGGCTAATGCAGCTCATTGACAACTGAAACTAACTTCAAACCAAGGAGGTTACACATGCGTTGTACCTCTGAGTCTGTCTATAATTACACTGTCTCTCTATAACCTTCAGTCCAAAACACAGTAGCACTGCTGCTTGGCGGCAGAAATAGGTAATTAATTTGTACATACCCAGATGGTATATATTATTTGTATAATCTATTGCTTTATTTCTTATAGGAGACATCTTGGAATTATGTAAAACGAGAGATAATGAAAGAAAAGAAATTTTGCAGCCGCAGTAACTGATTGGATCATATTTTGAATAAGAGTTCATCGTGTAGATTTACCTTTTAACTGTTTTGGATATTCTCGCTACAGATTTTATCTCATAGAAAAATCCTGAGCAATTACTTCAAAACTTACTCAGTGCCTCCGAGCTTACTAATTAGAGCTAGTAATGAAGGACCACGTCGCGTTTCTTAATTCTTTATCATTAGCAACAGGAACTGATTGTATTTTTTAAACAATTAGGGTGAAAACGAGCACACAATCCATCCGACAGTAAGTGGTGTGGCCCATGGACTTTTACATCTATACTCAACTAAGAATCAAAGTACGGATAGGGTGTCCCTTGAGTACGAAAATGGCCTCGTTATTGTTATATTTAAATCTAACAAATTGCAATGTAATTTCTAGTCTTTCTAATAATATTAAATCATTAGCCGTCTTCGTTCATAAAAACTAAAATTAGATTGAAAATATGTATATTATCTCAATAAACTTTAAACAACTTATGATATTTTTAAATACTCTAATAACTAGATTGATTGAAATTGCTAATAATATCAGTTCATCGATTTAATCATGTTTGAAATGAGAATCGATGAAACGTTAATTAAAAGTATATGGGCGACCGAGCCTCGGTTGGCGTTAAGGTTGATTAATCAAGTAATAAACTTAAATTTAACTTAGTTTTAAGTGACATAACACATTAAAGTTAACGCGTTAACCTTAACAGTTAGAATAAAGTTTGGTTTATTTAGCTTAGAACAAAGTAGTTTTTGGAACACTGGGAACCAGGGTTGCGTAGGCTGATATGGTACTACTAGAATGCTTTCTACTTTTTATTAATATTTTTTGCGTTAAAAAAGTGAAAATACGTAGAAGAATAACATAATATTTTTCCAGGGAATGGTAAAAGTGTCTAAAGCCCCGATATCTGGGTTATTTTTCCAAGCAATATATTTATGGTATTTAGTATTTCGTCTGCTAGCAAAAAGGTAAATATATCTGGGTATATGTAGCAAATAGTTAATGTATTAAATGCCTTATAATCGACCTGACAGTCCTAAAACGCGTGAATAAATTTAATTTGTCGTATTGTGCGTTAGCTAGGGGTATATATTTTACTTACAATAAGGACTATAGAAAAACATATTGAAAATATATTTATTTAATTGCAATAAACTGAATAACTTCAAAAGTTAATGAATTTTTACCACTATTTTAAATTATTTTAAATAATTAAAAAAATAATTAAATAACATTCAACTTAATAATTTAATTAAAGAAACTTGTAGGAATCATCTCTCTGTTTCATCTATCCCTGAATAACATATAAAAATAATAAACTTATTATGATTTAGCTGCCTGAGTTTTAAAAACATCATGAACTTAACTGAGAGTAGCCGAATACCCAGGAGATATTAATGTGCACAAAGTGTCTGAGGATACAGATGCACTCTCTATTCTCTCAATCTCGGCATGTTCTGAAAGCGGGGTGACCGATTCATGGACTGACCGCGGCAAGAGATCTATTAATCCCCGCAGCTGTTACTTAACCTCGCGTTCCTCTTTTCTGCTATTAACGTTGTAGGTGACAAACCACGCTAGCAAACCCTCAGCACTCTGTCATAAGGCATCGAATGTTGTGAGTATCAAGTACTATGGAATTAATACTATCCTGGCACACTGAGTTGCACGTTTTAGGCACAAGCGTCTAGCGGCATTTCAGGAGCATTACTAAATATTTATCATTGTGACTGGAAACTGGGAGTCATTGTAGAAGCGTGCTCGTCGCGACCCCTGCCAGCCCTTTTCAGGATTGCAATTCTACACAGCTGCGCACCCACGCAAACGAGGGTTAGGGCGTCCCCCCATGGTGACGCACACCAGCTCGTCCCCGTTGGTGTGGAATGTAGCGCGCAAAGCGGCGATATGGACCGCCACCCGTCACGCACAGCCCGACACGGCGGCCAAAAGGAAAATGTGGACAGGCGTGTCGCTGCCGGGAACAAAGTCAATGGTGCCCTGAATGCGTTAGTCAAAAGGCAAGGCGTAGTGAAGAGTGCACGCCTTGCAATACATAACGCAGTGTTGGTTCCGACTTTGTTATATGGCAGCGAAACCTGGGTATGCCAGAAGAAGCATAAAAGCAAGTTGAATACAGTGGAGATGCGATCTCTTCGTAAAATGTGCGGCGTTACCATAGCCGACCGAAAGCGAAACAAAGAGATTCGCAATATAGCAGGATTGAAAGATGGCCTTATCACAAAAATTGATAGGGGCGTACTCCGATGGTTTGGGCACGTTGAGCGAATGAGTGAAGAAAATATATAGCGCGAAAGTAAATATTAAAAGGTGTCGAGGTAGACCGAGACTAACATTCGAAGACCATGTGAACAAATTGCTCGAAGAGGGGAAGGTCAAGAGTACTCGGATACCTAGACGTGCATGTATGAAGAAGATAATGAACCTGAAAGAAGCGAAAGAGGTATGTAAGGATCGTGACACTTGGCGATCTGTTCTCTCTGGCTACCCCGTTAGGGATTGTGCGTGAAGGTAAGTG
Organism: Parnassius smintheus behrii; assembly: GCA_036936625.1. NCBI lineage: Eukaryota > Metazoa > Arthropoda > Insecta > Lepidoptera > Papilionidae > Parnassius > Parnassius smintheus. Next base: position 29,616,491 of record JAUPFT010000007.1, read on the forward strand.
CGCAACCCCTTAGGGTAATATTAACATTACATTCATTTAAAATAATATCTAATACTTATCAGAAGTGGCAAAAGCGCTGTTTACGCTCAGGCGTTGTTTAGAATAATAAAAAAGTTATTTCCCACTCTAAAATCCGGGGCACGTTTTAAGTTAATGTCGGAGTCTCATTTTAAATGTCGAATCAAATCAGCTGGTGCAACTTCCATAGTAAAAATAATATGCATAGAGTACATAATAAGTACGTTTAGGAGCCGGGACTTCCTCAGTAAAAGTAATTGTATGAAAGGGCGCCAAACTATTCTACTAAACCTCAATAAATTACACTTAATTGCTGAAAATATAAGTGAATTATAATAGTACTGTAAAAGTCTATCTTCGAATAATTTTATCGATATACTGTTTCTTGATTTAATGTTTATCGATATTTTTATACAGTAAAAGTTAGATCTCTACTAAAAGATTTATGAGAAGTAACATACACATAAACTCTCACACCTGTCACCCAGAGGGGTAGGCAGAGACTACGGACTTCCATTTGGCATGATCCTGACATACCTCTTTCGCCTCCTTTACATCCATATATCTACGCATACATGCTCATCGGATAAGGGTACTTCTGTAGTGGCCCATTTTCAAAATATCACCAATTTGGTCGATAATTTTTTATAGGGCGTCCATTCCCGACTCTGCCGTTCACATATGCCAAATAAATTTGCTTTGTCACTCTTTCCTCATTCATTCTTTCTACAAGACCAAACCACCGAAGCATTCCTTTCTTAATCCTGGTCAACATCATCTTGCATACCACATTTATCTCTTATTACGCAATTTTTCACCCTGTCATTCAGATTCAATCCTAGCATATTCCTTAAAGACCGCATTTCTACAGCATTTATTCTACTTTCGTGCTTCTTCTGCCACACCCAGCTTTCACTACTATACATTAAAGTAGGGACTAACACAGCATTATGAATTACCATACGTGCCTTTTTTGACACATTCTGGTTCTTCATAATAGAGTGTATTGCCCCATTCACTCTATTCCCTGCATTTACTCGTCGTTCTATATCCTTATAAGAAGTAAATAAAACATTATTAAAGACTTTACGTGGAGATTGAGTAAAAATGCCGATCAGAATAATAAATCAATATATATATTACACAAATCAATTTGTTATTAAATCTCTACAACTATTGGGTAAAAAATATGTATGAGAAACAAAAAATAAACAATGCACAATTATAATCAAAGTAAGAGTCCTTTATTCAGACATTGATATAAAAAGGTTAATATTACACGTTAAAGTACCATCAGGTAAACGTAGTTTTTTCTATTTAGCTTCTGTTTTTAATTGTCTCTATAATCTTGTATTTTTGCCTTCTTTGGCAAAGACCTCCTCCAATTGTTTTACAAGGCTCTATTTCCAGCTGTTCTGGTCAATACGTTGCCAGCTACTGCTTTGATAAAATCATCTTCTGAATGGTCTACCTCTTTTCCCTTTTTTGAATCTTGGGTACCAATACATTATTATTTTTCCTCCATTTGTCTGTTCCTCTAACCGTATGCCCTGTCCATCTCTTTTTAAGATTCTTTATTGTGACTGTCACATACTTTGTTCTTGTATATTTTTTATATTTGTGGTTTTTACTCTGTCGGGTAATCATTTTCCCATCATTCTTCTTTCCATGGGGTTTTTTGATCAAATTTCTAGTTTTCTAATATGAGATTTGGTGAGGGCCAGGACTGGCAGTCATGTATGAAGATAGGAAAAATACAACTGTCAAAGAGTTTGCGTTTGATTGTCATGCTAGTATCTTTGCTTTTCATTATTTTCTTTAGCCTCCAGTATTGCTTCCAAACGTTTCCTTATTCAATATTATTGTTGTTTACTTAAATTGGTTTCTGTTTCCAATTTGTCATGACCTTAGTCTTTTGGGTGTTCTTTTTCAATCCCACCTTGTGATTCTCTCTATCTAATTCATTGAGAATTGCTTGAAGTCCGTTACTTGACGGTAACACGACAGCATAGAGATAGTCTTAAATTAGGAACAAAATTCTTATAGCTGAAGTCTTTATACATATGATGTTTAGCGTAGTACAAAATAAGATAGCTATATTATTCTCACCTTCTTTCCTTTACAAGGTGGTTGCCATTTTTCCATTACATAGTGAAAAGGAAACAGGTTCGGAAGGACCAATTTAAAACGAACCAGACGGGCTGGAACGTTCGATAAAGAAACAGAAGGGAGGAATCGAGGCTTCTCTCGATCCGGCCTCCTATAACGCCTACGTTGGGTTCGGGAACAACGTATGTGATCTCCGCAACGGAGTAACACACTAGGGCGATAACCTCTTTCTTTTTCAGCAAGTAGGTTCAGACGGGGATTACGGGTCTTCCGAAGTCATCCCGGTCCCGACGCCTTAATTCTTCGATGTGGACTGTATAACTTTTAGGGATGAATTACTTGGGAATAAAACAGCAATTATCTTCAAACCGTTCCGTGAGAGAGTAATCACTTTTCCCTATCACTTCCCTACACTTTTTCTTCTTATTGACTGCTGGTTCTTCACTTTTCCCGAAGGATTTTCTTATTTTTCCGAACTAATTCCCCGAACGAATTGCAATTACGTTAATTGTCATCTGCACGCACCTAGGTACGTGTAGGTATCGGGCCCTGGGGTATACCCCATTACCCGGATGTCATCATACCCCATTACTATGGGGCAGTCATTATTGAGCCTATCTTGGCATGGTTGTTGCTACATTAATGTGTTAATGTAGCCAGATAAGAATAATTTTCCCGTAGTTCACCGACTACGGGAAAGGGAGGTAATCTATAGAGGTAGTCAAAGTTGGCCTATCAGCGGCATTGAGGGTTGTTACTCGACTCTCTAATCACATATAGAGAGGAGTTCTCTTGGAAGAGGTCGCCCGTCCGGTGGCCGGGTGTACAACGGCGCAAAACCGTTGAGGTATTCGTGTGGCCCGTTATCGGCACGGTCGAACATGCCGCGCGCTAACCGGGCCACAAAGTCGTGGATACTCTCGACCTTTAAGTCGGCCGCCATCACGTCATTCCGGACGTAGCGACCTGCTCCGACGATCGTTCTTAGTGTCAGGTTCTGCTGGGCCTGTAGTCGCCGCCTCAGAGGGTCGCTCAGAAGTGCGTACCAGGCCGGTGCAGCGTTAGTAATGATGGTCCGGATATACATCTTGTATATCCGGAGCTTGGTTCGTAGTGGCAGCTTGGATGCCAGGACCGGCAAGAGCGTCGCCCGTGCACATCGGGCCCGGCGGACGACGAAGTCGACGTGCGCGGTCATGCGCAGCGTCCTGTCGATCCTGCACCCAAGGTAGGTTACAGCCTTCTGGTACGCAATCTCCTGGCCGTTGAGGGTCAGCGGAGTTGGAAAATTCCTGAGACGGCGAGTGAGCAGAGCGGTCGTCTTACCAACGTTGACGACCATCCTCCACTCATCCAGCCATGGTGGCAGCAGGTCCAGCAGACGCTGCATCTTGGCAGTGGCTATGTGGGCTCTTCTGGACGAAGTGAAATAGGCGCTATCGTCCGCAAATAGCGCCAGCTCGACGTCGTCCTCCCACTCTTGAAGCCTGCCTGCCAGTGTCGGTATATCGTTGGTGTAAGCCGCGTACAGGACTGGAGACAAACAGCTGCCCTGTGGGACGCCGGCTTTGATGGATCTTGTTGCGGATTCGGCGTCCTCTACGCAGACGTAGAACTTCCTGTCTTCCAGGAAAGACGCTATTAGCCGCAATATAGCAGGAGGGGCACTGGTCTGTTGTTCCAGCTTATATAATAGTCCTACGTGCCACACCCGGTCGAACGCCTTCTCGATATCGAGAAAGACGCCCAACGATATGCGGCCACGATTGTACTCTGCCGCAAGTAGGTGCAGCACTCTAGTCAGTTGTGTAACTGTGGAGTGACCCCTCCTGAATGCGTGCTGCTCCGCCCGAAGTTGGATGCACGGACGGAGACGTCTTAGCAGCAATCTTTCAAACAGTTTAGCTATATGTGGTAATAGCGTGATCGGCCTGTAGTTGGCAGCTCTACGCCTGTCCTTCCCGGGTTTCGGCAAGACGATGATTTTACCTTTATTCCAGTCCTCCGGGAAGTGGGATGTCCGCAATATCCCATTGTAGAGTCGACCAAGCTCTACTATGACTCTATTGGGCAGCTGTCGGAGTGCAGCGTTGGTAATCCCGTCGTGCCCGGCGCCTTCCTCGGTTGCAGGCAGGTTATTGTCCTCCGCAATTCAGCGGGCGAGATGAACCAGTCTCCTGCAAGAGTGGGCGCGGGCGACGATAGGAACTCCTGCACGCGACTTTCCTTCCGGGCATGAAGCTCCTTGAACTCCGCACTTGCTGTGTTCGGCATAAATTGCTCCTCGAAGTGCTCGACTAGGATATCCGCTCTGCCCTTGGCATCGTAACATCGTTTGCCCGTGTTATCAGTCAGCGGGCAAACGGGAGGTTTGGCTTTGGTTAGCTGTCGGTTTAGTCTGTAAAGCGATACGTCTTTCTCCTCCGCCTTCTGGATGCGCCGATCCCATGCGTCTCCTCTGAAGGCTTGGACTAAAACCGACAGTTCCTCCGTTAGGGTGTTCAACTGGGTTTTGATCCTGGGACATCGAGTACGCGCCCAGAGCTTTCTCAGCGCTCTTTTGCGCTTGATCTGCACGCATATCTCACGCGGCAGATCATCTCGCCTTGTTGTAATCGGGACGACAGTAGAAGCCGCGTGGAGGGCTTCTTTGATTTTTATTTGTTATTGGTGATTCTAGTCGCAGCGGCCTCTACGTCGTCCGCTGTGCTAATAGGTTGGTGTGCTGGAGGTCTCTGCTGGAGGTGTTGACAGTAGAGCCTCCAGTCGACATGGGTTTTAAAAGCTCTAGGCGGCGTAGTCACTGCATTTAGGCCAAGGGTTATCAGTAACGGGAGGTGCTGTGAAGGGAGGTCGTACAGCACTTCTACCACTATCGGATAGTTAACGTTCCTAGTGAGCACGATGTCTAATACATCCGGGTGCCTCCTTGGATCTGTAGGAACGTGTGTTGGTTCCTCGGGACCTAGAACGTCATACTGGTTCTTTTCAGCATCTTCGTATAGCTCACGACCCGTTGGGGTGATCACTCTGGACCCCCACGCCGGGTGTTTGGCGTTCAGGTCCCCGGCGATGATTACTGGTTCATCGCCTTCCATCACCGTCCGGATGTCTGAGGAGCAGAATGGAGTCCCTGGCGGGCGGTATGCTGCATATATCCTTAGTTCCTCGCCCGCTGCCTCCATTCTTATGCCGATTGAGCGCATTGTCTGGTAGGATGGTAGTTCCAGCTCCTGGTGGACGATGTCCCTCCTCACTAGAACCACCGTCCCCCTGTAGGCGGCCCCTCGAGAAGTGACCTCGTCCCTTCTGTAAATATGGTAGTTTGGCAGCTTTATGCGCGTCTTGGGATTCAGTATTGTTTCGCCCAGCAGTATAATATGTATGTCCTGTTGCTGGGCGACAGTGCGGAGTTCCTGCAGCTTCTGCTGTATTCCGTCCGGGTTCCAGTACATTAGGCGCAGGTTATTCTCTTCCATAGTGTCGGGCCAGGAGGTTTGCCAGCGCCTTCATAATTGCTGATATTGGATCAGTCCCGGCTCTGATGTCGGCCAGGACTTGAGCGCCGACCTCGATGGCAATACCAACTAATCGTTGGATTGCATCGGCTGTTTCGAGGCCGGCCGTCGGTGGTCTCCTTTCTGAAGGCGTTGGTGCTGGTCTCGGGCGTTGGACTTCTTGTTTGTGGGCAGAGCGTGCTCTGTGTGAGGGTCGGGCTCTCTCTTCTGGTGGAGCCATCTCCTGCACTCTACCCACGCCCTTTTTGGTAGTCTCCTTAATAACCTGCGCCTGAGGGGCTATTGGTCCAGGTGTGGGGGTAGAGGTAACAGCCCGAGGAGGCTGCGACTTCTTCCTGCTTCTCTCCCGCCTCCTCTTTTTTGAGGGCTGCCGTTCTGTGGCAGGATTGGCGGGAGGCTGCAGAGTCGCCCCGGTGGTTGCCCTTTCCTGTTCGGGTTCCACCGTTTCCTTGTGTAGTACGGGTGGGGGGGGGGCTGGTTGTCTGCCCTTCCCCGTGACAGTAGCCCACCCGTCCTTTTGAATGGTAATGGCTTTAGGGCGACTCTGGGGGATCCTTTTCGGGTCCTCCGGGAGCAGCCCCGGTAAGGTTATCCCCTGTCTTCGTGCAGTCCTCCTCAGGACTGGGCAGCGGCGGTCATTTGCCGTGTGGTTCTTACCACAGTTGGCACATTTGGGTTCCTCTTCCCTACCCCTAGGGCAAAGGCTTGCTATGTGCTCCCCGGCACAGCGCACACACCTCACTGGCCTGAAGCAGTTGGCAGAGGCATGCCCGAAGGCCTGGCATCTGTGGCATTGAGCCGGTCCTACCTTCCTTTGCCAGGCCTCGATGACGACTCCTCTCATAAAGAGGAGTTCGTCGATGTTGTATAGGTTCTGGAGCTGCTCCAGGTTCAGGTGGTCTAATTGGGCAAAGTAGATGCAGCCAGGTCTGCCTCTACGTGGTGGAATTGCCTTGACATACTTGATAGGGAAGCCTTTTGCCCTTATGGCCTCCTCTATGTCCTTGGTATCCGTGCCCATAGGTAGCCCCCGGATGCCCACCTTAGTGGGCTTATCCTCCTCCGGGGTATAGCAATACCAGGACAGGGTTGGTGTCTCCTTGCTCAGCTCCACCATATAGCGCTGAACTGTACGGAACTCGTTGGCGCTTTGCGGCGTGAACCGTACGCCTTTCCCGAACGGACGGGCATTCAAAGGGTGGCCCAACATTCTGTTGAGCTCCTTAAAATGCCTCGTCCAGTCCAGTAGGCATTCAGCTACTATTGGTGGATATCTTGCTTTTTCCTGGTCGGCAGGCTTCTCAATAGGCACTGCCACCGGTTGTGGTCGTGGCACTGCTGGTGCAGCTACCATATGGGCATAGCTGGTAGATGGTCGTTGACCATCGTCCTGCGGAAGCCCGGACGGGTTTGTAGTAGCCACTGGCGATGATCGGCCAGCGGATGCAGCCAGGGTTGCATAGGTGGTTGACCTCCAGCTGAAGGACTCTTCGCCCCCCTGCTCATACTGAGCCGAATCTCGACTACGACGATCTGGTGATATAGAGCGAGGGGGGGGTTGTGGTGGAGAAGGCGACTTCGGCGGTGATCTAAGCACCTTCTTCGTTGTCACCACCTGGTGGTACATTTCATCATCAGATGAAGATGGAGTTTCGTCGGACGACTGCTGGGAGCCAATCCGTTGTCTCTTCTCGAATAGAGAGGCTTCGGTCTCGGGTGGTGTGTGGCGTCTGGCCGTTTTCTTGGCCCGCTGTTGTTGGGGCGACGGTTCCTGCCTAACCGTGTGCTCAGACACGGCTGGCGTGAGCGCGACGCTCGTTGCGGGCTCTTTCTGCGGCGAGACGGGTTTCCGCATAGGGATATGGGAGAACGCTGGAACCGTTCTGGTGCGCTCCGGTTTCATTATATCCCTAATTACAAGAGGTCTCTCCAACACTCCCTTCTTATCCGGTGGCTTTTTAGACTTGGGGGGTGGTTCCCCCTTGTCCCTACCCGACATGCTGAATTATTATCTAGCTTGTCGGTTGTAATCTACGTGGCCCTATCTATATAAAATGGTGAGATTATGTAGGTGACTATCTTCACTTTGGGCACTGCCTACCCCTTTTGTCAACAAAAGGGTTGGGGGAAGTGCGACGGTGGCACTTTACACGCGACTAGGCACAGGATGCACGAAACGCATAAAGTGCCAAGAATCAACTAGGGGCCGGTGACCTCGACGCCTCACGGAATCACGGGACTCAACGTGGGCGGAGTTTGTCGTACCGGCGGTTATTTGCAGCCACTGTAAAACTGCAAGTAACGCACACCCAGGAGATCCTTACGAATTGCAATAAAACCCGTTCACTAAGCTACCCCCAGAACTATACGCGAAAGTGAGCCGCGCCATTCGCGTGCCTGCGCAACTTAATAACATGAATTTGTACTATTACTCTCTCACGTTTCACTTAATTTCTTTATTCACATAAATCATACACAAATACAAGTTATCTATTTAGATAGCACAAAACAATATCTACACCATGATATACATTATATTTTCGTATCACGAAAATCCTTTAATTTATAAAACAAAATATGCCTATTTTAATCATAAATTCAAAATCCAAACTTCTTAAATATTTAACACAGAAAGTTAAAACAATGTTTCCCACTTGAATTTATACATATGTTAACTAATACAATAGTTTAATTTACATTTTCTCTATTTATTTCACTATTTAAAACACTTTTAAATTTCTTATACAAAACTATCATTTTTTCACTTATACACAGGAATTTTCACATAAAAATAACACACACCTTTTTAGCACGTACAATCGACCTGAAATGTTTTACAAGTCACTTTTACATAAATTGCTGAAATTACAAACATTTTAAATTTTTACATATTTGGCCTCCTAGGGGCGTGGTCAGCGTGCTTCCGTGAACTCACACTATTTGAACAACTAACTTTGCACGGCTCTCGGCTATCAGAAAAAATGAAAGTCTGAAATACACTTAATTTTAACAATATTAGGTAAATAAGTGCTTCTACACAATTTTCAAACTGTAGGAAACTATCTCTGATAAGATTCTTATCTGTTATCATGTTTCTTATCAGATAACAATACAAGTGAATGTTTTCATTAATCAATCATAACAAATAGGCATTTGTTTTCGTACAAACATATCATACTTATACAAGACAATACTTATGCAATTAACTTCCGTTAATTCTGTTTGTGCACAGAGTGATCATCTCGACCGGGGAACAAATCCGATCTCTAACTTCACTTTAATATTTCTTTGAATTTACATCGTTGGAAAGACGATTTCAACCGGGGAACATATCCGGTAACATAATTTATATCATAAAATTCCCTATATGAATTTATTGAAAGATATTACTTAGAAAACAGTAAACTAGTCCGACCTGGGAGTCGAACCCAAGACCTTCATATCATTAATTCGACATTTCTTTAAGATTTAACTAAGCATTTTCTTATCAGAACATTTCTATTGGACAATGAGTCTTTGAAAAGTTATTCGTCATCGGTTGACTTAATAAACTGAAATATTCTTATAGGCGCGTCGCCAACAATCTCCCCCCCGTGCGTTAGCACCATCATTTGGGAGGCGTCGCGGGTACCAGGACTATTATTCTGGATGTAGGTCTCCTCAAGATACCTGTGCTAGTAATGACGTCAACCACTCTGGTGTGACCGTCTGGTCCCGGTAACGTTCTACTAATTTTGCCTTTCGGCCACGTATTTCGTGGCAACGAATGATCTATTATCAAAACAATATCGCCTTCTTTAGGTTCCATGAACTTTCCGTTATTACCTGTTCGCGGTATTAAGGTAGGCATGTATTCCTTCAGCCACCTTGTCCAAAAATGGTCGGCTAACCTCTGTGCAGCTTTCCAATTGAGTTGACCCGTCAGATGCTGCTCTAGAAATAATCCAGGTGGTCGATCACGGAGGTATAAATTTCCATTTAATATATTTCTTAAATGACTCATTTTTCATGCTCTCATGGCATTCTTCGCATGCTTTCAATAATTCTTTATTCGCAGCTTTGAAATTTGTCCCGTTATCGCTGTATATAACGGCTGGTTTTCCTCTTCTGGCGATAAATCGCCTCAACGCCATTATCATTGACGCTGGTGTCAACGAGGCTGCTAATTCCAGATGTACTGCTCTGGTAGTCAGACACGTGAATAAAACACCCCAACGTTTTTCGTGTCGCCTTCCTATAGTCACACTCATAGGACCGAAATAATCCACAGCTGAGCATGTAAAAGGTGGTTCATGATGAGCTATTCTCTCCAGAGGAATATTTCCTTGTGGCACGTTCTGCGGCTTTGACCTGTATGTCCTGCACCACCGACAATGATGTGACACACTTCGTACTACATTACGCAAGTTCAAGACATAAAATTTCTGGTTCACCTCATTCATCACCGTCTGGTGATTGGCATGTCCAAAATGATGATGAACTTCTCTAATCATCATTTTAACGATTTCGTGTTTACCGTCCAATATGACAGGTTTTCTACTTTCCTCGGTCAAATTAGACTTGAAAGGTAAACGTCCATTTAAACGGAGTAAGTTATCTTCTCCTATTTCCATAGATAATTTACTTAAGCGTGAACTTCTTTCAACACTTTTGCCTGCTTTCAAGCATTTTATTTCCGAATAAAAACACTCGTCTTGAACGAACTTCCAAATTAATAATTCCGCTTTTTTCAAGAGCGCTATGTCCAACGCGCCATCGGGTCCTTTAACCGACTTTGCTAAAACTTTGTTGGAACACATAACCGACTTTTCGGCTGCGTCGTCGGGTCCTTTAACCGACTTTCTTAAACTCTTGAATTTTTCTACCGCTTGTAAGGTGCGTGTAGTTGCCCCAAGGAATTTCTTAAAGCTGCTAAATCGTCCGTAGTCGGGTAGACTTAACGGTTCTTGCTTTCTTAACGCATTTACGCCCTTTGGCGATTTTTCTTCACCTGTTTCCTCCTTCTTGGTGGAAATATGGTTAACGATCTTGATTGGTTTAATACCACCCAATATGTGACCATGTAAAACCCATCCAAGTTTGGTGAGCGATGCTACAGGTAGGTTCTTACCTCCTGAAATTAATTCACGAGTAACTATGAGATGCCAATTGTCCTGACCAATTAATATGGTAGGTTTGGACCTCTCATACATCAACTCATCCTTAATCGGTGTCAAATGAGAACACCGTTGCAATAATTCTCAGCTTACCGACTGAGGAGAAAGGTTAAGTGACTTAATTGTTTGTACACTTATCTCTTCTAAGTCGCTCGAGTAAATGCCTTTTATCTTAACGTTTAAGCGATACGAACTATCGTCGTTAATTCGCTTACCTCCCACGGCTTCGATACGTAATCCCTCTTTACGTCCGCGAGGCGCTAATTTCTGAGCCATCCACTCATGGTCATGGTCGATCCCTCATCCAGAAGAGCTGTTGTCTTGACCTTTCCTCTAGGTCCATACAACTCGACCGGTATAATCTTTAAGTATGCACATGCCAGTGCATTCACTGTACTAACAGTTGTAATCTGAGCATCTTTACCCCCCTCGTCCCCTTGTGGCGAGGTATTTTCATTGGGGTATCGGTGTAGCATTCGATGATGTGACATTCTACATCCCTCTACACCACATTTTTTCGCTTTGCACTCTAACCTCCTATGGTTAGGTGACAAACATTGGAAACATACTTTCGCTTTTTTGACCGCTTCCCATTTCTCGCGAATATTCATGTCCTTAAACTTGTAACAACTCACTATAGAGTGCTCCTTGTTGCATATAACACACTTATGTGTTACCCGACTTACAGGCTTGTCCTGGGTTGTCATAACCACTTGTCGGTTGTGCCCTTTATTGTTTCGGCGTTCTAGACGCTCGCTCGAATTACTTCGGCGCATATAGCGCTCGCTCACGGCACAGCTGCGTACACCTCCCTTTGCAGTGTGTACAGTTTGCTTCCTGAATTCAGGACGCTTCCTTTTTTCAGGCGCATTTTCATTGCTTAAGGACGTTCCAAATTGTTCCCTTAATAAATTTAAAAACTTGGCCATCTTTTGTAACTCTGGCTCCAAAGGATACTGAGCTCGATATTCAAACCATTTAAATTTAATCATAGTTCCGAGTTTCTCCACTATGCGGTTCACTAACTCCGGTGAGTACAAATACTGCGGTTGATTCAACGCTTGTATCGTGGCAACCACGTTCGTAATACGACTTGCAAAATATCCTATATTCCGGCAATCTTCTGCCAATCTTGGCATACGCTTTACATTCTCGATTTCGGCTAGAATGAGCATCTCAACCCTACCGAATCTTCTTTCGAGGGCGTTCATTATTTCTTCTGGTTCACACAAAGTAAATAACAGCGACTTTACCGCCTCTTTAGCGGTGCCCTTTAATGCCCTCCTAAGGCGTGCAACATTTTGCACCCCTGAAAATTGGCTTCTCGTGTCTTCAAACACCGTTTTGAAAATTATCCATTCACCCGGGTCTCCATCGAACACCGGTAATTCCCGGAGGACATGAAGCTGGGAAGACTTATCTTTACCCGCTATTTTTATTGCACTCACAATCGCTTCGGTCAATTCTGACACCTCACTCGCGTGTGTTTTCTGTGCATTTCCTTGGTTGCGCTCGATCTCCGCCCCTTTGCGGCGTGATCCTTTACACGCTTCCTTATCAGTAATATCGGGTTGTGCTACACTAACCGGCGCGCTCATTATGGTCTGCTGAACCCAACTCCTTACGAAAGGTTCCACCTGAGTATTCCGCTCTTCATCATCCTCACTCGAGTCGATCTCCTCTTCTCGGTTGAGTCGTGCCAACTCCAATTGAGACTTGGCCAAGGCAGCAGCTGCCTGTGCTCGTTCGAGCTCTGAGCGTTCGAATTTAATCCGCGCCTCTAATTCGGCTTTCAGCCTCGCCGATCGCGATGACCTACTACCTCTCTGTGACCCTTTATCACTAGTGTGCCCGATTACTGTTCTTGACGATGCCGCTTCTTCGGTCCTTTGACCTACTTTTTCGACCACCGTTTCACTCCTGGATATAACGGATTGTTGTGCGGTGCTGGCCTGCGTACCACTGGTGTCCGTCCTGTTGCTTGTCGTTGCCATGGACGTCCCTGAGTCCCACGTGCATGTGGACGTGTCGGTGGTGGCTCCACTTGAAGGAGTTGCTCCATTTGACGCAGTAGCTGTGGTCGCTCCAGATGGTAAAGTAAAGTAAAAGTAAAGTAAAATATACTTTATTGTACACCAAGGAACATATTACATTATTTATATATTTAATGGGACATTGGTACAACAGGCGGCCTTATCGCTAAAACAGCGATCTCTTCCAGGCAACCTTAGGGCAGAGGATACTATTTTAAAGATAGCGGAAGGGGTGTACAGAATATGATAAAGAAAGATAAATAGAAGAACATAAATGATTAAAGATGGATGATGGTTCCGCTTCTTTAGCTTTTCTTGAGAGCCTTGTCCTTGTCCTGCTCCCTTCGCTTCTCCCTGTCTGGTCTTGTGCCTTCTTCATCTTGCAGGAAGGCGATTGTTGGCCTACGGTCCCTAACTGTCCCTACGGTCCCTACAACCCCTTACCTACAACCCTTCTACACCCCAACCTAACACCACTACCCCTCCCCCCCCTTATCTCCCAACCCTACAACCCTACTACCACCCTAACAGCCCTATCAGCCCTATCAATCCTGAACGGGGCCTACCGAGGTGAGCCGTCCAGGGATGGAGTCGTGCAGGAATGGAATGGAGGAAAGGTTCAGGAACTGTCCCGCCAAGGAATATGACGAAACAGTCGAGCGGTAGTGCAAGCGCAGTCTCGCTCGAGAGAACTGCTCCACCCGAAGGTGTTGTGCCAGAGTTCAACCGTTTGGCACCGTTAGGTGGTCGGGATGTATGCTGTGCTCGCCGCCCAGTTGCCGGTGACGCCCGTCCGAGCGCCCTCCTCCGGCCGCGATGCAGTCAGGTGCCCACGCGCACCCTCGCCTGGCAGCAGCAGCGGTGGATGCTTCTTCTTGCACCCTCTGATGACCTGACAGGAAATGCCGGACACGGTCGTCCGACAGGAAATGCCGAGCACGCTTGCCCGACAGGAAAAATGCCAAGCCCTGCTTGGCCACGATGAGTACCTTCACAAGACACCTGCGCCCAGCTGCGATACGTGCCCCATGCGAGCACACGCCCCAGGCCGCAATCCCGGTTTTCTTTCTTCTGGTAGTTCCAGGTCCAGCCCTTCAGCGCTGACGTCCTGGTCTTCTGGCCTTTGGTCCTATTGCTTCAGCTCAAACCTCCGGCTTCCTTCGGTTGCTGATCTTCACTCGGCTCCGAAGGTCTTCTTTTTCCACAACCAGCAGTCCACAGCTGGTTCCTTGATCCTGCTGGCGGGGTTCGGGTGGTCCTTTTAATCCGGCTCGAAGGACCAATTGAAAAGGAAACAGGTTCGGAAGGACCAATTTAAAACGAACCAGACGGGCTGGAACGTTCGATAAAGAAACAGAAGGGAGGAATCGAGGCTTCTCTCGATCCGGCCTCCTATAACGCCTACGTTGGGTTCGGGAACAACGTATGTGATCTCCGCAACGGAGTAACACACTAGGGCGATAACCTCTTTCTTTTTCAGCAAGTAGGTTCAGACGGGGATTACGGGTCTTCCGAAGTCGTCCCGGTCCCGACGCCTTAATTCTTCGATGTGGACTGTATAACTTTTAGGGATGAATTACTTGGGAATAAAACAGCAATTATCTTCAAACCGTTCCGTGAGAGAGTAATCACTTTTCCCTATCACTTCCCTACACTTTTTCTTCTTATTGACTGCTGGTTCTTCACTTTTCCCGAAGGATTTTCTTATTTTTCCGAACTAATTCCCCGAACGAATTGCAATAAAACCCGTTCACTAAGCTACCCCCAGAACTATACGCGAAAGTGAGCCGCGCCATTCGCGTGCCTGCGCAACTTAATAACATGAATTTGTACTATTACTCTCTCTCGTTTCACTTAATTTCTTTATTCACATAAATCATACACAAATACAAGTTATCTATTTAGATAGCACAAAACAATATCTACACCATGATATACATTATATTTTCGTATCACAAAAATCCTTTAATTTATAAAACAAAATATGCCTATTTTAATCACAAATTCAAAATCCAAGCTTCTTAAATATTTAACACAGAAAGTTAAAACAATGTTTCCCACTTGAATTTATACATATGTTAACTAATACAATAGTTTAATTTACATTTTCTCTATTTATTTCACTATTTAAAACACTTTTAAATTTCTTATACAAAACTATCATTTTTTCACTTATACACAGGAATTTTCACATAAAAATAACACAGGATTCACCTTTTTAGCACGTACAATCGACCTGAAATGTTTTACAAGTCACTTTTACATAAATTGCTGAAATTACAAACATTTTAAATTTTTACATATTTGGCCTCCCAGGGGCGTGGTCAGCGTGCTTCCGTGAACTCACACTATTTGAACAACTAACTTTGCACAGCTCTCGGCTATCAGAAAAAATGAAAGTCTGAAATACACTTAATTTTAACAATATTAGGTAAATAAGTGCTTCTACACAATTTTCAAACTGTAGGAAACTATCTCTGATAAGATTCTTATCTGTTATCATGTTTCTTATCAGATAACAATACAAGTGAATGTTTTCATTAACCAATCATAACAAATAGGCATTTGTTTTCGTACAAACATATCATACTTATACAAGACAATACTTATGCAATTAACTTCCGTTAATTCTGTTTGTGCACAGAGTGATCATCTCGACCGGGGAACAAATCCGATCTCTAACTTCACTTTAATATTTCTTTGAATTTACATCGTTGGAAAGACGATTTCAACCGGGGAACATATCCGGTAACATAATTTATATCATAAAATTCCCTATATGAATTTATTGAAAGATATTACTTAGAAAACAGTAAACTAGTCCGGCCTGGGAGTCGAACCCAAGACCTTCATATCATTAATTCGACATTTCTTTAAGATTTAACTAAGCATTTTCTTATCAGAACATTTCTATTGGACAATGAGTCTTTGAAAATTTATTCGTCATCGGTTGACTTAATAAACTGAAATATTCTTATAGGCGCGTCGCCAACACATAGACACCTATATTTATGTACCATTAGCGAAACAAAAAACGCTGTCGATAAATTCATGTATTACACCACTTAGTAAAATTAAGGTTTTCTATTATTTCAGTTTGTAATACTAATCTATATCAATAAAAGTTTATGGAAGCTTCATCTGAAAATTTACAATAAAACGTAGTGTAATAGTATAGAATTTCATAATATCGTTGTATAATTTGAAATATATCCTGTGAAGTTCTCTATGAAAACTACTTCCATTCAGCCAGTACACTTCTGCAAAATTATCCTTAGACTTGTGTTGTGTAGTTTTACAAGGAATAATAACTGTTTGTTTAATCGACACTTGGTTTGTATTACGAAACGTACACAGAGGGTACTGTTACGATAGTATTTTTAATAGAATATGGGTGCCAAACGAGCACATAGTCCACCTGATGGTAAGTGAATGCTGTAGCCCATAAACATCTACATTTACCTTCGATTAAGAATTAAAATGCAGATGCGTTGTCACTCCTGAGAACTAAGATGGAATGTCTCGTTTCCAGTAAAAAAGGTTACCGGCTCTCTACACTCAACACAAAAGCCCTAAGCTGCTATTTTAAGCTGGTATTCTGTGGGAGCGTGGTCCTACCTCGGCTTACTATTATATCTGCAGCGCGGCTTCACCACGTAAAGTAGTATAGTGATATAACAGTGGCACGACCGTGGTCTGCGTGGTCTGCCTTATCTTTTGTCGCTAGATCACTTCTACCAATAAACCGATTAAGAAAGTATTACCCTACCCGTTTTTTTATGTGCTCCCTCAAAATATTATCCATCATAATTATTTCTTATATTTACGCGAACACTACACTTTGATTAAAACTACTTTTACGGATTTTATCGCGTTTAATTTTATTTAATTTTTGTATTTACCGACGTTTCGGGTGCTTTCAAGCACCCATGGTCGCGGGGGACTGAGGTGACTGACGTCCCGACGTCATTGTTAAACCCAGAGTACCTTCAGCTTTTTTAATTATTGTTTATGGTCCGATCTATGCAAAATGAACTGACTGTGTCCTGAAGTCTTGCAGTGGTATGCTTGGATTAAGTTTTAATTTTATTGATTATAGCGTCCCAAGCAGGTGGTAATACCCAGCCTCCTTCTCTATTGAAATTAGGATGTTTTTAATTTCAATAGCCTCACGTATCATCCTTGATAGGAATCGGTATTCTTTCGCGAGGATTTGTGGTCTATCAAATCTGATTTAATGGTTGGGACCATCTAGGATATGATCACAAGCTGCAGACTTCCCGGAACATTGATGCTTCACATCAGCTACATGTTCTTTTATGCGGGTTCTAATTGATCTTTTTGTTTGTCCTTTATAAGAGAGACCACATTCACAATCAAGCTTGTACACTCCTGCATCTTGTAGAGGAATATGACACTTGACGGATGGTAAGAACTGACTAATCTTCTTCGGCGGCTTGTAGAATGTTCCAATAGAAGCTCGCTTCAAGATGTAGCCAATCTTGTCTGTGACACCTCTAACATATGCTAGTACAGCAGGCAGACGCTCGACTGTGGCCGGCGTCACTCGGTCACTGTGATGTAGGCGCGGGACACGAAGCTTGTTGTCGTGCAGAACTTGCTTGACGTGTTGAAGTTCGGCGACCAGGTGTTTGCTGTCACAGATCCCTCGTGCTCTCTGTAACAAAGATTTGCCCGCGGTAGCTAACTGTGAAAGATGGTTGTGAGATTCACCGTTTAAATATCTTTTTTTTTCTGTACACAGTGTGACTATGGTGTTGTTAGGATTTCGGATGACTAACACATCTAGGAAGGGTAAGGAGTTATTCGCCTCTAACTCCATAGTAAACTAAATTTTTGAGTTTATGGAATTAAGATGTTCTAAAAATGTAGATATTTTGTCTGATGGTAAAATTAGTATAATTAAGTTATTTAGATAATTAGTATAAATTAGTATAATTATTAGTTAAAAAAATTAGTATAAGCAGTAAGTAGACGATACTTTCACGTATCGTCTACTTACTGCTTGTAGATCCTTGGTGTGGTCATAAGGTCGTAAAAAAATTACAATGGGACGTCTTTTATGAGATAAAGTTCCAATCCTGTAAATATTGCTATTTCTTGGCAGTCTATGTGAGTTCCTGATTCTACTATGATTCTTTTTGTATAGTCTATAAGTTCATGTCATCTTTCCCCATTTTATTCAATGCCAAAGAAAACCAAATTATTCATTCGTTTGTTTCTTTTCAGGATATAAGTTTTTCATTTTCTCGAGTAATGCCTCCGTGATACAATAGTAGTTATTATATTTATGGGAATATTTGGAGGCTTATTAAGGTTATAATTTTATTTATGGTAATTTAAAATTTGGTATGGTAATTTTTAGATTTTTTATATGTAGCAACCAAAGACTTAGGAAAGTAATAAACGGATATAGTGTGCAAGTGAGAAGAAAATTCCTTAAGGCAATATAGCAATTAGAAAAGGATAGCAAATCTCAGGAATTTGTAACCGATTTTGAATAGCAGGTCGGCACAAGTTGGCATGCAAGAAATAAGGTCCTAGATATTTTATAATTGTGTAAAGTATGATAGCGATTATTATGAGTAAGTGTTTTCTAAAATAGTAACTTGTTCTGTAAGTTACTGTGAGGTTAATGATAGAAATAATCCTGATAATTGCAGGTTTCACAGGTAAACTCTCAAGACGTCGTCAATAATAAGACCCGTCTACTTTTGGTTAAAATGTTTGTTATATACTGTATAAAATATAGAATGTTTTCAATTATTTTGTTAATTTTGATATTTTGCAAAAGAAATGAGTTGCGTTGGTGATTATTTTCACGAATTTGTTAAATAAATTTTAATACAAAATATTTTATATGTATGCTGGGGATTAGCTCAGCTATATCAAAATTAATGTCTATATTTATCTTGAATTAATGACTTTCCGACACAACAGAAAGAGGAATGAAACTAGATGTTCATTTTGCCTTCTAGAAATGTAATTAAATTTTAACGTTTGTCTAACACATTCCCTCTGAATTCTATAAATTTAAAAAAATGGTTTTGGTTAATTGGGCGAATTGGTTAGAATCCAAAGAAGAACTCAACAATTTGCAGCAAACATATTCTTGAGAAGTATAAAATAAAAAGAAGATTAAAACAACTCTATTAAAAGGAGTCATTTCTACATTATTTGTACGAGTAAGTATTTTATTATTATCATAAAACATCTAAAATTTAACTTCAAAAACTTTAGACAAAAATAGAGATAGATTTAAAACGTTAAAAATGAAAAATCTTGAGGTTATCCTATGTAAGCCGTTATGAACACAACTAATACCGAACCAAAAAATTTTAAAAATGTAACCTTACTTAATCACCCGCTATTTTCACGCTACTTTACCCAAGGGGTTGAGCGGAGATTTGGATTATATTCCCAAGTCACAAATTTAAAACTTAGCATAGTTAGGTATAGATACTTAGTTACACTCTTAAAGCGCCGCTATACGTCCGAGCAAAATACGTATGGTTCCATGCGCCAGGACAGTATAAATTCCATAAGTAGTATTTGAAACTCAGAATGTTCGATGCCCGATTCATTACTGATGGCTGACGTGCGACAGTGTGCTGAGGGCTTAATGGCGTGGTTCATCGCCTACAGCGTTAGTCGTAGAGGAACTCGTGGTTAAGTAATAGTTGCGCGGCTCAATTGATCTGCGAAATTAAGCTGCATTAGCCGCGGTCACTCTATGGGTGGGTGACCATTTAATTATATATACATATTACATAGATTGATAGAATGAAGAGTGCATATGTATCCTCAGATACTTGGTGCGCTTTAATAGCTCCTGCGTGCTTGGCTAGTCTGTAAAGATCATTATGTTTTTAAATACATGCAGCAAAAATGATAATTTTATTATTACTTTATACTTTTCAGGGATATATGAAAGAGTGCCTCATAAACATATTGGCTTTTAAACAGAGCAATCTTATTTAAATGATTCCTATAAATTTCCTTACTTAAATCATTAAAGTTCACGTTCATATTCGTCGAATGTTAAAATAAACTTCTATAATTTATTGAACTACTAATAATTAAAGGTTTGTAGTTATTAAAAGTAATATTTAAAATATGAACAATAAAGCAGCCATTATGTCCTCAGTGTCCATGTTTTTTATTTCACCAGAAATACGTTTTATAAAATATAAATAGGTATATACCTAATTAAGTATATCTATATTTGATTAACATTTATGTTAAAAAGAAATGGAATTCCGAGGAATCTGTCCTCGGAATTACATTCCAGTTAATATTTTTGAAAGATCATAGCTCGAAAATACAATTTTCTGATCTGATTCTTGGGGAAATTCGGTAGACTCACCTCTTCAGAGATTATTGGGATTTAACACTTTGAATTAAAATCCAACAAAACGCAAGTAGGTGCTGCTTATTTTCGGGAACATGTTATTTGAATTTGTTTTTATTATTTAAGAATATCATGTTAAAGATAGTTAAAGACAGTTAATTTTTGAAGTCATTCAGTTTCATGCACTAAACTAGTTTTTTAATCATTTTACCGCTTTCTTAAACATCATTTTCGATAGTCATCTTATGTAAAATACACATTACACATATTTTATACGTGGTAGAGCCATGCTGCAGTTATATTAGTAGTATAGTTGTAGCACGAATGGGTCGGCTCGACCGGGGAAGGCTCGCTCTCACACAATACCAGCGTGAAATAGTAGCTTAATGTTGCTGTATTTCGTATGGTGAGTATAGAGAACCGGAGACCCTTTTTACTGGAAACGAGGCATTCCATCTTAGTCCTCACGGGTGACAACGCATCTGCATTTTGATTCGTAATCGAGGATAGATGTAAATGTCTATGGGCCACAGCAACCACTTACCATCAGGTGGACTGTGTGCTCGTTTGTCACCCTATCCTATAAAAAAACACAATTAAAAATCAAAATTGGTCACGTGTTTCCGGGCTATCAGGTCGTCTAACTTTGCACTATGTTGACAGCTATCAGTTATACTGGTTTTCATGAAGGTTAGAGAACAGGAGAACGATCACTACGTACTAAACCTTGGCCTGTCCTTGAAAATTGTAGAATTTATAGCGGCGCTGACGTCGGTGAGTAGTGACTGCGAAGTTGTAAATTTTCTCAGCAATTCCTTATAGATGAAGTTAGTTGAATAATGTACAAATTTTCTCCTCGGCATTGGTAAGAAATTTTTATGCTCCGTAATTTTGTAATTTTTGACGAAAGGAAACGTTAAAAATGGATAAATATTTTATTGTGCGTGGATGTGCAAGTGGTTTAGCATCTGATCGTAAAAATAGACTGAAAATGACTTTTATTGACCGAACTTAGCGATTGCAGCGCCTCACTTATGGTGTCCATATTTCTGGGACACTATTTTCTACGGCGATCGTTCTCCTGTACTCTAACCTTCATGCTGGTTGTTATTGTTAGGTTGGTACCATACGCATGTAAAACATATGGACCTGGCATACCTACAAGAAAAGCGTGTATACCTACACTATACTGAGAGAATAAAATGGTGGTTAATATTGTAGCCCATATCGATATTTCTATCACGATAACATCGATAATACATTGTGAGAATGTTTTTATATTGCCAAGGACATACGGCACAATTTTTGTGGGTAAAATACCTCAAGTTTTCTAACTTATTTATGACTTCCACTAAGTTGTTTCTTGGTTCGTCATTTTTCACGTCTAAACCGTAGAACTTATTTTTACGGTGGTTCATGATACATTGACAGAACTACCACCTAATATTATAAAGAAGTGAAATTTGTTGGTATGCAAGAGTGGTAAAAAAGGGGTAATATATGGAACTACCAGCCGGTTCTAAAAAAATTATTTTGATTAGATAGCCCAATTCTTTAGAAATACTTATAGCCTAGGATATGGGCCGAAGGAACAATAAATTTCTCGCCGACGAAGTCGCAGGCAGAAGCTAGTAATTACTATTGTAGATGTTAAGTTTCCTATCTTACCTACATTTTTCAACATGCAGATGATTGTAGATTTTAATTGAAGTCAACCACAGAAATCTAAATATAAATAGAAGTCGTAAAAGCGAATGACCTTGTCGCTGCACATGTGACTCGTAGGCCACAAGCGCGCGAGGAGCGTTTGTTTCGATCACCAGTACTGTTTCGGACGCAGAGACGTAAAAATTTTCAAATAAAGGGATAACATTTCATAAATAAATACTCAGTGTTTTAAATAACGTTATGTTTAATGAAATATACTTAAATAAAATTATCCACCTCCAGTACTACGATTGTCTCCGAAATTTTAATTGTTTTCACATTTCACTATCCATTGATTCCTAAGCTAGTTCATGTCTACGAGTGCAACAGCTAAAATCAGCGATGGATTTATAGTACGGGCAATAAACAAAATTGTGGCGTACGTAAATTTCCCAGAACATGGCCTCAGGAGTCGAATGCGAGTCAGTTATTAATTAATTTAACTATTTTGTATCGATAATTTATTATGTTTGGCTTACCTAGTTTAAACGAAACGGGAATTAAATTTGATTTTTCGTTATATATATATATATATATATATATATATATATATATATATATATATATATATATATATATATATATATATATATATATATATATATATATATGTATATATATATATATATACATATATATATTTGTATTTTTAAATTACTTGACAAATTTTTAATCAGTTATATTGTAAGGATAAGTAATTATATTGTAAGGATAGTGGCTTTAATTCAATCTGTAAGAAGCCGGGAAACTGAAAAGTAGCAAACAACAGAAAGTCAGTTACAGATCTTTAAAACTAATAAAAATGATAATATGTCACCCATACACATATTTATTCGTTTACTGTTTGTATAATTTTGTATTTATTTTATTTATACATCTGTTTATTTAATACAATGATTTTACTACATGTTTCCAAAAGATCCGGTTATTAAAGATAAATGGATATATTTATTCTTAACGTATTATTATATCCCCTTTTTTCTAATTATAAAACATCTAAAACCTAAAGCTAAGACTAAAACGTCTATTACTGATACAATTTCAGTTAATTAGTTATATCTTGGTGTGGGACTCCTGGAAGATAAACGGGGCTTAGTAGAAAGTTATCGAAACATGCGTTACGCTGCACTACGTAGACACTACGCAGAGAGAGAGAGAGAGAGAGAGAGAGAGAGAGAGAGAGAGCGCGCGCGCAATATCATTCTCTGTTTTTCGCACACTTTAATTATTGGACCGAGTGGACGCCTCTAAGATTTTGCGTTTTTATAAAACATTCCTTAACGCAATAGTTTATAGATTAATCTTTGTTTATATTTGTAGGCGTAATTGTGTATTTACGCCCACGCGCCCCGATATTAAAAGACAATGGAAGGCATTTCTATTGTCGTATTATTTAGATTCCTGTGAAGTCAACAGTAATTTTATTAAAGTACTAGATTTTGCCCGCGACTTCGTCCGCGTAAAAAAGGAAATGGTTCCAATTTAATGATTTTAATTGGTTTTTTACATTAATTTCGTTATAGCATATGACAATCTTTATCAATATAAAATATAACGATCTTTATTATAGCGATTTAAAAGTTAAATAAATATACAAGAAAATAAATTAAAATTTTGTCATATTTTATGAACACGAAGCTCGGCCTTTGATCTGATGAAATTGACAAGGGATAAGAATGCCAGATCAGAAGACCAAAATATCTCGACAAAAATTGAAAATGTCTGATTTTGAGGCCATTGTTACTGAGTTCACCAATTTGGATTCTTTATTAGTACCATTCTGTAGATTTAAAATTCAAACAATTTACTTCAAAGTTCAGTCTAATTACTAACTCAGCTTTTATTAAATCGAAAGCAGCTGTGATGTGAAGAGAAGCTCTTTGTGTAGAGATTTGCTTCGAATGAGAGAGAAAACTATATTATTTTACACAACAAAACAAACACAGATATTTTTACAATTAAAACTAAAAACCTATATTATACAATAACAAATTAAACTCAAAAATCTTATGTAAATATTATAAAAACAAATGAAAAATAAATTAAATTAACTACACAGAAAATATTCTAATGAAATAGTGAAAATGAAAAAAAAATTGTAACGCATTGGCACATTTTCGTTAAGTAGGTGATCCAAAAGATTTTCAAGATATTATCGAAGGAAAATCATGTTATAAGGTAACTTTTTCATTCAAATAATCTAAAATAACAACAAATGAAATTGAAATTTTGCATTCTAATCCGATTTAAATATTCTTTTACATTTTACATTGCAATTTGAAAGTGCATTGCACCAAGATCTTATGTGAGTTCAACGTTTTGAGTTTTTAAGCATGTGTCAAAAAAAATAAGGAATATTGATATCATCTTCCATTCAAATCACCAAAAAACCTAATTTTAACCAAATTTTCCTCAGAATCTTATTTTTGTAAAACTTCTTTTATTTTTTAGATGTAACGGAGGTGCTAGTGGCTAAATCTGGCACAGCGGAGATGCTAGCAGCCAAATCTGGTTCAGCGGGTGTACTAGTGACTAAATCTAGCGTAGCAGATGTGCTAGGGGCTAAATTTATGCCACTCCTTTTTGAAATCTCTCCAGGTTGCTTTTAAATGGTAGGCACACAAAAAGATTCAACGTGAACACTACTTTTTATTATTAACATAAATAAAAATAGAAAAGATAGTACTCAAAATTCCTATGACTCTTCAAAAATAGAAGAGTAATCCTACTGTTTTAATTAGAAAAAAGTTACCATAATATGAGACCACATTTAGATATTGAGTGTGAGTTTGTTTGTTTTTGATCATTTTCATTTAAAATGCTAGACATATTTGATTGAATCGCAGGCTGTTAACAAACAATAAAATTATTAGTATATTGATGTTTCTTGATTTTATTAATATATTTTTTATTAGTCTTAAGACCGCAATCGAACATATTCTTTGCATGACCATCTGTGTCCATTATACAAGGTGGAACAGGACAATTGACATTTTTTAAACCACATATTTACTTCATAATTCTGGATCCTCTTGCCTTTAAATTTTTGCCAGTTATTAAAAAATCTGATGTTTCCTACAAAAGTGCAATACCTACGCAGTCAATATGCAGGGAATATCATTTTTTTAAATAACCAACAAAATATATCAACACAGTGGGGTCCTGAGGTACGGACTACGTGGTTTCAACTATAATATCATCACCACTTAACTTATCAGCCACTACGCAATCATGTTGGATATAAGTATAACATGCACACGTTGCTTACCAATAAGGATCTTGAAGGTAAGGCACTGTCACGCAATGTTTATTTATTCGGTGTATGGTTGAAAGATGACTCTTGAAAGTGAAAAGAACGAAAGTTTTTATTGACATGTTTCAACTCCAATTGCTTCCAGTGAAATTTTCTTTTTTCCTTTTTTTAGCAAGTAGCCTTGAAAGTAAAACATAAAACCTATAAAGAACCATAAAATAGAATTATCGATAAATATAAAAATATCTAAATGCATTACTCTATCCCTTCACAAACAAGAAAGTGATTTCGTGAGGTACATCTGTTGATAATAAAAGCAAAAGGGGAAATAATTAATGCTTCAGTATTGAAACTCTTCAACGAATGCAGAATATTTTGTTTTTTTATTTAAATTTGAAGATATTTCAGCTAAAATTAAATACGTAAAGTAAGGTGTAAAGTTATGTTCGATTGATTTCTGCTTCTTTTTGATGCCACATCCGATTATATTGTAATTGATTATAGGACCTTGCCATTGACGATTGCTACTATTTCACCGAGTTCAAACGTAATAACAGAGCAAATTACTCCAAAACATAGACTATTAACCCTTTTACAGCGAATCACGAGTACCGCTCGGCATCCGTATCAAGCGGCGCCTTAAAATGCTCCGCTGTGAAAGGGTTAATAGACAAACGTAGTGTGCAAGTGCGAAGAAAATTCCTTATGACAATATAGCAAAATAGAAAAGGAAAGCATATCTCATGACGTAGTAACTGATTTTGAATGACAGGTCGGCACAAGTCGGCACGCAAGATATAAGCTCCTAGATATTTTTTATTTTTTGAGAGTTTAATGGTTATTATTAGCAGCAGTTAATTGTTTTCCAAAATGGTTACTTGTTCTGTGACTGTGGTGTTAATAATAGAAATAATTCTGATAATTGCACATTTCTCAGGTAAATTCTTAAGACGTCGACTGCTTATTATATATAATGTTTTTAAATATTCTATTAATTTTGATATTTTGTAAACAAAAAAGTCACGTTCTTGATAATTTGCATGAAATTGTTAAATACAATTTTTACAAAATATTTTACATGTACGCTAGGGATTGACTCAACTATATCAAAAACCTCGATATTTATCTTGAATGTTTATATTTAATCGATAGACTTGCCAATATATGTATAATGCATAAGATCCAAGCGCGGTGCATTATGCAATAGAGGGTCACGCACTCACGAAATACTAAGTGTACTTCTTTTTTCTTACTACACCCTCATATTTGTTATTGTCGGTGATACGAGTACACGGTAAAGTTTCTATAAACTTATGATTGTACCGTAAAGTAATGTGTAAATAATAAATGTAATAATATATTAAAAATAAATAAATAAATAAAATAAAACACAACAAGAAGAGGAATTAAAATTAGTGCTCGGTATGTGTTTTAAAAATGTAATTTTATTTCGTAGTTTGTCAAACAGATTTCCTCCATCCTTGATTAAGTGGATACGCCGTACGGGCTGGTTGGAACCCAAACAAGAACTAAACAATTTGCAGCAAAAATTTCTTAAGAAGTATAAAAGAAAAAGTAGAATTCCATCAAAAGCATAACCTGTAAAAAAGTCTTGCAACTCAGTTGTTCTACCGTATGTTAAAAATATTTAATGTTTAAAATAAAAAGATTGACTGGTCCATCGCATGAAAACACAATGCATCTCACAAGTCAACTCAAAAATCTAATTGTTTAGTGCGATTCACAAACCAATCTATTTATTTAAAACATAATAGATCACAACAACATCTTATAGTGACGTCACTATAAGATGTTTTTAGGTTAGCTAATTATGTAATAGACTTAAAACAGAAGGACCCTTAAGTAGGGACTGAATAAATTAACCGACTTGGTATTACATGGATCGCACAACTTTTTAAGGTATAACAACTGAGTTGCGAGACTTGTTTTTTTTACTAGTTTTGTTTTTGATGGCGTCTCATTTCTTTTTGTAAATAGTCTTAGTTTTTTCCATTCTTGAATACCAACCTATCTATACCTATTATACGTATACAGGTACACTAATTCATTACACATACATATGTACCCTACATACCCTACTATTGTATTGCAATTTCATCATAGAGACCCTCTATAGTATTGCTTTGGTATCATAGACCTAACTTTCATAAGTCATTAATATATAGAACTTCAACCCACGACCCTACTATTGTAATGTAAATTTATCATAGAGACCTTATAGTATTGTTTTTGTGTAATAGAGTTTACTATCATAATTCTCTATTATAGGACTAGTCATGGTGCTTAGCTACTTCAAGCAGTCGGGCACCCGACCACCCCATATATATGTACAACAATGAGTATGTGTCTCCGGCAGCTCCACCATACAAGCCATATCTATACATGAACTCCTTCCAAGACTTAGACAATTTTAACCAATTTTCTAATTATCTTATAAATGTTATTTATCTTTATTTTTATAATATTTTCTACTATTTATCATATTTTAAATATTTTTACAAGTTTTTTTAATAATTTTTTTTATTCTAAAAGACAATATTTTGTCTTAAATTTAATATAATACTTAATGTCTGAAATGTATTTATTTTTAACTTTATGCTTATTAATGTAATTTTATTGTTTAATATATATCTTTTAAGACTATTTTTAATGCCCCTTTATATGGAATTTAATTATTAATAATAATATTGGGCCGTCACACTATGTTATTCAAAAGAGTTATAATGAATAGATGTGGATGTATTTTTTTTATTTTTTAAAACTTTTTCTGTTTGTGGTGGGCGATATATTGACTTGGTTGGCGGAATGTTCGCGGTTACCTAAAATCGACAACAGATGTCACTACTAGTTTTTAAATTGCATTATGTCAAAGACATTGACTGCCTCGTTGGTCTAGTGGCCGTAAACGCGATTGCTGATCATGAGGTCCCTGGTTCGAATTCCTGGATCGAGCCAAAATCATCAATTATTGAGTTTTTCTGTAATAAATTCTCTGAATTTGGGAAAGCACGTAAAGCCGATGATCCTGCGCCCGATCTTTCTCCGGTCGTGTCGGATTACAGTCCCATCGTATCCCAGTGTGAGGAATAGAGAGTGGGCCTTTGCTTGCGATACTTACACTAGGGCACTATATTCCTGTTATATATAATATCTGCGTTGGATAGCGTCTCCGTTGAGACCAGCCGCCGTGACCGTAATTGGCCTGGAGGACATTATTATTATAAGCGCTATTCAGAAAATTACATTATTTGCTCGCGTAGGCATCGACGCAGTCATTTCATTTCCTAAGTTGTTAACCTCTATTCATTATTTGTGAAGTTTGGAATTAAACTATTTTCGACATTGGTAGTATGAATGTAAATACTGTACGTTTTATTTTATTTCATTTAATAAATTTGTTACACATAATAATGATAATTTCTTGCTTTCTGCTTTTGATACCAATAAACTTTTTGATTTGACACAAAGTTGATTACGTTTAATATTCAATACCTTAGAGTTTGAAGAAGCAAAATCGATTTATAATATTTTTTTCATACAACAGCCTGTTAATGGATTAGGTAATAAGAACCATTTTACGAAAAATTAAAAGATCTTCAGTTTTACTTTTCAGGCAGTGCTCAACGCTGGTGTCGCATTTCCAACTTTTTCGGCTGCGTTTGCACCATCTGCAGTACCGCGATTTACGCTGCAAAAAAATACAATTTTTCATCATGTTCACGTAATTCGGTTTTTAATGTGAAATCTAAGTTAATATAATCAATCCATAGGTAGTAAATAATGTAACAAATTGTAAGTTACGTTAAAAAAACGTTGAAAAATGCATACAAAAAGAAACACAACTGAACAGACAGATCTCCACATGCTTGCGGCGGAACTTACGCAATTTAAACACAACTCTTATTGAAGAAGCAATCGAGCAAAACTAGGACTCCAAATCTTGTGCCAGAAATCTGTCTACAAGGAAAAGCCAACTGTCTAAGCTGAAGATCGAATGTGGCAGCATCGTTTCCGGGACACCTGAGATTTTGAGTGAGATTGAAATTGGTTTTATGAGCTGTACACGTCATCGTTTGAGTCACATGCAAGTGTGAGTAACGATCCAACAGCAATTCTTGTCCGACGCTATTCCGATAATATCCCGGGCGTTAGTCTGAGCGAGATTAGAATGGCTCTCTAGCAGCTTAAAACAACAAAGGCCCAGGCAAGAATGGAACTAAATTGGAGCTTCGAAAAACGCGCGGAAAACTGGTATTTGAAGTCCTTCAGAAGCTTTTTAATTCCGTCCTCCATGGTGAGACTATTCTTATGGGTCTTGTTCTTCAAGAAAGACGACAACGCTCTCTTGAAGAATTACAAACCGATTTCTCTTATGAGCCGCGTCTACGTGCTGTTTTTAAGAGTTATTACGAATCGTCTCGTACGCAGACTAGATGACTTCCAGACTCCCGAACAAGCTGGTGTCCGAAAAGGCTTTAGAATCATAGACCACAAGCATGTACTTCGGAAAATCGTACAAAAACCGAGGAGTAAAAGCTGCCACTTTTCCTTACGTAACTTGACTGTGAAAAAGCCTTCGACTCTGTCTTAATTTGGGCGGTAATACAGTCCCTTCAGCGGTGCTAATTTGACTGTCGGTATATCGAAGTGCTGAAGTGTTTGTATAGTATGATAACGGTGACTATCCGTGTATGGTTCTGTACCATAGTTCGAAACTCATCCAACTGCAGAAAGGTGTAAAACCGCATGACGTTAAAACCCCAAAACTCTTTATCACTGCTTTAGAAGACGTTTTCAAGCTAATTGACTAGAAATGATACGATATTAACATCAATTGCGAGTACGAGTGATGTACCTTTGATTTGTCGACGTTATAGTCCTTGTAGCAGAATCGCTGAAGGACCTAAGCAATATGCTCAATTACCTCAATATTATCTCTCAACGGATAGGTCTTAAGTGAACATGGACAAAACAAAGGTCATATGTACTACGAGTGCGTGTTGCCAGTGATGACTTATGGATTTGAGACGTGGGCTTTTAAAGGCCGTATGAGAAAGCTCAAGGTAGCTCAGCGAGCTATGGAGAGGACTTTGCTCGGGGCTTATTTTAAAGTTAGAAATGAGGATATGTACAGAACCATTGTAACTGACATAGCCAAATGGATTTGTAAGCTGAAATGGCAATTGGCTGGCCATGTAGCTCGAGGAACCGACAACCGTTGGGGAAGAAAAGTTCTCGAGAGGTAGCCTCATACCGGTAGGCGAAGTGTAGGGTGACCCCCTACGGAGATAGAGTGACGACCTGGCAAGAAATGCAGGAAGTTGATGGATTCAGTTGGCTCAGGGTTATGCTTTGTAGTATTTATTGGGAAAGGCCTACGTTCAGCAGTGGACTTGTGAAGAGCTGTGATGGTGGCAATGATGACGATTGACTTTATGATTTTGAATGTATTGTGAAATTTTCTATTTGTAAAGAATTTCCTTGGTTATTTCTTTCTCATCCTTACCTGACCGCAAACAATCCATTGCTATAACAATAGAATAAGCCTCTCATTTGTTTTAATCACACATTCAAAACCGTCGTAGCATTTTCGTTAGTCAAATCTTAATACCCTAACTCCTACGTGGTATTCTTGTACATCACCACCAGTAGTGTAACTTATTTACGACCTATCTATGAACTCACTTGTAATCACCGCTCTTGTCTGGAGTGTATTTTCCACTGTCATCTGCTTTGTTCACGTTAACGCCTTGGGTGGTGGTACCGTAGAAGCCTTGCGCTGGGCTGTAAATATTATTCAAATGCAATTAAATTGACGTTACCTAAAACACTTTTGCAGTATACATAGCCTAGAAGTTTACGATTAGCTAATATTGTATGTAAAACTTGACCTAGGTAAATGAACGACTACTACGTTGTCTCCTATGTTTGTAATTTAGAAAAAAAACATCGACACCATTGAAATGTTAATATAAGTGGTGTCTTAAGATTTATTAAAGTAGTTATTAACATTTATTTCATCTTATTTAAAAGTTAAAAGTTACCGCCTATTTACGTCCTACTGCTGGAATAGGCCTCCCATAATTTCTTAGAGCATTTTAGCACAAGGAAATGTCTGCCACGCTGCCCCAATGCGTGTAGGCGAAGTACATATGTCTTTGAAATATTTTTTTCTTATTTTTCGGACATGCAGGTTTACTCATGATGCTTTATTTCATCGCTGAGCATGTGTAAAACAAGATTTAAAATTACAATTAACAGTTTTATTGGCGCCGACGGGGATTGAACCCAGGCTGGTCGCGTACTCTGAAAGTTACGGCGAGCGCTTAGCTATTGAGCTACCATAGTTCCTACATCTTCTACATATATTTTATTAAAGTAATATTGAATTATGTATAAAAAGTAAAATTAAAACCTATATGTACGTCCTATTGCAGGGCACAGACCATCTCACTTCAAAGAGGCCGTCCCACCCCGATACGTATTAGCGGACTCCACATATGTTAAAAACATTTTTTTTTATTCTCAGACATGTATTTTTCCTCAAGAAGTTTTTCTTCTCTGACAAATACATCATCACTCATCACAAACATCATCATCATCACAATCACATCAACACTTAAAATTTCGGTTCAAAATGATATTGTATCTAATTTAGTAAACATAACAATCTAATGTTTACTTATTTATCAATATTTAATACTAAAAGAATAAGATGTAAAGGAAATCATTTTAACTATTGTTCCCTAAATTTCCTTCTGAAATACATCTACTTGATTAATGGTGGAGTGAAAATATGCTGCAACGAAATAATCTAAAATCTTATAGACTAGTGATGAGGAGTAGGTCATGCAACTTCACATCAGCTAATCCAGCTCAAAAGTTTCGATCCCACTCGGCTGTATAGCATGAGCAAATTATTCAAGAAAGATATGCTATACAGCACAAACTTGAAAAATCTATTGGCCAGTAATATCTAAAAAAAGTATTTAAGTTATCTAAGAAGAAAATAGATACTTAAGCATTATGTTGAATCATAAAAAAATATACTTATAAAATCCTGAGTTTTGAGGAACATAGCGCCCAAAATTGTCGTAGTGACCAGCATAATATGGACCGGGATGATATCTTCCAGAGTTATCGAAAGTATATCTTCCAAAGTTGTCGTATCCTCCAAAGTTGTCGTATCTTCCAAAGTTGTTGTATCTTCCAAGATTGTCGTATCTACCAAGGTTGTCGTATCTTCCAAGGTTGTCGTATCTTCCAAGGTTGTCGTATCTTCCAAGGTTGTCGTATCTTCCAAGGTTGTCGTATCTTCCGTAGTTGTCGTATCTGCCAAAGTTATCGTATCTTCCAAAATAATTGTTGTATCTCCCGTTGTTGTCGTATCTTCCGTTATTGTCGTATCTTCCAAAATAATTGTATCTTCCGTTGTTGTCGTATCTTCCGTAGTTGTTATATGTACCGGGGTAGTAATGATTAGGATAGTAAGATCCGAAAGGCGCAGGCGTAGAGGATGCAAAATTGTATCTCGATGTAGTTGTGTCGAACTGCGATGGTGTTGGTCTGTAATTATTAAATAAGTATTAATAAATCATTAGCAATAAATTATTCTTAAAATGCGAAAAATAACAGAGCATAACTCTAAGTGAATAATGTTCTATCATTTTGCGACTTACTACCTTACCAGCCCGTACATATTTCATTGCTATAATAAAAGAATAAACCTCTCATTTGCTTTAATTGGCATACACCATCTCGTCGCTATGACGGTGCTTTCCAATGCTATTTTATCTCGGGTCGTTTTAAAATTTTCTTATTTACGAATTAATTCAACAAGTTTACAACGGAAACTTCGAAATCGTCGTGACATTTTCCTAAGTCAAATGTTAATACTCTTATTCCCACGCGGTAAATTCTTTTAACACCATCACACGGTAGTTCATCTTATTTTATAACTAATCTATGAACTCACTTGTAATCGCCACTATTGTCTGGAGTGTATTTTCCACTGTCATCAGCTTTATTAACGGTCGTGCCTTGAGCGGTGGTACCGTAGAAGTCTAGAGCTGGGCTGTAAATATAATTCAAATGATATTAGCCTCAATCTAATTCCTTTATGGAGCAACGTATACGATTTTATAACAAAGTTTCGAAAGATATGCAGGCTCTATCTATCAAAAGGTTTTTAAAAATTGTACAGTAAGGGTCATTATACTATGAAAGATTACATGTTCGATAATAATAAACCTGGGAATGAGGTGATCGTAACTATGCTGTTTCTATAATGTGTTAATAACAATTGTATAAATATTATATTGTTAATTCTGCTTTAAAAAAACCGCCGGGTTTTTAGCTGATTCTTCTCATGACAGAGGTTTTTTTTCCGAACCAGTGGTTAAAGTACACATTGAGTTTCAATAAGAATTACACGTAATAGATATTGAATTAAAATGATTCTATTATATTCTATTCTCATTTCTGAGAAGGTTTCAAGGAAATGTCCGCCAATCTGCCCCAATGCGTGTTGGATAACTATAGATGTTTTTAAAATATAAATTTTTTATTTCTCATACATTTAGGTTTCCTTATGATGTTTTCTTTCAACACAGAACGCGTGATAAATCCGCACGTAAAATTGCATTGAACAATTTCATTAGCAGCAGCTGGGATCAAACATGGGTTGTTCGCGTACATTGAAATAATATACGGGGGGTGCTTAGCCCCGAAGCTACCACGGCTCTTGCATTTTATTTAGTTTATTATATATTTTGTTAAGGTAATATTTATGTGTATGAAACATAAAAGTTACAACCTATATACGTACTACTGCTGAGCTCAGGATTCCGCACATGGGCAAATTTCAGGATTTTATAACTTTTCACTTAAACTTAAGCTTTCAACTCGAAAATAGCATCAAACTTACCTAAGTATAATAATTATTCAGAAAATACATCTTATTTTCCGAATATTTATTATAATAAGATTTACTACCACTATAACATGCAAAATTCTTTATTGATTTATATAGAATTTCTACGTGTATCTCTTCCTCATCGCCACCATTATAGCAGTGGAATGTTGACGAGCAAATATAGTATCAGGATTTTATAATAAGAGAATAAGTTCCTCATTTAATTTAATCGTCATTTTCCTTAGTCAAATGTTAAGACTCTTACTCCCACGCGGTTTATTCTCACACCACCACCACACAATATCTAATTTATAACTAATCTAAGAACTCACTTGTAGGCACCACTGTTGTCTGGAATGTATTTTCCACTGTCATCAGCTTTCCTAACGTTTGCATCTTGAGTGTTGGTACTGTAGAAACCAAGCCCTGGGCTGTAAATATTATTCAAATACAATTACATTGATGTTACCCAAAACAGTCTTACGGTATACTTAATCTAAAAGGCCACTATTGGTTAATAATTATAGGTAAATAAGGCAGGTCAAGTCATGACCAATAAAATAATTTTAATAGACAAAGAATCAATGAGCATTACTCACTTAGTAGTATCAATTTCAGCTGCCGAGGCAAGCGCCACAGATAAGCACAGCACCTATAAACCCAAATTAACAGGCTTTATTGATAATTATTTTTTATAAATATTATCTTACAATATTGTAATTTTAGTAACAGTTATCAAATTGTTATACACCTTCATCATCACCCTGCTGAACATGGTCCTTTCCCGTCACAGAGAGAATTTGCCTCAACCGACACGTTTCTATATATTATATAGTTATTAAATAGTTTAATACGACATATTTAATAGTTTGCCCCTTTTGAAGCATATTGCGCGCTGAGGAGCGTTAGATTTGGCATAGTTAAAGATTTATAGGAAAGATCTTTTTTTTTGGATAGGGTGACAAATGAGCACACAGACCACCTGATAGTAAGTGGTTGCTGTGGCCCATAGACATCTACATCTATCCTCGATTACGAATAAAAATGCAGATGCATTGTCACCCACGAGGACTAAGATGGAATGCCTCGTTTACAGTAAAAAGGGTCGCCGGTTCTCTACACTCATCATACGAAACACAGCAGCATTAAACTATTTTACGCTGGTATTCTGTGAGAGCGTGGTCCTTCATCGGTCGAGCCGACTTATTCGTGCTACAACCATACTGCTAATATAACTGCAGCATGGCTCTACCACGTATTACATAGGTATGCAGAAAGCTAACATTTATTTATAATGTGTATTAGAAGTACATTAAATTAAATAAAACATACATTTTACGTTCATACTGCTAATATCAAATACATACACTGTGAATAAACGTCACTTGGGCCATAGATATAGTATAGTAAAGATTGGATTGAGAGATTAGGGCGGGACCAAAATCAAAATACACCAGTGTGCGTGTAATGTGCTTGTGTGGATGATAAATACAGATGCACTAAGCATTGACTATCTTAACTTCAATTATCGATACCGATTGCAGTATATTTGTGTCTTCTGGTATGGCGCAGATGACGTAAGTAATTAGTTTTACCCAAGGTGAAGCCAAACGAATGGTTACAATTTTAGAAGGCTATGCATGTATGTATATGTATCCATCCCTTAGACCTTCTAAACTACTCATCGTATTTTGACAAATTATATATCATTAAAAGCATTGTGCCCACTCGCGGGTTTTAGGTTGCATGAAGTCACATAAAAGTTTAAATATTACGGCGGCTTATTGCGTACATATAAATAAGTATATAATGAAATATCGTGCCTAGTCATCCAATAATAGGTAAAATTCGGAATATTTCCGACATTCATGATACAAAAAATGTTAACCATATTTGGATTTAAAGTTTTTTTTTAAATAGTTAAAGTTTTTTAAATAGTTAAAACTTTTTATAAAACTGAAATATCCAACTAACTTAAAGTCCACCTGACGATGACAAGTGGCTACTACAGCCCATGGAAACTTGCAGCTAACTTCAAAACAAAAAGCTAGTTTTCACCTCTACGGACTGGTATGGAATGCCTTACAGCCAGCATTTATACGCGTAGTTAGGTAAGAAGGTGATAAGACGCCGACTCAGACGACCTCCCGGACAGAAATGGGGTCCTAGCATTTATTCCATACATAAACTTCAAAATTATTAATATTAAGTTGAAAGAAAGAAAGAACCATTAATTTGATAATCACACTTTACACATTTTTGAAATTTAAATATAAATTACAATGGACAAAGGCTATGCTTGCACAGGTGTAAGACTGTTTACGCATTAAAAATTATTTAATAAGCAGAACATTCATAATGTTAATTAATAATGAAACAACAAAAATTAAAAAAAGAATTTAAAGATAAAATTTGACATCAAATATGTCTCCAACTCAGCATAATGCTGCAGAGGCAACGCTGGTTTTCAGTTGGAACCTTGTGACTTCACTGACGAGTCGGTGTGTGAACCTCGAATTACGCGTAACTACAACTTATAGACTAATAGTAATTAGGCAGTGGGTTAAAGAGTAGTGCTAACGAACACAGTTAACACAGACATACTGTATTAATATCAATATTAATGGTGTGTAGTACATACACTATACCTATACTTACATAATATAACATATTTGGTTCTATGGGGAAGACAAAGTAAAGTAGCAATAAAATTTACGATTTTAGTACATATATAATTTATATTCTGTCAAAAGTTTATATTATGTCAAAATTGTCAAAAGAAACACTGATCTTAAAAAAATGATTTGCATATTATGATGTACCCGAAACGTCGGGTTTTAAAAATAAAGTAAATTAAACACGATAAAATCCGTAAAAGTAGTTTTAATCAACGTGTAGTGTTCGCCTAAATATAAGAAATCATTACGTGTATATAAATTAAATTTTAATAACTAAAACTGAAAAAAGTTTTAGTTATTAAAATTTGATGTATTTTTTTTAATTTTCAATGAAAATTAACTAATTATAAAAATGTTTTAAGCTCTCCATAAAGATATTTTGCAACTTTGCTTACTATAATTTCTATTAAAATGAACTGCTGAATATAGGCCTCCTCCAGAGTTTGCCTCATACGGGAGGTATTTGCCATAATTCCCATGCTTGTGAAGTGGGTTGCAACAACAGATTTATTTTTAATTTATTTATTATTAAGAAGACCCCGCTGCCTATCTCTTTTTGTGTCACCTCTAAGGACACCCACGCGATGATACCCTCCTTTCTTCCATCCTTTTTTAATTTTACATTAACAATTTATGAAATTGATAAACATAACATAACATAAACACTCACGCCTGTCACCCAGAAGGGCAGTCAAAGACTACAAACTTCCATTTGGCACGATCCTGACACACCTCTCTCGCCTCCTCCACATCCATATATCTACGCATACATGCTCGTCGGTTTAAGGGTACTCCTAATGTGGCCCTTTTCCAATATTCCGCCAATTTGGTCGATAAACTTTCGCCTAGGACGTCCCTTTCCGACTCTGCCGTTCACTTCTGCAACATAAATTTGCTTTCACACTCTTTCCTCATTCATTCTTTTCATATGAACAAACCACCGAAGC
This sequence comes from Parnassius smintheus behrii, assembly GCA_036936625.1. Lineage (NCBI taxonomy): Eukaryota > Metazoa > Arthropoda > Insecta > Lepidoptera > Papilionidae > Parnassius > Parnassius smintheus. The sequence goes on from JAUPFT010000007.1 coordinate 29,654,217, forward strand.
ATTGCTTTCTTAATCCTGGTCACAACATCGTCTTGCAAAACATACTATTCTCTCATCACACAATTTCCCATCATTTCGTTCAGATTCAGCTCTAACATACTCCTTAACGACCGCATTTCTACAGAGTTTATTCTACTCTCGTGCTTTTTCTGCCACACCCAACTTTCACTACCATACGTTAAAGTAGGGACTAACAGCACAGTATTGTGAATTGCCATACGTGCCTTTTTTGACACATTCTGACTTTTCACAATAGACTGTAAGGCCCCATTTACTCTATTTCCTGCGTTCTTTCGTCGTTATACATCCTTATCATATGTCCCATCCTTTCTAAATTTGAAATTGATCTTTGAATAAATACTAAAAAAATTAGTTTATTTTAAATTACTAAATTTAAAATAAACTTTCGGTACTAAAAAATAACAAAAACATTTTTGAACTAAATAATTAAGTCAATTTAAAGCTATCGGGATGAAAGTAATACGTACCTACTTAGTAAAAAATGTTTAAAAAAGTTTGTAAAATATCAGGTAAACTATGTGCTCGTTTGCCACACTAAGTCTATTTAAAAAAATATAATTCATACGATTACAGATTACAGATTACGATACAGAAGAATATTTAGATACTAATTTGAATAAGGCTTCTTGCAAGGCATGCCTTTGCATGTTAAGATATAATCAATAATGTCAATCTTTACAAAAGTGAGGTTAAAATAATTTACGATCTTTACATTCTGATGATTATTATAATAAAATATGATAATATTTCCTATCCACTTAAGTACAAATTGTTTGTACCTGCTCAAAACAAAGCATTTAGACAGCTAAACATTTTAACCGAACACATAGGTTAAATGTAAAGTAATGACCGGTTTTTTTTTTGAAGTGATTTATATTTAGATATTTTACGTGTAGTCTTAATTAATAACGTATATAAAATGCTAATTTTTACGTTAAAATCTAAGATTTTGCAAATACAAGCAAGATTTGTTCGTTGACGAATGACGCCAGGTCGATACAGGACGTATGTATGGGCTACGTGAATTATCTAGCCTATCTTTCTTGCTCTAACATACGCGTACACTGGGCTCTTTATTTTCTGCATTGCCAATCTACTCTAACGTCAGTTTATACTAAATCTATGTCTTGGACAAATTGTAGTTTGTTTACTGCCCATTTTTCTCAGAAAAAGTACCAAGAGTGTATATCGTCACAAATTTTTAGACTTGTGTCAAAAAAGACATTAATTTTATAATTTCTATATGAAATATCCGTGTTTATATATGATGTGCAGTTGAAAGTTAAAGCTTAGTTATAGTTATATTAGTTTACACAAATTTAAAATTTAACGAATTATGACCGACTTTTAACCACTAGAACATATTAAAATTAACTATGTAACCCTCATCAATAACGAATATCACTTAGATGACTTAATACGTACCAAAATTCTCCGCATTGTGTTATAACCAATCGAGCCACTAAAACACTTTAAAGTTCGATGCCTATTTATACCCCAATTGTGTCTTCTTTTTTTTTAAGTTACTCTTGTGTCTAGTTTTACTTAATTATAATTTTTAAAATGATTACTTATTCGTCGTCAGAGATTCTCAATCTTGTTATTATTATTTTATTCTATTTGCGTTTTAACATAAATTTGTGAATTTTGTATTAAAGTGCAAATAATTAAAATTTATATTGTATAATAGACAGTACCCGGTTGACCGAACTTTGCTCGGTATTTTTCGCTCGGTTTTTTTTTAATTCGTGTGTTTTGGAAATTATATTTAGATACAAATTACATACTGATGAAATACGAATAATATTTTTTTGATGTTAGCGACATAATAGAAAAAACTGAACTGGTTATTTGAATAAAAAATCATGAGTGCAATTAGTTTAATTTAAATTTTCGTGTTTTTAAAAAATACTAAAAAAAGGGCTCGAAAAAATAGATTTTCTCAAAAAAAGGAACTTGAAAAAAAATTTAAAAAAAGTCGGTCGGTCGGTCAGGGCTCGAAGGGTCCAATATACCAATTAAGCTATTTGTAATCATTAATAAACTGTCAAAATTTACCTTCTTATTCTAACGATATTGTAGCAGTTTTTCATTGCTTAAAAACACGGACAAAAAGACATTTTCTAAACATAAATCCTAGCTAGATCGATTTATTGCCCCCGAAACTCCCTGCACACAAAATTTTAATGAAATCATTGGAGCCGTTTCCAAGATGCCGATTATACATATATATATATATATATATATATATATATATATATATATATATATATATATATATATATATATATATATATACAAGAATTGCTCGTTTAAAGGTATAGGATGACAGGTAGACAGACAGGCAAATTACTAAGTCAAATTTCTACCCGTATCTGTTTACACTTTTTTGAAAATATTTGAGACAGGCAGAACGTTTGTTTTTGTTTTAACATTTCACAGAGCCCAAACTTCCATTTATTCCTCTGTAATCGATATACAGCTTGTAAATCTCACCTAAACATTTTCTTAATATTCAAAAGAAAATAAAACTCACAGATACTTTGTCATGTTTTAACATTGTACATAGCTCAAACTTCTCTTCGTACAGCCGAAATCGATTTGCAACTTTAAGATTTCACCTTAAACTCTCTTAAATTCTCATCCTTCATAGCTCGCTTAGTCACCATTTCCTTTCGTTCTCTGTACATGCCATAAGTCTTACGAATCCCTATCAATGAAGTAAAACAGTTTTGTTCAAAACACGAGTTTAATATTTATTATATTTATTTAATTTTATCGTAAATATTCATTATTTATGAAAATATTATGTTTTTTTTATATCTACGAATTTTATTGACAATTGTATATTTGTATATTATAGAAATTATTAAATAAATTTATAAATAATGATTTCTTATATTTAAGTCAAAACTACACATTGAATAAAACTACTGTTACGGATTTATCAAGTTTAATAGTACTAATTTACTGTGTTTTGCAGTGGACACAGTAAATTAGTACTATAAAACTAAAGTCTTGCTTGAGTTTAGGTTTCAGGATAATTAAATGCTTTAAATCCGTAAAAAAGGCTTAGAACCATAATCTTACAGAATACTGGCCTAAAATAACAGCTTAATGTTGCTGTGTTTCGAGTGGTGAGTCTCTACACTTACATCATTATTCATCCTTTTCACTGGAAACGAGGCCATTCTTTCTTAGTCCTCAAGGGTAACAATGCATCTGAATTTTGATTCTCAATCGACGATAGTTGGTGGACTTTGTGGATATCAAAATAACTAAGTCAGATACTAAAATTGATCTATCTTTGAGGGTTTATTTATCGATAAAATAAAGTGTATAAACCGGCCTTAAAGTTTTATTACTACGAAACCGGACACATTATAACAACTTATGTTATTTTAAATACGTTAAAAACTAGATCGATTGAAATTGCTAATAATATTAATTTATTGAAGAAGACATGATAGAAATGTAGATTCATGTCACATTAATTAAAATTACCAGGGCGTTACAAACCTCGCTTGGTTATTTTAGCAAGCGATTTAAATAGCCAGCATAAAGTCTGACATAATACTTATAAAATTGCCTGTGGTCTATACCACAGGAATTTTTATAAGCATTATATCTATTTGTACGTCTATACCTACTAGCTCTCAGCAATTACTTAAACTTTTATACAACAGCTCTCCCTAATTATACCAGATATATTCAATTAATATTTCTCACAGCTCTTATAGAATTGACTTAACTCTCTTCAGGAAGTGTACTTGCCGGCACGTTCTATTGAAGCGATGCACGAGTTAAGATTAAACAACCGTCAGGCCCTCATGACTTTGGGATAGCCCAGCAGTGAGGTTCTTCCGACCAAAATTGTGAAAGTCTGGCGAATACTCATGCTCTGCTCTTGCAAAGTTTGTTCAAGCTCTCTTGCAAAGCTTTTTATTTTTTTAAATTTAGTGTAACTGTATGTACCTCATAAGTTTCCACGGGACTTAAGAAAAATGTATTATTTGCAAGATTGTCAATATTTATGTGTTTATTCTGAATTTGTACGGGATTTTCCTATTGATGCAAAGATATTTTTAAATAATCTGCTACAGACTAATAATTTGTTTTTCCGATTTTATTATTAGATTTTTTATTGTCTAAGGTGTATTTTTATTACTGTTTTTTAATTATTTGCCACTTGATTTGAGTTTTGTTGACTGATTTTTGAAATCAGCTTATATTTGTATTTTTTTTAGTTGTACATTGTACGTATACTGTTTTAATTTAATATTAAAGTGTAGATTTTATAATGATTTAAGTATATCATTTTTTGAACTTGTCGCAATTAGTCTTCACGATCTTTTATTGGGTCAAGATAGTTTTAATGTCCTAGCAAGATAGTCTTTTTTCACTACTCATTTAATTCTTAAAGTTTTTTATGATATAAATTTGTCTGTGTTATGCAAAGATTGGATAAATATATTGTAATTTTCATTTGCATTATTTTTTGAGTTTAGTATATTATTCCATAATATCTTTTGTAGCATGTTTTTGAATAGAATTTTATATTTTTTGTATTAAAGAGTCGTCTTTCTATTATAAGTCGCTGGGGCAGGAGTTGCATACCCAATAGTGTTTTTAAGAATACTCTTTTCTGGCGGAGAAACTTAGCTCCTGTACAGTTAATGGCATATTTTTTATTTTTGAAATTTACACACATTAAGTTGATACATGTTGATGCATGAGAAAATTTCATATTCTGAGTGATTCTGGTAGCTTACACTTTGAAAAAAGCTAAACGTTAGCATTAGGTATTGAAGAGGTAATTTTGTTTTTCTGTTCGTTAAAAATCTACGTTATTTTTGAAATTTATACACGTTAAGAGCGCTCCCTGGACCACACACAATCCCGGAACCAACGTACCATATCTTAATATATATATATATATATATATATATATATATATATATATATATATATATATATATATATATATATATATTATAGGGATTTTTTACAGTCACACTTGGCATTTTGCAATCGAATTTCAAGTTATTATATATAGTATTTTTCAACAGCTGGCTAGCACCAATTTGAGCAATAAATATTTGTGTCAATATAGTACAAAACAACTGGCAACTGTTGTAGCAGAGTTATAAATAATTGTTAAACACATATTATCGCAAACGTATGCCATATTTGTGATGAAGAGATTCAATTCGTGATTATTTCAAATTGAAACTTCACTGATAGGATGACTCTTCATGATAATTTAAAAATAAAAATTATTTTTGTTATTATTTGTATATTTTATGTTTTTGTTAAATATTCTATATATCGTTTAGAAATTTATCCGTAGGGGCAACGAATACTTAAAACAACTAGTGAATCTATCTCATAAGCAGTAACGGCAGAAAATGTATGGACTACTGAAATGTTGGTGCGAGAATACCCGCGAATCGCATATACGGACATCGAAAAGATTGTAGGCATTAGTTCGGGGAACATTGAAATCATCCTATATCAACATCTTGGAGTGAGGAAGATTTGTTGTCGATGGATCCCTCGTTTGCTCTTCGAAAGCGGAAAACAGACTCATCGGGATTTGTGCTATTAAATGCGTCTATGTTTTGAAAACGGAGTATCTAGGCGTGTTTCAGAAATTACTACTGGTGACGAGACATTGATTTATCAATATGATCCGGAAAACAAAAGGCAATCATCGGTATGGGTCTACTCAGAAGGACAGTTACCGACAAAACTGCAAACACCTCGCAACGTCGCCGAAAAAATGCTGGCTCATTTTTTTTTTCGCGAAGCGGACATTTGTCGACGTTAATACCGCAAATTTGTAGGTCAGTCAACTCTGAATGGTATACTGCAGTTGCATTACCCAAAGCTTTTCAAGCTGTATGGGAGAAGAGACCAAAGATCGGGTTTAGGGAAATCATGCTGCATCACGATAACGCCTCTTCACATACCTACTTTAAAACAAAAGCATTTATTGAAGAATCTGGCGTTGAAACTCTAAGTCTGGGTGACTACAGTCCTACAGTTCCTACAGTCCTGACTTAGCTCCTTGTGATTTCTTTTTGTTCCCAAGAATCAAAGAAAAAATAAAAAGCAAGTTTTTCAAGCGCCGAAGAAGCGGTGGCTGCCTACGAAGAAGCAATTTCCAACCTGTCAGATCAAGACTAACTTTTGCTAGTTTTCAGAGTTGGTTTAGGCGAATGAAACTTTCTATAAAGCATGATGGAGAATATTTTGTAAAGATGTAAAATGAATATTAATAGTAAGTATCTAGAATACTTTTTGTATATCTCAAAACTTATTGAGTGTCCTACGTACATTGAACTATTTATTACTACGTACCAGCAATGATTTCGAAAGGAAGGATAGGTCCATCTAAATATTTTACTCATAACTTTTTCATACAAGAAAAAGGAGCGCATCTGTCATAATACAAACGTCATATCAAAACACGACGTAACCAGGATCGGATTTCGTATTAATTATCCTAATTGTACCATTATTTCATTGTTTTTAGTACATTGTATCGTAATAAATACTAAGCGAAAATACCATAATTTTAACTAGAGGTCGACTTGTATTATTATTGGGTCTTTTTACATTTTGATATTACCCCCACGAGAAGAAGAATTTTTCAAGAATTTTTGTAGTGTACATGAGTACCGTGTTTTTTTAATAAAATTAGAATTAGCACTTTAATGTTTAAATGTTGTGAATTATTCTCTTTCTGGTCAATCGATGCTCGATCGATGCATTTATGTTCCATCGTTGGTACAACTATGATGAGGGGCTACCACGATAAAAACTCTATGCTCCAGAAGCAATCAGTTTGAAAACAGAATTTCAAAATATTTTATGGATCAGATTTTCAGATTCAATTAAGCACATATGGTTTCTTTTGTACTCTTTTAGTTTTACCCTTATTGAATATAAAATATATTAGGTACCAATATTCAAAATTTAATTTACACTAAGTTCTTTATACATAAATTAAACAGAAATAAAAATAAAACCGTCAAAAAACGAAACGTACAGATAAACTAGACGCGTGACGCCAAAATCCCGGCACATGTGAAAAAAGAAACATGAAACGTCAAACGTGATATAATTTCTTTAAATAGTATCATTTTATTTTCCATGTACAATATTTTTGAGAGTCTGAATCCAACTCTGGCCTAATCGGTGTGCCGGCATGAAATACTGTCCCGCTCTGCTGAGCACGCCAAGCTTTTTAGAGGCCAATTTGGCCTTCCCTTCCAAGTGACCACGAAACTGCACGTCACTCGATATGTCGACGCCGAGGATTCCGATACTGGCTGAGGCAACAAGGGGAGTGCCTTGAAACTGAGGGGATACGACAAAGGGGTTCTTTTTAGCGGTTAACGCGCAAACTTGTGTCTTCTGGGGGTTAAACTGGACTAGATTTAGTCGTCCCCAATCCGAGACTCTGTTCAGCAAAGACTCGACTTCAGACACAAGTTTGTCCCGGCACTCGGAGACGTTTTCTCGGGAAATATTGGCTCGGCCGGTGTAAAGAGCATAACCAGTGCTGTCATCCGCATAGCAATGAATGTTACGGGTATGCAACATATCATTGATATGCAGAAGAAACAGCGTTGGCGATAGCACGCAGCCCTGTGGAACACCAGCATTAATAGGCTTGCAATCGGAGCTTGCACCGTCTACAACGACCTTGATGCTCCGATCTGCAAGAAAGCTGGTGATCCAATCGCACAATTTCTCGGGAAGCCCATAGGAAGGGAGCTTCGAAAGAAGCGCTTTGTGCCAAACCCGATCGAAGGCCTTCGCAATGTCCAAACTAACGGCCAATGCCTCCCCCTTGAACTCTACTGCCTCCGCCCATCTGTGAGTGAGGTAGACCAGAAGATCACCAGCTGACCGACCACGGCGAAAACCGTATTGGCGGTCACTAATCAGCTGGTGATCCTCACGGTACCTCATGAGCTGGCAGTTTACAATGGACTCCATTGTTTTGGAGAACAAGGAGGTGATGGCGATTGGCCGGTAGTTGGACGGGTCTGAGCGGTCGCGTTTTTTAGGGATCGGGTGGACGAAAGCCGTCTTCCATGATTTTGGGACTACGCCTAGGGAGTAGGAGTACCGTAAAAGACGCGTTAAAACCGGTGCCAACTCTGGAGCACACGTCCTCAGCACAATTGGGGGGATTCCGTCAGGCCCACTCGACTTGTGGATGTCCAGGGAGAGGAGTGCTTTGCGAACCGAGCGCTGTGTGAACTGCACTTCCGGCATGGAGCACTCACACCGCGGGATGGTCGGCGGCGTACTCCCCCCGTCATCGAGAGTCGAGTTAGACGCAAAGAAAGAGCCTAGAAGATCGGCTTTCTCCTTTGCAGTATGGGCCAGTGAGTCGTCCTCCCTGTGCAGAGATGGAAGAGATGGCTGACAGAAATTCCCCTGGACAGCCTTGGCGAGAGACCAGAATGCACGGGTTCCAGAAGGAAGGCGAACTAGTTTCTCGCCAATTCTGCCTATGTGCTCTGACTTTGCCTTGGCAATGACTCTTTTGAAGGACCTAGAGGCGGAATTATACTTCTTTTTTAGAGCGCTGGTGTTTACATCCCGGGACGCTGATGCATCAACCCAGGCTTGGTAGCACTCCTGCTTATAGCATGATGCTATTTTACAGGAGCGACCAAACCATGGCTGAGATTTGCCTCCAATGGGCACCACAGAGGAAGGAATAAAAAGTTCCATACCCTGAAGTACCACATCAGTAACAGAATCCGCAACAACGTTGGGATCATCCAGCGAAAAGCAAACCCGCCCCCAAGGGTAGGATGCAAAGAAAGACCGCATCCCATCCCAATCGGCTGACCTATAGTGCCAAACACGGCGGCAGCCTGCAGAATGCAACCGCGATTTCAGCGTGAGTGGCACAACACTCCGGACCAGACAATGGTCCGAGGAGCCTAAAGAGGCGTCGACGAAAATCTCTCGTCCGGGTGAGAGGTCAGCAGAAGGTCCAACAGGGAAGGTGCATGATCCTCCACATCTGGAATCCGCGTAGGCGAAGTAACCAGTTGTGTCAGACCATATGCCAAGGCAAAATCATGAACAGATCTCTCCGCATGATCGGTTAAACGTGAACCAAGCCATTCGGCGTGATGGGCGTTAAAGTCGCCGAGGATCACGATCTCTGCGGTGGGGATCTGCTGTAGCAACGAATCTGCAGCCATTTGGACGTGGTCGAAGAGTCGGTCTGTTTCGGCATTACCGCTATGGGACCTATAGAGGCACCCGTAGACGCGCGGATGGTCGTCGCTGTCTACGCGTAGCCAAAGGATGGACAGGTCCGAACCTTCAAGTCTGCCGAGGCGTCGAGAACAGATGTCCTCTCTGACGTAAACGCAAACTCCAGCCCGAGGCACAAAGGAGTGTTCCAGTTTGTACCCCGGGTAGGAGAGATACGAGACATCAGCCGGAGAGGACACCTGCGTCTCGGTCAGAAAGAGCAGAGCCGGCCTCGCCGTCTCGAGATGGTAGTGGACGGCGTTTAGGTTAGAGTGAAGTCCCCTGATATTGCAGAAATTCACGGACAGCGTGGCAGTTTTGTTGCTCCGTTTGCCCCGAGCAGTTGTAGTCTTGAGCGGAATTTTGCCCCCCCCCCCCCCAGAATACGCGGGGCAGCCTGAGCACCCACGCTCAGAAGTGGAGAAACATGGTCGTGGATGCTTAGCGAGGGATTCTCCAGGGGTGCTGGTACCCTCCTGGGGTAGTCTATCATTATTTTATTCCGCTACCATGTTGATGGTGGGGGGGGGGGATTTGGGCCTCCGGCTACCTGCACTCACCAGACGAAACGCGGAAGCAGAGCTTCCACTTCCACTCACCGCCTGCAACTTTACAAGGCGCAGGTTCGGCCGCACATGGAATACTGTTCCCATCTCTGGGCTGGGGCTCCCCAGTACCTTTCCTTCCACTTGACCGCATCCAGCGCAGAGCGGCTCGAATCGTCGACGACCGAGTGCTTTCCGATCGGCTCGATTCACTGGCACTGTGAAGAGATGTTGCATCTCTTTGCGTATTTTATCGCATCTATCACGGGGAGTGCTCTGAGGAATAGTTCGGATTAGTCCCAGCCGCCAAATTTCGTGAACGCACTACACGGCAAACGTCCCGATACCATCCACACCATCTGGATGCTTGGCGGTCCACCACTGTACGTTTCACAAGGAGTTTTCTTCCACGTACAACCTCTCTGTGGTATAGTTTACCACCGGCGATTTTTCCGGACCGATACGACCTGGGGACCTTCAAGAAAAGAGCTTACTCCTTTCTAAAGGGCCGGCAACGCACCCGCAATTCTCCTGGTGTTGCGGTTGATCATGGGCGGCGGTAGTCACTTAACATCAGGTGAGCCGCATGCTCGTTTGCCCCCTCTTCTATAAAAAAAAAATCTTGATAACGTAACGAAACTAGCTGTAAAATAAAACTTCAAAAATGCGTTTATATAATAATTTAATTGTAACAAGATTAATATAATTATATGACCTGGTGTATTTACCGTGTAGTGGCGGTGTCATAGTATTATCTTCGCGACAAATGGAATTAAGCCAGGTTATGGGCAGCATCGTATTCCCATTGGCTATTAAAAAATAAAAACTGCGCTTGCCAACTATATACCAACAACTATCAGACAATCTATGGGAGATCTATATTCAGCAGTAGACTTTTGATAAGCTGTAATGGTAACGGATATATGTGCGAGTATTATGTATGTTATTGGATGTAATGGAATATTGCAATGTATAAAAAGCTGATGTTAATACAATAATTTCTTTACTATGACCAAGTTTTCTTATCAGGGTCATCACAGTTCACATATGATTTTTATCCACTATAATATATTATATGTTAAATACAAATTGTACAGGTACAAAATGTAGTTTTACTAATTTCCAAGTAAAAACTATTATAGAATTATTAGAATCAGGCGTTAATTTGCGGAAATCGATTATATTAATTATGTTAAAAAATAAATCAGCAGGATTCGCGCTACAAAATAAAATGATATGTAAGGCCCACCCACACACCCACACGTTTCGGAATTCTGATTCGGGACTCCGAACGCAGCAAGTCCATATAAAATCAATGAACCGCCACACACGTACGGTATCTTTCCGTACAGAATTTCTCCGATTCTGAATTCCGAATGACCGCCTCTGCTTTCGAAATCCCGAACGGAAAAACACCGCTCCGAACGCAAGTCTTCCATAGATTTTATAAGAGTCACAATACACATTCGTAATTTCCGTACGGAACGCGCCCAGTGTAGGTCGCGCAACCGAAGCGAATGAGTGATCTAGTACATGAAGGATTATATTTTTTATCATGAAAAGTTCTTGTTGTGTCCCGGGAGGGAAAACAAGCGTATTAATTTCATATTAGATACATAGTTTTCCCAAGACTGACTCTAGTGGGAGAAGAATATAGGTAGCAGTTCAGTTCAAAAGAACTGCAGAAGTTCTTTGTCAGTTTTCTTTTTTGTCAGTTTTCTTTTTTTGTCAGTTTGTCACACAATATCATTTAATTGAGAAGATAGTTTTAATAAAAGTTGATCAGCTTCTAGAGTATTATATTAATAGACAAAACAATGCCTCAGTGGTTTGGTTTATTTATTTTTAATCTCATTAGTATAAAATATAACAAATAGTATAAAAACAAACATTATTCTTCACATTTGTCAAACAAAATAACTTCCCCGCTACGAAAACTGTCAAATATTACACTTCATTTTTAAATGGCGTCGCCCTGAAGGCAGACAAAGTCGTGGATTCGTTAGTTCCATAATAAGACTTAAGGATCATAGACTTCACGCTGAACATGATTCTTGCACCCTTATTACTGTTCCCTCTAGCTCATCATTAAGAAATGATGTAAGAAATGAAATAATTTGTCGAAAGTTTATAGACATCATATTTTTATACGTAGTAGAGCCATGCTGCGGTCATATTAGGTACTAGTATGGTTGTAGCACGAATGGGTCGGCTCGACCGGGGAAGGACCACGCTCTCACAGAATACCAGCGTAAAATAATCAAAGAACTTTTTAAATCTTACAAAACAGTAGCTACTGCTACTGTGTAACGTATGGGGACTGTAGAGAATCGGAGACCCTTTTTACTGGAAATGAGGCATTCCATCTTAGTCCTCACGGGTGACCACGCATCTGCATTCTCGAGGGCCAGAGTAACGACTTACCATTAGGTCGACTGTGTGCTCGTTTGTCACCCTATCCTATAAAAAATCTGGATATGCTCGTAATTTGGCTCTTTTTACATATTAGTGGCTATCTTGTAATCTTAGGGTGCTAAAGGGATGTAGCGTAACTCTGTAACTCAGTAGCGGTGGCAATATGGTTTCTTCTTGGCTAGATACGGCAACTATGCAATCGCAATATCGTCGTCCATATTCACTGGCTGAATATCTGTACTCAATGGCTGGCATCACTTAACTGAGCCTTGTCATTGTCATTCCGAGCGGGTAAAAAACCTATGTGTGTGATGTATGTACGGAATCCCGAATCGAAATCACGAAACAGAATCTCGAAACGGAATTTCGTATGTATGTGCGCGGCCTTATTTTATTTTATAATAATAATAATAATAATATTCCACAACCATCACACAACGCCATCTAGTCCCAAGCTAAGCAGAGCTTGTGTTATGGGTACTAGACAACTGATAAACATACTTATATATTTCTAAATACATAAATATTATAGATAAATTACACCCAGACACAGAACAAATGATCGTGCTCATCACACAAACATTTGTCCTGGGTAGGAATCGAACCCACGACCTTCGGCATAGCAGTCAGGGTCACTAACCACTAGACCAACAGGCCTGTCAGCTTTTATAAAATTTTATAACCCGGATATAAGATATATTATTTATGCTAACTAGAAACTTTGCTAAGAGGTGGTCCTAGTAGCTTGCTGCTCTTTATACACTGCCTATCTCTCTGAAATTACCATATCATTTATTATTAGTCATAGGGCAAATCTGTGTATTTAAATTTTTTGCTCGTAAATACTTTGACCAATAGATGTCACCATTCACTCACTTTTAGTGAAATTTAATTTACAATCTGCAAAACGCTACGTCAATTATATTATAATCATTAACACTGACAGTCGAGCAGCACTGTTAGCTCTAACATCAAACTTATGGCTCCTTAGCTAGTGGAAAATTACGTAAATCATTTAAACGGATGATTTACATAGACTCCTACCAGCTTAAAAACAAGGAATGCAACAAAATAGTCGTTCTGAGATGGGTCTAGGGCATATAGTAATCGTAGTAATGAACAGGCCAAGAAGTTCACACGGGTGGGGTCACAGAAACACGATTCAACCACTGCCACTTTGAGAAATCTCTAAAAGCTAGGCCAATTAACTATCTCTGCCATAAAAAAAATCACCTAAAACCTTAAGTCAAGCCATCAAATTAAAACAATTTTAAAGACTTGTATCCAGGCGTAAATAAACTCCCTTTAAAAGCCCTAGGATTTACATAAAATATATTGCATATTTTAAAAAAGGCCCTGTCTAGACTTTTATGTTTAATAAAGTAAAGTTATATATTATATAAACCTTTAAACACTAAGTGCAGATCCTGTAGGCACAAACGTAGCATTTGGAACAATTTTATATTTGGAGTAAATCCAGAGGAAGTGTAAATGTATCTAGACAACCCCTGCAATTCATTAAAGATGTAAAGTCTGAAGATGAAAAGATGTAAATATCACAGTGATAATAGTATCCTCTGGATCAGTCCTCGGTCACGGTGGCAGTCTCAAAGGAGACTAGCCATTTGTGCAGAATAGTATTATAGTACCCGAGTTTATTTGCAAGCACAGGTGCACTCTCTTTTTCCTCACTCTCATAATCCGATGGGACAGTACTATAACAAAACTGGAGTGGGTAGGTGCAGGAACCATTATTACGAACTTTCCCAAGCACGGGGGTGAAACAACGCCAGTTTCCTGACTCCGGGCTGTTACTTGGAATTTCCCGACAGAAAGACCAAATAACTCTGTATCAATTAGCAGAACGGTAAACTAACAACATTACCAACTCCCATAAAGGTGATGATTTTTGTGGGAAAAAAAAACTTTGGCCCGACCCGGATTCGAACTCTTTCCGATCAGCAACCGCGTTTATGACTACTAGATTAACGAGGCAATCGGCTTCAGTGATACTGGTCTTGCAAGTTTGGCAGAGATACCCGCCCAAAAATATTTCATACAGCAGCGTATTACTTTATTGACTATATAATATAGACATAAATGAAAATTTTACCAAACTTTATATCTTTTACTATTTTCCGAGAAATTCAAGCCACCTGGCACATTTTTAGTTAATGTCTTTAGTTTGTAACTCTTTATTACAAAAATGTACTTGTGGATCGTTTAAATCAATTATATATGGAAACAAGATTAGTAAGTCATGAAAACTTTTTGAAGATGCTCATTGCAAAACGAGAATGTTCTGCAGACGAGTTGAAAAAAATATTTAAAAATATAAATATATGAGAAGGTGGAGGAATCTATACTCTAACGCGTCTGTCTCAGCACGCATCACGAAAAAACCTTTGAACGGATTTGGATGCGACTTTCACTGGCGGTTAGCTGATGTTATAAGGAGTTGTGCTATACACCTGTGCTATTTTTATTTTAGGGTTCAGCGCAAAAAAATTCCACGTGCGTGAAGTCTCGGGGAACAACTAGTTGCATATAATTTACTTACTTACTTACTTATCTTCACGTACAATCCCTAACGGGGTAGCCAGAGTGAACAGATCGCCAAGTGTCACGATCCTTACCTCCTTATCCTCTTTCGCTTCTTTCAGGTTCATTAACTTCTTCATACATGCACGTCTAGGTATCCGAGTACTCTTGACCCTCCCCTCTTCGAGCAATTTGCTCACATGGTCTTCGAAAGTTAGTCTCGGTCTACCTCGACACCTTTTAATATTTACTTTCGCTCTATATATTTTCTTCACCATTCGGTCTTCACTCATTCGTTCAACGTGCCCAAACCATTGGAGTACGCTCCTATCAATTTTTGTGATAAGGTCATCTTTCAATCCTGCCATATGGCGAACCTCTTCGTTTCGCTTTCGGTCGGCTATGGTAACGCCACATATTTTACGAAGAGATCGCATCTCCACTGCATTCAACTTGCTTTTATGCTTCTTCTGGCATACCCAGGTCTCTCTGCCATTTAACAAAGTCGGTACCAACACTGCATTATGTATTACAAGGCGTGCACTCTTCACCACGCCTTGCCTTTTGACTAATGCATTCAGGGCACCATTGACTTTGTTTCCGGCAGCGACACGCCTATCCACATCTAAATCACATCTACCATCCCGGCTGAAAGCACTCCCCAAGTATACAATTTCATTTACCTGTTCTAGACATGTAAATGAAATTGTATATATGCATATAATTTATAAGTCGGAATTAAAAATTGCGTTGTCATAATACACAGCCGGTAGTATTAAAGGTAGTGAACAGTCAGTCGAAAAAGTAAATAGTAATAGCGCTTTTATAAGATTAGGTACCGAAAAATATAATACCGTTATTTAGTGGTAAATGTTCTAATTGGATAAGTTTAAGAGATTTTTTAATATCCACAATAACAAGTCATTGGTCGACTTAAGGTGGAGTTCCACGGCCCGCTTTCTCACAGGCCAGACCGCGCCAGACCAAACCGGCAGGCCGTGGGAACAGATGCATCCGATGAGGCCTGTGGTGGCCTGTTGTCGCCCGTCCGATCCATCGCGAGTCGGTAAAATCAAAGGCGCGGCGCGGCGCGGCGCGACGGTGCCTGTCGCGGCCTGTACGGGCGCGTCTGCGTCGGTTGTAATCGTTGATTTCACCTGCGGCGGTGCCTGCGCGTACACGCACATAATGGAGTGAACGAACGAGCTCATATTCGAGTTTTTAACTCTTTATGAAAATAAACCAGCGCTTGGGAATAGTTCGTCGCCTCAACATAAAAATAAGAACGATGTCCATGATGCTTGGTTACGCATAAAATCTCTATTAAAAGATGGAACTATCTCTATCACGGAGTTAAAGAAGAAAAAAGAAAATTTAATGTCTACCTATAGAAAAGTGAAAACTAAAGTCAAGGATTCCATGAAAACGGGTAGTGGCACCGATAATATTTATAAGCCAGAATGGCCATTCTACGACATAATGGCAAAATTTTTGTATGTCGTATATAAACCAAGGAAAACTAAAACTACGATTACAGTGAGTAATTTTTTTATAACTTATTTACATTATATACTTTCACTTAATTTACATTAATAATTATTTATATTATATCGAATATAAATCTATCATTTACGTACCTATTTTATTTCACTCATCCAAATCTGAAGTATAAACTTATAAAACAATAATTTAATAGTTATTCTGCCACGGAACTGCGCCATCATTTACAAAGTATTCAGCAAATTTATCTCTGACGCTCTTGGCAGTAACGACTGCTCTTCGTGGTAAAGATCTCAGTGGTAGTAGAGAACTTATTCCTTCTTGGTCATTTCGCCAAGAGCCAGGTTGAATAACGCCTTCATGATCAGTGTCAAAACTGCCAACTGGCGTGTATATTTGCCTTGATTTTTTGGAGTTCCTGAGAAAATTATGTAATAAGACACAAGTCATAACTATTTCCGTCACCTTGTCGGGGCTTATCAGAATAGGTTTCCTTAGTACTCTGAAAACATAAGACAGTATTCCGAAAGCGTTTTCGACTATTCGCCGAGCTCTTGATAGACGATAGTTGAAGACTCTTTCTTTTGTTCCTTTGTTATGGTTTCCAGCATATGGTTTCATCATGTTAACAGTTAGAACAAATGCACTATCAGCTACGAAAACGTACGGCATCTTTTCTTCTTTTAATGGTAAAACATCTGGTTGTGGTAAATCCAATTCAGAACGACATATTTTTTGTAGAACTCCGTGTTTCTGTACACACCTCCATCGCTTATTCTTTCCTGGTAACCACAATCAACAAATTTGAAATTGTAGTCAGCGTCAACCAAAGCTAAAAGTACGATGATGAATGTTCCCTTATAGTTTATGTATTCTGAACCACTGTGAATAGGACTTTGTATCACGACATGCTTTCCTTCTAATGCCCCCAGACAATGAAGAGAGTTCAACTTGCGCTAAAATTATTTTGCGACCTCCAACCATTCATGTGATGTCCGTGTCAATTGTAAACTATAAACGTTAATTGTAGGTTAATGTTAATAGTAAGGTGCACAAAAAAGCCTCATAATAATAATACTTAGTTCTCGATTAATTTCAGATATCAGATGAGAGTGAAGATGATAGTAAGGACGAATGTAATGAATCATACCAAAATTTAGAAAGTATTGAAAACAGGAAATTGCATTCAAAACTCCAAAAATAATCCCCAAGAAAAAAATAAACGAAATAAAACTCAAAATCGGATGGACGAAGCATACAATTGCTTGCAACGAATAGACCAAATGCCGCGAAAAGATGTATCTTCTTTGTATTGTGATTTATTAGCAGAAAAATTGAGGGGTCTACAGGAACCCACACGAGAATTAGCTATGCTAGAAATAGATAAGTTGGTGTTTCATCCGAAACGACGAGAAAAAGAACAATTTCAACAACCAGATTATCACACTGAAACAACTACCATCAGGCCTATGCGATCCTTGAACCAGAGCCCCTTTCAATCGCCACAGGATTCATCATCTTCTGCAGCCCAGTCACTGGCCTACTATAGCCACAATCATTTACAATCATTACCACATATTTCATTACAGACACCATACACTCAAATTATTCCTCTTACACAACATTCGCCGAGTACCCAGTCTGCACAGAATTCACCTAGTTTTCCAGCTCCATTCCATCCTCAACCATCGTCTGCATCGCAGTCGCCGGCCTACCAGAGTCCCAATTATTCACAATCATCACCATCACCACACACTTCCTCACAAGCACCATACACTCAAATTATTCCTCTTTCACAACATTGGCCGAGTACCCAGTCTGCACAGAATTCACCAAGTTCTCCAGCTCCATTCCAATCTCAACCATCGTCTGCATCGCAGTCGCCGGCCTACCAGAGTCCCAATCATTCACAATCATCACCATCACCACATACTTCCTCACAAGCACCAAACACTCAAATTAATTGTAACGCACAACAAACGCCAAATACTATGGCTTCAGATACAACAACATTAAAACAGTTTTATGTGTCTCAAAATGAATGTACCTAGTTTCTTAAAATAAATATTATTATGAACGTAGCAATTTACTTTTACTTCTTGCCTTAATTCTTACCATGGCTTTGCAGACGTCGTCAACGCTTCTTGAGACTGTTTGTTTTGAAACCTTAAATAAGTATGAGAGGATTTTGTAACTATCTCCAGTAGCTAGAAATCTAAGTGCAATGGCAAATCGTTATTGAATTGGAATGCACTGTAATCATGTTCGTATCAATCTTTGAGATATGAGGGCCAATCTTATTAAGAAGGAACGTGAAATCATCTGAAGACATTCTGCAGAAATTTCCAAATGCTCCGCTAGGTTCCCGTACAAAATCACTCAGCATATCAGTTGTATTATATCTGTAAGTAATTAAGAAAATGTAATGTTTCTATTGTTCTAAATTAAAAATAATCGGGTATACAATAGCTAATCAAAATTAGGTACCAACCTTGATCGGCTCTTGTTGAATGATGACAACCACCAGCGTCGTCATTTCTTCTGCTTTCTTTTTGCTTGATTTAACAAAATTTCACCACTTGATTTAACAAAATTTCACCATTGAATAAAACCACAGCGGCTTAATACGCAACCGTGCGCTCCGTAATGCCTAACATGTTGGAATGTCAGTCAACAGGCCGCACAAGGCCGGCACACGCCGTGGGAACGCTCACTAGGGGCCACGACAGGCCTATACAGGCGATGGAACGCCTGGCGCGGCCTGTCGCCTGGCGGGCCGTGGGACCCCACCTTTACAGAGTCCTCACTATTTGAAAGGTCATTTAGTTGGAGATGCAGAAGAACTTCTGGCTATAACGTCTGATAATTATAAGATTTGATGGTGTAATTAATAAAAACTATATAACAATAAAAATATATACCGAATTCAAGAAATAGAAATAATAAATCTTCTGTAGTGATAAAGGCGCTTCTTGATATTACTAATAAATGTTTATCAGTTTTAAGAACTTGTATATTAATACTAACTAAAACTATTTATATAATTTGATTTAGGTTAGGTACTGATTCTAGAAAACTTTGAGAGGTTTAGATCAATGATAAGTCAGACAGCTTGCCATTTGTCACATTAAAGCAATTTAACGAGTGTTTACAAATTAGGTTTATTTCATTAGAATTTATTGACAAGGCATCAAGATGTAACACATGAAGTCCTAAAATTAATAACACTACTACTTTTGTTCCGATGCTCATAAGTTGTGCAATTGTAAATGTTTTTGTATTTTCTAATCATACACTTAAATTAAGTGAATAGGCTAGGTACAAAATAACGTATAACAAAAAAAAAACATAATCTTAAAATATAAACGTGTTACAGTTTAACGACTAGGTCTCATCTCAGCGATTAATATTCCTCAGAGAGCACACTGATTTTCAGCTAATACTATCAAGATGTCGAGCCAAAAAATGGACATAATGGATAATTAGTGTAAATATGTGTGAATTATGTGTTCTTTTAACTCTACGACTTGCATCTTGGGTTCATCATCATAAACATTACAGCCCTTCACAAATTCACTACTGAACATAGGTCTCTCTATATGGCAGTGTGTTAGATTGCATGCAAGTTAAAGCAGGTATCTAAAACGCTTAGACAGCCATAATGAGTTAAAAAGGGTCATATTTTATAGCTGGCAAATGAAGTATTTGGGAATATCAAGTCATATTTCTGGAACGTCGAAAGTAGTTTTTAAAAATTCAATTACACTTTGATTAATATATCCTACCGCTTTAGAGGTGACTTTATTAATAAAATGATATTTATGGAGTCTATTCGTGAGCAGACATTGGACTAATTAACAAGGTACTAGGAGCTTATATTTTTGCCTTAAACAGAAGGACGTGGACATAACTACCTTGTGTTTGTTTATCTAGAAGAAATGTTTTTAAATTATTTTTAAATTATAATCAGTGTTATGATTTCTAATTGGTGGTGGGATATTATTCCAACTCTTCGTTGCCATATATCATAAAGTTACAGCCTATATACGTCACACTGCTGGGCACAGGCCTCCCCTCATTTCTGAGAGGGTTTTAGGACAAGGAAGTGTCCACCACGCTGCCCCAATGCGTGTTGGTAAACTTCATATGTCTTCGAATATTTTCTTATTTTTTAGACATGCCGGTTTCCTCACGATGTTTTCCTTCACCGCCGCGCACGTGGTAAATCAGCACTTAAAATTGCAATTAACAATTTCATTGGTGCCGACGGGGATCGAACCCGGTTTGCTCCCGAACTGTGAAATTTACAGCGAGTGCTAACCATCTGAGCTACCACGGCTCGCCATATATCGTAAATTTTTATAATGGGCCTCAAATGTTTTCCAAAATTTTGCTTATCAAACTCTACCTTGCATGCAAGTACTCTGGTTTTTAACTTAATAACATTGAAGACAAGCCCTCTTAAATGAATCTCTCTTCTAAAGTCCATGTTGAGCATGAAAATAGTGTTTAAGAAAGCAGTAATGTGACTTTTAGGGGGGATATCCAAACAGAACTAACAACATGTATTTTGCTATTATATATTATGCTATTAATAAGCCGCTTTTTTTGCTTAAAGTCCGCGGTTCGTATACAATATCTCCGTAGTTAAGTCTAAATAAAATTAGTGACTCACATAGAGTATAGAGTAATGCGTACAGCAAGTAGTTCATAGATTTGGTATAATGTCTTTACGATAAAACACTTTTTATCATATCAAGGACATCATTTTCGAAGCTGAAATTACTATCAAAGGTTATATTCTTGCCTTAAAACTTAACGTCTAGTTCACGACCATTTTATACGTATTTGCGTTTTTGTGCCCTTTAACATATATTTTGACATTGAGGGGTTTTAAAACAGGAGCATTTCGATTTCTTATATTTACGCGAACACTATAATATATTTAAATAAAACTTGTTCTTACGGATTTTGTCGCGTACGAGTATATTAACTTATTTTATATTCCCGACGTTTTGAGCACTTTACAGCACCTATATTCACGGATGTTTCCCAATGTCATAGTTAAACATAGAGAGCTACCTTCACATAAAATTTATTAATTTTTGTCCGATCTACGTGTATGTGAAGAATCGAAGCTCCGGGAAATCCACAGTCTGTGATCATGTACAGGACCGCCCCGTCACTATTTCCGATTTGATCGACCACAAATCCTCACTAAAGGACACCGATTCTTTCCAAGGATGATTCACAATGCTATAGGAATCATAAAACATCCTAATTTAATAGAGAAAATGGTGGGTGCTGCCATCTGCTTAGGACCCTATAATTAATGAAATTAAATCCTTACCTAATTAAGCATAAGCTAACGAAATTAAGCATACAACCACAAACCTTCAAGATACTATAAGTTAATAACCAAGACCTATTATATTAATACATATTTATGATAAAAGAAAGTTGAAAATATATCACGAATTCCATCATAGCATTTAAACGAGTCATGGTCACAAAGTATATGCTACATTCGATTGGCTTTTATTTGTAATTCTAATACGCTAAGATTCCTCGTATGATAGAAAACTGATGAAAATGTAATAACTAAAATTTTGAGCTAATTAAAAAATAACCAGTAGACGATACGGCTAACACGATACGGACAATTAGTCGCGCCTCACATGCGCTAGAAATAATTCCCCGGTATTTATCATAGATGGCGGTCATGTGAGTAAAAATAATCAAATCACTTCTTCATCTTCAAAAAAGGGCTCATTACTCATTAGTCTTCGCTAATTCGCGTCTGCTGTTGAGACACCTTATGCTCTTAGCGCATTACTACTTTAAATCGTTTAAAGCTTATGATAGTATTTTCCGGCTATACACTATCACAGACACACAGTAACACCTATAACATTACATACCACAATATTCAGAATTAACGCCGCTTAATGATTGTGAGTACAAGCTTCTCGGTAAGCAAATTTAATTCCTCTAATTTAAGAGAAATATATTTTCCCGCGCAATCAAATATTTAAGGCTACAAGGTCATATTTCGTGCCCGGCTTGATCAGGTACTACCATGAAGTTATAGATAAAGATGGAGGCCACACTTGGAACAACAGCTTGAGTCAAATACCTACGTATATTTATCTCACTCTCTGTGGTCTGACTTCTCTTTTTAGTGTGGAATACAGTATTGCTATGTTTTTATTTAAATCTCCTGGTAAATTCTTAGAAATAGTTTCCACATTAACCAAATCAGAAGTTAAGCTCTATAAAATAATGTACCAGTAAATAAATAGTTGAACTACAATTAGTTATACTAAAAATTCCAAAATTGAAGGTCTCGTATGCAATTTTGGGTTAACGAATCAGTGAATTACAATCCCATTTCCTAAGGGTCCAGTAATGTGGCAACATTAGCCCTACATGTCAACATAAATTAGACAAATATGGAGGTTCTTTACTTAACAGTTCACAGCGTTGTTTGAGATATTTAAAGTTAATTATTGTTACAATTCAAGAAATGGTGTAAACTTGTGTAGTGCGTGGTTGCGGCAGTAGTTGGTGTCAAGGAGGTGATATAAGATTTCATGCGTAAGTGTTTAAATAGTGACTTCTGGCATTGAATACTTGTAAACATACTTCTTCGTATTTTCACTAAATTTTTTGCTGAAACTTTTTACCAGTATTTTAAACATATTAGTAAATCATAACTTTATCAAAATCAAATAGTTTTACATTGAATTTAATTGACTTTGAACAATTTTGTTGTTTTGTTTAAAAGAAATCTCACTGAAGTAGTGTGACCATATTAAGGATGTATCTGAGACTTTCCGTGTCCTTAACTAATTATATGTACATGTTTCTTATTATGTTACCGGAAATGCATGAAATTTAGGAATTATATACAATTCCTATGTATTCTATATAATGACGGATTTCATAGATTTCATAATATTAAATTATTAATTAATAACATAATAATATATTCTTTTTATTTAGTTTTTTTAAGGCAGACAATTTACTTTTTATTTAGTTTTTGTTTCTCATTATTGTGATACTTTAGTAACGTTTACAATAATTACGAATATTTTTTTTAGATTTCCTAAAAACAGTACTCGGAGAAATTTGTGGTTATCCATTGTACCATTGTAAATGAAGTATTATGAAAGTGCAAGGATTTGCAATTTGCATTATCAAGAATCAGATTATGATTCAACAACAAGGCGCTTAAATCCAACAGCAGTTCCTACTGTTATAATAAATCAAGAAAAGCAAGGTAAAAATTTAATATAATTTAATTATCTAATTTTTCGTAATATATTATATATTTAGAAATGTAGTAGTTTAAATGTATGATATAAAGCAACATTTTGTAAAATATGTTATCATTTGCAGACAACAAGTGCATTACATGAAGAGTCTATTGTGCAAATAGCTGCTCTGGCTATACCAAGCACTAGTTCTGACATTTATGAAAGTAGTTCTGCACATAAGGAAACAGGAGTGAAACGTACTGCCTGTAATATTGAAGACCAAACTAGTAAAAAACAATGTCGAAAAATTCTTGAAAATTTATGCAGTCTTAATAAGTTACCTGTAAGTTTCCTTTTTCTTTATTACTAAATACATACCTTTTATTTGTATTTATTATGACTTTAACATTACATTACATAATATATTATATAGCTTAAAACACATACATATTTAAACTCTTTAATGCCAATCGCAGTGTGGTAACCGTCACTACGACACTAAGCATGAAGCTTCTTGTTTGATGCTTCATTTATGCGTGCTCATGAAGGCGCGCTCCGGAGAGTCCTTTCTGTCTACTAATGGTCTAATAACCTATTACGTGATGTAAATTTGTACTGACATTATGATGTAGAAGAGTTATTTGATTCTTTTGACGTGACAACGTCTTATAAATTGGTTTGCCGGGTGGCACTTCAAGAAACTGCGTTACGCTCCGCTCACGTTATGCGCTCACAATGAGAGCGAGTGAGAGGCACGCGTCCCTTCCACTCGGGCATGGTTAGCCCGCCTAAGAGCGAGAGAGACAGACATAAAAAGTGTTATTTCATCCTTCTTCCTACTATACGAATGAATATTCACATTAAAATTATTTTACCACTCAAAGTCGTTGTCACGTAAAACTTTCGCCCGTATACCGACTTTACAGGCAACCAATTTTTTTTTTTAATTTTGTTTTTAAAAATTTTGTAATGTTTTTTAATTTATTTTTGTGTATATAAATATAAAACTTCTCCGTTGTAAAATGCATATAATATGCATAATTCGCTTTATTCATGTGTACCTTTCGCATTTATACAAGAAATCATTAGACAACAAATTTATCACACTTTTAAGTGACCGATATATACTTTACACGCAACACACTCAGATGGCCGTACGAGTACAAGATAGGTTTGAAGAGATACATTATAAACGCGGGAAAGTCAGAGACTACTTCGGTTACATAACACTGGAAAATGAATAGTTGGCGGCGAACGTAAAAACAACAGTTGGTCAACTGGCGTTTGCGACAAATCATTTCAAATAAGAAATATAAAGAACTTTTACAGTTATGTCTTTTTAAGGGGATAGAGTAAGTCAGCTCAAATTCTAATTTCGCCCCCACTTCCCCGCGCGTCGCATGCTTTGCCGACATGTTTTTTTTGTTTGTTTGAGTTCTCTAATCTCCGGAACTATACCAGTCAGATTTGAAAATATTTTTTTGCATTTTTAAAACCAATTCTTCAGGAAGATTAAAATTACCGATTTCACAAAGTTTTCTTGTTTTCTTAGGTCAGCAGTGAAGACGACGATCCCGCGAAGATAGATAGGGGCGTGCAAGTGAAAATAAAGTCTAGTAAAGAAGAAATACTTGAGAAGAAAACTAAGATTCTTAAGCAAAAAGTGGCGTGCCAAACTAAAAAAATTCAGGATATGTCTTCTTTAATTGCAACTATTATAAAGTATATGGGTCAGTCAGAAATTGAAAATATTATTCAAGGGCGCTTTGCTGATATCTGTAAGGATTTCAAAAGGCCACAGAGTAATCCACATGGTGTTCGATATAGTAAAGAAGTGAAAGCTTTTGCTTTAACTTAGAATTTCTATTCACCTAAGGCTTACGAGTTCTTAAGAAAATATATAGCTTTACCTCGTGTAGAAACTATATGAAGATCTTTATCTTTATTTAACTGTAATGTTGGTTTCCTCTCTGAAGTACTGGAATATTTAAAAGAACAAGTTAAAACACCTGAAAAAATATATTTAAAAAATGTTGCTTTAATATTTGATGGAATGGCATTAAAACAAAATTTGGCATATGATCAGAAATTAGGCAAAGTGGTTGGGTATATAAGTTGATTTTGGACCAATTCCTGTAAGTGATGTAGAAAAATTAGCTTCCGAAGCCCTCGTGTTTCAAATAGTGTCTTACGGTAAACATTTAAGTGTCCAATTGCATATTTTTTTATTGCAAATAACTTGTCTGAGGAACTGCTTTCCGAATTAATAAAAACCACTATAATTCTGCTTCACGAAATTGGTGTCAACGTAAGATCTTTGACTTGTGATGGTGCATCATCCAATGTAAAGGCTTATGAATATTTAGGCTGCTCTCTCGAACAAAATAATTTAAGACCGTACTTTCGAAATCCAAACGGGAAGAGCAATATATATTGTCTGCTTGACGCTGCACATATGTTAAAACTCGCTAGAAATGTTTTGGCCGATTTTGAAATAAAGTCAAATGCCGGCTATATTTCGTTTAAATATAAACGAAAATTACACGAAATACAAAGCAAGGAGGGGTTAAAATTTGCTAATAAATTAAGCGTTTTACATGTAGATTTTAAAAACAAAAAAATGAATGTTAGGCTTGCTGCGCAAGTACTTAGTTCATCTGTTGCTGATGCAATAGATTTTTTGAGGATTAGTGGTCATCCTGACTTTCTAAACAGCGAAGCGACTACAGAGTTCTTGCACATGATAGATAGACTTTTTGATCTCATGAATTCAAAGTTACCATTTGGAAAGGGTTCAAAGTCTCCATTATCGTTAAAAAACAAACGTTATTGGGAATCAATATTTAATGATACGGGAATGTTTTTGAAATCATTAACAATAAATGGTAAAGGTATTTTAAATCATTCCAGAAAAACGTTTTTATTAGGGTTTTTAATGAACATAAATAGTTTATCATTACTTGTTAATGATTTGTGTACACTAGAGCAAAATCCAATTAAATATTTGTTGACTTTTAAATGTTGGCAGGACAACTTGGAATTTATATATATATATATATATATATATATATATATATATATATATAAATATATATATATATATATATATATATATATATATATATATATATATATATATATATATATATATATATTTATATATATATATATTATATAACTGGTTACATTATAAAACAAATTCTTACCCGCATTTCTTGTGAACATTGTAATAATGCGTTAGTAGCACTTAACTATGTGTCAACAGATCATTCATATCACATGATTGTAAATAAATTTAATTCATTTACGCGTTTGTGAACCGAGGCAAACTTTATTTTCCTTCGGTAGCAGCTTACAAAATTGTAAAATATTGTGACCAAGTTTTCCAACGAGCTAATTTGATGGGCCAACTTAGAGCCAATAACATTGAAAACAAATTAATTAAAGTCGTGTCACAACATTTTACTCCTCTGTTGCAGGAAATGTTTAACCATCCGATCACGGTCTCAATTAATTGTAATGATTTGCATGAAACTATGATAGTTAAGAAAATAGCTAATTCATTTTTTAATATGCGTATACGTGCTCACTTAAAGTCATACAGAAAATATACTTAGTTATTTACATGGTAAGAGACAGAAACTACACAGAGCAATGATTTATAGTCATGTATAATAGACAATTTTCAATAAATGATTTTAATATGGAATATGGTTTTATTTCTTTTTTTGAGGTTTTTATATATTACCGTTCCTATTATAGTACATATGATACTAAATATCTATGAAATCCGTCATTATATAGAATTCCTAGGAATTGTAGTTAATTCTCAGCATTCTCATTCACACATTTCAGCTCAGAGCAGCCTGACTCTAATGGGTAAGGTCAGAAGTCTAAGACAGGAGCTCCGCTAAGCTCTTTTAGTCTTCGTGATATTTTTTTAAAATAATTGTCCAAAAATAGATTTAGTCTACCTGAACAATAAATCAAGTATATTTTGCCCAATTCATGGAACACCCGGGTTGTTATAATAAATTTTAATTTTATATTTCGTTGGTACCGTTTAGGATTAGATACAATAACTAGAAAATACATTATCGAAATGGTAGTTATAAAATTTTCTCTGATATATTTATTTTCCTTATTTTCTAAATAGGCTCGGCATTATAAGGGTTTTATAACGGAAATGCGTGGTCATATTTTAAATACCGGTTCTGCCCATGGAAATGAAAACCTTTCTTCATAAAACCAGTCAATTCCCAAAAATTGTATAAAAATATATTACTCGTATCTATATAGGCTAGATCTTAGTAGTAAACAGAGATGTAGATATTTACAATAAACCACTTAATGTAATGCAACTACTTATAGCGATATCCTGGGAAAAATAAAATAAAGGTTACCTACTTAGAAAGAGAGGGTCTGCCCACAGAGAGCGAGATAGTAATACATAGGTTAAGCTTCAAGTAGGTATTCGGAGTGTGGTCTCCATCTTTATCTATAACTTCATGGGTACTACATAATTGATATTTTTCACTAATGGTAATATGTAGCTTTATGCAACAAATAGGTATATATATATATATATATATATATATATATATATATATATATATATATATATATATATATATATATATATATATATATTAAAGTAACACCATATAAAAACATCACATAAAAAAAACTGTCAGTCTTAGGATAGTACTTCAGAAGAGCTTTCTTAGCTTTACTCACCTGTAAAAATTATTTTTGGGTTGTAAAATATTTTTAGGAAGTATTTTTTATTAGAATTTATTTTTGATTTCTTATATTGACGCGAACACTACACATTAATAAAAACTAATTTTACGGAATTTATAGCGTTTTATTTATTTTGTTTTTAATACCAAACGTTTCGGAAAGTCTGCAGTTTGTGACCCATCCTAGACGGCCCCAACCATTTCACTAGATTTGATAGACCACAAATTCTTGCGAGGCTATTGAAATTAAAAAAATCGTAATTTCAATAAAGAAGGAGGCTGGATACTATCACTTGCTTGGAACCCTATAATTAATAAAATTAAAAATGTTAATATTTGTTCAAAATTCAAAAAATGAAATTAAATAAAACATGCAGTGTTAATCTTCATACTGCCAATGTCAAATATAGTTGTTTGATTATAAGCTAATGTTTCATCTCCTTGAGGAGGTTTGGCGGGGTCGAGGTAGCCCTCTTTTCCCGGGCATCATCGCGGGGGGACACGGCTCCCCCAGTACCAACAAGCTGCGTGGTAGCACCCGGTAGGAGTGTTGCGAACTTCACGCCATCAGGCTAGGTGTTGGAAATGCTTACTCGTCCCCGGTGGCTCCCTCGCCGGGCGGTGAGCGTAGGAGTTCACGTGGGAGTGGCCGCCCATCAGGTGGGCGCGCATGTAATGGTGCCAAGTTTTGCAGGTGGGGATGCCACCCGTTGTCTGCGCGGTCTAACAACCGTCTTGCAGTACGGGCCACAAATTCGTGTATAGACTCGGTTTTAAGATCCCTGGCTATAAGGTAATTTCTGATATAGCGGCCTGCTCCCACGATCGTCCTGAGCAAGCCCAGCAGAATCTAGCGCTCAGCGCGTACCAGGTCGACGTCAGCGCGTACCAGGCTGGCGCTGCGTAAGTCAACCGTGAGCGAACGTAGGTTTTGTAGATGGTTACTTTCGTCCTTAGTGGGAGCGTGGATGCCAGTATTGGGTATAGTTTCGCACGTGTGACTCTAGCTTGAACCACGACGTGATTGACCACAGGAGTCATTCGCAAAGAGCGATCTGTCTGGCATCCTAGGTAGGTGGTAGTACCTTTCCAACCTACGTGCGTAAAATAACAGTATAACGCTGCTGTGTTTTGTATAGTGGATTCGGCATATTCAGTTGATTCCCCTGGCGAAATTTAATTATACAGATTTTTTATTAGTAGCAATGTAACATAAAATTTAACTTAATTATAAACACATTTAACGAGCTGGCACTGGAGAGTCCCAGCCCAGAGATGGGAACGGTATTTCATGTGCGGCCGAACCTGCGCCTTGTAATGTTGCAAGTGGTGGGCATGAAACATTGTCCCACTCATTGTATAGAGGCTAATTTGGCCTTCTCTTCCAAGTTACCACGAAACTGCACGTCACTCGATATGAAAAATTTTGCACGATCCTGACACACCCCTCTCGCCTCCTTTAAATTCATATACCTATTAATGTTGCAGGTGAGCCGTATGCTCGTTTAACCCACTCCTAAAAATCAAAATTTACCCGTCTTATCGATTACAAAGTATTTATTATCATTAGTTTGTGCGACTTGCATGAGTACTATTTGAAAACTACAAATTTTATCAATATGAACAATTTATAAGAATATCTTAATGTCCTTGTTCGTCTCGCAAACAAATCCCAAAAAGTGCCAATGTCTGCAACCAAAAGACTGATTAGTACTATGTATATAGAAGTATAGACATACTGTAAAATTACAATAAAAGTTAATTTTCTTATATATCTTGTTTCAGTTTTTATTCCCTTGTCTTCTTTTATTGATTCCCCTGGCCAAAAAAATTAAAATGCTATATTTTGGGAACCATCCGGCCAAAAGTGATGCTTGTTCGTTAAATGTGTTTATAATTAAGTTAAATTTTATGTTACATTGCTACTTATAAAAATCTGTATAAATAAATTTCGCCAAGGGAATCAACTGAATATGCCGAATCAACCATACGAAACACAGCAGCTTTATGCTGTTATTTTATGCTGATATTCTGTAAGAGCGTGGCTCAGTCGTGCCGACCTATTCGTGCATACTACTAGTATATCTGCAAAACTTGTACTCATTACTTGGGGAATTTGGAATCAAACAACTATGCTTGACATTGGCAATATGAAGAGTAACACTGTGTCTCTTATTAAATTTTACTTATTTAATTTTGAACAATCATTAACATTTTTGTTTTCCAAGGAAATATACTTTTTAATTTGACACAAAATATGTTACATATTGTTTTTAATCCCTTAAAGTTTTGGTGCAAAATTGATTTTTTAATACAACAGTCTTTTAATGGATTAAATGATAAGATCCTTTTTGCGAGGTCGTAGATCTTCGGTTTTCTTCTTTAGGCAGTACTCATTGCTGGTGTGACAGTTACAGCTTTTTCGGTTACGTATGCAACATCTGCAGTACCGCGATTTAGGCTGCAAAAAATGCAATTCTCTAAACCATGTTCACATAATTCGGATTTTAATGTGAAATCTAAGTCCATATAATCAACCTTTGGTAATAAAAAATGTAGCATACTGTAAGTAACGTGTAGACATATAGAGTAATTGAAAAATGCATAAAAATAAAAGCTGTAAAATTAAGTCCATAAATCTGTTATGCTCTACTCAAGGTTTTCATTTATATTAAAATGAGAGCACGTGGTAAGTCGGCACTTATTAATTGATTGCAATGAACATTTTAAGTTTTGCCGGCGGGTATCTAACCTGGGTTGTTCGCGTACTCTAAAATTAACAGCGAGCCTTTAGCGCCTGAGTTACCGTGGCTCTAACATCTTATTTATTTGATCCTATATTTTGTTAAGGTGATATTTATACGTATAAAAATAATAGTTACAACCTATATATATACGTCCTCTTGCTAGGCACAGGCCTTCTTCAAAGAGAATCTTAAGGCAAGAAAATATCTACAGTACTTCCTAAATACGTATTAATAGTAAGTAAGTAAGTACGTAAAATTTCTTTAAAATATTTTTTGTAATTCTAAGATATGCATTGTTCTTCAAGAAGTTATGGAACACGCGGTGAATATACACTTCAAATTTCGGTTATAATTATATTGTACCAGTGGGGGAGCACTTTCTAATTTATTACCATAAGTAATTAAATTATTTAATAATTATTTAGTGTGAAAGCAGTAAGATGACAGTAACTGTTTTAACTTTTGCTCCCTAAATGTCCTCCTGAAACTTATCAACCCGATTAATGGCGGAATTATAATATGCCGCAATTAAATAATCTAAAATCTTATAGACTGGTGATGAGGAGTAGCTAATTCTGCTCCCCATCAGGTAATACAGCTCCAACCCACCTCTCTAGCATAAACAAATCATCCACGAAAAGTACAACATATACACAGCACAAAGTTGAATAAGCTTTTGTCTAGTAATGTCAACAAATTTCGATAAAGAAGAAAATAGATACTAAAGCAGAATTATATCTTAAAAAAAATATACTTATAAAATCCTGAGAGTTGAGGAACATATCGCCCGAAATTGTCGTAGTGACGAGTATTATAAGCACCGGGATAATATCTTCCAATGGTGTCGTATCTTCCAAAGTTGTCGTATCTTCCAGAGTTGTCGTATCTTCCAAGGTTGTCATATCTACCAAGGTTGTCGTATCTTCCAAGGTTGACATATCTACCAAGATTGTCGTATTCTCTAAGGTTGTCGTATCTCCCAAGATTGTCGTATCTTCCAAGGTTATTGTATCTTCCAAGGTTGTCGTATCTTCCAAGGTTGTCGTATCTCCCAGGGTTGTCGTATCTTCCAAAGTTATTGCATCTTCCAAAGTGGTCGTATCTTCCAAAGTTGTCGTATTTTCCGGCGTTGTCGTATCTTCTATAGTAGTTGTACTCGTTTGCACCAGGGTTGTAATGATAAGGGCTATAAGATCCGAAAGGCGCTGTAGAGGTTGCAAAATTGTATCTGGGTGTCGTTGGGACGAATTGAAATGACGTTGATCTGAAATTATTAAATAAAAATTTATAAATCATTACACATAAAATAATGTTAAAAGGCAAACAATGAAGGCCATAACGTTTAGAGTTATACCCTTTTACTGTGTGCCTTACGACATTACCAGCCCTTAAACATTACACTGCTGTAATAACAAAATAAACATCTCATTTGCTTTAATTGCCATACTTTAACTCCCACTGGCAGTGCTTTGCAATGCTGTTTTATATGCTCGTTTTCAAATTTGCTTATTTAGGGGAGAATTCAATAAGTATATACAGGAAGCTTTAAAATCATCGTGGTATTTTTCTTAGCCAAATATTATTTTTCTTAGTCCCTCGCGATATAATCTTAAACCATTACCTGACTGTAGTGTATATAATTTACGACTTATCTATGAACTCACTTGTAATCACCACTATTGTCTGGAATGTAATCACCACTATTGTCTGGAATGTATTCTCCACTGTCAACGGCTTTCTTGAGGTTCGCACCTTGAGCGGTACTGTAGAATCCAAGCCTATCACTATAAATATTATTTAAATACAATTAGATAGAGGTTATTCAAAACTCTCTTATAGAATACTTAAACTACAAGATCACAATTAGTTAAAAAATTGTAATTAAAAATGTCGATCTAGGTAAATATCAGGATTTTTAGCTTTTCACTTAACTTTACGTTTCTCACTTCAAAAATAGCATAAAACTCGCATAAGCCTAATGAGTATTAAGGAGATACCTTTTCGGTAGTTAATACCAATATCATCATCATCATAATTACAACCTTTCACAAGTCCATTGCTGAACATAGGCCTTCCCCAAGGAATGCCACAAAGTACGGTCCTGAGCCAACTGCATCCGTCGACTTCCTGCAAGCAACAACACTACCAATATATTATATAGAGCCGTGGTAGCTCAGTGGTTAACGCTCGCTGTAAATATAACAATATATTATGCAAAAATCTTTATTGTTTAATTTTCTATTTGTATAGAATTTCCATATGTCACTCTTCTCATCCTTACTAAACCGTAAACATTCCACTGCTATAATAACAGAATAATCCACCTATTTGCTTTAATCGCCATACGCACGCGATATCTTCTTACATCACCACCACATGGTAGTGTATCCAATTTACGAATTATCTATGAACTCACTTGCAATCAGCACTATTTTCTGGAATGTATACCACTGTCATCAGCTGTATATATCATTCAAATGCAATTACATTGATGTTACCCAAAATCCTTTTGTAGTATACTTAGACTAAGTCACGAATAGTAAGTAATTGTAGACAAAAAAGTCAACCTAGATGAATGTCAGGTCAAATCATTACCAATAAAACAATCTTAAAAGTCAAAGAATAAAAAAACGTAGCTCACTTAATAGTATCCGCTCCAGCTGCCAAAGCAAGCGCCAGAGATAGACACAGCACCTATTAACCCAAATTAGCAAGCATTAGTGGTAACTTTCTAAACTGAAATCAAATAAGGGGATGTCCCTTTTTACAAATAATATCTTACAACCATATTAATTTCAGTGACAGTTATCATATCATTATACACCTTTTTCACTGTCCTGTAAAGTTCATAGCTGGACATTAGCCTTTCCCGTTGCCAAAGGGTTTTATATTAATCGTCACGCTTGGTGGGCACATACAATATTATTCTATATTAGTATATACGTGTAGAGAAAACTTTGATGCTTTTGAAGAATATTGTATATGCGCGTCATCGTGCGAGCGCAGCAATGCAAAGGCACTCGTGAGTCGAGTTAGATACGAGTAGAGACCTAAGAGACCGCAGAGAGTAAAAAACTGTTGCGGTGACGGTGCAGCAGCATCGCGCGATATATTAGGACACCTGTTCGACCATCGAACGATTTCTTTCATCGTGCTTTGAAATCGCGTCGTTTAATCGTGCGACGGTACTATCGATAGCCAATTAAGACGACACCTTAAAGTTTTTATGGAGAAGTGGGGAAAGTTAAAATTTATTTAAAATATGTGTTACAAATACAAACATTAAATTAATTAAATAATGCATGTGTTGTTCAATTTCATCTGTTAATGACAAAAACAATATGGCTTGGATTTTCATACAGCTAATTTCACAAAGTATGTACTTTGTTACATACTCTGTGAAATAAGTGTAAAATTACTACGTTTTGGAATAAAAAGGCTAAAGAGCGTTTATTTTATTTTGCATATTAGATATCTGTGTTTATATGTTAATATGCAGATAAAAGTTAAATACAATTTGCAACAATCCTATAATTTAATGAATTACGGTCGAATTTCGACCACTAGTACATATTAAAAATTAATTATGTTACCTCATCAATAACGAATAACACTTAGATGGCTTAATACGTACCAAAACTCTCCGCATTTTGTTAAAATCAATCGAGTCAAACTTTATAAATGTAACACTTTTAAGTTCAATGCCTATTTATACTCTAATTCTCTCTATTTTTTAAAGTTATTCTTATGTCCAGTTTTACTTGTTTATAATTTTTGAAATGATTACATACTTGTTTATTGCCAGAGATTCCCAATCTTAATATTATTATTTTATTCTATTTGCGTTTTAACATAATTTTCTAATTTTTATCTCGAAGTACGAGCGATAAAATTTTATAACGTAAAATATACATAATTGCAGGCTCCGAAATTGGTACGTCAAATTTTTGTAGTACGCTATGCAATTTATTCACATTTCAAAGACACTGAGTGTACCTGTATCGGTTTCTACTTTTCTTAAAATATTTAAGACAGGCAGATCTTTCATCTTCCTTTTGACATTTTACACAGCCCAAATTTACATTCATACCTCCGTAATCGATTTACAGCTTCTATTCGTAGATCTCACCTAAACACACTCTTTATCCTTTATAGCTCAGTCATCATTATCTTTTATTTTCTGTACAACCAGTCTTAAAAAAATTCTATGGATTAAATAAAAACAGTGATTATAAATAAAACTAAATTTACGGATTCTATCGCGTTTTTTAACTGATTTTAATTATTTTTAATTCCCGACGTTTCGGGTGCTTTACAGCACCTATGGTCACGGGGGGGGGAGGGACTGAGATGTTTGACGTCCCAATGTCATTGTTAGCCCGGCTACTTTCAGTTTTTGAATATTAAATTTAGTCCGATTCACGCAAGTACAGACGAAGGTACAGTATCTTCAAGATACTGTAAGTTCGTTTTGCGTAAATCAGACCAAAAATTATTATTCAAAAACTGAAGGTAGCCGGGCTAACAATGACATTGGGACGTCAAACATCTCAGTCCCCCCCCCCCCGTGACCATAGGTGCTGTAAAGCACCCGAAACGTCGGGAATTAAAAATAAGTAAAATCAGTTAAATAAACGCGATAGAATCCGTAAATTTAGTTTTATTCAATGTGTAGTGTTCGCGTAAATTTAAGAAATCAAACAGTCATTTTGTAAGAAAAAACGAGTAAAGACCTTTTTTTCAGTTCCCTACGTGGCTATTATATCTTTAATATTTATTTTATTTTTATCTATACGTTTATTTATCTACATAATATGTATAAATACATTTATAATTAGTCATCTAATAACAAAATACATACTTTTTATTTTTTAATATCTAATATACAATAATTAATTTTTGTTTGTTCGTATTTTATGCACTTCCATACCCTTCAGATCAGTAAAACTTTATCAACATATTGCTTGCACTTCCACGAAGGTTATAAGCATGGTTAAATCCGGTGGGTAGCGCTGTTGTAGAATGCAGGTATCACCCGTGCGAAGCCGGGTCAGAGCGCTAGTTTATTTTAATTTATTAAATAAACTTATAAACCGTTAGGGTTTACGTCACCTAATTAATAAATTAACGCTTTAATTTTTTTATATAACTGCAATGGCGTGCATCTCGGACTTGTCATGCGCGCATTATTACATTATCACACAATTTAAATATTTTTTGGATATGTGTTATTTCTCACTACAGTAAAGCCCCAGGACAATGATTAATATAGTAGAACTGACTTAAAACAAATTTCAAATCTAAAAACATGGTTTTTCCAAAGTAATATTCAATTTATTTTTTTCGTTTATATAAATAATCGTTTGTGCGTATGTAAGTGATCGTGTAATTTCTTAACGACTTGACCGATTGAACTCATATTCACATAAATAATTTATATCGATACGATGGTTCATAGCTATACCATTATTAGATAATAGTGCTGTAGACAAGTTATTAACAAATTTTGTAATTTTAAAAATAATTTATAATAGCAGAAATGAGAAAAGCTCTTTGTTATCCACGCACGTAGTTTAAAATAATAAGAAAGTTATTATTTGAAAACCTGTGATTAATTTTATTTACATTAATACCTATGTCTCATTATAAATGTAATTATGACAAACTGGTACGTTTTTAATAGTTTCCTGCTTTAAAATTTTCCAGAGACTAATATCATGTTTTAGACCACAGACTATAACTTTACTGACTAAAATAATATATAAAAATAACTTGTTTAGTCATCTGAAGCAAAACTTATTTAACTTTGCAATGAGAATCTACAGAAAATATCTGAACACTTCATTCAACTCGGTATATGAATATTTTAATGACACACAAATTACAAAAAGTATGTCAATATTTTCTTAAGACAT
This sequence comes from Parnassius smintheus behrii, assembly GCA_036936625.1. Taxonomy (NCBI): domain Eukaryota; kingdom Metazoa; phylum Arthropoda; class Insecta; order Lepidoptera; family Papilionidae; genus Parnassius; species Parnassius smintheus. The sequence goes on from JAUPFT010000007.1 coordinate 29,691,196, forward strand.
GTATGTGTATCCAATAAAACTTTATTTGATAATGTACCATTCTTTAATATTAGCAATGCCTTTAAATGAGATTTCAGGTAGTTATGCACAAAAAAAACGCAAGTGTGAAAGCTATGCATGTCATTTGATTTCAACTTTACTTAGTAACTCATATAACTATAACAGGAATTCACCATTATAAATATTATATTTTTCAAAACGGCATCTTAAATTAGTTTAATAAGTAAAAGGTGGCATAAACCGCGTGTATTGTACAGCAGACTTAATGGAGTTAGCTGGCACAAGATCTTGCTGCCCCTGCCCAGCAAGGCCCCTGCTTTTGGTCTGCACATTCGTTTCCCAACATTTAGACTTTTTTAAACCGTGGCATAATTATATCACCTTGATATAAATTAACTTATTACGAGTGTTAAAGCCGAATAATACGACCAGTAACTCTCAAAACAGGTACTCTCCTCGAAGCAGGATGAAAACCAAATCTTGATTCTTTATTGAAAAGAGCCAACGACCACAAATGAGGTTCGCAGTTACGTGTTGTCTAGCTTATTGCAGTCTTCGTCTACGATTTCCCCTTCTTATAACTTACCTGTATGTGTCTTTCGATCATAATTACATGAAGTTGATGCCTCCTTTGTGTTTGTATACCATGTAGTCATGTATTGACGGACCGAATCATCGCATGAATTTTAGCCCTCCGGGAGAAAAATAAAAATTTTACTGGTATTCCCACCTATGCCAACTCCCACTGGCAACACTACATCTCATGTCATTGTGAATTTATATCCTCTAGACTCTAGAATTAGGAACAAATAATTAAAATGCAAGGTTGTATAATAATATACAGCAGGGTAGGGTTGTACACAAAGGAGGCGTCAACTACATAAAATTTTGATCGGAGGACACTTACAGGTAAGTTGCTTTGATCAATTGATTATATGAAGTTGACGCCTCCTCTAAGTACAACACTATGTAGATGTCTACAGATTTACTACTACAGACCACACACACACACACACACACATATATATATATATATATATATATATATATATATATATATATATATATATATATATATATATATATATATATATATATATATATATATATATATATTAGAGATAGTACCTGGTTGACCGGTTTCTTTTTTTGAAATTACATTTAGATACAAATTGCCTACAGATGAAACATGAATAATATTTTTTGATCTTATTGACATAATAGAAAAAACTGAACTGGTTATTTGAATAAAAAATCATGAGTGAGTTTAATTAAAATTTTCGTATTTTTAAAAAATACAAAAAATAAGGGCTCGAAATAATAGATTTTCCCACAAAAAAAGGGAACTTGGAAAAAAAAGGAAAAAAGTCGAACCGAAGACAGGACGCGAACCAAGGTATTACGATTTCGCGACCGCTCGATATCCACTTGAGCTATTACGAATATATATATATACATCTTGTAGATCATGTTGCGTCCTACATGGCGATTTTTACCGATGATACTACGTCCGACTGACTTGATGCATCCGGTATACGGACGCAACATTAACCAGCCCTCATTTTTGGTCCATAGATGACATTTCATATTTAGAATGTATGGGCAAAAAATTGGCATGGACTCAATTTCATCACTAAAATGTATTTTAGCGTATTTCGTAGTTCAGCCGTTTGCCGCGCGGAAATTGGAGGGCGCTATCCATGTGTGTATATTTTTGAACGTACATTGAGCGTTTAATTTACCAATTTTATTGCGTCCGATTGAATATCGATAATGTTTTTATCAATTCTCCACGACGATGATCTTGCGTCTAGTATTTTACTTAAATTGGGACACAGTGCGACTCCTGCGGGACGTTCGGGGCGCGCGGGTAGGAGGGAGGGAGAGACGTGCGTGCAACGGCCGCATGTTTGTAAACAGATTGATACTGATACTTGTTCAAATTATACTCCACCGAGACAAGATGTGAGTATAAGTATTAAGTACGTTTCTAGGGCAGGCGGAAAAAAGTACTTTGACCTTTGACGATATCATCGGGGTTGGCAATATTTTTTGTTTAGGTTCATTGTTTTACCCTTTTGTCAATACATACATCATCAGAAAGAAAGTTAAGGGTGACGAGTGCAAAGTTCTTTACCGGCCCTATGTCTATTATTATATTGTAAATAAATAAGATTATCCTGTACCTTAATTAATTTAAAAGCAATTTAATATTAATTTAAATTTATAATTTATAAATCATAATCACAATTTTCATTATTACGTTAATAGTAGGTATGTACTTTAATAAGTAGGTAGGTAGGTAGTTGTATAAAACGTAACCACTTCTTGGCAGTCAGGTAAAAAGACGAACTTTTAATCCTAAGCATTCTTAAGCAGCCAACCTTGAAGCATGCATAAAACTTCTCATTATGGATTGTCAGAGACACTTGACAAACTATTCATCTGTATCTATTTCAGAATCAGTTTATGATGATGAAGACGTAGAAGAGTCCGTCACATTGATTATAACCTAAAATATCGGTAGTTTTCTTTTTTATATCGGTTTTGGATGGATATATAACGATATAATACGTCACTAGACCACGTTTCTTTTATATATTTATAGATGTTTACAATCACAATTTTTTCGGTTTTCGAAATATGCGACACTTTCCGATTCTTTCGTGGCGACGTAAAGTCTTTATGAGATTTTTATGTCGATGGACCCGATTTCCTTCTAGTGATAATATACAAAACGTCACAAAACAATAACAAATATTTAATACAAAACGTAATAATACAACTAACAAAACAAACTTAATAAAAATTAAAACAACTACTATAACCGAAAATTTTAAATCTCAAACTATCTACACGCAAGCGCATCCCAAAGCAGAATGAGGAATGAGTTCTGCTCCATCCGCTTTCTCAAATAAGCACGGCTTGAGACCTATCGCAAATCGCGTCGAAACAGGTTTATTATCTCTGAATTGTAATGCGCTAAGCGTGTCTCATGGTACGGGCTAGGGTGAAGGAAGCGGTCATTCCTTCACCCTACCCCGTGCCATGCGACACGCTTAGCGCATAACGATACGTAATCTATAAAGAAATGTATGGAAGCAATAACTGTCGTTTTGTTTCGATGCTAACATAATACTTGAGGTCAATGTACTTTTTTCCGCCTGCCTTAGAAACGTACTTACGTTATAAAAATAACTACTGTCCCCTTAGCAAATGACTTGAAAATTCTAAAAGAATAGTTAAATAAAAAATCTTTGGAGGCTTCTACACAAATTAAAGAAGGCATCAAAAATATTGCAACATACACACAACTATTAGAAACTGTGTATTGTAGAATTTTACTATTGAACAGACGCAATCCTGGCGAACTTCTAAGAATCACACTGCACGACTATTTACAAAGTGATAATAATGCATCTGATAAGTATGATGAATTTGATCTTCAGAGGCTTACTGCATCTGAAAGGATTCTGGTTAAGAAATTTAAGAGAGTTTTTATTAGAGGCAAACGTGGTCGTGGAGTACCCATTTTGTTTAATCAAGAAGTTCAAGTGGACATAAAACCATTATTGTCAATAAGACACCTGTTTTTTTTTCTTCAAAACCAAATATTTTTTATTTGGTAATCCATGTTATGAAAACACTATCTATGGCTACAAAGTTCTCAAAAGGCATGCAAGGTTATTTGGAGCAAAAAACCCAAAAGCAATCTCATCTACAAGGCTCAGAAAACACTTAGCTACGTTGTCACAAATATTTAGCATGTCTAAAAATGACATGAACAATGAAGTGCACAAAAAATCTTATAGATTGCCTGATGAAGTATACCAAACTGCTAATATATCGAAACTTCTTATTGTAATAGAAGATTGTAAAGCAGATGCTTTCAAAGGAAAGACTCTCAAAGAGATCGATTTAGATACGAATGGAGAGCTAGATGAAGAGCTTCTTGATAACGATCAAATACTCGATTATGATTGTAAGCTAATCGAAACTGTCAACTCTGATTGCATTCAACAAATGCGTAGTCAAAACAATTTATCTCAGGCTGGACCATCCGGTTTTCGGACTTCGCAACAATGCGTCACCGAAGAGGTAACACAGGTATTAAATACCAAAAATAAAATAAAAACTGGAAAGAAAAAAACATTAGTACCTTTGACGGAATTTTTTTTCAAACTACACACTAAAAATAAACAACTACCTAAAAAACATGAATGTGAAATATTAAAAGAACAGCACGGAGATTTGCTGGAAAACAAAGACTGGCTTAAAATTAAAGTTTTTGTGCAAAATATTTACTTTCAAAAATTAACAAATTATTAACAATCTTTTTATTGTTTTCCAAACGATGTCCAATAATTTAAGTATCTTTTAAGTTCCTCAATACATACCAATGATCAATAATTTAAATATTGTATAATGTCAGTGATTTAGTTTGCTAACATCCTATATTTAGAATATTATTGTTTTATTTCTATTACTTAATTTTTTCTGAAAATTACAATGATATATCATAATTTAAAAGCGAAGATTATCATTGAGATATAATTGATTTACAATTTAACATTTACTTAAAAGAAAAACATAAGCTTACCTAACAATTACCTTACCACATACATTTACTACACAATGCGATAACAAATTTATTTAGAAATAAAAGTAAAGTACGGTTACTTGAACAACAAAAGTTGGAGGCAGGTATGAAGTATTATATATAACTACAGACTTAATTCTTACTAATGCCATTGAGAGTCGTTGAAGTTTCTGGTAGGCCCAGAGGCGATTATCTCCTTTACCTACTACTTACTAAATTTGTATAGCACATATGAATAAACATTTTAGTCTATTGTTTAGTTGTATTACGTCAATGCCAAAATTAGGTTAATATACTGTGTTTTTAAAATAGTCGGCTGTGGCAGAATACCAGCGATGACCTAAAATCACCACATAGCTGAGTCACAGGCCAGTTTGTCTCATTACTGTTATGTTACTGTATGTTTCTAAGTTAAGTTTGTGATGATTTCTATTTGTATTTTTTTTAATAACATGTGTAAACTGAGACAAATAAAAAGCTTATTATTATTATTATTGTGGGGGTATCAATATAGTTTTCTCATCTGGTTGGGTTCTATAAATATATAATTATAAATGGAAATGAAAAGATAAATATACATAAATATCAATAAGATAAAATAAATATAAAAATACATATATAAATAAAAGCCCAACCAGATGGAGGCCCTCGGCAGGGGAGACCAAACGGCCGAGGGTTAGAGGGAAAGGGAAAGAAACCGGCGGACGATGCGGGCGGTATCGAGGAGCACCGCCTTCTGCATTTGAGCCTGGAGCGGACCGCCACGTAGTCCCAGCCGCCTCAGATGACCCGAGAGGCTGACTGGGATTAGCCCGTTTGCAGAGATGACTAGAGGAATAATTTAGGTCGGCAGACCACCCCACATGTCAGTCACCTCGTGAGCCAGGTCCAGATATTTTGTTTGCTTATCTGTTTCGGCTTTCACGAGGTTTTCGTCACACGGAATGGTAATGTCGACCAAAAATATCCTTGACTGTGCCCGGTCCATCAGCACAATATCAGGCTTATTCGCAAGAATAGTCCTGTCGGTGATGATGGCCCGGTCCCAATAGAGCCTGGCGCGATCATTTTCGAGCACGGCTTCCGGCAAGTACTTGTAATACGGCAATTTCCGATCCACGAAACCGTATTTCAGAGCGAGCTTCTGGTGTAGAATTCTGGGCAAGTACTCAGAGTTATAAAGCGCCGAACAACCGAAGATGACATGCCTAAGTGACTCACCGGGATGGCGACAAGCTCGACAGATGTCGATGGTGCCATCCTTTAGGATATGTCTATATGATAAGTTGTTGGTCTTAATAACCTGATCCTGTATTGCACAGACAAAACCCTCGGTTTCCCCGAAGAGGTCACCAAAGCGTAGCCAGTGGAGGGAGGTTACTGTGTCTACGAAAGGCCCATGTAGAGACTTGTAGAACCTCCCGTGGAGCTCCTTCTCCTTCCATATGGTCTCCTGGTCGGAAATTGTCTGCACTGCCGGGTCTTGCCATTGCTCGTTGGCTAAGGATAGAGGGGTTAGTCCTTTATCACAAGAAATGACGTCCTTATAGAATGGATCATCCGATCTCGCCAGGAAGTAATTACGGAGGCTGCACACTTCGCGATTATGCATGGTGAGCGCGCTCAAGAAGCCACGCCCACCACGCTTTCGCGGCAAGTACAGCCTCATTATCGACGATCTCGGATGGTGCATCCTGTGGGACGTCATTGTAGTGCGGACTTTTCTATCCAGGGCGTTAAGTTCAGTCTGACTCCACCTGAGTATGCCAAAGGTATACATGAGGACAGGCATGACCCAGCCGTTATATGCTTGTGTCTTATTAACACCGGACAAAAGGCTGTTAAGCACTTTGGTCAAGCGTGCATAAAACACGTCGCAAACTGACTGTTTCATACCAGCCTCATCGATACCGATGTTCTGTGACATACCCAGGTATCGGTATGTTTCAGCCTCGGAAAGGGTCCTTAAGTTGACGGGCACAGATAAGTCTATGCCCTCAGAGTTAGCAACCCTACCCCTCTCAGCATGGAGTACCGCACACTTATCCGTCCCCAGCTCCATTCCAATGGAATTGCTAAATTCACAAGTGATGTTTAGCAATTCCATAAGATGGGAGCGACTGGAGGCGAATAACTTGAGGTCATCCATATAGAAAAGGTGAGTCACTTTTGTCCCTCCTTTCCGTAGCTGAAATCCCCTCTCGGAGCCCTCCAGTAAGGTACTGAGAGGGTTCAGAGAGAGGCAAAACCATATTGGACTCAGACAATCGCCCTGGAAGATACCCCTTCCTGTCCTTATGTGGTTCTCCGCAGCCATCATCCACTCGCCCAGATGACAAAGGATGTACTCAACTGCCCCATACACTGCTCGAGGAAGTCTCTAACTGTACAGTCTATCTTGTACAGCTCGAGGACTCTCTTTAGCCATGTATGGGGCACCGAGTCGAATGCCTTTCTGTAGTCTATCCAGGCGGCGGAGAAGTTCCGACGGTTGCGTTTCACCACTTTGCCAATGACCGCGTCAATGAGGAGTGGTTCCTTGGTTCCACGACTACCGCCCCGACATCCATTTTGAGCCCGCGACATCACCTGATTTGAGTCCAGGTGACGAGTGATTCTCGCGCTCAAAATGGATGTTAGTGTCTTGTATATGGTCGGTAAACACGTGATGGGGCGGTATTTGCTCGGGTCTGTGGTACCCTGGCCTTTAGGAACCAAATGGGTGATCCCAGTAGTGAAGAGGCTCGAACCCCTTCAGTCAGTAGTGGTGCAGCCCGTCGAGTCCCGGACATTTTCCAGTTCGGGGCCCTACAGACCGCCTCAGCTACGTCATCCGGCGTTATGGTGACGGGGTCCATGGGCGTAATACCCGCACACTGACTTGCCACGACTTCCGTCCAAGGGCCCTCGTTGTGGTTTACGGACTCTGACCAGAGGCTGCTCCAGAATGCGACCGTGTCGGCCTGATTCGGTACTGGGCCCGTTCCACTTACCATTGGTCGCTCCAATGATTTATAGAGCCTCTTCTGATCACTCTGGAAGAGACGATTCTGGTTGAACCGTGTCGACCTCTCGGTATATCGCCGAATTCGCTTTCCCCAAGCAGCGATTCTCTGCTTCAGGTCGTCTATGTGCTCCGTCAGTTTTGGCATTATATCCGGCTGGGACAAATTAACATTTGTCCCAGCAAACGCCATCCTGACGGTGCGCACAATCCTTGGCCTGGTATTGCCTGACCTGAAGCATATCAGTCTGCCGATGAGGGCCCTAGCCTTTGCGATACGTTCTTCAATTCTTGTTCTCCAGGCTGGGATAGCACTACTTTGTCCAGTAGTGCGTCCAGCCGTGGAAAGTTTGGCGCTTATAATACGCCAGACTGCCAGTGCGGCGCCAAAGAGAATTGAGTCCGTCTCGCAAAGGTCAAAGTAAAAAGTAAAGTAAAATATACTTTATTGTACACCAAGGAACATATTACATTATTTATATATTTAAAGGGACATTGGTACAACAGGCGGCCTTATCGCTAAAACAGCGATCTCTTCCAGGCAACCTTAGGGCAGAGGATACTATTTTAAAGATAGCGGAAGGGGTGTACAGAATATGATAAAGAAAGATAAATAGAAGAACATAAATGATTAAAGAAAGAGAAAAAAAAATGAATGACGACAGGTAGTAACTTAAGAGGAAAGGTAATAAAGTTTTAATTTATTTTTAAATATAGGAAGAGATTTAGATTTTTTAATATGTAAGGGGAGAGAATTCCATAGTCGTATAGCGGTAACCGTAAAAGAATTAGAATAGAAGGAAGAGGAATGTCTAGGGGTACTTAGAAGGAGATTATTTTGAGATCGTAAACTACTTAAATATATAAATCGGTCTTTCAAATAAGAAGGAGTGGTCGGATTGAACAGAATGCAGTAAAGAAGATGAAGAATGTGAGTATTCCTGCGAAGACGAATCGGGAGCCACTTGAGCTTATGGCGGAATTCGGATATGTGGTCATACTTTCGTAACCCAAATATAAACCTTATGCAATAATTTTGAAGCCACTCAAGTTTATTAAGTTGCTCGTATGTTAGGTCAAGATAACAAGTGTCCGCGTAGTCAAGGATCGGTAAAAGAAGAGACTGAGCCAGCGCAACTTTAGTAGGAATGGGGAGAACATTGCGTAATCTTCGAAGTGAACCAACTGCGGCAAACATTTTTTTACTTATTTCACTAACTTGCGGTCCCCAAGACAAAGTCTGATCGAACATAATGCCTAAATTCTTAACTTTGTCACTGTATGGGATAAGTGTCCCATCGAATATGATTGGCGGGAGCAGCGACAAAGTTAACCGAGAGATTAATTTCGAACTCCCAATAATAATGGCTTGAGTCTTCAGTGGATTAACTTTAAGCCCAAATGAATTACACCAATGAGAAATACGAATAAGATCTTCATTAATTAATCTATCCCGGTCAGGTCCCGGCTGGCTTCCAAATAGGTCACCAGCATTGGGTTCACCGCCCTCACGACAGCCCGATTCCGCTTGCTTAGGGCTATGCGGGGAAGTCGCGGTCGATTTTCGAGAGGCGTACTGCGCGTTTCCATAATCGCCTCCTCCAATGTACTCCTCATTTGCTCTATTTCTAGTTCCTGGGTGAATGTTCCATCATCATTTGAATCAGCAACCACTGGGGTATTCACGGCGGCATCCACGTGTGCGGGTTGTTCTGCAACTTGTGCCACCGCACCCTCAGTCGTAGCGTTTTAATTTGATGAGGGAACAGCCTCACGTCGTAGCCGTTCGAGTTCGGCGCCATCAAATATATTTGATTATTATTATTATTATTATTACAAATCATCTGCCCGTTGCATTAACTTACCTAACAACCTCACCTTGTGTATTTGAATTATTATGGTGCAATAAAGTTTAAATAAATAAATAGAGGAAAAATTCCTTATAGTCAATTGCGGTTAAAGAAGTAGCTTTAGTTGCTTAAAACTAAAAGGCTTCTACCGTGTCTGAGTATTTTCCACTGTCTAAATATTTTCTACTAAGGTCAGATCCCTTGTACCCCTAAGGAAATTAATTGAGAATTTTGCTTATCACTATTGAGATTATAAAAACACGAAATAAATACTAACATAAAAATTGTATCTACTGATATATCAGAAACAATATAATCGCTGATATAGCTGGAAGCCGGTTGACTCGTATGATGAATACAAAATGTAAAAACTGTATACGGAATCACAATCCTTTCCAATATTGATGGATGTAACTTTATCATCGTGATCTTTGTAACATATATAGGGAATTATACAGAATCAGTTTAAGCGTAAGTTTCGATGGAGGTAGGAACATTTATGCTGTGTATAGATGGTATACAGGGATATTCAGGGTGCTGTATAATTTTGGTGGTGAACGGACGTACTAAGTTACCGGGAATTATTTAAAAGTGAATAGTAACATAACATATTTCATTGAAATTCCACGTCGACTAATGCAATCATACTGATTAAAACTTCGTAAATACACATTAAAAACATTTAAAATCTTGCCGCATACAGTGGACGCGGCAGAGTGGTAGTCTGTAAAGACGCAAGAAGTCTTCGTCGATATAAATATATATATTTATATATATATATATATATATATATATATATATATATATATTTATATAATATATAGAAATAAATTTGTTTTAACTCAGTTCTACTACATTAATCATTGTCCTGGGGCTTTACTGTAATGAGAAATAACATATATCCAAAAAATATTTAAATTGTGTGATAATGTAAGAATACACGCATGACAAGTCCGAGATGCACGCCATTGCAGTTATATAAAAAAATTAAAGCGTTAATTTATTAATTAGGTGACGTAAACCCTAACGGTTTATAAGTTTATTTAATAAATTAAAATAAACTAGCGCTCTGACCCGGCTTCGCACGGGTGATACCTGCTTTCTACAACAGCGCTACCCACCGGATTTAACCATGCTTATAACCTTCGTGGAAGTGCAAGCAATATGTTGATAAAGTTTTACTGATCTGAACGGTATGGCAGTGCATAAAATACTACAGTAATATATATATATACATCTTGTAGATCATGTTGCGTCCTACATGGCGATTTTTACCGATGATACTACGTCCGACTGACTTGATGCATCCGGTATACGGACGCAACATTAACCAGCCCTCATTTTTGGTCCATAGATGACATTTCATATTTAGAATGTATGGGCAAAAAATTGGCATGGACTCAATTTCATCACTAAAATGTATTTTAGCGTATTTCGTAGTTCAGCCGTTTGCCGCGCGGAAATTGGAGGGCGCTATCCATGTGTGTATATTTTTGAACGTACATTGAGCGTTTAATTTACCAATTTTATTGCGTCCGATTGAATATCGATAATGTTTTTATCAATTCTCCACGACGATGATCTTGCGTCTAGTATTTTACTTAAATTGGGACACAGTGCGACTCCTGCGGGACGTTCGGGGCGCGCGGGTAGGAGGGAGGGAGAGACGTGCGTGCAACGGCCGCATGTTTGTAAACAGATTGATACTGATACTTGTTCAAATTATACTCCACCGAGACAAGATGTGAGTATAAGTATTAAGTACGTTTCTAGGGCAGGCGGAAAAAAGTACTTTGACCTTTGACGATATCATCGGGGTTGGCAATATTTTTTGTTTAGGTTCATTGTTTTACCCTTTTGTCAATACATACATCATCAGAAAGAAAGTTAAGGGTGCCGAGTGCAAAGTTCTTTACCGGCCCTATGTCTATTATTATATTGTAAATAAATAAGATTATCCTGTACCTTAATTAATTTAAAAGCAATTTAATATTAATTTAAATTTATAATTTATAAATCATAATCACAATTTTCATTATTACGTTAATAGTAGGTATGTACTTTAATAAGTAGGTAGGTAGTTGTATAAAACGTAACCACTTCTTGGCAGTCAGGTAAAAAGACGAACTTTTAATCCTAAGCATTCTTAAGCAGCCAACCTTGAAGCATGCATAAAACTTCTCATTATGGATTGTCAGAGACACTTGACAAACTATTCATCTGTATCTATTTCAGAATCAGTTTATGATGATGAAGACGTAGAAGAGTCCGTCACATTGATTATAACCTAAAATATCGGTAGTTTTCTTTTTTATATCGGTTTTGGATGGATATATAACGATATAATACGTCACTAGACCACGTTTCTTTTATATATTTATAGATGTTTACAATCACAATTTTTTCGGTTTTCGAAATATGCGACACTTTCCGATTCTTTCGTGGCGACGTAAAGTCTTTATGAGATTTTTATGTCGATGGACCCGATTTCCTTCTAGTGATAATATACAAAACGTCACAAAACAATAACAAATATTTAATACAAAACATAATAATACAACTAACAAAACAAACTTAATAAAAATTAAAACAACTACTATAACCGAAAATTTTAAATCTCAAACTATCTACACGCAAGCGCATCCCAAAGCAGAATGAGGAATGAGTTCTGCTCCATCCGCTTTCTCAAATAAGCACGGCTTGAGACCTATCGCAAATCGCGTCGAAACAGGTTTATTATCTCTGAATTGTAATGCGCTAAGCGTGTCTCATGGTACGGGCTAGGGTGAAGGAAGCGGTCATTCCTTCACCCTACCCCGTGCCATGCGACACGCTTAGCGCATAACGATACGTAATCTATAAAGAAATGTATGGAAGCAATAACTGTCGTTTTGTTTCGATGCTAACATAATACTTGAGGTCAATGTACTTTTTTCCGCCTGCCTTAGAAACGTACTTACGTTATAAAAATAACTACTGTCCCCTTAGCAAATGACTTGAAAATTCTAAAAGAATAGTTAAATAAAAAATCTTTGGAGGCTTCTACACAAATTAAAGAAGGCATCAAAAATATTGCAACATACACACAACTATTAGAAACTGTGTATTGTAGAATTTTACTATTGAACAGACGCAATCCTGGCGAACTTCTAAGAATCACACTGCACGACTATTTACAAAGTGATAATAATGCATCTGATAAGTATGATGAATTTGATCTTCAGAGGCTTACTGCATCTGAAAGGATTCTGGTTAAGAAATTTAAGAGAGTTTTTATTAGAGGCAAACGTGGTCGTGGAGTACCCATTTTGTTTAATCAAGAAGTTCAAGTGGACATAAAACCATTATTGTCAATAAGACACCTGTTTTTTTTTCTTCAAAACCAAATATTTTTTATTTGGTAATCCATGTTATGAAAACACTATCTATGGCTACAAAGTTCTCAAAAGGCATGCAAGGTTATTTGGAGCAAAAAACCCAAAAGCAATCTCATCTACAAGGCTCAGAAAACACTTAGCTACGTTGTCACAAATATTTAGCATGTCTAAAAATGACATGAACAATGAAGTGCACAAAAAATCTTATAGATTGCCTGATGAAGTATACCAAACTGCTAATATATCGAAACTTCTTATTGTAATAGAAGATTGTAAAGCAGATGCTTTCAAAGGAAAGACTCTCAAAGAGATCGATTTAGATACGAATGGAGAGCTAGATGAAGAGCTTCTTGATAACGATCAAATACTCGATTATGATTGTAAGCTAATCGAAACTGTCAACTCTGATTGCATTCAACAAATGCGTAGTCAAAACAATTTATCTCAGGCTGGACCATCCGGTTTTCGGACTTCGCAACAATGCGTCACCGAAGAGGTAACACAGGTATTAAATACCAAAAATAAAATAAAAACTGGAAAGAAAAAAACATTAGTACCTTTGACGGAATTTTTTTTCAAACTACACACTAAAAATAAACAACTACCTAAAAAACATGAATGTGAAATATTAAAAGAACAGCACGGAGATTTGCTGGAAAACAAAGACTGGCTTAAAATTAAAGTTTTTGTGCAAAATATTTACTTTCAAAAATTAACAAATTATTAACAATCTTTTTATTGTTTTACAAACGATGTCCAATAATTTAAGTATCTTTTAAGTTCCTCAATACATACCAATGATCAATAATTTAAATATTGTATAATGTCAGTGATTTAGTTTGCTAACATCCTATATTTAGAATATTATTGTTTTATTTCTATTACTTAATTTTTTCTGAAAATTACAATGATATATCATAATTTAAAAGCGAAGATTATCATTGAGATATAATTGATTTACAATTTAACATTTACTTAAAAGAAAAACATAAGCTTACCTAACAATTACCTTACCACATACATTTACTACACAATGCGATAACAAATTTATTTAGAAATAAAAGTAAAGTACGGTTACTTGAACAACAAAAGTTGGAGGCAGGTATGAAGTATTATATATAACTACAGACTTAATTCTTACTAATGCCATTGAGAGTCGTTGAAGTTTCTGGTAGGCCCAGAGGCGATTATCTCCTTTACCTACTACTTACTAAATTTGTATAGCACATATGAATAAACATTTTAGTCTATTGTTTAGTTGTATTACGTCAATGCCAAAATTAGGTTAATATACTGTGTTTTTAAAATAGTCGGCTGTGGCAGAATACCAGCGATGACCTAAAATCACCACATAGCTGAGTCACAGGCCAGTTTGTCTCATTACTGTTATGTTACTGTATGTTTCTAAGTTAAGTTTGTGATGATTTCTATTTGTATTTTTTTTAATAACATGTGTAAACTGAGACAAATAAAAAGCTTATTATTATTATTATTGTGGGGGTATCAATATAGTTTTCTCATCTGGTTGGGTTCTATAAATATATAATTATAAATGGAAATGAAAAGATAAATATACATAAATATCAATAAGATAAAATAAATATAAAAATACATATATAAATAAAAGCCCAACCAGATGGAGGCCCTCGGCAGGGGAGACCAAACGGCCGAGGGTTAGAGGGAAAGGGAAAGAAACCGGCGGACGATGCGGGCGGTATCGAGGAGCACCGCCTTCTGCATTTGAGCCTGGAGCGGACCGCCACGTAGTCCCAGCCGCCTCAGATGACCCGAGAGGCTGACTGGGATTAGCCCGTTTGCAGAGATGACTAGAGGAATAATTTAGGTCGGCAGACCACCCCACATGTCAGTCACCTCGTGAGCCAGGTCCAGATATTTTGTTTGCTTATCTGTTTCGGCTTTCACGAGGTTTTCGTCACACGGAATGGTAATGTCGACCAAAAATATCCTTGACTGTGCCCGGTCCATCAGCACAATATCAGGCTTATTCGCAAGAATAGTCCTGTCGGTGATGATGGCCCGGTCCCAATAGAGCCTGGCGCGATCATTTTCGAGCACGGCTTCCGGCAAGTACTTGTAATACGGCAATTTCCGATCCACGAAACCGTATTTCAGAGCGAGCTTCTGGTGTAGAATTCTGGGCAAGTACTCAGAGTTATAAAGCGCCGAACAACCGAAGATGACATGCCTAAGTGACTCACCGGGATGGCGACAAGCTCGACAGATGTCGATGGTGCCATCCTTTAGGATATGTCTATATGATAAGTTGTTGGTCTTAATAACCTGATCCTGTATTGCACAGACAAAACCCTCGGTTTCCCCGAAGAGGTCACCAAAGCGTAGCCAGTGGAGGGAGGTTACTGTGTCTACGAAAGGCCCATGTAGAGACTTGTAGAACCTCCCGTGGAGCTCCTTCTCCTTCCATATGGTCTCCTGGTCGGAAATTGTCTGCACTGCCGGGTCTTGCCATTGCTCGTTGGCTAAGGATAGAGGGGTTAGTCCTTTATCACAAGAAATGACGTCCTTATAGAATGGATCATCCGATCTCGCCAGGAAGTAATTACGGAGGCTGCACACTTCGCGATTATGCATGGTGAGCGCGCTCAAGAAGCCACGCCCACCACGCTTTCGCGGCAAGTACAGCCTCATTATCGACGATCTCGGATGGTGCATCCTGTGGGACGTCATTGTAGTGCGGACTTTTCTATCCAGGGCGTTAAGTTCAGTCTGACTCCACCTGAGTATGCCAAAGGTATACATGAGGACAGGCATGACCCAGCCGTTATACGCTTGTGTCTTATTAACACCGGACAAAAGGCTGTTAAGCACTTTGGTCAAGCGTGCATAAAACACGTCGCAAACTGACTGTTTCATACCAGCCTCATCGATACCGATGTTCTGTGACATACCCAGGTATCGGTATGTTTCAGCCTCGGAAAGGGTCCTTAAGTTGACGGGCACAGATAAGTCTATGCCCTCAGAGTTAGCAACCCTACCCCTCTCAGCATGGAGTACCGCACACTTATCCGTCCCCAGCTCCATTCCAATGGAATTGCTAAATTCACAAGTGATGTTTAGCAATTCCATAAGATGGGAGCGACTGGAGGCGAATAACTTGAGGTCATCCATATAGAAAAGGTGAGTCACTTTTGTCCCTCCTTTCCGTAGCTGAAATCCCCTCTCGGAGCCCTCCAGTAAGGTACTGAGAGGGTTCAGAGAGAGGCAAAACCATATTGGACTCAGACAATCGCCCTGGAAGATACCCCTTCCTGTCCTTATGTGGTTCTCCGCAGCCATCATCCACTCGCCCAGATGACAAAGGATGTACTCAACTGCCCCATACACTGCTCGAGGAAGTCTCTAACTGTACAGTCTATCTTGTACAGCTCGAGGACTCTCTTTAGCCATGTATGGGGCACCGAGTCGAATGCCTTTCTGTAGTCTATCCAGGCGGCGGAGAAGTTCCGACGGTTGCGTTTCACCACTTTGCCAATGACCGCGTCAATGAGGAGTGGTTCCTTGGTTCCACGACTACCGCCCCGACATCCATTTTGAGCCCGCGACATCACCTGATTTGAGTCCAGGTGACGAGTGATTCTCGCGCTCAAAATGGATGTTAGTGTCTTGTATATGGTCGGTAAACACGTGATGGGGCGGTATTTGCTCGGGTCTGTGGTACCCTGGCCTTTAGGAACCAAATGGGTGATCCCAGTAGTGAAGAGGCTCGAACCCCTTCAGTCAGTAGTGGTGCAGCCCGTCGAGTCCCGGACATTTTCCAGTTCGGGGCCCTACAGACCGCCTCAGCTACGTCATCCGGCGTTATGGTGACGGGGTCCATGGGCGTAATACCCGCACACTGACTTGCCACGACTTCCGTCCAAGGGCCCTCGTTGTGGTTTACGGACTCTGACCATAGGCTGCGCCAGAATGCGACCGTGTCGGCCTGATTCGGTACTGGGCCCGTTCCACTTACCATTGGTCGCTCCAATGATTTATAGAGCCTCTTCTGATCACTCTGGAAGAGACGATTCTGGTTGAACCGTGTCGACCTCTCGGTATATCGCCGAATTCGCTTTCCCCAAGCAGCGATTCTCTGCTTCAGGTCGTCTATGTGCTCCGTCAGTTTTGGCATTATATCCGGCTGGGACAAATTAACATTTGTCCCAGCAAACGCCATCCTGACGGTGCGCACAATCCTTGGCCTGGTATTGCCTGACCCGAAGCATATCAGTCTGCCGATGAGGGCCCTAGCCTTTGCGATACGTTCTTCAATTCTTGTTCTCCAGGCTGGGATAGCACTACTTTGTCCAGTAGTGCGTCCAGCCGTGGAAAGTTTGGCGCTTATAATACGCCAGACTGCCAGTGCGGCGCCAAAGAGAATTGAGTCCGTCTCGCAAAGGTCAAAGTAAAAAGTAAAGTAAAATATACTTTATTGTACACCAAGGAACATATTACATTATTTATATATTTAAAGGGACATTGGTACAACAGGCGGCCTTATCGCTAAAACAGCGATCTCTTCCAGGCAACCTTAGGGCAGAGGATACTATTTTAAAGATAGCGGAAGGGGTGTACAGAATATGATAAAGAAAGATAAATAGAAGAACATAAATGATTAAAGAAAGAGAAAAAAAAATGAATGACGACAGGTAGTAACTTAAGAGGAAAGGTAATAAAGTTTTAATTTATTTTTAAATATAGGAAGAGATTTAGATTTTTTAATATGTAAGGGGAGAGAATTCCATAGTCGTATAGCGGTAACCGTAAAAGAATTAGAATAGAAGGAAGAGGAATGTCTAGGGGTACTTAGAAGGAGATTATTTTGAGATCGTAAACTACTTAAATATATAAATCGGTCTTTCAAATAAGAAGGAGTGGTCGGATTGAACAGAATGCAGTAAAGAAGATGAAGAATGTGAGTATTCCTGCGAAGACGAATCGGGAGCCACTTGAGCTTATGGCGGAATTCGGATATGTGGTCATACTTTCGTAACCCAAATATAAACCTTATGCAATAATTTTGAAGCCACTCAAGTTTATTAAGTTGCTCGTATGTTAGGTCAAGATAACAAGTGTCCGCGTAGTCAAGGATCGGTAAAAGAAGAGACTGAGCCAGCGCAACTTTAGTAGGAATGGGGAGAACATTGCGTAATCTTCGAAGTGAACCAACTGCGGCAAACATTTTTTTACTTATTTCACTAACTTGCGGTCCCCAAGACAAAGTCTGATCGAACATAATGCCTAAATTCTTAACTTTGTCACTGTATGGGATAAGTGTCCCATCGAATATGATTGGCGGGAGCAGCGACAAAGTTAACCGAGAGATTAATTTCGAACTCCCAATAATAATGGCTTGAGTCTTCAGTGGATTAACTTTAAGCCCAAATGAATTACACCAATGAGAAATACGAATAAGATCTTCATTAATTAATCTATCCCGGTCAGGTCCCGGCTGGCTTCCAAATAGGTCACCAGCATTGGGTTCACCGCCCTCACGACAGCCCGATTCCGCTTGCTTAGGGCTATGCGGGGAAGTCGCGGTCGATTTTCGAGAGGCGTACTGCGCGTTTCCATAATCGCCTCCTCCAATGTACTCCTCATTTGCTCTATTTCTAGTTCCTGGGTGAATGTTCCATCATCATTTGAATCAGCAACCACTGGGGTATTCACGGCGGCATCCACGTGTGCGGGTTGTTCTGCAACTTGTGCCACCGCACCCTCAGTCGTAGCGTTTTAATTTGATGAGGGAACAGCCTCACGTCGTAGCCGTTCGAGTTCGGCGCCATCAAATATATTTGATTATTATTATTATTATTATTACAAATCATCTGCCCGTGGCATTAACTTACCTAACAACCTCACCTTGTGTATTTGAATTATTATGGTGCAATAAAGTTTAAATAAATAAATAGAGGAAAAATTCCTTATAGTCAATTGCGGTTAAAGAAGTAGCTTTAGTTGCTTAAAACTAAAAGGCTTCTACCGTGTCTGAGTATTTTCCACTGTCTAAATATTTTCTACTAAGGTCAGATCCCTTGTACCCCTAAGGAAATTAATTGAGAATTTTGCTTATCACTATTGAGATTATAAAAACACGAAATAAATACTAACATAAAAATTGTATCTACTGATATATCAGAAACAATATAATCGCTGATATAGCTGGAAGCCGGTTGACTCGTATGATGAATACAAAATGTAAAAACTGTATACGGAATCACAATCTTTTCCAATATTGATGGATGTAACTTTATCATCGTGATCTTTGTAACATATATAGGGAATTATACAGAATCAGTTTAAGCGTAAGTTTCGATGGAGGTAGGAACATTTATGCTGTGTATAGATGGTATACAGGGATATTCAGGGTGCTGTATAATTTTGGTGGTGAACGGACGTACTAAGTTACCGGGAATTATTTAAAAGTGAATAGTAACATAACATATTTCATTGAAATTCCACGTCGACTAATGCAATCATACTGATTAAAACTTCGTAAATACACATTAAAAACATTTAAAATCTTGCCGCATACAGTGGACGCGGCAGAGTGGTAGTCTGTAAAGACGCAAGAAGTCTTCGTCGATATAAATATATATATTTATATATATATATATATATATATATATATATATATATATATATATATATATATATATATATATATTTATATAATATATAGAAATAAATTTGTTTTAACTCAGTTCTACTACATTAATCATTGTCCTGGGGCTTTACTGTAATGAGAAATAACATATATCCAAAAAATATTTAAATTGTGTGATAATGTAAGAATACACGCATGACAAGTCCGAGATGCACGCCATTGCAGTTATATAAAAAAATTAAAGCGTTAATTTATTAATTAGGTGACGTAAACCCTAACGGTTTATAAGTTTATTTAATAAATTAAAATAAACTAGCGCTCTGACCCGGCTTCGCACGGGTGATACCTGCTTTCTACAACAGCGCTACCCACCGGATTTAACCATGCTTATAACCTTCGTGGAAGTGCAAGCAATATGTTGATAAAGTTTTACTGATCTGAACGGTATGGCAGTGCATAAAATACTACAGTAATATATATATATACATCTTGTAGATCATGTTGCGTCCTACATGGCGATTTTTACCGATGATACTACGTCCGACTGACTTGATGCATCCGGTATACGGACGCAACATTAACCAGCCCTCATTTTTGGTCCATAGATGACATTTCATATTTAGAATGTATGGGCAAAAAATTGGCATGGACTCAATTTCATCACTAAAATGTATTTTAGCGTATTTCGTAGTTCAGCCGTTTGCCGCGCGGAAATTGGAGGGCGCTATCCATGTGTGTATATTTTTGAACGTACATTGAGCGTTTAATTTACCAATTTTATTGCGTCCGATTGAATATCGATAATGTTTTTATCAATTCTCCACGACGATGATCTTGCGTCTAGTATTTTACTTAAATTGGGACACAGTGCGACTCCTGCGGGACGTTCGGGGCGCGCGGGTAGGAGGGAGGGAGAGACGTGCGTGCAACGGCCGCATGTTTGTAAACAGATTGATACTGATACTTGTTCAAATTATACTCCACCGAGACAAGATGTGAGTATAAGTATTAAGTACGTTTCTAGGGCAGGCGGAAAAAAGTACTTTGACCTTTGACGATATCATCGGGGTTGGCAATATTTTTTGTTTAGGTTCATTGTTTTACCCTTTTGTCAATACATACATCATCAGAAAGAAAGTTAAGGGTGCCGAGTGCAAAGTTCTTTACCGGCCCTATGTCTATTATTATATTGTAAATAAATAAGATTATCCTGTACCTTAATTAATTTAAAAGCAATTTAATATTAATTTAAATTTATAATTTATAAATCATAATCACAATTTTCATTATTACGTTAATAGTAGGTATGTACTTTAATAAGTAGGTAGGTAGGTAGTTGTATAAAACGTAACCACTTCTTGGCAGTCAGGTAAAAAGACGAACTTTTAATCCTAAGCATTCTTAAGCAGCCAACCTTGAAGCATGCATAAAACTTCTCATTATGGATTGTCAGAGACACTTGACAAACTATTCATCTGTATCTATTTCAGAATCAGTTTATGATGATGAAGACGTAGAAGAGTCCGTCACATTGATTATAACCTAAAATATCGGTAGTTTTCTTTTTTATATCGGTTTTGGATGGATATATAACGATATAATACGTCACTAGACCACGTTTCTTTTATATATTTATAGATGTTTACAATCACAATTTTTTCGGTTTTCGAAATATGCGACACTTTCCGATTCTTTCGTGGCGACGTAAAGTCTTTATGAGATTTTTATGTCGATGGACCCGATTTCCTTCTAGTGATAATATACAAAACGTCACAAAACAATAACAAATATTTAATACAAAACGTAATAATACAACTAACAAAACAAACTTAATAAAAATTAAAACAACTACTATAACCGAAAATTTTAAATCTCAAACTATCTACACGCAAGCGCATCCCAAAGCAGAATGAGGAATGAGTTCTGCTCCATCCGCTTTCTCAAATAAGCACGGCTTGAGACCTATCGCAAATCGCGTCGAAACAGGTTTATTATCTCTGAATTGTAATGCGCTAAGCGTGTCTCATGGTACGGGCTAGGGTGAAGGAAGCGGTCATTCCTTCACCCTACCCCGTGCCATGCGACACGCTTAGCGCATAACGATACGTAATCTATAAAGAAATGTATGGAAGCAATAACTGTCGTTTTGTTTCGATGCTAACATAATACTTGAGGTCAATGTACTTTTTTCCGCCTGCCTTAGAAACGTACTTACGTTATAAAAATAACTACTGTCCCCTTAGCAAATGACTTGAAAATTCTAAAAGAATAGTTAAATAAAAAATCTTTGGAGGCTTCTACACAAATTAAAGAAGGCATCAAAAATATTGCAACATACACACAACTATTAGAAACTGTGTATTGTAGAATTTTACTATTGAACAGACGCAATCCTGGCGAACTTCTAAGAATCACACTGCACGACTATTTACAAAGTGATAATAATGCATCTGATAAGTATGATGAATTTGATCTTCAGAGGCTTACTGCATCTGAAAGGATTCTGGTTAAGAAATTTAAGAGAGTTTTTATTAGAGGCAAACGTGGTCGTGGAGTACCCATTTTGTTTAATCAAGAAGTTCAAGTGGACATAAAACCATTATTGTCAATAAGACACCTGTTTTTTTTTCTTCAAAACCAAATATTTTTTATTTGGTAATCCATGTTATGAAAACACTATCTATGGCTACAAAGTTCTCAAAAGGCATGCAAGGTTATTTGGAGCAAAAAACCCAAAAGCAATCTCATCTACAAGGCTCAGAAAACACTTAGCTACGTTGTCACAAATATTTAGCATGTCTAAAAATGACATGAACAATGAAGTGCACAAAAAATCTTATAGATTGCCTGATGAAGTATACCAAACTGCTAATATATCGAAACTTCTTATTGTAATAGAAGATTGTAAAGCAGATGCTTTCAAAGGAAAGACTCTCAAAGAGATCGATTTAGATACGAATGGAGAGCTAGATGAAGAGCTTCTTGATAACGATCAAATACTCGATTATGATTGTAAGCTAATCGAAACTGTCAACTCTGATTGCATTCAACAAATGCGTAGTCAAAACAATTTATCTCAGGCTGGACCATCCGGTTTTCGGACTTCGCAACAATGCGTCACCGAAGAGGTAACACAGGTATTAAATACCAAAAATAAAATAAAAACTGGAAAGAAAAAAACATTAGTACCTTTGACGGAATTTTTTTTCAAACTACACACTAAAAATAAACAACTACCTAAAAAACATGAATGTGAAATATTAAAAGAACAGCACGGAGATTTGCTGGAAAACAAAGACTGGCTTAAAATTAAAGTTTTTGTGCAAAATATTTACTTTCAAAAATTAACAAATTATTAACAATCTTTTTATTGTTTTCCAAACGATGTCCAATAATTTAAGTATCTTTTAAGTTCCTCAATACATACCAATGATCAATAATTTAAATATTGTATAATGTCAGTGATTTAGTTTGCTAACATCCTATATTTAGAATATTATTGTTTTATTTCTATTACTTAATTTTTTCTGAAAATTACAATGATATATCATAATTTAAAAGCGAAGATTATCATTGAGATATAATTGATTTACAATTTAACATTTACTTAAAAGAAAAACATAAGCTTACCTAACAATTACCTTACCACATACATTTACTACACAATGCGATAACAAATTTATTTAGAAATAAAAGTAAAGTACGGTTACTTGAACAACAAAAGTTGGAGGCAGGTATGAAGTATTATATATAACTACAGACTTAATTCTTACTAATGCCATTGAGAGTCGTTGAAGTTTCTGGTAGGCCCAGAGGCGATTATCTCCTTTACCTACTACTTACTAAATTTGTATAGCACATATGAATAAACATTTTAGTCTATTGTTTAGTTGTATTACGTCAATGCCAAAATTAGGTTAATATACTGTGTTTTTAAAATAGTCGGCTGTGGCAGAATACCAGCGATGACCTAAAATCACCATATAGCTGAGTCACAGGCCAGTTTGTCTCATTACTGTTATGTTACTGTATGTTTCTAAGTTAAGTTTGTGATGATTTCTATTTGTATTTTTTTTAATAACATGTGTAAACTGAGACAAATAAAAAGCTTATTATTATTATTATTGTGGGGGTATCAATATAGTTTTCTCATCTGGTTGGGTTCTATAAATATATAATTATAAATGGAAATGAAAAGATAAATATACATAAATATCAATAAGATAAAATAAATATAAAAATACATATATAAATAAAAGCCCAACCAGATGGAGGCCCTCGGCAGGGGAGACCAAACGGCCGAGGGTTAGAGGGAAAGGGAAAGAAACCGGCGGACGATGCGGGCGGTATCGAGGAGCACCGCCTTCTGCATTTGAGCCTGGAGCGGACCGCCACGTAGTCCCAGCCGCCTCAGATGACCCGAGAGGCTGACTGGGATTAGCCCGTTTGCAGAGATGACTAGAGGAATAATTTAGGTCGGCAGACCACCCCACATGTCAGTCACCTCGTGAGCCAGGTCCAGATATTTTGTTTGCTTATCTGTTTCGGCTTTCACGAGGTTTTCGTCACACGGAATGGTAATGTCGACCAAAAATATCCTTGACTGTGCCCGGTCCATCAGCACAATATCAGGCTTATTCGCAAGAATAGTCCTGTCGGTGATGATGGCCCGGTCCCAATAGAGCCTGGCGCGATCATTTTCGAGCACGGCTTCCGGCAAGTACTTGTAATACGGCAATTTCCGATCCACGAAACCGTATTTCAGAGCGAGCTTCTGGTGTAGAATTCTGGGCAAGTACTCAGAGTTATAAAGCGCCGAACAACCGAAGATGACATGCCTAAGTGACTCACCGGGATGGCGACAAGCTCGACAGATGTCGATGGTGCCATCCTTTAGGATATGTCTATATGATAAGTTGTTGGTCTTAATAACCTGATCCTGTATTGCACAGACAAAACCCTCGGTTTCCCCGAAGAGGTCACCAAAGCGTAGCCAGTGGAGGGAGGTTACTGTGTCTACGAAAGGCCCATGTAGAGACTTGTAGAACCTCCCGTGGAGCTCCTTCTCCTTCCATATGGTCTCCTGGTCGGAAATTGTCTGCACTGCCGGGTCTTGCCATTGCTCGTTGGCTAAGGATAGAGGGGTTAGTCCTTTATCACAAGAAATGACGTCCTTATAGAATGGATCATCCGATCTCGCCAGGAAGTAATTACGGAGGCTGCACACTTCGCGATTATGCATGGTGAGCGCGCTCAAGAAGCCACGCCCACCACGCTTTCGCGGCAAGTACAGCCTCATTATCGACGATCTCGGATGGTGCATCCTGTGGGACGTCATTGTAGTGCGGACTTTTCTATCCAGGGCGTTAAGTTCAGTCTGACTCCA
Organism: Parnassius smintheus behrii; assembly: GCA_036936625.1. Lineage (NCBI taxonomy): Eukaryota > Metazoa > Arthropoda > Insecta > Lepidoptera > Papilionidae > Parnassius > Parnassius smintheus. The sequence goes on from JAUPFT010000007.1 coordinate 29,716,038, forward strand.
CCTGAGTATGCCAAAGGTATACATGAGGACAGGCATGACCCAGCCGTTATATGCTTGTGTCTTATTAACACCGGACAAAAGGCTGTTAAGCACTTTGGTCAAGCGTGCATAAAACACGTCGCAAACTGACTGTTTCATACCAGCCTCATCGATACCGATGTTCTGTGACATACCCAGGTATCGGTATGTTTCAGCCTCGGAAAGGGTCCTTAAGTTGACGGGCACAGATAAGTCTATGCCCTCAGAGTTAGCAACCCTACCCCTCTCAGCATGGAGTACCGCACACTTATCCGTCCCCAGCTCCATTCCAATGGAATTGCTAAATTCACAAGTGATGTTTAGCAATTCCATAAGATGGGAGCGACTGGAGGCGAATAACTTGAGGTCATCCATATAGAAAAGGTGAGTCACTTTTGTCCCTCCTTTCCGTAGCTGAAATCCCCTCTCGGAGCCCTCCAGTAAGGTACTGAGAGGGTTCAGAGAGAGGCAGAACCATATTGGACTCAGACAATCGCCCTGGAAGATACCCCTTCCTGTCCTTATGTGGTTCTCCGCAGCCATCATCCACTCGCCCAGATGACAAAGGATGTACTCAACTGCCCCATACACTGCTCGAGGAAGTCTCTAACTGTACAGTCTATCTTGTACAGCTCGAGGACTCTCTTTAGCCATGTATGGGGCACCGAGTCGAATGCCTTTCTGTAGTCTATCCAGGCGGCGGAGAAGTTCCGACGGTTGCGTTTCACCACTTTGCCAATGACCGCGTCAATGAGGAGTGGTTCCTTGGTTCCACGACTACCGCCCCGACATCCATTTTGAGCCCGCGACATCACCTGATTTGAGTCCAGGTGACGAGTGATTCTCGCGCTCAAAATGGATGTTAGTGTCTTGTATATGGTCGGTAAACACGTGATGGGGCGGTATTTGCTCGGGTCTGTGGTACCCTGGCCTTTAGGAACCAAATGGGTGATCCCAGTAGTGAAGAGGCTCGAACCCCTTCAGTCAGTAGTGGTGCAGCCCGTCGAGTCCCGGACATTTTCCAGTTCGGGGCCCTACAGACCGCCTCAGCTACGTCATCCGGCGTTATGGTGACGGGGTCCATGGGCGTAATACCCGCACACTGACTTGCCACGACTTCCGTCCAAGGGCCCTCGTTGTGGTTTACGGACTCTGACCATAGGCTGCGCCAGAATGCGACCGTGTCGGCCTGATTCGGTACTGGGCCCGTTCCACTTACCATTGGTCGCTCCAATGATTTATAGAGCCTCTTCTGATCACTCTGGAAGAGACGATTCTGGTTGAACCGTGTCGACCTCTCGGTATATCGCCGAATTCGCTTTCCCCAAGCAGCGATTCTCTGCTTCAGGTCGTCTATGTGCTCCGTCAGTTTTGGCATTATATCCGGCTGGGACAAATTAACATTTGTCCCAGCAAACGCCATCCTGACGGTGCGCACAATCCTTGGCCTGGTATTGCCTGACCTGAAGCATATCAGTCTGCCGATGAGGGCCCTAGCCTTTGCGATACGTTCTTCAATTCTTGTTCTCCAGGCTGGGATAGCACTACTTTGTCCAGTAGTGCGTCCAGCCGTGGAAAGTTTGGCGCTTATAATACGGCAGACTGCCAGTGCGGCGCCAAAGAGAATTGAGTCCGTCTCGCAAAGGTCAAAGTAAAAAGTAAAGTAAAATATACTTTATTGTACACCAAGGAACATATTACATTATTTATATATTTAAAGGGACATTGGTACAACAGGCGGCCTTATCGCTAAAACAGCGATCTCTTCCAGGCAACCTTAGGGCAGAGGATACTATTTTAAAGATAGCGGAAGGGGTGTACAGAATATGATAAAGAAAGATAAATAGAAGAACATAAATGATTAAAGAAAGAGAAAAAAAAATGAATGACGACAGGTAGTAACTTAAGAGGAAAGGTAATAAAGTTTTAATTTATTTTTAAATATAGGAAGAGATTTAGATTTTTTAATATGTAAGGGGAGAGAATTCCATAGTCGTATAGCGGTAACCGTAAAAGAATTAGAATAGAAGGAAGAGGAATGTCTAGGGGTACTTAGAAGGAGATTATTTTGAGATCGTAAACTACTTAAATATATAAATCGGTCTTTCAAATAAGAAGGAGTGGTCGGATTGAACAGAATGCAGTAAAGAAGATGAAGAATGTGAGTATTCCTGCGAAGACGAATCGGGAGCCACTTGAGCTTATGGCGGAATTCGGATATGTGGTCATACTTTCGTAACCCAAATATAAACCTTATGCAATAATTTTGAAGCCACTCAAGTTTATTAAGTTGCTCGTATGTTAGGTCAAGATAACAAGTGTCCGCGTAGTCAAGGATCGGTAAAAGAAGAGACTGAGCCAGCGCAACTTTAGTAGGAATGGGGAGAACATTGCGTAATCTTCGAAGTGAACCAACTGCGGCAAACATTTTTTTACTTATTTCACTAACTTGCGGTCCCCAAGACAAAGTCTGATCGAACATAATGCCTAAATTCTTAACTTTGTCACTGTATGGGATAAGTGTCCCATCGAATATGATTGGCGGGAGCAGCGACAAAGTTAACCGAGAGATTAATTTCGAACTCCCAATAATAATGGCTTGAGTCTTCAGTGGATTAACTTTAAGCCCAAATGAATTACACCAATGAGAAATACGAATAAGATCTTCATTAATTAATCTATCCCGGTCAGGTCCCGGCTGGCTTCCAAATAGGTCACCAGCATTGGGTTCACCGCCCTCACGACAGCCCGATTCCGCTTGCTTAGGGCTATGCGGGGAAGTCGCGGTCGATTTTCGAGAGGCGTACTGCGCGTTTCCATAATCGCCTCCTCCAATGTACTCCTCATTTGCTCTATTTCTAGTTCCTGGGTGAATGTTCCATCATCATTTGAATCAGCAACCACTGGGGTATTCACGGCGGCATCCACGTGTGCGGGTTGTTCTGCAACTTGTGCCACCGCACCCTCAGTCGTAGCGTTTTAATTTGATGAGGGAACAGCCTCACGTCGTAGCCGTTCGAGTTCGGCGCCATCAAATATATTTGATTATTATTATTATTATTATTACAAATCATCTGCCCGTGGCATTAACTTACCTAACAACCTCACCTTGTGTATTTGAATTATTATGGTGCAATAAAGTTTAAATAAATAAATAGAGGAAAAATTCCTTATAGTCAATTGCGGTTAAAGAAGTAGCTTTAGTTGCTTAAAACTAAAAGGCTTCTACCGTGTCTGAGTATTTTCCACTGTCTAAATATTTTCTACTAAGGTCAGATCCCTTGTACCCCTAAGGAAATTAATTGAGAATTTTGCTTATCACTATTGAGATTATAAAAACACGAAATAAATACTAACATAAAAATTGTATCTACTGATATATCAGAAACAATATAATCGCTGATATAGCTGGAAGCCGGTTGACTCGTATGATGAATACAAAATGTAAAAACTGTATACGGAATCACAATCTTTTCCAATATTGATGGATGTAACTTTATCATCGTGATCTTTGTAACATATATAGGGAATTATACAGAATCAGTTTAAGCGTAAGTTTCGATGGAGGTAGGAACATTTATGCTGTGTATAGATGGTATACAGGGATATTCAGGGTGCTGTATAATTTTGGTGGTGAACGGACGTACTAAGTTACCGGGAATTATTTAAAAGTGAATAGTAACATAACATGTTTCATTGAAATTCCACGTCGACTAATGCAATCATACTGATTAAAACTTCGTAAATACACATTAAAAACATTTAAAATCTTGCCGCATACAGTGGACGCGGCAGAGTGGTAGTCTGTAAAGACGCAAGAAGTCTTCGTCGATATAAATATATATATTTATATATATATATATATATATATATATATATATATATATATATATATATATATATATATATATATATATTTATATAATATATAGAAATAAATTTGTTTTAACTCAGTTCTACTATATTAATCATTGTCCTGGGGCTTTACTGTAATGAGAAATAACATATATCCAAAAAATATTTAAATTGTGTGATAATGTAAGAATACACGCATGACAAGTCCGAGATGCACGCCATTGCAGTTATATAAAAAAATTAAAGCGTTAATTTATTAATTAGGTGACGTAAACCCTAACGGTTTATAAGTTTATTTAATAAATTAAAATAAACTAGCGCTCTGACCCGGCTTCGCACGGGTGATACCTGCTTTCTACAACAGCGCTACCCACCGGATTTAACCATGCTTATAACCTTCGTGGAAGTGCAAGCAATATGTTGATAAAGTTTTACTGATCTGAACGGTATGGCAGTGCATAAAATACGAACAAACAAAAATTAATTTTTGTATATTAGATATTAAAAAATAAAAAGTATGTATTTTGTTATTAGATGACTAATTATAAATATATTTATACATATTATGTAGATAAATAAACGTATAGATAAAAATAAAATAAATATTAAAGATATAATAGGCACGTAGGGAACTGAAAAAAAAGGTCTTTACTCGTTTTTTCTTACAAAATGACTGTTTGATTTCTTAAATTTACGGGAACACTACACATTGAATAAAACTAAATTTACGGATTCTATCGCGTTTATTTAACTGATTTTACTTATTTTTAATTCCCGACGTTTCAGATGTTTTAAAGCACCCATGGTCACGGGGGTACTGAGATGTTTGACGTCCCAATGTCATTGTTAGCCCGGCTACCTTCAGTTTTTGAATAATAATTTTTGGTCCGATTTACGCAAAACGAACTTACAGTATCTTGAAGATACTGTACCTTCGTCTGTACTTGCCCCGGTTCACCGGCTTCGTCTGCGTCTAAAAACGACGCATTTACATCCTCGGCCTCCGCGATGTCATCTCGCGGCCCCTCTCCGCCCTAATCGGATGCCGACTCAGGCTCCAACTCAGGTTTGGAAATGGAGATCTAGGTGCACGCCCCACCCAAGCCCGAAAATGATGATTTCACTCTCTTGCAAGGAAAAGAGCGCAAGCGCACATCTCTAAAAAAGGCAGCCGAGACTAACTCGGCCCCCCCGGCCCCAACCACTACTCCCGCCAAAAAGCTAGCCCACGCGGTACGTGCTTAACCCTCTAAGACCACGGCTAAGCCCGCAGCTTCGCAGGTAGGGAAAAACTACCGCCTCCTACCGATATTCAAGACAGGACTAAGTGGAACAACCTGTCAAACTGGTTGAACACTAAAAATATAGTGCCCAAAGGTGCAAAACACCAGACAGGGCAAACGAATGCTTGTTAACTCGACCGAAGAATTCCTCAGTGTGACTACTCACCTACGCGCCCAAGAAATTTCTTTCCAGACCTACGCCCTATCAGAGGAGTGCCATCTTCGTGTGGTTGTTCGAGGACTCCCTAAGGAACTCGACACCACACACATCTTTGACGACCGTAAGGCGCAAAACTACTCGGTCTGTGAAATGCGCAGAATGCACCACCAGACTGACAAGAATCGTTTTCTTGATCTCTGCCTTGTCATCCTGGACTTATCTCCGGAAGGCAAGGAGATTTTCAATGTGTGGCGTATCCGCAATCTAACCGGGATTGCTGTAGAATCCTCCCGTAATAGAGGCATCGTTGGCCAATGCCACCGATGCCAACTGTACGGCCACTCGGCCAGAAATAGTTACGCCAGGCCTAGGTGTGTTAAATACCTAGGTGAACACGGCACTACCAACAGAACCCGCACGCACGACGACAGAACCTCCAATCTGCGTTAATTGCTGCGAAGAGGGACACCCAGCGAATTATCGCGGGTATTCCAAAGCGCCGCGACGCAAACAGCGCGGAGGCAGAAAGCCGTCCCAGAGCCTGTCTCACAAGGCTCATCTTCATTCGCCGCTGACTTTTCTCTATATCGCGGTTTTATCAGCAAAATAAACGTCGCTAAATTATCCTCCTTGGCCCGCAAACTCCGCGGAGCAACAACCGCTCAATACAAACTCAACGCCATGATTGAGCAAATAGGTTTATTGATTGTCAAATGTCACTCGGAAACTTCATGTGTCGATTGTTCGACACGCAAACCTTTCGAGAGCATTTTTCAACCGTTGAGGTAAGGTGAGCCGATAGGGCGGTAATCGCCTTATTGGCTTCCTTTGGCGAGTTTATACTGTCGGGGATCGTGTCAAAGTGCTGCGAGGACGTAGGCTCGAGTTTGACCTCGAGCTTACGCCAATCTACGATGGTTTTGGTCTGAAGGACCTCACCTGCGGGCTGGTCCAGCTATAGAAGGACTAGTCTATGGTCCGAGTTAAGCTCAAGAACTATCTCTATGGATATTAATGACAAACGGACATCTTTGAATAACGCTATGTCCAGGATGTCCGGTCGATATCTGGTAGTGAAAAGGAAATAGGTTGGGGGTATATGGTATTAGGTATATGTATACAGGTAGTCGTATATAGATAGGTTGGTTAGTTTTGCGACTTAAGGTCGTCAAAGTTGTGTGCGGTGTCGAGTTCTTTAGGGAGATCTGGAACAACCACACGAAGATGACGCTCCTCTGGTAGGGCGTAGGTGTGGAAAAAAATTTCTTGAGCGCGCAGGTGAGTAGTCACGCTGAGGAATTCCTCGGTCGAGTTAACAAACATGCGTATGCGTATGTCCGGCGTTTTGCACCTTTGGGCAGTATATTTTTTAGTGTTTAACCAGTTTGACAGGTTGTTCCACTTTGTCTTAACTTGAATAATGATAGGCCTCCTATCATTTCCCTACGTTCAGCAGGGGACCCATTCACTTAAATTTCTTATTATATTCACTTAATTTTCAGATAAGGTAAAAAATAGACAAATCTATTGAAACACGCTGCATATAATTTAAGCGTTGAAATAAAAATTTCAAGTGGTCATATTTAGTCTCTTTATACTTTGTCAAATTTGAGAGTAAGTACACTCATATGTTCTGATTTACTAGAAAAATGACATCCTTATTGTAATAGTATTATGTTGACGTAAAATTGTTTAAAAATGTAGGACTAGACTTATTATTATTTAAAGGATCATGTAAATTGTTTTCTAAATCAAGTGATAGTTATTATTATATTACGTTTCAAATATTTGTTTCGTAAACTTTAAAAACTAATAATTAGGGAGATATCTATAATAAGTCGTGTCAGAAACGCGGTATATGAGCGAGTTGGATCCCATTTGTAATTCCAATTTTATATGCTGACGAACGATCCGACTCACCTTTGCCCGACTGTTTTCCATATCTAGAAAATAATGCCACTTACCGGGTTCAATTTCAAGTGTAAACTTGCATCGAAATCTGTCCAGCCTTTCTTAAGTGATGATCTTTCATACATGCGGTAATTGCTTTTTATTTATATAGATTTACTACTTGCTTAGCGGAAAATATAAACCACCGATTATATTCAACAAAGCTTTATCTGCTTGGATGAAAATATTTCTAAATCATGATGTTAAGACAGAATCTTGATAATGCTGTGTAGCGGCAGTGAAAAAGAATCCACTGCCTCCTGAAAAATAATATACATTATTACTCAGACTTTTGATTGGCTATATTTAATTAATAAATGATGGATAATATTTCGATGAAGCAGAGAGAAAGACGTGTAATACGTTAGTAATCGATTTATTGACAGTTCAGATCTAGCGACAAAAGAGAAGGCAGACCGCGGTCGTGCTACTGTTATATCACTATACATGATAGGGTCACGCTGCAGCTATAGCAGCTGCAGCACGAATGGAACGTCTTCACCGGGGTAAGACCCCACTCTCACAAAATACCAGCGTAAAAAGCAGCTTAAGACTGTTGTGTTATGTGTAGAGAACCGGAGACCCCTTTTACTAGAGATGGGCTGAATATTCGTTTCATATTTGGTATTCGGCATATTCGGCAGCTTTACCGAATATTCGTAATTATTCGGAATAAATTCGGCTAAATCACCGAACATTCTTTTAAGTGGTACTCAGTGTCCACTCTATTGAAATGTACGAATTGAGTAATGCCATGCCTTTCATAATTTTACTGTTGAAAGAATATTTCATTTATGGGCTAATCTATTTGAAATGTTGTTACGTTTTTGAGGCACTGTAGATTTATCTCCAATTGTAGCAAATAGAAAGCCTGATCAAATATTTTTGGAGTCAAACAAATAAACATTACATTACATAAGTACATTTCGCTTTACTTAGGTCGTCAGTTTCTCTAAAATAAGTTGAAATAGTAGATGCCCCTGCCACTCATTTTTATTAATTTTCTAGAATAACACAGCGAAATACTTTTTTCCTCACCAAAAATAGTCAAAACATAAGCATGTGCCGGCAACTTGCTCAGTACTATATGATGTAATAACATGTCAGGTGTGGCTGGAGAGCGAGGGGTCCGGCGCTAATCCCGCTCGCTTTACGACAACAAATTTCGTTATACTCGTAAATTGGTTAGGTACCGAGGTGATCCTGCCGAATAATATTAGGCCGAATATTCGGTTTAGTAAAAGTTTTACCGAACTTTCCGCTGAATATTCGTATTTGGTGAAATCCCTATTCGGCCCAACTCTACTTTTTACTGGAAACGAGGCATTCCATCATAGTCCTCAGAGGTTACAACGCTTGTGCATAATGATTTCTTATATTTACGCGAACACTACACATTTAAATAACACTAGTTTTAAATATAATTAGGGTAATTAAAAAGTTAAATAAACGCGATAGAATCTGTAAAAATTTGTATTATTTAAACGCTTGTGCATTTTGATTCTTAATAGAGGATAAATGTAGATGTATATGGGTCACAGCATCCACTTACCATCAGGTGAATGCTTGTTCGTTTGACGCTGTTACTTCATAAAAAAAAAAACTATCGTAGCAGTGCTCTCTGTGTACGTTCCGTTACACAAACCAAGTGTTGATTAAACAAACAAAACTGTAAAACCCATACTAAGTCCAAGGATAATTTGACAGAAATATACCGGCTGAATTTAAGTAATTTTCATAGTGAAATTTTACGATATATTGTAAATTACACAACAATAGTACCAAATTCTGATTATTCGACTACATTTTATTGTAAGATGTCAGATGAAGCGCCCATAAACGTTCGTTGATACAAATAAGTTTAACGAATCGGATTAACAAAAATCCTAAATTTTACTATGTCACAGACTATTTGAATTTATCGACAACGTTTTTTATTTCGCTAATGGTTCATCAATAGAGGTGTCTATGGGACGGAAAAACGGCAACCACCTTGTAACGGAAAGAATGTGAGAATAATATAGCTCTCTTATTTTGTACTATATTAAACGTCATATTCAGCTATAGGAGTTTTGTTCCTATCTAAGGACTCTCTCTATGCCTAGTAATTACTCTGAGATCACGCCTCACAGTATAATATAAACATATTGTAGTGCGACATGGTAAAACGTAAGTAATTAACAATAATTATATATATATATATAGAGAGAGAGAGAGAGAGAGAGAGAGAGAGAGAGAGAGAAAGAGAGAGAAACATTCAATTTGCTCACTAAATGGAATAATGTAGCGATCATCATATTTTGTGTAATAAAATAGTATATATTAATTTCACAAGAACGAAGATCCAGACCCATGTAGCTTATGTTATAGCTGTAGCACGAATGGGTCGGCTCGACCGGGGTAGGACCACGCTCTCACAGAATACCAGCGTAAAATAGCAGCTTAATGCTGCTGTGTTTTGTATGGTGTGTAGATAAACGGAAACCATTGTTCTAGAAACGAGGCATGCCATATTAGTCTTCAGGTTGACAACGCATCTCAATTTTGATTCTCAATTGGGGAGAAACGTAGACGTTTAAGAACCGCAGATTCCGCTTACCATCAGATGGACTGTGTTTGTCACTCCTATTCTTAAAAAAATACATATAATTCTTCCGTGCGGAATACGCGCGGGCCCCTGCGCCGCATCTGCACTAAGAAGCCACAATATCAATTTAAAGATGCTGCTACCAGTGAATTTATCGATCTGACTCTCACAACAGGCAAGAAATCAAGACATCAAGAAATGCAGTTATTATTGTCTGATACAACAAAGAACACATCCACAAAATATAAATTTCTAATTTATGGTTCATACAAAGGAAAATGTTATTTTCATGTTATAGAAATGATTTTAGAAGATAATTTAAATTCATACCATAGTGTTTGCAATAGCAAACCAAATAATCTTCTCAACTTTTAGAGAACAATTTAAATATTATGTGCATAAAAGACTCACTATATTACTTAATGACGATGTCTAAGTTTTGCTTAGCAAAATACTACTGTACTTACCCAGCACTACTGCTCTTGTCGATTTTGTTCTTTGCATCATCCTGTTGAACGTTAGGTTCTCCTAAACCACCTGCACAACCAGAGCCAGAGTAAACTCTTCCAGGACCATCTACATTTCCAGAACCAGAGTATGATCCTTCAGGACCACCTATAGTTCCTGAACCAGAGTATGCTCCTCCAGGACCATCTATGGTTCCTGAACCAGAGTAGAAGCCTCCAGCACCCACCCGATCACCACGGTCACCACTGTAAAGAAAACATTTTATCTATATTCCTAATTATCATCATCATCATCATTGTATTGTCATATGAAACATTGTATCCCTATAAGTCTATGTAATATAGTTGGACCAATTTAACTGGGGACACGGCAGTGCCCTCGCCAAGTCGAGCAAAAAAGCAGCACAGCCGTACCATACTTTTCTCGAAAGCAATTCATGCCATTTTCGACCCACTATAACTTCGTTGTGGATAAAACTAGAAACCTGAATTTTAAGAAACCAAGCAGGCATTGTTTTTTTTTGAATCATTTGAAATATACGGTGTCAATACATGGTATATTTCAAATATCATTCAATTTGAACTAGTAGGTAGTTTAGGAGTTATAGCTAGTCAGTTTTTTTTATTTTTGTCACTCACTGACTGACCGATCATCAAAACTCTAAAGCACTTCTAGCAGACATAGGAGCTTCAAACTTTGAAAACAATTATTGTTTAGTGTATTAATCAAGTAAAAACCAAAATATTTTTCAATTTACTAACTGCATAAATAACTTTGTAATCCAATATGAATATATAGGATTACAAAGTTAAGTTTGCAGTGAATGAATCAGTTTTTTAAAGAATATCAAAAATGCTATAAACATTACTAATATTCCCCTAAACCACTCGTGGTAAGCTTAAATTGCCTGTGTTACGAGTGGTTCACGCCAGTAGTCGAATGGCGGATTCGAACCCACGACCTTTTTGAGTTCGCGGTTCGCGCCCTGCCATTAGCAATCTATTTATTTAAAACATAAAAGATTTTTAATATTGATATGGTGACAATAAGATGTGGTTATGTTAGCTAATTACGGAATAACTTAAGACAGAAGGACCCTTAAGTAGGGTCTGAATAAATTAACCGACTTGTTATTACATGGATCTCACAACTTTTTACGATAGAAGAACTGAGTTGCGAGACTTGGTTTTTTTACAAGTTATGTTTTTGACGGCATATACGGTTTTCTGTAAAGCGTTTTGTATTTTGTCGGCGATGGCTCTTAGAGAGTTCAATTCAACAGGATGATGCAATCTAGTAGTGTCATTATCCAAGGAGAAAAGAGGATAGTAAGAAAGTAGTTTATATGCATAGTTGTATGCAGTTAAACAATTAGCTCGTTTGTCGCTTTTATGTTATAAATGTGCAAACCATTTAAATGTTATTTTCTTAGTATTTTGTATTTAATTACAGTAAAAAGAGATTAACGCTAAGATTTAAATACTTAAACACCTGAATATTATTACTCTTAGTATTTTGTATTTAAATACAGTAAAAAAGGATTAATGCTTATATGTAAATACTTGAAGACCTGAAAATTATAACACAATTTTTATTTGTAAGATATATTAGTAATACGCCAAGCAAAAATAGGCTTACCTTCCAGTGCCAGCCGCTAAGGCAGTTGTTAATGTAAAATAGATTACCTTTAAAAAATTAATAAGAAAATATTATACACTAACAATGATCGGTAACAAATCAAATATAGGTATGTATAATACATTTTTTTGGTAAATTGAAGAAAGACGTGCAAAGCGCACACATTTAAAACATTGGTTGCTACCACTCTCCCAAAGAATGAATCCGTTTATATATATTTTCACCTCATTTTGGTAGTTATTCTAGCGACCAGCATTATAATGAGTAAACAAATTATGATTTGTTATTTATTAACAGAGATTCTCAATCTTTGCGCCTTAACTTTATTTATTTACGAATATTGCCTCTACTTAAAACGATGACAAATCAATAAATAACTGCAAATAAATGCAGTGATATATTTATTTACCATCGTTTCCATTTTTGAAGCAATATTTGACGATGACTCTACGTTTGATACTAAATCGCTACTGGTTTAATAACGGAATAGCACCAGATGTACAATACGGCCGACGTATCTTGGCGAGTCTGAATATAGGCTCTGCGAAGTTTAGCGCATGAACACTCGTGAAGAAAACTGTTATTGTCATTTTTTTATATATACCAATGTACAAATAAAATTTCCCTAATACAGTGACCAAAAATATCAAAACACTTTGGAGACATTATAAATTAAAGATTCAATTTTGATACCTCACCTTTCGATAGGGGCAGATTTTATCACAAACACATACAATATTATTTACATTTAATACTTTTTATTTATTTACACTTATTATTATTTAATCACTGTCGCTGAGGGGGGAAATTCCTAACATAAAGTCGTCGGCCCCTTGTGTACCATGTGAGGTACTTGGCATAGGTTCATCTTCGTAATCGTCGCTCTCACTTTCAGACTCACTTTCTGAATCTGAAGCTGTATTAATGATGAATAATTGATCCGTCATTTCGTCAATAATATGGTCGCTCTTCCTATAGTCATGTTCGACCTCTTGCACTTTTCTGCATAAAGCACTCCATTCATTCTGACCCATTAAATTTACTTTTTCTTGTATGAGCTCCATTGTCCGGGTTACGTTCCAGTCGACGTTTTTAGCGGCTACGTGCCCTTTAATGGCAGCCCACACCATCTCGATGGGGTTTAAATCGGGATGATATGGGGGTAAACGAAGGACATCGTGGTTGTTTTGTTTAAACATTTCATCTATTACGTATTTTTTATTCACGTCTTTGTTTTTTTTTATTAGATCGTAAAGTTGTAGTTTACGCATGTCCTTTTCATATGGTATACCCTTTTCTAATAACCACGATTCCATTTTTGCCTTCTTGTCATTAGATTTAGGGGCAGGATCCATTAATTTGTTGTGGTACGGAGCATTATCGATAACCACCACCGAGTTAGGGCTCAAATTTGGAATCAGTTGGGTCCGTAACCATTTCTCATAATTTTTGAAATTCATGTCATCATGATAGTCTCCGGTTTTGCTGCCAGATTTGAACATTAGTAGCGCGTTCGGAACAAACCCTGCTTCTGACCCAGCGTGTACCATCACTATCCGCTGACCTTTTGATATCGGGCGCTTTAGTCCTTGAGCGGAACCATCTGACCACGCCTTACCTTTTGTATGTGATGAGTGGGCATACGACTCGTCAGTGAATACAATTGGTCGCCCTTCGTCCCTGTATTTTTTCATTGCCTTCAAGTACAAGATCCTTTTCAGGCGAATGTCGGTCTTCTCTATAAGAACCATTCTATTGGTTTCGGTCTTTCGCCACTTGAAACCCAAGTTTTTGATAATTGTCTTTAAGCTCGTTTTACCACCTTGAAAATTTATATCCCGTTTGAGTTTCGCTAGTAATTTGTTTATCGTCGGCATTTCTTTTTCAGTTTTGTGGAAGTTGTGTATGCATCTTTTTACTACTCCCTGGTCAAAATTATCCATATCAGTAATAGGTTTTGATCTAGACCTTTTTTTACCAGGCGTGCGGAATACTGAAAGTAAGCCCGAAATATTGCCTTCAGTTGCGATCCGCTGTACTGTGCGTAGGGACACACCAGTTGCGTTAGCAACTCTTAAATAAACTTTATCGACATCTTTTACGCCTTCTTCTTTTTCTTTTTTCATATATTGCGTTAAATCGTAAATAATTTTTCTCGCCTGGCGATTTAACACACTGTTATGTTTTGGTGGCATGTTTGGCGAATAATATAAGTGCTAACTGACACTTGCAAATAAAACAAATAAAACAAACAAAACAAACTTAACACTATTAATAAAAACAAACAACAATAACAACGAAAACTTTTGTAACCGACTGTGCTCAAGACAGAGATAGCGACACGAACACGACACCAATGCTAACGTGTGACTGAGAAATATTACCGTGTACCGAGCATTGCCGAATAAGCACGAAGCTTTACGAAGTAACCAGAAAGGGATGTCCAACACGCGTGCCTGAGGGTGTTGTTTAATCGATTTTTATTCAAATCGATTAAAATTAAGACATAAAAATATATTTATTTGCAATTTATAAGGAGGTTCTAAATTTTCTCAAATAGTCGTTACTCAAGAAGACGTTAATAGATAATTGATATTTAAGTACATTATGTCTTTCAGCTGAGAAAATAATATGTTTTTAGTTTTTTTTTTTTATTTAAGTCGAAATCTTGTTTATTATCAACAAAATTCACTATATTTGTAAATCTTATATAAACAAAAATCAATAACTTCTAAATAAAACTAATCGATTGCGATATTTTATGACTAAAGGGTCGATTGTGTTTACTTATGGTCAATCTCTAGCCTAGACCACCGCCCCCCGTACGTCGCCTCATGCCACCATTTTGTTCCTTAAAAAAGCTATTGCGCAACCTTCTGCGCGAAGGTCGGACTCGCCAAGATACGTCGGCCGTATTATAACTTACGATACTGCGTGGAGCACCCACGTTTGCGTATAGGTATCTTAAATTATGGATAAGCGAATTAAACTAAATATATGTAAATGATCACAACGAATATATAAGAATTATTTCTAATTTATTGTGATAGCTAGACTGTCTATATAGTTAGTATATGAACATAATTTTGATTAAAAAATTAATACTACTAGTTTTTTTTCTTAAAATATCCTTTTACTACCATATCAAATTTGAATTAAATATATTATATTTTATATAAAAAGAGAGAGAAACGCTTCGCTTTTTCGGATGTCCCACTACACCAACAATATGTTTTTATTATCATTGTAGGCATTTTTCTGACTTATTCTTAAATTAACGTTATGTTATTATATATGAAATAAAAGTACTAAATATCATATATTTATATATAGTTTATTTTACAAACAAACAAAAGTATAAACAGCTTAAAATAGTAATTACGTAACAATTTTTAAATAATTATATTACATTATTGTAATAGCCTTTAAATTATATTAACGAGCAACTCTAACACCTAAGGTATACGAGTGCGAACGGGTATAAAACCACGCTCATCTGCAGTGTAATCAACTCTATAAGTAACTCCGTCGGGAGCAACGAATTGATAGAATCCTCTCGTCCTTGTACCATAGTTTTCATTATCAATTTTTTCGACTTTCCCAGATTCCTCAGCAAGAATTGTGTTCTCAGTTTCATAAAGGTAGTGATATCCATCGGGAGGCAGATAGTCATTTTCTAAACGGATAATGCCATATTTATATTCGTATTTACCCTTATTCATTTTACTTATTATTGCAACTAGCGGTGGTTGATTAGGTACAGGCGTTGTTGTTGAACTGTACTCAGGAAATGAACTCGGACTTGTTGATGGGCTCAGTGACGGACTGGCAGATGGAGAAGGACTAGGGGAAAGTGTTGTAGTTGGTTGAGGCGCTTTTGTGGGTGTTGCGGCGAATTCGGTAGTTGGTGACGTAAACGAAAAAACAGTATTAGTGGTACCGCTGTTGTCAGATCCAGTGAAGGCATTTCCATCGTAAGTTCCATCCGATCCACCACGTTCGCCGCTGTAAATTTAATATGTATATTACTTACATCGTCCCTGCCTCGTATCTGTAAAGGTATTCATTGATAATCGTAAATTCCGATTAAAAATCAAAGCTAATTACATAAATATTCCGAGGTCCCCGATAACCGTACAACCATATAATATAATATCTTTATTCAGATAAGTTATATGAAGCAGAAGTTAGTTGTTTATAAAGAGCTAATCTATTGGCCCAGTAAAAAGTATTTTTACTCATAAAAGAAATTGGCTATAAAAGTAATCTCCTAAATACTTAGTATGTCATTCATTACTTTTCTATCCACATTACCGTTTGCATGTCTCTTGGCAATGGCCTACCGATACCTACTATTCAAGCTGGCAGACCTTAAAAATTTAATATAAGTGTTTGAATAATTTATTATAATAATCTTACTTGGAAGAGCCATTATCCCCTTGTGGATTGTAAAAGCCTCCTGGGCCACCTGCAGTTCCGGAACCTTTGTAGAAACCTCCTGGACCACCCGCAGTACCGGAACCTGTGTAGAAACCTCCCGGGCCACCCGCACTACCGGAACCTGTGTAGAAACCTCCAGGGCCACCTGCAGTACCGGAACCAGCATAGGAACCACCGGCACCACCACGGTCTCCGCGATCACCACTTAAATTAATCCAATAATTTATTACTAAAATTCATAAAACTACATATTAATATTTTCAGTAAATCACTTTATAACTACCGGTGCCCTAATATTACATAGAAATCTTCCATCACCAGTAATGAATATGTAGAACCAGTAATGAATAGGTAGAAGCCTTGCATTCAGGATACATTGTTATTCATGTATAATGAACCGCCTCAGCCCACTAATCGTTCATCACTGTTCTTTTAACTCATGCTTACAATTTTGTACTGCATTAAAATTACAATAGTACAGTACCATAGCCAGAGCCGTGGTCGCTCAGATGGTTAAGGCTCGCTGTAAATTTCACAGTACGCGAGCAAACCGGGTTGGACGAAATGGCACCAATGAAATTGAAATTTTAAGTGTTGATTTATCACGTAATCGGCGGTGAAATAAACATCGTGAGGAAATCCGCATGTCTGAGAAATAAGAAAAAAATATATCGAAGAAATGTGAAGCTCTCCAACACTGCTCACAGGGGCAGCGTGACGGACAATTCCTTGCCCTAAAACCCTTCAGAAATGAGCAGAGGCCTGTGCCCAGGAGTGGGACGTATATAGGCTGTAACTAACTAACTAACTATTTACCGTATAAATATTTTTATGCACTAAAGCAAGCAGGTGGCAACTTCTAAACAAGACCTTAGTTAATTTCGCACGCCATTCTATTTCGTTTATTTATTGGTAACTTAATATTATCAACGAAATAGTTTATACAACTTACTTATATTTGCCAGAATCGTCAGGAAAGTAACGCCCAGATTTGTCATATTTACTAGGATCATAACGACCGGGGTCGTATTTACCCGGGTCGTAACGACCTGCATCATAGCGTCCAGAGTTATAACGCTCGGGATCATAGCGACCAGGATTGTACCGACCAGAATTACCAGCAGCAGTCGTCGTATATCTTCCAAAATTGTAATACAAAGCCGGATTATAACGAGAAGTTGTCGTGATAAACTGGAAGGGTGATGGGCTGTGACAGAGTAAAACAATAATTAATTCATTATATTCAATGCAAGGTTCATTAAAAATATTTATTTGATAGAAATTTACCGTTCAGTTTCCGCCGCAAAAGCGCATGTAAGCGTCAAACATAGTACCTTGAATGAGAAAGAACACATTATATTTTTTATTAATACTTTATACTCTCTCCGCGCAACTAAAGTTAGTAATAAAAATATTTAAAATGTTGTTTTAAATTATCATAATGGACTGACTATAAAATGTGAATTTAACTGTATTTCTGTAAACATTTGCATATCATAATCGAAATTGTACACACCAAAATACCCTGCATTTCTGTTTCTTCTTTGTGAGCTTTGCTACTTGAATGTGTTGTGTGCAATATCAAAGTCTATATATACCTTTTTTTCACCTTAGTCTCAATTTAGTTACACTTCTGTTCTGTAATTATTTATAATATGTAAACAAACAAGATTATTCATTCACAGAGATTCCCAATCTTTGTACTATTGACTTTAAAATTTTCTGTTCATCTTAACATGGAAACTTGGTTTCTATGCACTATTACCAGTTATTAACGGCTAAATAATAGCAAGCAGTTCAATAGATTATTCGTTCGTCAAAAATCTATGGAAACTACAGATGTAAATAATAACTATAAAATAAGATTATATAAAAATAAGATTGAAATGCAGTTATAATAAAATATTCGTTTCTTACATGTTTTCTAGTATTTTGTTATATCCTAGTTTATATTTTAACAGTCGTTAAAACAATTTTTACTCACCTGTTTACTTAAATTATTACTTATTTTTAATTACCAAACAACCCAAATAATAAAATTGTATTTTTAAAGTAGTTGCAGTTCACCGTTTCGCCGAAATCGATCATCTGGGGACCTTCTAGCGTATGCCACACACGTATGGGGCGAGGCACTTGAAAACAGTGGGGAAGCACTTGCTATTTCCCTTGATGTCTCGAAGGCCTTTGACAGAGTTTGGCACTTTTGGGGAAGCTTCCAGCGTACGGCTTATCCCCTAGTCTGATTGAATGGATAAAGGACTTTCTGAGTGACGGTCTCTCTGAGTCGTCATCGATGGCTGCTCACCCGATCCTGTGGCGACTGACGCCGGTGTTTCTCAAGGGTACGTTCTCTCCGCAACTCTCTTCCTGCTGCATATTAACGATCTGCTTACGCCCAGCAGTGGCAGTTGTTAAGAATATCCACTCTCAAGGGTTCGTTCTCTCCGCAACTCTCTTCCTGCTGCATATTAATTATCTGCTTACGCCCAGTAGTGGCAGTTAAGAAAATCCACTACCCCATATTTTCCCGTGGCTGTCGTAAAAGGCGACAGTGGGAAACAGGCAGGAGATGGGCAGCAGCATCTTCCTGATATCAGCAACTGTACAAAAGAAAACTGCGGTTGCCAACCCACTCGTCAAGCGTAGCAACTATGGCAATATACCCCCCATGAGAAAAGACGCAAATAGACGGCCTCCAGTCCCCGGCGGCCCCGCTATTCCTGGCTACGGTAGCGAACATGGTAAAGGCGTGGTGACCATGATAACGGTGTGGCAGGGGGTGCTTGGAATATCCGGTGAAAGTTCAGTTGCCACCTACGACGACTCGACCTGGCAACATATAACGCACGCACCCTGAGGGCTGACGAAAAGATCCTGGAGCCGGAAGAAGAAATAGTCAAGTTGCGCTGGAATATTGTAGGACTATCCGAGGTCCGAAGAGAGGGGAAGGACACGGTGATTCTCGAATCCGGCAAGTTGTTCTATCACCGGAAGGGCGACCATCTGTTTCAAGGAGATGTTGGATTTATCGTCCACAAGTCTCTCATTAACAACGTTGTAAAGATTGAGATTGTATCGACGAAGGTCGCGTACTTTATACTCAGAATCTTAGTATGAAGATATTTCTAGAGCCATGCATTCCTCCAAAACTCACTATACGGTTTTAATGGGAGACTTCAACGCAAAACTGGATACAAGAAATAACACTGAGCTGAAGGTGGGGAAATTTGGGATAGGGCAACGGAACCCAAGGGGCCAGCTGCGGGCTAATTTCATTGAGAAGCAGAGACCTTTTGTGATGAACTCTTTCTTCCAGAAGCGGCCCCACAGGAAGTGGACCTGGTCGAGCCCTCACGGTTCGATAAAAAATGAGATTGACTTCATTATGATGACCAGACGCCAACTGTTCAGTGATGTCTCAGTGATCGCAAGGGTCCCGAAATTTTTCAGCTCGAGTTACTAATCGCTTTCGGTGCCTAGAAGATTGCAGTGCCCATTGCATTACACACGATATGAACGACAAGCTCATGCAAACTGTCCATGCGGTCGAAGCTAGGTTCTGCAAGACCCGCCGCAGAAGAGCACAAAAACTCTTCGATCACACTCTTAATCTCATGGCTGACAGCATACAGGCAACTGAACAGACAGATCTCCAAATGCATGCAGCGAGACTTACGCAACTTTAATACTGCTCGTATTAAAGAAGCGATCGAGTGGAACCAGGGCTCCAAAGTCTTTGCCTGAGATCTGTCTGCCAGAAAGAGCCAACTGTCAAAGCTGAAGACTGAGGTTCTATGGGCAGCTGTACACATCATCATTGGATACACATGGATGTGTAAGTAACGATCCAAGAGCAAGTCTTATCCAACACTATTCTGATGATATCTCAGACGTCAGTCTGAGCGAGATTAGAATGGCTCTCCAGCACCTTAAAAACGGCAAGTCCCCGGGCGAGGATGGAATTACAGCGGGGCTTCTGAAAGCAGGTGGAATACCGGTACTTGAAGTCCTTCAGAGGCTCTTTAATTCCGTCCTCCATGGTGGCACTACTCCGGAGTCGTGGAGCAGAAGTGCGGTGGTCTTATTTCTTAACAAAGGCGACAACGCTCTCTTGAATAACTACAGACCGATTTCCCTTCTGAGCCGCGTCTACGTGCTATTTTCGAGAGTCATTACGAATTATCGCACGCAGACTCGACGACTTCCAGCCTCCCGAACAAGCCGTTTTTCGAAAAGGCTTTAGTACCATAGACCACATACATACCCTGCGGCAGATTGTACAGAAGACCGAAGAGTACAATCTGCCGCTTTGCCTGGCGTATGTCCACATACGGTGCTACGGTGCTACAGTCCCTTCAGCGGTGCCAAGTTGAATGTTAGTATATTAAAGTGCTGAAATGTTTGTACAGTAGAGCTACGATGGCCATCCGAGTACGAAACTAGAGTTCGAAACCTATCCAAGTGCAGAGAGGTGTAAGACAAATTGATGTTATATCCCCAAAACTCTTCGCCGCGGCATTGGAAGAAATTTTCAAGCTACTGGACTGGAAAAAATGCGGTATTAACATCAACGGCGAGTACATCACTCACCTTCGATTTGTCGACGATATAGTTCTTATGGCAGAATTCCTGGAGGACCTAAGCACTATGCTCAATGACCTCAATGGTGTC
Organism: Parnassius smintheus behrii; assembly: GCA_036936625.1. Taxonomy (NCBI): domain Eukaryota; kingdom Metazoa; phylum Arthropoda; class Insecta; order Lepidoptera; family Papilionidae; genus Parnassius; species Parnassius smintheus. The sequence goes on from JAUPFT010000007.1 coordinate 29,737,108, forward strand.
TCCCAACGGATACGTCTTAAGATGAACACGGATAAAACAAAAATCATATTTAACGTCGATGTCACACCTATGCCGGTAGTTTTTGGGAGCACTACGCTCGAAGTTGTTGACAAGTACGTTTACCTGGGACTAATAGTCTAACTAGGTAAGTCCATCATTGACCAAGAGGTCCATCGACGGATTCAACTCGGTTGGGCAGCATTCGGGAAATTACGACACATCTTCTCGTCAGGTATACCTCAAACTCTGTAAACTAGATTGTACAACCAGTGCGTGTTGCCAGTGATGACCTACGGATCTGAGACGTGGTCCTTCACTGCTGGCCGTATGAGGGCTATGGTCGGGGTTTCTCTGCGTGATAAACTCAGAAATGAGCGTTACCGCAGTAGATACAGAGTGACTGACATAGCCCAACGGATTAATAAGCTAAAGTGGCAATGGGTCGGCCATATACCTCGAAGAACCGATAACCGATGGGGTAGAAAGTTTCTCAAGTGGCAACCTCGTACTGGTAGGCGTAGTGTAGGGCGACCCCCCACTAGGTGGAGTGGCCACCTGGTAATTCATGAAGGAATTAGATGGATGCAGGTGGCTCAGGACCGTTGGGGGAGGCCTATGTTCAGCAGTGGACTTGTGAAGGGCTGAAATGATGATGATGACGATTATACCTGGTATCTATGGGTATGCAGACGATAGCACAGTTCTGGAAAGATACTAACCAAGTACTCTAGCCAGTCTGGATTAAATCCAGTCCGAAAGAGAGGCTATGACTGAGCGTGTGGATCTCACGTTACAGGCAGTCTCCGAATGGGGCGTTGCCAATCTCGTGAGATTCAACGCTTCCAAAACACTAGCGTGTCTTTTCACCACAAAAAGGAGTCCGCTCACTCTGGCTCTCACTTTACGGAATGTATCCTTGGAATGAACAGTAACCACCTCCAGTTGTTAGGGGTTGAATTTTCTCCGAACCTCAACTACGGGCGGTTTATTGAGACCAGAGCCAAAGCAGCCGTAAGGAAACTTGGTGTTCTTGCAAAGGTGCGGCGATACTTCACGCCGGGACCTTATAATGCGCATGTCTGATTGTGCATGGAGCACTGCTGTCACATATGGGCTAGTGCTGCAAAACGCTACCTGGCAGCGTTGGACTCAGTACAGAGACGTGCTAAGAGGCTCATTGGTGACCTTGATTTGGTTAAAACCAACTTTCTCAGCCTCGAACACAGGCACAGAGTAGCCAACCTCTCGTATTCTATAGGATGCATTTCGGAAAGTGTGACGAGCAGGCGATCGGCAGGTCTTCACCCCTTTGTTGTCGATATTCCACGCATTAGAACCAAATTGTTTACTTCGACTTTTTAATGCGTATAGCAAAGGAGTAGAATAATTCTCCGGCGTCTATCTTTCCGTTCGAATACAATCTCGGCATCTTCATGGCAAGAGTGAATAGGCATTTGTTACGCAAAGACAGTGCGACTTACAACTTGACTTGACTGACAAAAACTTGTCAAGCACTGGCTTATAAACGTAAAAAAAGTGCTTTACGAGCTGGTTCACCTTCATCGAGCTATAAGTAATTTATTACTAGACATGGGTCTCTCTTAAAAGGCAAGTTTGTCAAAAATGCCATAAGTAAAGTATGGCATTTTTGACAAATTTTCGCTGACGGATCAGCGCTCACAAATCTCTGGTGTGAGATATCTGTCTCGCATTACCTTGCAGCTTCGTTGAGGTAATACGAACTTTTATCAGAGGTTTTGGTCTTCTTAGAATTTTCCAAAGATGATTCACAACGACAGACAGACAGAGTCGGTAAGGGATGCCCTAGATGGAAGTTTATCAACCAAATGAGTGACATAATGAAGATGGGCCAATTTAGGAGAATGCTTGTTTGAAAGAAGCGAGGTATGTGTGTCACGATCATGTCAAATGGATTTCCGTTAACTCTGCCATCACTCTATGTGACAGGTATGAAGGATTATATATATGCTTTGTTATGTTACTATACTATACTTCGTAAGGACATGGTTCCCGCAGATCCAATATTCGCGCACTGGTGATGCTTCTGCCATTATCCATCTGTGAAATTGGGGTTCAGTATTTTGAATGGCTGGAATGGCTTTTCATTGCTTGTCAGAGCCTCATTTGTTTGCAGGATACGCCGTGTGTAAATGAAGTTATATGTGTTGAATAAGTTGTTAAATCTTTTTGTACCTAGTTTATTCCCAATTTTTCACATAAAATGAAATTATAATAATAAGAGATAAGTACAAAATAAATCACAACATAACTAGCCTCGACAAATTTACAACGAAATGGAAAAATGAATTCTTGCCACCACACGGCCTGAGAGATCGGACATTGATTACCCTTAATCTTTTATATAAATGTGTGTTAGAACATTGTCCAACTCTAACTCGAGGTCATCTCGTAATGTCAGACGACGGTTCGGTGCTCGCTTCTGGTACAACCACAAAGTACAATTCACCTAATGGTAAATGTTTGATGATAAATGGTTGCTATATGGGCCATGTGGCGACCCTACTGTTGCGCCCCAAGCAAAGCGCATTGAAGCCTAAATCATGTTATCGAATTTCCGAAGTATTGCGGTATATATAGAATATCTCTGTACATGGAGGTTTGTTGGAAGCATTTGCCGCTTTCCGAGCTTTTTCTTCCACGGCTAAATTGGTGACCCCGACGTGGCGTGAACACGCGCAACACGCAAAATTCAACTGTCATAAAATTCGAATTCAGGTTTTCGTCATCGTCTCAAACACAAATTTCAGTCGCTTCCGAGCATATTATACTAGACTAGACTATGCTGTCTGCAGTCTTAGATCCTGCAAGCTATCTAGCTTTACGAGATCCATTACAGCACTTTTCTTTTTCTTTTTGACTCACCACAAACTCCAAAGTCCAAATCACGCTGTCATAGTTCCGAAGTGCTACGGTATAGATATAGTATAGTTGCGTGCGTTGGCCGCTCCAGGGCTGCATACCTTGTACTATGGGAGATATCACTTTTATCTTTCATGGCCGAAGGACATAATATGTATCTACATATTTCCTCGATTAAGAATCAAAATACAGATGCGTTATCCCTATCGCAATGATACCCTTGCAAGCATAAAAATAATTATAGTTTATTTTTCTCATACTTATAGTCATAAAACCCTTTAATTTTACTAATAGTGAAGGAATTAATCTATCATTGAATAAAATTATTTTTACGCAATTTTAATTATTTTTTAATTCCCGGCGTTTCGGGTGCTTTACAGCACCTATGGTCTCGGAGGAGTGAGATGTTTGACGTCCCGATATCATACTTAGCGAGGCTGCCACCGGTTTTAGAATATTAGTTTTTGGTCCGATCAATGCAGAACGAGGTTACTGTATCTTGAAGTCGTGTAGCGGTATGCTTCGGTTTGTTTTTTTAAATTATTGGATACCCTCTCTTTCATCTATCTTTTCCTTTGAAAGTAAAATGTTTCTTAATTTCAATAGCCTCGAGTGTCCTCATTGGTAGGAATCCGTGTTCTCTTGCGAGGATTTGTCGTCAAAGAATCTTTGTTTCAAAGAGCACAAGGGATCTGTGACAGAAAACACCTGACCGTCGAGCTTCAGCACGTCAATCGAGTATTGCAAGACAACAAGCTTTGGGTTACGCGCCTACGTCACAGCGACTGAGTAAGCCCAGCCACGGTCGAGCTTGTACCTGCTGTATTTGAATTGGTTGGCTACATCTTGAAGCGAGCTTCCATTAAAAGCACTGACGCTCCGGGAAATCTACAGTCTGTGAACATGACTAAGATCGTCCCCGCCGTTACATCAGATTTGATAGACCACACCGACACACGAGAGATAAGATGGATGGGATCTGCTTGGGATCCTATAATTAAAAAAAATAAAAATAAAATTCAAACATACTATTGCAAGATACGGTAAGATTGTTCAGCGTTGATCAGACAAACAACTAATATTCAAAAACTGAAGGTAGCTGGACTATGACATCGGGACGTCAAATATTTCAGCCCTCCAGCACCCAAAACATCGGAAATTAAAAATAAATAAATTAAACGCGATAAAATCCGTAACAATAGTTTTATTTGACTTATAGTGTTCGCTTAAACATAAAAAATCATTATAAAATGTCTATCATTTATACAGTTTGAGAATCTAACCAATTATAATCACATGAGGATGCACTCCAACCGGTTTGAATTTCACACATGCATCAGAAGTTTGTATGTATAGGGACACCACATTGATAAAACGCAAATTGAACTGTATTTTATGCTTATGACATTAATTTTGATGCATTTATATCTTTGATCTAATAAATGACATATTAAAATTTTATAAACATTGGTTTATGCATTCCGTTCAAACTTATGTCGTATTTTTATTAATAGTCCTCTTATAAAACAAGGTTATAATGCCAATGTTGATGGCTTCTAATTATTTATGCTGGTATACATTACAAAATATGGGTCAACGTATTAAACTATTAGTTATTACTTAGTATATTGGTGTGTAGTCCAAATGTAACGTATTATCACATTATAATAACATATATTTTGATGCACGAAACTTCCCGTGGTAGTCGTGAGAGGCTACTTATTAGGGAAAGACCCAGAAGATCCTATGAGTCTAAATCTTTGTTAAGTAGCCATTTACAAGCTAATAAAACACATTGGCATGCATGATGTAATCCTAAGCACCAAATGGGCAAGGCCTTAAACATCACAAAATACGAGCGAGCTGACTTCGATCTTTGATGGCAGTAGCACTAAAATTTCTTATAACGACTAACCAAGTGTTAATTACGCTCATGCTCAGAGATAAAACCTAATGCATTTCTGAGTATCGTTTTTTTTTCTTCTTGTTCATCAGTCCGTAAAGTCCATGGTTATATAGGTAAGGGAGCATTTGCCTTAATAGCTACGTTCCACAGACCATGTTCCACCCCCGATGATTCTTCCCGTCGCAGGTCTGGATATTTTATACCTGGCATAAATGATTTAGTTAAACCTAAGGTAAACCGACATTTTTCCGATATTTTCGCCTTCGCCTCTTAAAACACCCATAGGATGAAATGGGATGATGAATTCCCTTTAATCTAACCTCTACACTAGGATGATCTACTGTATTGTGGGGGCTAATTATATATATATATATATATATATATATATATATATATATATATATATATATATATATATATATATATATATAAGGAATATTGGAGAACTCCCAAACTAATTTTTACTGTCATTTTTTTGCATCTACAAATGGAAAATATTTAAAAGTATAGAGTTTGAATGCCTGAACAATTTTGTCTTTATTCATACTACTACAGGAAGTTAGGAATTAAAGATATTCCAGTTTGAACAAAATGCACATCAGACTAGGCTGTATAGTATAAGAAGTTTGCCTGTTTTAATTGTTTACAGTTTATAACAGTATCACTGCCAAAGATTCTGGCCCTTTCCAATGATTGCCTCATTGGAGAGGTGTCTATGACAAATAGATGCCTATCTCAGGAAGTGCGTTGGCAACCGTAATTCTTATTATTTTAGTTGTTATCAGGAAAATTCTAATGATCGTTTCCTGTTTCATTTCTTTTATCGCATTTTATGATACTCACGGGATACTATTAAGTCTTAGAGCTTTGGTGCTCACCAAAAACCAAACTCTGTTTGCTCGTATATTGTGATATTTGAAGCCTTGCCCCTGTAGTAAAAAGGGTCGTCAGTATTCATCAAATATCTTACGAATCACTGCAACATTGTTTTACGAGGGTATTCTGTATGGCCATTTCCCGGCCAAAATGAAAGGTATTACGTCTTTTCTAATACACTTTATATAAAGTCTAAATAGGTTTTGGGTTCAAAATATCCTTACTTAAAGTCACGACAGAATTTTTTAAATGTTAAGGGCAATATATTGGTTCATATCATTATACCGATAACTGTCTGACATTTGACGGGGCTTGATTTTTGTAGAGTAATCTCTCCATTTTATTTGAACCAATTTCACTATTTTTATTTTATTATTAGCTTCATAGTTTATTCTTAGTTTATTAACCTTGCCTTGAAAACACCCACATTGTTATCGGATAGAAAGACAGATTACGTTATAGCAACTCAAAATTGTTGATTACGTTACAGCTTACGCCCACAGATCTTAACCCCACACAAAAAAAAATCTTGCAGGTGTGCTTAGACTGTGTAAACGTATCGCTCCTTGGACGATGGGGGAGTTGAACCAGTTTATGAGATAGTTTTCTGGTTATCTTTCTTTATAATTAAAAAAATATAAAAAATTTTTGAGCAATGAAATATCACTTGCAACTTATTATAAAATATGATATTTTATTAAAGGTTTTTAAATTTAATGTCATACGAGCGCTAAATGTTGCATCCGAAGTTGTAAGAAGGACCTAAACAAATATAATGTCACGGACAATCCGGGTCATAATTTCAAATGTCTAATAAACATATTATGATATGGGTACATTTGATAAATACATAAATGGCAGTTGTCAGTACGTTTTGTCGATCGTAAATATTAAGTACCTAATATACCAATTTTAATTTGTATAAATTAAAAACATGAATTATGTTAAGTTTATTAACATAAGGAAAATATCCATAATTACTATTTAATGATATTTAAAATACAGATGCATTAAAACGTGAAAAATGATAAATTGTATGAAAAAAGTCTAATAATGTATTTACTCGTAACTTAGGGTGACAATTTTTATAAACCAAAATCATATAGGTAGGGTAGACTGGGTACGGTTGAAACATTTTACCGTTTATTGTCAATTGCATCGGGATTAGTTAAGCAAGCGATGAAAGAAATATATTAAATAAAAGACCATATATCTGTTTACTAATAGGCAATGCTATTTGAGATCACTGTATTATATCTTATATGTAAAATCACATTTAAAAAAAGTGTAATTTGTTTCAACCGTCCCCATACCAGGGTCGGTTGAAACAGTGCCTGGGGTCAATTGAAACATGCAAATAATACAAAATATAATAAATGAATGTGTTTTATTAATCGTCTAACAACATTTTACGACTCGTAATGGCACAGTAGAACATCACAAATATTTTTTATTAATATTCAGGCCAAACATTATATATATTTTAGGATTCAAATTTATAACGGTCCATGATAGTTGCCAAATTGTCATAGAAAGCATCTACGTTATTTCCTTTTAAGCTAGTCGTCCAGAAAGACATGTAGTCTGTGCTGCACGCACTGGCAGCTCCGGATTTCTTCTCATAAACATGCGAAACCAAGTCGTGGTATGTCGTACTTGACGGTTAGTTCGTATGCTTATTTCATAACATCATTTTTAGTTAGGCCAAAATGTATGTCTGCATATCTAATCAAATATTTAGATAGCTCACGCTCTTGTTCCTGCTTAAACATTCAATTGTGAGCCTCATAATCCATTTCTTGATTTTTATCGTCACGAGTCACATATCGTTTACATACATACCTCAACAGGGAACACTTGTTCAGTCCATTCTTTTCTGCCGCTTTACTTAATGAAGATTTAGCTTTTACATCTTCATAGGCTGGTTTGTACTTCGATAAGTCGGCCTGACCTTTCGTAGTTCCTTTGGCGTGCCCTTCGAATCTAAGATAGAAGAAAATTAAATAAATAATCTGTTTCAACCGTACCCACAAAAACATTTCAACTGGCCCCAACCACCTTCTTGGTAGAAAACGGTTCATAGTAAGAATGACAAAAAATTTAAATAAAAACTAATCATACAGCCATATTCTACTAACTTTAATTTAAACGATACAAAATACTCAATATTCTTACTTTAATAAAACCGTAATAATTGCAAAAATTTACGAACAAAAATACTTACTTTTACGTCAAAAAACACAATGAGGCCTCCTATACATAAACACAGCGCGCGAAGAGCGACGCAACACTTAAATTCGTGTTCCGACTTACCACCCGCTCCTTTCTTTCCTTATACCCCTGAACCTCATCACGCACGGTGTTTAGATATACGCTTTGTTTCAATCGTACTCCGTTTCAACCGTACCCAGTCTACCCTACTCGTAATTGAAGGCATCTTGACAGTTATGATTTAGTTTTTAACTGAAGATAAAACACCTATATTATGAAGTCACTCAACAAGTTAAGTAACAACATGCTAAGTTTCAAAAGAAACCTAATTACATATTACCGCATGAGTGTTCATCCTCAAGTGTTTTGTCATAAAAGATCTGCATTTTATAATTGTACATAGGTATGTAGATCCGTTATTCAAGATTCCTTATTCGTAAAATTCAAGACTCCTTATAAAAAACTAAATAGAGAGCCTATTATGTATATATATATATGCCTACTAAATAGAGAGGCAAAATTTATAATGTTTATTCAATTTTAAATGTTTAATTTATGGCTATTAATACGATGATAAAAGGTTGTATTTACCATTATTTTAAAAGCATTAAAAATAATATACAAGAATGACTATTTTTTTTTATTGAAAGAGCACTGTTATGGTTCAAGAGTTAGAACACCCAGCACCTACCGGTCGTGATTGATCAGCAGGTATTGGTGCGGTTCCAACAAAATCACCTAAATTATTAGGATATAAAATATTAACAATATGATATAAAACAACATGTTTTTATAAGCTCGGTATTTTATTATGTTCTAAACATGAACTGTTTACCTGATAATTTAATTTGAGATTTGTAAATATACCCATAGATCTAGACATTTGCTTTTACTTACTCTTACTCTGTTTCTTCAGTTTTCTTTCTTTGTTTTCTTTTGCTATTTACACATAATAGTAAAATGAATACACGCAACGCCAAAACGCGCCAAATGGAGAACCAACTTCAAATGGCGCTTTTAAGACTTAAGACATCAAAGGAGCAGTGTGAGCTGTTGCTTAAAGAAAGGGATGACAATGAAAGGGAAATAAAAATATAATAGACAAAAATACTCAACTAAAAATTGATATGGTTAAGTTGAATAAATACTTTACGAATGCTTTAAAAGAAAGGGATCAGCTTCAGAGAACAGTCGATGATTTTAACCGATGCAGTAAGTAATCAATTGCTGCCCGTTAGTCATACTACAACTCGAAAACGGCTCCAACGATTTTGATGATTTTTTTGTGTGTGTTGAGTGGGTCCGTGAATGGTTTAGATATTGGACCCGGTGGACAGTGTCTGATTAATAGTTCCGACAACCCTAGGCTAACTACGCGCCACAGACTCACGGGCCTGTTCTGTCTGTGCCTGTCCATCCACGAAAATATTTACGAAATTTTTAATTTTTACCTTTCCACCTCACGGAGCCGTGGTAGCTCAGTGGTTAACGCTGGCTGTAAATATAACAGAACGCGAGTAACCCGGAATCGATCCCCGCTGGCACCAATGAAATTGTTAATTGCAATTTTAAGTACCACGTGCTCGGCGGTGAAGGAAAACATCGTGAGGAAACATGTCTGAGGAATAAGAAAAAAAAAATATTTCGAAGACATGTGAAGTTCGTCAACACGCATTTGGGCAGCGCGGCGGACACTTCCTTGCCCTAAACCCTTTCAGAAATGAGGGGAGGCCTGAGCCCAGCAGTGGGACGTATATAGGCTGTAACTTTACTTTTTACTTTACCTCGCGGTTTTGGTAATCTTCCTGGTAGCATAGAATAAATGTACTACCTACAGAAGTTGCACTCCCTTGATGTTGACTACTTGCCGACGTTTAATAGCCTACATTGTAATTATTAATTAGATAAATCGCGCACTTAAGCTAAATAAAACTATCGCTGCGCGCGAGTGTCCATACTACTTTACATTTTCCCCTTCATAAGTTATGGTGGAATTTCCATGGTTACTAAGGGATGTCTATAAAGAGTAAAAAAATACATTGAGAAATGTTAATTAAGTTACTTAGGTAAAGTACCTATTCTGACTATGATCGACAGACTGAGTTTTGCGATGCCCAACGCAAGCAACTTCCAAGTTTATTCGTCGGGATTCGCGATGCTTGACTCGGAAGAAACAACAAATACTTAAACCTCAAATACCACTCCTAACAAAAATGTGATCGTATTCGTACTTAGTTAAAAATCTTGTTAGTGAACAAAGTTTTGATTTCAGTATTTTGTGTTGTTATGATTTTAATTACAAAATACAGGTATAGGTATGTAAGTAGATACTTGGATAATGAAGTAAATTTCAACAAAATTTTGTAATAAAGTACGTAGGTATTACTTCTGTAGATAAATTATTACTTTTTGCTATAAGTACCTAAAAATGAAATAAATTCACCTTTCATAACTTCCTGCTAAAATCCTTCGGTAACGTAAAGAATGATATATCTAAAACCTCATGTTGGTCATTTAGCAATTTAGCATCTAACCACACAACAGTAATCCCATAGTAGGAACGACTTTTTGCTATTGAAATTGATCAAATATGCAATTTACATAATATATAATATATTGTTGCGCGAATAAGACGATGGCACTAGCGCCATCTGGTGTCGGGTAACAGAACGAGGAGAGCTTTCCAGAAAATACATGACTCTTCTTTCAACCAACAGCGCCATCTAGTATCGAACAGAAGAATTAAGCTTTCTGGAAGCCGCACACTCGAATTTTCTGCGCTTAGTCGGTTGGCGCGCGTATTTACTTGAATATTCTGAAATATACTGGATGTTTTCGTGGAAGAGCCGTATATAAAGGCGCTGCAATACGCGATCGGGGAAGTATTGAATTCGGCGAGACAAGCGAAACTTCGGAGCGAAATAAAGTGAATTAGTGTGATTAATTATTAGTGTTTTAAGTTTTAATTTGTGTGAAGAAAATAAAAGTGTTAATTTAGGTAATTTTATCGGCAATTTTTACTGTCACGAACCTCAAGCTCGTAACAATTGGTGTCAGAAGTAGGATAAAATCATACCGATTTTACCTAAGGAGGAAACGGAGGGTGTCCGTACCCGCAGTCAACGCCAGCAGGAGACGGACCAAAGAAGATTTGGTGGTGCAACGCCGCAGACGTTGGAGGGCCAGACACCGGCTGTAGGCCCGTCAGCTGCAGGAGGAACAGGCTCGCCGACAGGAGGAACAGGCTCGCCAGCAGGTGGAACAGGCACGCCGATTGGAACAGCAGCTGCGGAGCGGACAGGAGGAACAGGCCCGCCGACAGGAAGACCAGGTTCGTCGTTTGGAGGAGCAGCTGCGGGGCGGACAAGAGGAACAGGCGCGTCGGTTGGAAGAGCAGATGCTCCTCATGAAGGACCTTCACGCTACCTTCGGGAAAGAGATAAAGGAGGTAAAGGATAGGGTTGCTCAGCATGAGCTGAAACCCAAATCGCGAAAGCTGAAAACCGAATCGAGAAAGCTGAAACCCGAATCGATCAAGTAAACAATTGGGTTGACAACGTAATGGCTGAAATGAAGAAATCACTAGACGAACTCAAACTTGGGGATGGAACTATAGCTCCCGTAGTAGCTACAGCACCTTCGCTACGTGGATTCAAAGTGCCGCCGTTCGCCGTTCGGGGGTCGGCCTACAAAATCCAGTCCGAGGTCGTCATAGAGGCAAACGGCTGGAATAAAAGCCAGGCCATGACTGCACTCACCTTAGGCCTGCGCGACCAAGATTTAACCGTGTTGGAAGCTCTCGGTAAGAAAGTGACCTACGAGTATCTCCTTGAGGCATTGAAGGCGAGATATGGTGACGCTCACCTGGAACACGTCTTTCGCGCGCAGCTCAAAGATCGCGTGCAACGCAGCAACGAAAACCTACAGCAGTGGGCCCTTGAGGTGGAGAAGATGATTCGAAAAGCATACCAGTCTGTACCATCGCTCATTGAAGGGAACCTGGTGCAGACATTCATCGACGGCATCTGTGACCTGGAAGTCAGAGCTGCAGTGAGGCTCGGGCACCACGAGACGCTTAAGGATGCCTTGGCCCAAACACTGGAGGTAGAAGCCGTGCGGCAGGATCATCGTTCCCATCGCGTCAGGAAGGTTGCAGCAGCTACAGTTCGCGACCGCAACAAAGGATACAGCCCTTGGTGCTATGGCTGTGGGGAAAAGGGCCATCTTCGAACCAGCTGCCCTAAGCGAACCCTAGAAAGGGAAGGTGAACGATCTCAGGAGGGTAGTGCGGCCAACAGCACCGCCCAGCAGCAGGAGGAAAACGAGTAAAAGCCAGAACTGTGGGGCGGGTGCTGGCTGATGTTAAAAAAGCCCCAAGGATCTCGATCTCACAAACCCATGATGGGAACAGTCTAATCATCAAGGGCGAGGTCAACGGAATGCCGTGTAAACTGACCATAGACACTGGAGCCTCTCGTACGGTTGTTAGTTCCCAACTTATAAGTAATTTCCTTGGGAACTCCGCATACAACCGAGAAGGCATTAATTTGGTAATAGCCACCGGTCAGCGTATACCCGTCCGTGGAGAGAAGGAGATGGAGTTGAAGCTTGGCAACGTGATCTACCTGCATAATGTCATCGTGGCTGATATAATGGACGACTGCATCCTAGACCTAGACTTTATGAGGAATAATTGTTGTGAGATCGACGTTAAGCAAGGTGTTTTGAAATGTGGACAGGAGGAACTTTTTATGAAAGGTGCGTTACCAGGGAACGTGTACAGCATTAAGAAGATTGTTCTTCCGCCGAGATCGGAAACGATTGTTCCGGTTAGTCTTCCCCGAAACGCTGGGCAAGCTCACCGTTGTGTACTTGTGGAAAGGGTAAACAATGACCTTCCATGGAAAGTAGCTCGAACCTTGGTCAGAACCACTGACATCTCAAGAGTACGTGTGCTGAACCTTTGTGACCGGGAACAGATTATAGAAAAAGGCACACTGGTTGGTACTTGTGAGGAAGTGGATTGGTTACGTCGGTGCCAATATATATCGAGTGGGACCCTCATCAAGGATTCAGAAACGAGAGTGACCACACTTTTGGAAGACTGTCGCAGTGTTCTCTCCAAGAACGAATTGGTCAAGGCGAAGAAGTTGTTACTCAAGTTCGCCGATGTATTCTCGTCAAACGATGCTGACATAGGAAAGACTGGCTTAGTTCAACACAAAATAAACACAGGAGAGGAATTGCCTATCCGTCAGCGGCCAAGAAGATTTGCCGGTAGCACGTGAAAAGGAAGTGGAAACCATGATTGAGGGAATGGTGAAGGATGGTGTTATTGAACCTTCATCTAGTCCATGGTGTTCACCCGTGGTGCTGGTAAGGAAGAAGGATGGCAGCATGCGGTTCTGTGTTGATTACCGCCGTCTGAACGACGTTATAAAGAAGGACAGCTATCCCTTACCAAGAATTGATGACACGCTGGACATGCTTAGAGGAGTAAAATGGTTTAGCACGCTGGATCTAAAAAGTGGCTACTGGCAAGTTGAAATTGACCCTAAGGACAAGGAGAAAACTGCGTTCTCGACGGGAAAGGGTCTGTGGCAATTCAAAGTAATGCTGTTTGGGTTGTGCAATGCTCCAGCAACGTTTAAAAGACTGATGGAGCTTGTACTTACTGGGCTAATTGGCGATGCCTGTCTGGTCTACTTGGATGACATCATCATCGTGGGCCGTACGTTTGAGGAACACCTTCAGAACCTGGAACACGTGCTTATGAAGATTCAGAGTGCAAACCTCAAGTTGAGTCCGAAGAAATGTTCACTATTCAAACGGCAAGTCAACTTTTTGGGGTATGTAGTGTCGGAAGAAGGTATCCGTACGGATCCGGAGAAAATCGCCGCTGTCAGAGATTGGCCGGTTCCAAAAGACAAGACGCAGGTTAGAGCATTTTTGGGTTTGTGCTCCTATTATCGGCGATTTGTGAAGAACTTTGCAGATATAGCCAAACCTCTGCACAAGCTAACCGAGGAGAAGCGACATTTCTGCTGGGATGAAAGTTGCAATATCGCATTGCAGGAGCTCAAGAACCGTCTGTGCAAAACACCTACTTTGGGATACCCTGATGCAAGCAAAGAATTTATAGTTGACACAGATGCAAGTGATATAGGACTTGGTGGTGTGTTGTCTCAACGGAATGGTGACCAAGAGGTCGTGATAGCGTACTTCAGCAAGTCATTGTCAAAACCGGAAAGGAACTATTGTGTCACAAGACGCGAATTGCTAGCTGTGGTAAAGTCGTTGCAGCATTTTAGCAAATATCTTCTGGGGCGGAAATTTTACTTACAAACTGACCATGCTGCACTAAAATGGCTATTGCAGTTTAAAAATCCAGAAGGACAAGTTGCGAGGTGGATTGAACTACTGCAGGAATTTGACTTTGAGATCGAACATCGCAGCGGGAAATCTCATGGCAACGCAGATGCATTGTCAAGAAGACCTTGTCCTGAAGATTGCAAACATTGTACTAGGCAAGAGAGTAAGGAACTGGTATCCGTGAGGATGCTCAGGGCAGACCACTTCAGCAACGAGTGGAAGGACAGCTTAAAACGTGCACAGCAGGAAGATCCGGACATCAAGCCAATCCTGGAATGGATGAAGGCCAGAGCTCCCAAGCCTAAGTGGAGCGACGTCTCAGCTATGAGTTCGACCACTAAAAGCTATTGGCCCCAGTGGGACATCTTGCTGCTTCAGGATGGAATTCTGTGCCGTAAATGGGAAAATGTTCGGGGAGACAGCTGTCATTTACAAATGGTTGTCCCTAAAGCTAAAGTACCGGATGTTCTACAGCTGTACCATAATGATTATTCAGGAGGCCATCTGGGAGTTAAACGAACTCTACTGAAGATACGAGAACGGTTTTACTGGGTCCCCTGTCGAAACGATGTCGAGGACTGGTGTCGCAAATGTACAAGTTGTGCGGCAGTAAAGGGACCTCAGACTCGTAGTAGAGGTGCATTGAATTTGTACAATGTTGGTACACCATGGGAGAGAATAGCCATTGACGTGGCGGTGCCGTTTCCTGAGAGTGAAAGCGGTAACAAGTATTTCATGGTTGTGATGGATTACTTCACTAAGTGGCCAGAAGTCTTCGCCATTCCAAATCAAGAAGCTTCAAAAGTTGCAGATAAACCAGTTCATGAAGTCTTCTGTCATTTTGGAGTACCTTTAGAGATTCACAGCGATCAAGTAAGGAATTTTGAGTCTCAAATATTTCAGGAAACTTGCCGAGTTATGGGTACTTATAAAACAAGAACGACTTCTTATCACCCGCAATCTGATGGAATGGTAGAACGATTTAATCAGACATTACAGAGGTACCTAGCAAAAGTTGTGGACAATCGGCAACGAGATTGAGACAAGCACATACAACCGTTTTTGTTGTCATATCGAAGCGCTGTTCACGAGAGTACAGCAGTGACACCAGCTTTCGCAAACTTTGGAAGAGAATTACGGCTGCCTGCAGACCTGATCACCGGGATACCACCTGATGCTCCACGCAGTATAACCGATTATGCAAATGACTTGCGGAACAAAATGAATGACGTTTATGAGCACGTCAGACAATCGGGCCAGCAAATGTCTGAAAAGATGAAAATCCGCAAACCGCAAAATGAACAACAAAGGGTTCGACCAAGGTTCACTAGTGTGGTTGCACAATCCAGCCCGCAGCAAAGGGAAATCTCCTAAGCTTCAAGCTAAATGGGACGGCCCGTACCGGATTGTGACCAGGATCAGCGATGTAACCTACCGGATACAGAAAGGCGCAAGAGGGACTCCTAAGATCGTCCATGTGGATCGCATGGCGCGTTATTATGGGGCCGATAATGCTCGGGACGAGCATGTCTTAGGAGGGGGCAGTGTTGCGCAAATAAGGCGATGGCACTAGCGCCATCTGGTGTCGGGTAACAGAGCGAGGAGAGCTTTCCAGAAAATACATGACTCTTCATTCAACCAACAGAGCCATCTAGTATCAAACAGAAGAATTAAGCTTTCTGGAAGCCGCACACTCGAATTTTCTGCGCTTGGTCGGTTGGCGCGCGTATTTACTTGTCTATTCTGGAATATTCTGGATGTTTTCGTGGAAGAGCCCTATATAAAGGCGCTGCAATACGCGATCGGGGAAGTATTGAATTCGGCGAGACAAGCGAAGCTTCGGAGCGAAATAAAGTGAATTATTGTGATTAATTATTAGTGTTTTAATTTTTAATTTGTGTAAAGAAAATTAAAGTGTTAATTTAGGTAATTTTATCGGCAATTTTTATTGTCACGAACCTCAAGCTCGTAACAATATATATATATATATATATATATATATATATATATATATATATATATATATATATATATAATTTATATATATATATTTTTTAAATTACATTAAAACTATTTTAACAAGTATTTACAACTAAAAACTATTTACGTAAACAGTGTTAAAAGCTTTAACATTCAATTGCCTACAACGCGCTAGCCCCGACAGCTTGTGTTAGTCTGGGTGCCTCGTGATTGTAGGTAATTATTTCACGCAGGTGTCAAGAGTGACAGAGGGCTGTTGGTAGTATGTATCGACCATCGGCCATGAACAACTTTAACACCACGAAAATTGAAGGTGCGTTGACGGCCTTTTTAAAAGTAGTTAGTTCATTTTTTGACGCTTTCTGAGTCGTATTGGCCCGAAAAAATCGCCGATGGTAAACGACTTTAAATAGCGAGGACAAAAGCTCCTAGTAAATCGCAAAGTCATGGTGAACTACCAAACATCCAGTTGTTGTGGCGGCTGGAATTAATCCGAACTATTTGTCCAAGTACTCCCCGTGGAAAATGCGATAGAAAATTCAATGGGATGCAACATCTCTTCGCAGCGCCAGTTAATCGAGCCGATCAAAAAGAACTCGGTCGTCAACAGAGACACTCTTGTTCTGGATGCGGTCGAGTGGAAATAGCTGGCACTGAGCTGGCCCAGTCCATAGATGAGAGCAATATTCCACGTGAGGGATAACTTACGCTTTGTAAAGTTGCAAACAGTGTAGCTGCATGAAATACTGTTCTGCTCTGCCGAGCACGCCAAGCTTTTTAGAGGCCAATTTAGTCTGCCCTTCCAAGTGTCCGCAGAACTGTACATCATTTGGTATGTCGATGCCAAGGACTTCGATGTTGACTGAGACAACATGGGAAGTGCCTGAAATTGAGGAGATACTACAAAAGAGGTTGTTTTTAGCGATAATCTGACAAATCTGTGTCTTCTGAAGTTGGACTAGAGTCGTCCCCGATCCGAGATTTTGTTTATTATTTACTCGACCTTTTTTTTTTTTTTACATGGGGAAATGCCTACGCATACCCGCCTCGCGGGGGCAAGGACGGGTTATGTCGGACTCGCACCGACTAAAACCCCATGTTGTTCCACCTTTGTCGCATATTGGCAGGGCTACGGGAACGCTTTCGCACACATCCGCGGCCCTACTAGCGCCTGCCGCCCCACGGCAGCACCTCCTCGGGAGAGGAAAATTCCTCCCCGTTCTCCTTCCCAGGTAAGGCGCACCAGAACACATGGCGCGCCTTCCTCCACGGCCTCCAATTACGTCTGTGCAACAGACGCCCCCGCGTCCGATGCACAAAGGCCATGGGGCCAGGAAAAACGAGCACTTAGAAGTACTAGCCTTCCCGACCCCAGCGGCGGATCTGGTCTATGGCTCCGCCGCCAACCAAGATTCGGCTGCGGAGGGTAGGGAGAGCGGCGCCTCGCAATACCGACAATCCTCTCCCCCCGCAGCCCCACCACCACCGCATCAACGGTGCGGCCCCGTTTGAGTCGCGAAGGATAGGGCGAGTGGCGCATCGCCATACCAACACTCCTCTTCCTCCGCGACTCCACCTCGGCTGCAGCGGTAGAGGGTGCGCGAGTCCCCACTCGCTGCAGTCCACCAGAACACATCCGAAGTGGGCTCCCCAAGCCCACTCGGAGTGGCCACCTCAGGCCGGCCCTTCACCTCGGGCCAGCCACGTGGGTTCCTCTTTGTTCACCGTGGACCGACCAAGCCACGGCTACTAAGCCCCCCCGCCACGACAAGGCGGGAACCCGTTCGGGGGGGTTTATTTACTCGACCTAGGACCCGAGTTTTTCTTCCCAAGGATACTCGATGACGTGTTTCCGAGAAATATTTGCACACCAGGTGTAAAATGCATCCCCAGTGCTACAAACATTAACAGCAACATATTAAAATTGATATACAGAAGAAACAGCGTAAGCACACAGCCTTTGCGAACACTAGCATTAATAGGCTCGTAGTTGGAGTATTGCGCAATTTCTCGTGAAGTCCATCGAAGGGCTTCGCTATATATAAATGATATAGCGAAGCGATGCCACGCGGCGGGACTAAACTGGTTCGCAATACCCCCCTCACGCGAACGATACACATACTAAATTTGGTAGCTGAGAAGTTGGACTTATTTTCGTGTTCACGGAGTGAGTTCGCAAAAGTGACATTATTTACATTATGTTATTCTTAAATTGTATTATACAATTGATTGTAATGTATTGTCATTGAAATTAATTATTATGTATTGTTATTTAAATTAATTATTGTGTTGTAATTAGTAATATTTTACCATTTGAATTGTTACTTTTTGAATTGAGATGCTACATTTATCGATTTAGGTTTTCCGTGTAATGGTAGATGTTAGTAGGAAATATAAATAAATAAATAAATTAACAACTAAGGCCTCCCGCTTTGCCTCTATTTCTTCCGCTCATTTATGAGCCATATAAATTAGAAGATTCGAACCTCAAGGTACTTTTTGAGCTGGCAGTTGGTAACGGATTCCATTATTTTGGAGAACAATGAGGCAATAGTGATGAGCCTGTAGTTGGACGGGTCTAAGCAGTCACTTTTTTACGTATTGGATGCAGTGAAGCTGTCTTCCATAAGTTCAAGATTATGCCTAGGAAGTAGGAACACCTTAGGGAAGCGTTAGAACCGGTGCTAACTCCGGAGCATCCGTCTGCAGCATAATAGGAGGGACTCCATCAGGCCCCCTCGACTTGTAAACGTACAGGGGGAGGAATGCTTTGTACCCTGAGCGTTGTGTAAACCACACATCCACCATGGAGCAATCACACTGAGGGATGTTGTGCGTCGTGCAACCCCCGTCATCGGGAGTCGAGTTGTACTCATAAAATTAGAGATAGAGAAGACAGCTTGTGCAGGTCAAAATCATTGAATCATATCCAGTAATGCAATGAAGAACTTAAGATACCAAATAATTCAAAGTCTTATTTATTTATTTGTATTGTACCAAAAATAAAGATGGCTGACAGTAGTTCTCTTGGACAGCCGTGGCAAAACACCTTAATAAAATTAGAGCTAGAGATAAGGGCTTGATCAGTTTAAAATCTTCAAATCACCTCCAGCCATTCATCATCATCATCATTACAGCCCTTCGCAAGTCCACTGCTGAACGTAGGCCTCCCCCAAGTAATGCCACAAAGCACGGTCCTGAGCCTCCTGCATCCATCGACTTCCTGCATATCTTACCAGATCGTCACTCCATCTAGTGAGGGGTCGCCCTACACTACGCCTACCGGTACGAGGCTGCCACTCGAGAACCTTTCTTTCCCATCAGTTATCGGTTCTTAGAGTTATATGGCCGGCCCATTGCCACTTCAGCTTACTAATCCGTTGGGCTATATCGGTCACTCTGGTTTTACTGTGGATCATTTCTGAGTCTATCACGCAGAGAACAAGTTACAAATCATTCAACATCAGTCAACAAATCACCTCCAGCCAGTCAACAAAAACGAAAGGTACAAAATCATTCAACGTCTTATTTCTACAATCTAGTTATTTGATTTGTATCAAAAGTAAAGAAAGAGCAAAAAGTAAAATACTTACGGCACTTACTATTACTTATTGTGAATATTAACCAAATTTTATTCTGTACATAAGGGGTGTTTGCAAAGGCAAGCTCAGCGCTCGCTCGAACCTTGTGCGCTAGGCTTCAGCCTGGTTAGCCTGTGGGTAAATCAGGCCCTGGTGGTAGGTGGCTCCGTTGTCGAGATCCGTAAATCACCTATGTGAAGCCGGGGTGGCTCACTAGTAGTATATTAAAAAAATACAACATTGTAAGTCTGTACCCAAATCTTTATTCGAGGTTTGGCGGCTATCTCAACGGCTATTATTTATTTATTTATTTATTTACACTTTAATGCACAAAAAAAGTACATATGGCGGACTTAATGCCATAGGGCATTCTCTCCCAGTCAACCATTACCTTATGTCAGCTATTACCTATTGACTGGCCATATAATGAGAATTAATAATCGACATCTAGCATTTTCGTTGAATGGGTTTAGGCAACACTCGTTTTACTTATTTAGCGCACACTTTTACTGCTAGGGGGGAGTGGATAAACCATAACTCGTCGCATCATTTTTACATTGTTTCATCTTTTGACCATTCCCATGTTTCCATTGTTTGGTTATTTTGAGTACATATTATTTTCTTATAGAATAAAATAAAATCATTTTTATTCAATATAGATTTCAACGATACTTATTCAAAATCATTTTTGCTTTTACCACTGGTTCGAAAATAACTTTTTCCTGGGAAGGACTAGCAAAAAACCTAGTGAGACTAAAATTAATTTACAATAAATATAATGATTTCTTATATTTACGCGAACACTACACATGATTAAAACTACTTTTACGGATTTTATCGCGTTTATTTTTACTTTTTATTTTTAATTCCCGACGTTTCGGGCGCTTTCCAGCACCCATGGTCACGGGGGACTGAGATGACTGACGTCCCGATGTCATTGTTAAACCCGGAGTACCTTCAGCTTTTTTAATTATTGTTTATGGTCCGATCTATGCAAAATGAACTAACTCTGTCTTGAGGTCTTGCAGTGGTATGCTTGGGTTTAGTTTTAATTTTATTGATTATAGGATCCCAAGCAGGTGGTAGTACCCAGCCTCCTTCTCTATTGAAATTAGGATGTTTTTTAATTTCAATAGCCTCACGTATCATCCTTGGTAGGAATCGGTGTTCTTTCGCGAGGATTTGTGGTCTATCAAATCTGATGTAATGGTTGGGGCCGTCTAGGATATGATCACAAACTGCAGACTTCCCGGAACGTTGATGCTTCACATCAGCTATATGTTCTTTTACGCGGGTCCTAACTGATCTTTTGGTTTGTCCTATATAAGAAAGGACCACATTCACAATCAAGCTTGTACACTCCTGCATCTTGTAGAGGAATATGACACTTGACGGATGGTAGGAACTGACTAATCTTCTTCGGCGGCTTGTAGAATGTTCTAATAGAAGCTCGCTTCAAGATATAGCCAATCTTGTCTGTGACACCTCTGACATATGGTAGTACAGCAGGCACACGCTCGACTGTGGCTGGCTTCACTCGGTCACTGTGACGTAGGCGCGGGACCCGAAGCTTGTTGTCGTGCAGAACTTGCTTGATGTGCTGAAGCTCGGCGGCCAGGTGTTTGCTGTCACAGATCCCTCGTGCTCTCTGTAACAAAGATTTGCCCACGGTAGCTTAGCACGGTAGGTTTAACAATGACATCGGGACGTCAGTCATCTCAGTCCCCCGTGACCATGGGTGCTGGAAAGCTCCCGAAACGTCGGGAATTAAAAATAAAAAGTAAAAATAAACGCGATAAAATCCGTAAAAGTAGTTTTAATGATACAATAAATATTTTATACAATTGGTATGAAGACATTAAATACAGCGCGGTAGCGATTACCTCATCCCCAGGGATTATGTCCATCATGTACTCTTTTTTTGGGTACTTTGTTGTAAAAGCGTAGGTATACAATGCTCCGTGAAGAAATTACTGGTTATTTATAGTTGAGTAACTGGTTTATGTTATAGTAACTTGTGCTTGTTCCTATTTACAAAATGTACACCGCTATTTTTAATAAAACGGTTTTTGTTTTTGTGTACATATATTAACATTTCGTAAATATATTGAGAGGCGAAAGTTAATATAATATTTATTTCATTAAGTTTTTGTCTAAGGGATTCCTTCGGACCCAGGTCATAAATTGCTCTTATGGCTTTCGTCTAAAAAACAAAGATAGTTTCAAGGTCAGTCGCCTTACGCCGTAGCAAGATTCCGTATGACATTATGCTATGGAAATAACTAAAATAAACTAATCTAGCTGTTTCAACACTTCAACACTCTAGCGCTTCTATTATTTTTTACTGCATATGCTGCAGAACTAACTTTGCTCACTATTTTACGTTTATGATGGCCCCATTGAAGCTTCGCGTCAACAATAAAGCCTCTGAACTTCTGCAGTCTGATGTAGATTCTCTATTAAGATGGTGCCGTGATACCGGTCTAGTACTAAACACCAAAAACCAAACTGATAGATATCAAATCTCTGCACATCAAGCGCCATCCTGCCAAAAAATAGTTGGACACAATCTTAAACTGGCGTTGTAGGAGCAGTTTGTGGATTTCAATTTTTTTATATCCTTAAATTCCAACTGTTCCCCTCAACAACATCTTCTCTGCTTAGCTTGGAGATAGACTGGTAGAGAACGCCTTGTTGCATAATTCCGACTTTTTTTTCTTGGGGTGCAAATAAAGTATAAATAAATAAATAACTGCTTGCATGGCCTGACTACTACATGTGACTTAGAAACTGTATAGTATAGTGATTCTTTGTTATTGTGTTATTTTTTAATTCGTACGTAAACAGAATGGCAGTCTACCGCGCCGATGTTGTTGCAAACATTTATAACAATTTTTGAAACCTGTAAATAAATATTATTTAAATTTATTATACCTACAAGAATGAAACTTCTTACAGTGAACAAGGATACCTAAATATACAGGATAATGATTGTCTACCGCCTCGGAAGCGTTGCCATCTAAAGTCTACCACCCACGTAATGTGTTGATAAATAAACTTTTTGTACTTATTTTTACAAGGCTGAATTTTTCCTCAAATAGTTAAGTTTGTAAAAGAACAAAAAAATACAGTCTACCGAGAGTCCAATGTTGCTAAAGCCTTGGTAGACGCAAGGGAATGCACTATCTCCCGAGCGCAGCTACTGCGCCGATCCGCCATAAGTTGCTCCGAATAATTGGACATACCAGCATTAAATTAAAATTTACAAAGCTGTTCTTTCGTCTACTAGTAGTTTATGTTAATTATTATATAAAATTTCTAATTTAAATCTTAATTTGATTTTATGCCCCAGTTTAAACCGCGAGCAAAGTATATAATTATGTATTTGGAATATATATATATATATATATATATATATATATATATATATATATATATATATATATATATATATATATATATATATATACTCCTTTTATAATTATTTCATATTACTCATATAGTTTTATTTAATAAAATTTATTGTTGTATAAATGCTTGGGAAAGCAAAAAAAATTAATGATAAGGTTGTTAAAACCATAGAACACAGTCGTGCTCGGGTCTTGAGGTACCACCGCATTTAGAAATTGCATTTATTGCCTTGTGATTGACCTCTCTTACGTACCTATTCCATTCAACAATAAAGCCGTTTACTTCGCTAAAAATATAAACAAAAATTTTGTAAAATCTAATAATATCTAATAAGTTATCTACATTTTTATACATCTTAAGCACAAAATATACGTATAATCGATATACATTTCCTAACCAATAATCTATTTGTCTGCTACAGCTTTGCGATGATAAACACAAAAAGCTATAAAACCCCAAGGCTAACCGTTGAAATTATTTACAACTCGTCATTTACTATTTCCAGCTTATTGGTATAATTATATATATTTTCTTTTCAATTTTCGCTATAGAATATATATTAATTTTATTAGTTTATTCTCACGTTTACAAGTGCCTTAATTTTCTTTCACATTAATACTTTATTTCAACTTTTGCGTAAATAAAATGCTAGGCGTATTGCGGAAAACATCTTATTTTACTTCTTTATTATGGAAACCTAGGACTAATTATTATTAGACGTAGGTCTCGTAATATGAATATATTTTTTTTATTTACATATTTTGTGATTTCATATTTTGGCAACAATTTTGATTGAACATAATTGCATGAAATATATTAACTTATTAATTGTAGCTTCGTATTTTTACTATAGTGGCATTTTTACTATAGTGGTAATAGCCTGGTCCAATCAACTTGGTTATTTTATTTAATGAAACATAATATGCAATAATAATATTTTATACTTGGTAGAGCCACGCTACAGTTATATTAGTTGTAGCAGAAATGGATCGCCTCGACCGAGAACACGCTCTCACAGATTTCCAGTATAAAATCGCAGCATCATCGCAGTGTTTCGTATAATGAGTGCAGCGAACCAGAACCCCATTTTTATTTGAAAATAGTATATTTCATTACGAGTGCGAAAGCCTGTCATTGCAAAGAGTTCCGACAAATTTCCACCCGAACCGAGGCGCGGCCGAAAGTGAGGGTTGACAGTCGGAGAAAGTTGCAATGACGGTTCCGCACGTGAACAATTATTTTTAATACAGTTGCGAAAAATGAAGCAATTTGATAAAATAATAAAAACACAATAAACTCAACGAATCATTTATTTCTTGTGAAAGTTATAATTCACATATACATTGAAATTGATACAGTTGTTTGTACTAACTGGGGAAGTTTTGGGTTGCATATTTACTGTTTGAGACAAACTTTTATTAATTTCGTACAATGGCGTTTACTTGTTGATGGAATTGGATCTGATGAATTATAATTATCAACGAAGGTAGATGGACGAACGTTCTCTTCAGTATTGTCATGAGAATGAGACGGACTGGACTTTAAATTAATGGATTGTGTGATTTTTTTCCCAGTTTCTAGTTTGCTGTTTAATGAACCAGCAATATAGCCTTCTGCAACTTTGTCTGACTTCCAACCTCCTAGTCACCTTAAGGACGTCAAATTGGCTCCAGAATCTACCAATAATGTAGCAGAGGTCCACCTGAAGCTATGCCCAGTATAATAGTCGGCATCCGGCAGACCAAGAAACGTAGCTATTTCTTTTGGCATATTACCAAATTTGTTTATCCCGATTGCTTGAGCTGTACACTTCCCTTTTTGATAATTTTGGATAAAACGGTTGGTTTTTGCTTTTTAGGACCGCTGATTCATATATTTTTGCACCATTTCAGGAAAATCTCCTTTAACAACAAAGCTTCTCGGTATCTTATTTTTTGTATTCGGAATCTTGATTAGTAGCATTTTTCCATGGACTTCAATATCTTTAAGTAATATTGGCTAACTCCTCTCGGCGGCAAGCTCCAACAACGCCAAAAATCAGCGCAACCTACAAAAAAGGGATTTGATTAATATTTTTTTAAATAATTTTATAAACTGAGTACTAAAGAAAAATATAATACTAATTTATTAATAAATTACCTTTGTGGCTAAAGAACGATCATCGGGAGCTTCCTTCAAAAACCTTTCCACTTCATTCGATGTTAATATTTTCGACCTTTTAGTTATTGTTAAAACCGTCTGACTGTCGTCTTACGAAAGCATTTAGTTTTGGGTATCATTTATATCCACGTTTTTCCTTATTTTCAGCGTACTTTTTATCATCGAAAACCTCGACCATAACGTAGAAGGTTTTAATTTTGCTGAGAGTTCGGAGAAGTATGCCAACATAACATTTTCTGAAAAAGTATTTGCGTTTTTCTCTTCTCTCCAAGCAATAAATTCGTCGTATGTAGTGACTTTTTGACTTTTCCGGTAAAATGTTCTCCGTGGCATTTTGTGCAATTATACCGAATTCCGGTGGTGTTAATTCAAATAAAATATCGTCAAAATTACTCATTTTGTGCAACAAACAACGAAACTCGCAAAGGACATTTTTGGAAAATGGCACCAACCGT
The DNA here is from genome assembly GCA_036936625.1 of Parnassius smintheus behrii. Classification (NCBI taxonomy): domain Eukaryota; kingdom Metazoa; phylum Arthropoda; class Insecta; order Lepidoptera; family Papilionidae; genus Parnassius; species Parnassius smintheus. The sequence continues at coordinate 29,762,961 of JAUPFT010000007.1, forward strand.
AAAATAATATAAGCAGAGATTTTTTTGTTTTCTTCACCCATTCGGATTAGGTGAAATAAACCATGCCCATACAGCCAAGTCTTCAGTAGAATTTTTTTATTAGTATGAAATGAAATTTAGAATTGAGATGAAATGAAATGAAGCCTAACCTAACTCATTGAATCAAATCATTAAATTTGATATTGAAACAAATAATAGTTTCTTTTTAGAAATATTTGCATGAATCATAAAAACTTCTATGAATTTTTTTTAGTAAAAACTTCATGGTTGGTTTTTTCTTTTTAGTAGACATTATTTTGACAGTTGGAAAAGAGAACGCACGAATTCGGAAAAGGTAAAGAAGAAAGCGCGGGAAGTTCTGAAGTAGGCGGGCATCCTTTTTTGGCTAAACTTTTGAAAATTAAATTAAATTGATATTACAGGATCAGTTAAGTTGTAAAGTATATATATTAGTAGTTATTGTTGATTATTTATAGTTTTAGCTTGATTTCTTCATCTGGTAAGTCATTTCATTGTATCATATGTAAATAGGATTTTTCTCTTGGCGTCCATGTTGGAGCCCGAAGACCCTGGAGGGACATCCCTCCAAGTGTCTCATGTAGTCACAATCGATGCGTCGGGAATGGAAACGGAAGGTTCAATTATAGATACAGACTGTTCGGAAAACACGAAATCGGTGAAAAGAAAGAGAATTTCAGCTAGAAACCAAAAAAAGAGAAGGAATCACAGACAAACGGGTCTATCAGATTGCCAACTTTCCCCTAACGATTTAAAGGATAATGTTATTACTAAATTGCTTGATTCTGATGATAAAAACACTGAAATTCACCATAATGATGACACTCACTCTAACAATATTACAAGTAACCCCCGCGCTGCTAGGTTGCTTTACCAGGCGTCAGATCCTGCGCCTTAAGTTTTCCATGTCCAAAAAATCTTACAACCAAATCAAACTGGATATATTCACCCAGTACAATTTGGATTATTCCTTAAAAAAAATTTAATAAAAAGCATTGTAGAGGGAAGCATCAAAAAAATTGGAAGAAACAGATTGTATTTACAATTTTAAACATTTCAGGATGCTAACACATTTCTAAATCACAAATCTCTTGATGTTAATAAATACAAAGCATTTATTCCAGCCTTCACTATCACCCGCATGGGAGTAGTGAGAGGTGTTCCATGTGATTGGGATGAGAAAGAAATAATGGAAAATATAGACCTTCCGCAGAACTGTGGAAGTATTTTGAAAGTTCGGAGATTAAACAGAAAGGTATATGACGGCGAAACGCCCAAGTTCATTCCAACTGAGACTGTAGTTTTAACCTTTGATGGGAAGGTGCTACCTCCTAGGGTCTTTATATGTTTCAACTCCCTATCTGTAGAGCTTTATATTTACCCCACGCTGCAATGCTTTAATTGCTGTCGTTTTGGTCACACCAAAATGCAATGCAGAGGCTCTCCAAGGTGTTACAAATGTGGAGACAACCATTCAGGTATAAGCTGCGAGACTGAAAGAGATGATGCTGTGTGTATCTTATGTTCTCTTTCCCATTTCGCCACAGACAAAAAGTGTCCGGAGTACGCTAGGCAAAAAGCTATAAAAGAAACAATGGCTAGAAACTCTATATCTTATTCAGAAGCCAGTAAAATCCACCCACCAGTTTCGAAATCTTATGCTGACGTTACTGCTTCTGCTTCATTGGCCCCTTCTGGTCGAACTATTACTTATTCCAGCCCCTATAATTCAACAAGCCCTTCTAAGAGTGACACACAGTCATATAGGAAAACAGTATTCTCGAAACCCAAAGCTCGTCCCAGAAATACTAGTAAGGGATATGATCAAAAAGCGCATGCAGAGCTTATCCAAGATTACAGCAACATTCCTTCCTCTTCTACAGGTTGTCTCAAAAATTACAAAGATCTATCAGAAATAATAACAAAGGATCTCATCATTTCTATAATTCAGTACCTTTCACAATATAACCTAATTAAAATACCGTCCAACGATGCTGCTTCTTCAAAAAGTTTTTTAACTCATGGACAGTCAGGACCATCCACGAAACCAGTCTCTGGTGATTCAATGGAATTGCCGGAGTATTAATAGCAAAAAAGTGACCTAATTTTCTTATTGAATAGTTACAAACCATTTGCAGTCTCTCTTCAAGAGACTTGGCTTCGTCCCGGATTCAACTTTAGAATTCCAGGACATATCTGTCTTTGAGAAGACAGAACAGATGGGTATGGAGGAGTTGCACTAATTCTGAAGGGCGGTGTGCCCTTTGTCCACATACCCATACCTAATCACAGTAATAAATTTTCAATTATTGCTGTTAGTGTAAATAATATTTGTTTTGTAAATATGTATATACCTCACCCTTCCACTGAAGTCTTTGACGATATTCGTAGCATTCTATCTTCCCTCCCACGCCCTATATTGGTCATGGGAGACTTCAATGCACAACATTCTATGTGGGGAAGTTCTAAGTCTGACCATTATGGGGCTAGAATGTTAGACATCTTAGATGATAATAATTTATGCCTTCTAAACTATGGTTGTCCTACTAGAAGGACTCGGCCCCATGAGGGTATTAGTGCACCAGACCTTACTGTAGTCCCTCCCTAGCTCCTACATTAAACTGGTGGCCTCTATCGTCATCATATGGAAGCGATCACTTTCCGTTAATTATATCATTTCCTCAAAAAATTGGCGAAAAGATGTATAAGGCTCCTCCCCGGCTAAAATATAAACTTAACGATGCCAACTGGTCATTATATAGAGATAAAGTTCAACAAAATTTATCAACTATACCTTCACTAAATGACAACAATAATCATCTTTGTGCTGAAGCTTTTACACGGGCCCTACTACAGGCTGCTGAGGAAGTTTTTCCTATTAAAAATAATAGTGGCAATGGGTATATTCCATCACCTCCATGGTGGGACAGTGAGTGTTCTGCTGCGATAGCTGAGAGAAAGATAGCTGAAAAAAATTACAGGAAAAATTCTACAACACAAAATTTTAATATTCTTTGTAACCTTATAACTAAAAAACGTAAATTATTAAAACAAAAAAGATTTAATGGCTGAAAATCTTTTTGTGTCTCAATTTCACCACACATTTCTCCATCTGAAGTTTGGCAAAATATTCGTAGATTCAGATCCGCTTTTAAGCCTCCAAGGTTTCCTTTTATGGATAGCAGTACAGTTGATTTGTTTCTTGACAAATTAGCCCCACCATTTGTCCCATCTATAGATAATATTTCTTCTGACCTACAGTCTTCTCTCCTCTCCCAGCATGATAGTAGCGATTCATTCATTTTCTTTAGCCTTTCAGAACTCAAAGGGGTTCTTTCAAAACTTAGGGACTCAGCCCCAGGTTGTGATGGAATCCCATATTCTTTTCTTCAAAACCTGAACGACTCCTGCCTTTCTTATTTTCTTAGTTTAATTAATTCAACTTTAACAACAGGTAATATTCCTCCATCATGGAAAATTCATGAAATTATCCCAATACAATAAGCCAGACAAACCGATTAATGATCCATCATCTTACAGACCAATTGCATTAGCTTCAGTTATTTCCAAAATTTCTGAACATTTAGTTAAAAATAGGTTAGAATGGTTTATTGAGAGTAAGGGGTTACTATCTCCAAACCAGTTTGGATTTAGGAAAGGTAGGAGTACAATGGATAGTCTCAGCATTTTTATGACAGACTTAAGATTGGCATTTTCGCACAATAACTCTGTGTTAGCAGCATTTTTAGATGTATCTGCAGCCTATGATAATGTCAACCTTTCAATTCTGAAACAAAAAATGATTAATTTGGATATCCCACAAATTTTTATAAGATTTACAGTCAACCTTCTCTCTGGTAGAATGCTTAAAGTAATATCAGAAGACTCTTACCAATCCCGTATTGCCTGGAAAGGTATACCCCAGGGCTCAGTTTTAAGTCCTTTAATTTACAATATATATTCTCATGATCTGGAAGCCTCCCTTAAGGGTAAAGTTAGCACTCTCCAATATGCAGATGATTTACTCCTCTATGTCTCTGGTGATTCTGTTCACAACATGTCTGATACTATGACATATTCCCTTAAGTTACTAAAAGTTTGGCTTGACAATAACTGTCTCAGCCTTTCAGTTTCTAAAAGTAGTATAGTCTTATTTTCTCGTATGAGGATTCCACCTCCAGTGTCTGTACTTTATAATAACATTAGAGTTCCCGTTAAAAGCGAAGCAACATTTCTTGGAGTAATTTTAGACTCGAGACTTACAGGCATCCCTCATTGCTACTATATAAGTGCCAAATGTGAGAAGATTCTAAATATACTGCGCTGCCTCTCTGGAGTTTGGTGGGGAGCCCACCTTTTCTCTCTAAAGCTTCTATATAATGCCCTTATAAGGAGTATTTTAGACTATGGAACATTTATTCTTGAACCCTGTAATGCAGTAGCCCTCCATAAATTAGACATTATCCAGTCTAAGGCTCTGAGAATAATTGCTGGGACTATGTGTTCGAGCCCTATTAACGCTTTGCAGGTTGAATGTTCTGAAGCGCCCCTGCATCTCAGACGACAATTTCTTTGTGACAGGTTCCTGTTTAGAGCATTCCAAGTCTATAATCATCCTCTTTACTCTAAGTTACGGTCTCTGTTGGAATGTATGGATTATCCGTACTGGGCTCATAAATCGTCGCCATGCCTTATTGTTAGTCTCCAAAAATTCTTAGCTCTTCAAGCTCCAACACATAGATCACAATTTCTTCCTATATTTTGTGTTAACTATGATGCCTTAATTTTAAAACCATCTATTTTGTTTGATTTCGGTGTATGTAAACAAGATACTTCTGCCAACGTCAAATTTATTAATATAGTGTGTATGTATAGACAGTGACAGCCGATGGAAACATTGCCATTTAATTTTTAGTGGTTCTTCCAAACCCGGTTCCGAGAAGTGTGTGGGAGTTGGTGTTTTCCATCAACAGTTTGGCATTGTACAAAAAATAAAATTGCCTCCAGAGACTTCAGTATTTACTGGAGAATGTTTTGGTCTGTTGAAGTCTCTGGAGTACATTTTAATTATGAAGTTAAAAAACTCAATAATTTTTACCGATGCTAAAAGTGCCCTCCAAGCCTTGGAAAGATTTCCTTTTAGCAATAACAGAAATAATCATCCAGTTATTATTGCATGTCGTGATTTATTGTATCAATGTTACATCAAAAATTACACAGTTTCCTTTGCTTGGATTCCGGGGCATTCAGGTATCTTTGGCAATACCAAGGCCGATAGCCTTTCCAAAGCTGCAGTCAATGACGGAGATCTAGTTCCGTACAAAAACTTTTGTTGTGATTTGGCTCTCCTTCCTAAATCCCAGTTATTGAATTCTTGGACACATATTTGGCGTTCTTCGAGTCAGACTATAGGTCGATATTATAGCACGATCCAGGTGGATATACCTCATAAACCGTGGTTTTCAAATCTGACGTTTGGTAAAGCTATCACTTCGACCCTTATACGTATGAGGCTGGGCCATGCATGCATTCCCTTGCATTTGGCACGACTTAAACTTTTACCTAGCGATATATGTGAGTGTGGCAATGACGTTGGGGATTTTAACCATATATTTTTTGCTTGTCCTCGACTTGACCGTTCCGCTTTTATTTCCTCGCTTTTGTCCATTAAAATTCCTTTTCCTACTTCAATTTCTGTCCTTTTATCTTATGTAAATATTGATGTATATAGAATTTTAGCCAGTTTCATTTTTCATAACAATATAAAATTATAATCATTTATGTACTCATACACTAAATTTACCTGATCCTTTTTCAAATTCCGTTCCAATTTCCAATTCAATAAAATAAATCTTACTTCCTAACCTTCTTGCATGGCTGACGCACAAACCGTGCAGGCCAAGAAAGGGAAAAAAAAAAGGTAAAGAAAAAGCTCGAGTATGTAGCTCGAGTATAGCCCACATCCCGAACGCTATACGGACTTGCAATACTGCCGTCTTAATAAAAAAGGCACAACTAACATATGATAAATATGGAGAAAATCGAGTTTAAAATTTTTAGTGGTTTTTGTAAAAAATATCGACTATAATCATTGAGCTATTATGTACTACGTAATAGAGACGACACTGCATTCAGCCAATCTGTTCCACTCAACTGCGGTGCATACACCGCACTTTAATCAGTCACTCCCTAGGCGCTTGTAGAGTTATCAAGTGTTGTGTTGATTTAAAAAAATCTTTTGATAAAAATATGGCGTTGTGTGACCTTAGATAATGCACAAATAATTCAATAAATGTCAGTAAAAACCGAAGAATTACTTTTCATCATCACCAATAAAAAAAAGTATTATAGATTAATAATAAAACAAATTATTCTTAAGACGCCATCTCGTGTCATGGAATATAGATTATGAAATTAATATGTTCAGATGCGACGTTTCTGTTGGTACTTAAGTATGGGCCGATATATTATTATTCACATTTTTTTTGTAAAAACGTATAAGTTATTATAATTAGGCTACATTTTTCATGTTTAAATCTGCTTATTATTCTTTTATTTTATTTTTAGGTTTCCACATCGAAGTCAAAGTGGAATAAATTCGTCTATTTTTAACTCTCACGTGCCCAGCATTTATAAACGACTCTTATTTTATTTTAAATAAATATATTTATAATTTAAATTTTATGTTAATATGTTTCGTTAAGCATACATTCAGTATGTTTTTTTTTTATTTGACATAGATACCTTTGAAAATATTCAGATAAAAATATCATTAAAATGTAATTGTGGTATAATATTGTGTAATATTAAATTAAATAAGCAAATATAATATACAAAATAAATGGCAAAATTTAAATATAGTTCTTGATATAATTTACCTATTTAACAATACAATCTACTATTACCTACGGGTCATTCTAACTATGTTTATTCTATGATAAAAAAAACCAACCGCGCGAACGTAGATTAGCGCACATTTTTTGTTTGAGATAGCTGTTCTAGTACGTAAGAACATATTACTTCAATGACTATAATATTATTTTTCGAAAATAGATGCATTCAAATAAATTCATTTTCACGATTCCTATACGATTATTGAATAATAAGTTTTTTTTTATTTTATTAGCATTTATTAAATAATCTTTTCATTACACATTTTCTGTTTTAACGTAGCATAAAAAATGTAGCAAAATTATTAATATTACGAATAAATGGTTATTAATATTACGAATAACTAACCAAATGTGAATTTTCATTCCGACATTTTGTGTAAAAATATGAAATAATATAATGAAAGAGGACGTTTATTAAAATGTGCGTTTTCATTATATTAATATAATAAAAGCGGCCAAGAGCGTGTCGGACCACGCTCAGTGTAGGGTTCCGTAGTTTCCCGTCCGTCACAGTAAGTGTTCCCACTTATGAGTTTGTACAAAAACTGTTCTTTCCATCCAAGTTCAAAATAATTTTCCTAGAAAGTCCTTATAAAGTTCTACATTCCAGATTTTTTTCATATTTTCTAAACTTATGGTTCAAAAGTTAGGGGGGGGGGACACATTGTTTTTTACTTTTGGAGCGATTATTTCCGAAATTATTGACATTATCAAAAAATGATTATAGTAAACCCCTATTCATTTTTAAATACCTTTCCAACAATGTATCACACGTTAGGGTTGAAATTAAAAAAAATCACTTCCCACTTTACATATAGGGGGGCTACCCTAATAAAACATTTTTTTCCAAAACATTTTTTATTTTTATTTCACCACTTTGTCGGCGTGATTGATACACATATTGGTACCAAATTTCAGCTTTCTAGTGCTAACGGTCACAGAGATTAAGCGAGGACGGACAGACGGACAGACAGACATGGCGAAACTATAAGGGTTCCTAGTTGAATACGGAACCCTAAAAATGGGTGAACAAATTGGGGGAATATTTATAAAACTTTTATTTAGAAAAACGATACAAAAATTATCGTCTCGAAAATTAAAAAAAATATTTACTGTATCTTAACAAATTAACATTAATTAACTGTAATTATCAGACATTTTTATTCAGCAAGAATTTTTGTTCAGCTTCTAATTTAAGAAAATAAGCTTTGTGATAACGTTTGTTAAATTTGGCACTTAACTTTTAAGGTTACCATAATTACAACTATTCCGGCCATGTCCTATAATCAACATTTATCAAAAATAGAATAAATAAAAACTTATTAAAAGTAAAAAAACTACCCATAAAGTTATCACAATCATCAAGGCACTTATCACTAAAACTTCGGTCAAAATGAGTAAACTTAAAAAATAATGTCATCATAAATTTGAGTTAGTTCAGCTGAGCTATCATTTACGTGTAAGGTTTTCCAAAAATTCCTTCTATTATTAGGCATAAGTGGACCAAATTTAGCGAATATAGCGGATTTTTTTTCACTCGTAATACCTCTCGGAGCAAGTCTTTGGAGTGGTGCTGGAACACCTTATTTGAGATTTTTTAACTTAAGGAAATCTGATTCATAGTCATCAGTACCATGGCTATTTTTGTAAAATAATAAATTGAATCCCCTGCGAAAATTAGGCTTGGCAATTTCATTCATGTACGCTCGAAGGCTAGAATTTTTCAATCGAAATATCGAAGAGCAGTCTTCAAAATCAAAAAAATCTTGAATAATCATCTTCTTTAATATTGTGTAAGCCAGTATCAAATACAGCTTTGTAGAAATCCTCAAAGTCATAAATACGTTTTTTGTTTTTAGAGATCATTCCACTCTGTGGTGGAATTCATCAGCAGCCATGAATGAATGACTAACTTCCAAATAGCGCAAAGTAATGCTTTCAAAACTAACTTTGGCAGAGTTTACCAAATATGTCAAATAAGAATAAAGTGACCTACTTTCATGTTGTGCTGCACAGTTATCAAGCCACAAAATAACGTGCTTTAGGTCTCGGTTTTTTATAAAAAAAGGCCTGAAGCAATTTTCAATGTTTTTTTCTGCCAGACATTCCTTCGTGCCACAAAACGGCTAAAGTGTGACTAACTTCGTGTATTTTTTGTCTCCTATCGGTACAAAGCTCTGGTTGAAAACAATAAGCCGCGGAGAGAACATCACTATTTTGAACTCTTCCATACGGGGTAACATAATACATTTTTCCAAGTCTACGGCAAAAATAAGAGTGTCGGCATTATTCTTTTTCTGAGTCTGGTTATCAGCATCTTCTTCGTACTTCTTGTAAGCTAAAATATACTTTTCGTGTGTTTTTCATAACCTTTACATGCTTTACAACCTCTGAGCCTAATTTCTGAGTTAGGGTTATGAATTGTAAATTTTTCGCATAGCTCACACTCCTCGTAGCCTAACTTGGCAAATGAGATATTAAGTTCTTTTACAATTTTTCTGTAAAAACCGTACGATACTTTAGTTTCAGGCGCATTTTTACAGTATTGAATACTGAGATCAGATTTGTAATTCGTAGTTTTTATCCAATACTAAGTCATCAGAATCAAAATCGGACCCTGTATCTAACACAGAGTGCGGCACTACTACATGCTCCGAGCTTGATGGTTGCATCGAGTTTTGAACGCTGCTACTTGTTGACGGCGCGGGAGACCACTTGGCCACAGAATTATCGTTACGTAAGGCACCACTAATTTTGCGCTTCGTGATGACATATTGCTGAAAAAAGAGTAAAGTTGATTTTGTAGTATTGTTTTTGATAAAATGAATGGGAGGTAGTAAAAAACCCGTAAAAGTAAACAGACTGATTAATATGTATGGGCAGTTATGAGACGTTTTACGAAAACAGGCAACTTTTTTTTCGATTTCATGTCAGTGAAGTTACGGGAAGAAACCAGTTAACCTATTATTGCGCTTTTCTAATACTAAATGATTAACGATATAGTATACCTACCAAAAATGGCATATTTTTAACTGAATCGCAATTAATCACTCAAAAAGTTCGTCAATAAATACGAGTAAATTCATATCAACGTGTCACAAAAGAAATTATAGTAAAGGAATGCAAATAAGAAAGTAAAACTTACCAGCGCAGCGCAGATAAGCGTGGATTCACCGAGACACGTCATGCATAACAAGCGGGATTCGCTTCGTACCTCGACCACTTCACTTCACCTCTAGTCAAATATTTTTGGTAGTAAAGGCATAACTGGTAGTTGTGACTTTTCTTTTGTATTAAATGTCAATGTCTAGTATTGGTAAGTCGTAAATCCAAGAGCACGTCTACCACATTAGCCTTTAATATTTAACGCAGGCCAATTATGCATTTTCTATTAAATAAATTATACTTATTGTGATACAAATAAAAGTCGCATCTATGCATATGTGATCTTTTGACGTACTGTAAAAAAATTAATCAGATGTGCCCTTTTTACGAAACTAACTTTTTAAAACGTGGCTCAGTTGTGCCTTTTGAGCTTACAGTATCGCTGTTTATCTCGTTCCTAAAATTGTACAAAAAATATTGGCAGATAGGCCTTTTTTTCTGAATCCGAGTATGTATAAAATTCAATTTCGGAAAAAACGTTAGTTGTGCCCTTTTTGCTTATAACGGCAGAATACGCCACTTTTTGACCAACTGTATTAAAAAAGTCATTCCATCTTAGTGACAATGCATCCGCATTTTATTCTTAATCAAGGATAAATGTAGTTTTATATGAGCCATATCCACTTATCATCATCATACCAGGTGGACACATTGACTTATATATTACTATGGGTGGACTATGTGCTCGTTTGTCCACCTACTTCTACAAAATAATTAAAATATTAACGTATATTTAATTGAATCTGTCGTGTTTTAAATAAATAATATCAAAAAGCTTGTTTTCCTAGTTTTCTTCAAAAAACAAATCAATATCCAGCAAACGAAAATAAAAACACATAATACGGTGAGATCTTGATAGTTTAGGACTAAGCGCCCGCTTTAAACTTCATAGCAAACTTATGTTGAGATTTGAAGGATAACCGTGAAGAATGTGCATGTTTCAGAAGCAAAGTTGGGGCTCTTTCTTTCCTGAAAACAATCCCAGATATTTCTCACCTTATTAGGGGGCTTACTCATGTATGCTGTTAATTTTCATTTTATATCAGACTATGTTATACCTGTAGACAGAATACAATCATTACAAGTTTAAGAAGAATCTTCTACAAGGACTATTTTTATCGTCTCTTTCTTCCTTCTTGATGAAGCCGTAATAGTTAACTACTGAGTATTGGCAATTACAATAAAGGAAGTATTATAAAAAACCTTTGAAGCTGCATATCATAGCCGGTCTAGATATTTTATGGAGTTTTAGAAACATATTACTGAAGGTACTTTATTAACAACAAAATCATTTAATTCTTCTCCTATTATCGCCGAATCATTGCTTAAACAAAATGTAATAGTTTGTTTAAATATTTTCTGATTCCGTAGAGTATTGCTAAGAGATATCTATGAATATTTTATAATCACCAGACTTATGGGAGATTTCCGTCAAAGTTATTGTATCTATGATAGATACAATAGCACCTTTTCTAGCCACTATTTTTAGAACAAGCGTCGAATCTCATGTATTTCCTGATTTAGTGAACATATTGAAGTCATATCTTTATTTTAATCTGGTAGTACATTAGACCTCGCCAATTTTATATCAATTTCTGTACTACCAACATTAAGTAAAACCTATGAAAAAACAATTTTAGTTTAGAATTTTAGTAACAATGAATTTGCTTTCACAAGGGGTCGTTAGACAACCGACGCCGGACTTGAGCTTTTTAATTTTTATTTTTTTGCTTGGGAGAATGCAGAGGATTCGTTGTGTATATTTTGAGACCTTTCCAAGTTCGTCGACTGCGTTCGCAATGAGAAATTAATCAGGAAGTTAGAGTACTATGGTTTCAAGAACATAACCTTTCCTTTCGGGTCACCTGTGCTAATGGGTGTCCCTCAAGGCTTAATTCTCAGCCCATTCCTATTTTTAGTCTATATTAATGGCTTACCTTCCTTTATAGAACTGCTGATGACACTTTCTTAATTTTTAAACTGAAACTTCAACCATTTAAATTTGATAAAATTTTGTCAAAATTAGTACATTGGCTTCACGTTAATAATCTGCACTTAAACAATAATGTTGCCAAAAAACCGGATGTTAAAAATTTAAATATCAATGGGATTTTTAATGTGGAAAAACTGAGCCCTGTTGAATCCAATGCTTTTTCTTGGCATCACTCCCGATGCAATGCTTTTGTGGGGTTCCATATATCTTAACTAAAAAGCAGACTAAGCTCTGCGGGTTGAAAAATGAATAAAGGTCTTACTAGCGTTGAGACAGCTAGATTAGTTAATTTCAGTTATTTCCTTAGCATAACGCATTAAGGAATTTTACTATTCGGAACTGGGGCTGATTTAGAAACTGTTTTTGTTTTGCAGAGAGCCATAAGAACTATTTACAATCTAAAACTGAGAGAGCCTTAAGAAAAAAAAATTAAGAAAAAATATATTAACTTTGACTTTTCAGTATTTTTACGATAACTAAATGTATGTTCACAAGAACAAAAGTAGTTTTAGTAAAAAACGTATATAAACACTAGGATAAAAAGCACAAGCTAGTGATACCAGTTTCTATTGTTATTCATTCTAGGTGGAAATTATACGTCATTATGACAAAGTTCCAGAAAATATACAATGTCTCTCTATTACCAAGTATAAATATTTTATTAAACGAAAACTGTATAAAAAGGGTTATTTTATTATAAGTGAATACATGGTTGATTAACCCACGAAAATGAGGTGGTTGCTTCTAAGCTGTTTCTAAACCAAATTTTGTAAATAGTTTGTACAACTTTACTATTGCATAATTTACTTTTAAAAGTCTCACTGGGTTTCTCGCTAGTTCTAGTATGCTAGGTAAAGTATAAAATAAGTTTCAATTAGTATTACATGGTGAGCCGTATTAGCTCAGATTAATTAAGTAAATTTCACGGTACGCGTGCAACCCGGACTTGATTTCCGCCAGCACCTATGAAATTGTTAATCGCAATTTTAAGTGCTGACTTACCACGTGCTCGGCGGTAAAGGAAAACATCCTGAGGAAACCTGCATGTCTAAGAAATAAGAAAAAAAATCCGAAGACATGTGAAATTCACCAACACGCATTGAAGCAGCGCGGCGGACATTTCCTTGCCTTAAAATCCTCCCAAAAATGAGGAACGGCCTCGCGTTTCCAGCAGTGAGACGTGTACAGGTTGTAATTTTAACTATTTTTTAAGAATTACATGTGATTAATTTTGAATAAAAGTTATTCTACTCTATTCTATTCTAAACCGGATGGTTATACCGCCATCTGCTGAAAGCTGCAAGATCTTCTGGCATTTTCCATATGCACCTCTTACAACATATCATTGGACCAAATGCATTATTTTCTGACGTTGCCAACATACGGCTGATTCTTTCTTCATATTAACAGAATTCCATACACCATACTTTTTCATCGCGAGTAAGCAAACAGCAGTTTACAAAAGAGCGTTAAAGAAGGAAACAAACACCTTCAGGTTTATATCTTGGTTTTAGTACGTATTTACCTTATTTTGTCATTTTTAACATATATTTAACCCCATGCTTAGTAATGTAGGGATACAATATGGCAAATACGCTTACATATAAAATACCTTTTAACTCTTTTCTTGAAGGCTGAAATATTTTATTGATCTGGAAAAACTGATTCAGGAATCACATATCTAGCCACAGCACTTCTGAGGGGACGTCAATGAAGAAAATATAAAATTAAGCATCAAACAATTAGTCGCCAGTTTTTTTTTTTTTTTGGTTTTGTTTATAATAAATGCTTCAAATACCTGTAGTAACAGATTTCGATAAATCGACCACCTTATCAAGATATTTTGGTGTAATACCTATCTGTTTAAGTTGTTTGTTAGGAGGATTTTAAGAAATTTATGAACTATTTATGATTGGCGTGGATTGGTAAAACCAGAGTAAAATTAATACAGAAGTTCGAATAATTAAATCAAATTTATGATAGTCTTGAAACTTATATAATTACCTCAAAACAGGTTATATGAGTTACAAATCCATAATAATGTCCAATTTGAATATTTGACATGGTAATAAACTATTATGTAACGTCAAGGTCTTAGATGCGTGTTTATGGTTGTTCGATCGATTTTTAGGTGTCAGGAAGAGGATGTTAAAATTTCTAGAATTATATACTTTAATAAAGTGTAGATTAAATTTTTGTATTGTTTTATTACCTTTACTAAAACTAATCAAAATTTCAATACAACAAAAAATTTATTTTTATTACTTTATAATAAAATAATTGCATTAAACTAATCACATTGCCAAATTTAATCGTATAAAATAATAATTACATCTAGGCAGCAGATGGAGATATATCTGTAGTTTTTCAATAGAGCGTTATCGCCCTTTTGAAAGAATAAGACAATTTTTGACTCAGTTAAAGCAATTGACCACCTTCTGTAGGATTTTAACAATACTTAAAATTTAATCCACTTTCGAAAGCTCCACTTCAATTCTATCTTCACCCGAATCTCGCCTATTTTTGGTAATGGAGAACAATTCTAACCTAGCTCTAACGAAATTCCGGGTTACACTTGAATTTCACTGACACTTACCTGAAGCCCCAACGACAATGTGTACAACTGTCCGAAAAAACCTCTCAATTTCACTGAAAATCTCGAATCGCCCGGGAAAAAAGTCACATGCGACAGGTGGTCTTCGACTCACTTTGCTCTTTTCGACAGACTGTTCTCTGACTCGGACTTTGGAGCCTTGTTGCCGCTTTTTTCGCAAATTTTTCGCAATCGCTTCTTCAAAACGAAGTAACTGCTCCAAAATCGGTAATATGCACTTTACACTTTTTATGATACATAAATGATATGAAGGAACACTTTAAACATTATCACACCTATCAGTATGCCTATGACAATCGTTAAAACAAAGCCGATAAGAATGTAAATTCAAATAAAAATAAATAAAAGTTTCAAATAGATTTTAATAATCTTAACAAATGGTGTCGCGATGCCAAGCTTGTGATAAATGCAATTTTTTATAGAAGACGGGACAAACGAGCATGCGGCTCACCATCATGATTACCGCCACCTATGAACTTTTAGAAAGGGGTAAGTTCTTTTCTTGAAGGTACTTATTAGTATCGGTCCTGAAAAATCGCTGGTGGCAAACAATTCCACAAAGAAGTTGTACGGAGAAAAAACTCTTAGTAAAACGCACAGTGGTGTACTGCCAAGCATCTCGATCGTGAGGATGGTATCATGAATTTTGATTTGATTGATGATTTCTCACCAGCGCTGTCGTCTGCATAGCAATGAATGTCACCAGTTTGCAACATATTATTAATATGCAGAAGAGTCATCGTTAGTGATAGTATGCAGCCTTGTGGAATAACAGCGTTAATAGGCTTGTAATCAGAACATGCACCTTCTACTATGAGCTTGATACTCCGATCGGCAAGAAAACTGGTGATCCAATTGCACAATTTCTCGGGAAGCCCATAGGAAGGGAGCTTTGAAAGAAGCGCTTTGTGCCAGACCCAATCGAATGCCTTCGCTATGTCCAACATAATGGCCAATGCCTTGGACTCCGTTGCCTCTGCCCATATATAAGTCAGGTAAACCAGAAGATAACCAGCTGATCAACCACGATGAAAACCGTATTGGCTGTCAGTAAACAGCTGGTGATCCTAAAGGTACCTCATGAGTTGGCAGTTCATAATGGACTCAATTATTTTGGGGAACAAGGAGGCGACGGCAATGCTTCTAGTTAGATGGATCCGAGCGGTCACCGTATTTAGGGATTGGGTGCAGCAAAGCTGTCTTCCATGAATTTGGGACTAAGCCCTGGGAGTAGGAGTACCGGTAAAGACGCGTTAAAACCGATGTCAACTCCGGAGCACACGTCTTAAGCACAATGTGAGGGAATCCATCAGGTCCACTCGACTTGCTGACGGAGGAGAGATCGGAGTACTTTGCGAACCGAGGGCTGTGTAAACTGCACATCCGATATGGAGCACTCACACCACGGAATGGTTCGTGGTGTGTTCCCCACGTCTTAGAGGGTTGAGTTGGACGCCAAAAGAGAGGCTTTCTCTTTTGCACCATGGTCCAGTGAGACACCCTTTCTGTGCAGAAATGGAAGAGATGGCTGACAGAAATTCCCTTGGACAGCCTTAGGGAGAGACTAGAATGTAAGGGTTCCCGAAGGAAGGTGAACTACCCTCTAGCCAATTCTGCCGATGTGCTCAGCCCTTGCCTTGGCAATGACTCTTTTGAAGGACCTGGAGGCGGAATTGCGCTTATTTTTAAGAGTGCTGGTATTTACATCTCGAGACGTTGATGTGTTAACCCAGACCCGGAAGCACTCCTGCTTATAGCGTGATGCTATTTCACAGGAGCGACCAAAACCATGGCTGGGATATGCCTCTGATGAGCGCCGCTGAGGGTGGAATAAAAAGTTCCATACCCTGAAGTACCACATCGGTGACAGTATCAGCAACAACGTTGGGATCATCTGGCGAGAAGCAAACCTACCCCCAAGTGTAGGATGCAAAGAAAGTCCGCATCCTATCCCAATTAGCTGACCTATAGTGCTAAACACGGCGGCAACCTGCAGAATGCAACCGTGACACCGTCCTCCGGACAAGACTATGGTCCGACG
This sequence comes from Parnassius smintheus behrii, assembly GCA_036936625.1. NCBI lineage: Eukaryota > Metazoa > Arthropoda > Insecta > Lepidoptera > Papilionidae > Parnassius > Parnassius smintheus. The sequence goes on from JAUPFT010000007.1 coordinate 29,779,685, forward strand.
AGTCAAATACAGTTGGACTAAACTCATACATATTTCGTCTGGTTACAAGAGAATATAATAATAGCCTCATCTAATATTGTACACGAACATTGCCTCTATACTAATGAATCTATAACTTTCGATGCCTTTGTAGGTCTAAATTATGACAATAGATTTACCTAGTCCAGTCATGTAGATTATGTTCATAATTCAATAAAAAATTCGACCAATTTTATACAATACACTAGCTGACTTAATTCTAATATGATTTTACCTGGTAAAATACTGACTTAACAACAGCCGAACATGTAGAATATTCGTAAATAAAATATATCAACTCCAACTAGGAACATTAAAAAATATTGTGCATCGAAATATGCAAGTGACGAGCATTTTTTAATATTATCAATACTCTTAAAATAGAACATTAATCTCCATCGTCGTCGACTGCGTCGAAATTTGGGCAGTGCTACATTTCTTTCAGCGGTGCGAGGTTGAACGTCAGCATAGTAGCAAGTCCTCAGCGGTGACAATGCACATGTAGCTTCTTTCTTTGAAGTTTGTTGTAGGCGTCTATTAACTGCAGAAGCCAATTACCATGTGGTGGACTGTAACTTTGTTTGTCACTTAAGGTTTATAAAAATAAAAAAATAAAACAGATATGATCTAATAATAATATTATATCTATGCAATGGCTACATTTCAAAAAGCTTACGTATGTATATTCAAACATAACGCTAACTAATTCTCTCCGCGTGTTTATCACTACCTACAAAACGTATGTTAACCTCTAACAGTGATATTTAAATGGCCTATCCATTGACCTTTTATGTATTACGACAGCCGAATTTCTGGAAAAAAGCTAATAATTATTATGATTTCATAAATCATGTTCATATATTTTATTGAAGATGCTTGCTGATGGTCGCTACTGAAGGCCTCTAAAACTAGTTTTATTGTTTTAAATATCAACGCCTGTTATTACCTCCACTTCAGCGCCAATAGGTCAGCCGGATCTGGTAGAATGCCAAGCGCGGTCACTTATTCATAGATACCTTCTAATTCTATTAGGTATGTACGAGTACATTTGTATGAATTTTTATAAGGGAAAATTAGTACGCCTTAGATTAAAATTTGAAATAGGTATACTTTTCACTTCAGTAAAATTAATAAATCAATAGTAAGCTGCTCTAGAAGAAACGGCTAAACGTGTTAGAGTAAAATAAAAAAAATATTAAAAAACAAAAACCGGCTTCAAAACTATAAAGAGTAAAATAATTTCACTTACGAATAAGTAGGTACATAATAGCTTATGAATTCGGTGCTAAGACGTAATTGTATCGAAGAATTAATGTCCCGACCTCGGGAGCTACTATTTAAAATTATTTCATTACTTTAAGTTTTTGTAGGTAGTTGATTTTGATTTTGTATTAAAAAAATATCCTTTTAAGTGCCCTAAAGAATTTCACAGATTCAAGATAAAAACTAGAAAGTCGTCTCAATAGTTACATTAGAATCTTTTATTTCCCCATCTCACTGGTGGAATTTTTTTTTTTCAATTTATAAACCACCACCACCTCGGAGTTTACCTAGTATTTGATTAAAATAATAAATATTTTAAATTAATTCAGCCGTTTCCGAGAAATAAAGAACATTCATAAAAGAACACATGCCTCGAATATAGCATCTCTTCATTTCTTAAACTGGGTATTTAAAACACATAATTTAGTAAAATTTAAAAAAAATCATATTAAATATCGTATACTTAATCAAATTTTAAAGCATTCTCTTTAAAAAGATTAATGTGACTGTATTTTTGTGGAACCCCACGCACGATACCCCCATTGTAAATTACGAAACTAAGCTATTTGTTACATTTGAAAAAAACTATAGGTACTTCCACAAAAGTCACATACATACACATTTCATATAGATCCTGTAATAAATAATGTACGTAAGAAATATAAGATCAATAAGACAATTTTCGACAAAGTCTATTCTGGTTAATTGAGACATTTTGGTAGTGCATATTGGTAGCTCAAATCCTTGTATTATGTAAGTAAACACGTATTTTTTATTTGACCAGTGTATTTACGTTAAATTTAAGGTTTTATAAATTAAAACAACGCCATCTATCAAGCCTTAGTGAAATTAATAAGTACGTCACTCAACATAATACCGAAAAATGAAAATCGAATAATTTGCAACCTGTTTCCCTTCCATTGATTTGTTACAAAATTTAAAGCCTTGTCCGATAGATGGAGACATAAAATAATAATGAAAATAACCAATTCTAATGAAACAGTTATATTCTTATAATAATAAAAAGTTAACTTTATTAGCGAATCTCGTAGAAAATTAATTTTCACCCCCTATAACTCCAACAAGCCGGAGAGAAAAGAAAACAAGTGGTGACGTAGGAGAAACCACTACTCTATATCAGTCCGTGGGTGTCGGATGAGGCAACGGAGCGAAATGATACAACATATGGGAAGCAATACTTTCCTAATAACAACTCAATATAATAAATGTGGTTGCCAACCCGCCTGTAAAGCTTAGTGACTAAGGGAAATATCAATGAAATACTATAATAGACAGTAGAATGGTACAGCCATTACAACCTTATTTTGTGCGAGGATCGGCGTCACCGGGAGCACACATACAGGCAATTACGTCATATTATCACTACCCGATTCACTGTATTGACAGACTGAGCGAATTTACACATTTTAGACTTTTGATTAATGTTTTCGACACATCAATATTTCTTTATTTTTGTTTCTAATATTCAAAAAATATAAACAGTTTCGACTTACTGGTAGTAAGACACGTCTCCTTTACTTAAGTCCCATTTCCCGCTGTTCTTTCGACACGTAATTATTACTCCGTTTGCTGTTTTTTTTTAAATAATTTGCATGCAGCGACGCTTGACACGAAAATTGGAAACGATTGATTGTGTTGACATTTATAGGTGTGAATTGACATGTTAGTGGCTACGCGGGCTCCGCCCACTCCCCCGTTCTATTATATATGTATTATAATATTCTTTGGAAATAACCATAGAATACTATAATACACATAAGTATTATAGTATTCTATGGAAATATCCCTATGTAATATGAGTCAAGCTACGGGGGGTCTATGTTCAGGAGTGGACTTTGATGCGCCGTCATGAGTGAATTGAATGAATAATTTAATATTTAACAATGCAACCAGACCCTAACTACAAATTAAGCCTATAAATCCTGAGAATAAACGAAGTTTTTGTAAGCATGCTATTTCCTTAATGTGAAATTAAATCTTGTCAGGAATGAATATCATAAGACTATGTCGTCCTATTTATATGTAATTATTATGAAAACAGAAAAAAGATCGTGTCCGTAGTCGTAACCTACTCGCCTGGGTGACAGAAGTGAATGTTTGTGCTATTTTTGTTTATGTAAACAGATGGTTCTCAATCAAATCTAAACTGGTGATATTAGGGAAAGTAAAAGATCTAAATTCAATAAAAGAATTTACATTAATCATAAAATAAACCTTACACACACAAAGTATTATAATAATTTTACGTAAAAAAAGGACAAACATTAAATAACACAAAATTTTAATTATTATAGGTTATAATGTCATAAATGTCTAAAAATTATTTTCGGCGATTTTCGGGTTGAGGAGGGGCTGTAGCGAGATAGTCAAGGGCGCGCTGGATGGCGGCGGGGATTGGGGGAGAAGTTGGAAGATGAGCACCTTTAGGTTGGAATCCATTTTCATTGGCAACATAGCTCAACTGAATATTACCACCTTCTTCACTTGGGTACTGGAATTGACCTTGAACTTCTAAAGCTGGCTCTTCAGCGCCGATATTCTTAAGTGATCCTGCCTCGTCAGCCGAAATACCATTTCCAGTCTCGTATGAAAACTGATAAGAGCCATCAGGGTTAATCTGACTGTCTTGGCGAACTATTGGGATGGGCTCAGTAGGTCCTTGGGGTGCAGCGATGGCGACAGCCAGAAGCGACAAAGCGATCTGAAACAAAATTTAGAAAAATATAAGACAATTTTATTTACTACTAGCGACGCACCATGGCTTTGCACGGGTGAGTTCTGCAACAATAACAGCGCCATCTACCGGGTCCGCTTGTTTTTAAATAAATCAGAGACCCGTTCAAATACACACAAAAAATCATCAAAATCGGTCGAGTCGTTTTTGAGTTTTTGCGAAACAAACGAACCGCAATTGATTTTTGTATACTGAATGATTTTTTCTAGCATCTGGAAAAAATATAGTGTAACAGGTGAACGGAGTAGAAACCTATGTCACTGATATGTTACAATGTTTTTTTTTATTACCTATTTTACATTAACATATTATGAAATTTACCTATCATTAAATCCTTCTAATTGAGTTTAATTTCGATAATTTTTAATTGATTTATTTATTAAGTTAAAAAATTTTGTTGTTATTTTTTAGTACCAAAAGTTCATTTGAAATTAGAAGTATTTATTGAATGATCAATTTCTTATTATGTTAATGTAAAATAAAAAAAAATGAAAACACCCTATTTTTCTCCAGACGTTAAAAAAATCACCCAGTACAGATAATTTATATGACGTGCTTATAACTGAAGACAAATTTTGAAAGTTCTTATTGAGTGCAAAGAAAAATATTATATTTTAAATAATTTTTACACTTAAACACAATTCTTCAAGTATGCTTTTAGCACAGAACACAAACACTGACACTTACGATGGCTTTCATGTTTGTAGTTAAATGGTGGTGGTTGCACTAGACAATGTTGGCTTAAGATTGCCTTATCGGTATATATACGGGTAGGTAACTGCACCGTCTACCACCACTGGGTGGTATTGCACCATATGATGCGTAATAGCGTAATAATGAATTCGACAAATACATGTACGAGCTTACGTACTGCAGAGTAATGCTGTCATGACATTATCAATTACTGTGAAATATTTGCAACTCTAGAATAACAAATATATATATATATATATATATATATATATATATATATATATATATATATATATATATATGTATATGGAAAATATCACCCCTAGGATGCCTAATTTCAGGAGCAGACATTTGATAGGCTGTAACAGTATTGGTTCTGTGATATTTCTATTAATGTGTTAAAATATTGTTATGTTATTTTCAAATACATATTATATATATCATTTACGTAGTGTAACTATCCCTTTATCTCCCTACACCCAGGTTGACTGAGCGATAATGCCTAAAAGCCTTTTAACCATTTTGTTTAGATGTAATCAATGACGAGTAATTAAATAATAAAGTAAAAATAAATTTATTTTATTACTTATATTGCATTCTAATTAAATTCAAAAACACGATTGCAGAATATAATGAAATATATAATTTATTGAAAAAAAAAAACAGTTGACGTAAATTTGCACGGGAAAAACAACGTATTAAAAATTAAATGATATTGCATTCAAATGCACAAGTAAAACGTAGTGGTATAAAAAATTGTTGATGTAATTAACAATTTTTTGCTAATTCTAAACAAAATTCATATTTGGAAAAAACACCAAACGTTTATTCTTTCATTAGATGAATTGACAAAATATCCTATACTATAAAAACCAATTATTGTCCGTTAGTCTCGCTTAAACACAAAAACGACTCGACCGATTTTGATGATTTTTTTTGTGTGTTTACTATCAACATTTGGACCAGGTAAATGGCGCTGTTGTCGAGATTACGTCCCCCGTGCGAAGCCAGGTGCCTCGCTAGTATAAAATATATTAAGCACATACTGGAAATATCCATAGACAGGCATTAAAGACCTTGTAATACATGAATTTGATAATATACAACTTCTATAATTAATTTGCGCAAAAATTTGTCCACATTAAAATATCGATAATATTTATCAAAGTCAAGTTAAAATTAAAAAGCAACGCATAGACAGAAAATGCGGGAAATAGCAGTAGTTTCATGAATGGAAATATTATACTTTTTATATAATGTAAAATAGATACATAGACTTGATATTAATGTATCAAGTCATCATCTAAATACTATGCTTACATATTAACTTATTTTTTATTCGCTTAATGCAATATTTATATTATCATACAATCGTATAACTATATTGTAATCTAATACGAAAGGTCGAAATTAACAAGCATAGGTAACAACACACGCGAACGTTAATTGAACACTATACGACTAAGTATAATTCTGACAGTAACAAACTCTCGTAATTTTAGTGCGAGTTCTTTTTAAAATGAAATTTTGTTTTACACAAATCATGTCTAAGATGTGATAAAATAATTAATATAATTTAAATTTTTGAGGAATGTCCTTGCTCTACGTCTGGTGCCAATATTTGCGTAAAATTATATTATTAATCATAGACTGCAGTAGCAAAATCAGGTAAACTGTAACTTCATTTGCTACTTCAGTCTCATTTAAAAAAAAACGGAAAAGGTTAGTGTTCAGTAGTAAGTATACAGACCGATAAAAAGGAAATAGATTAATAACGTTTAATCATTAAAGGCGAGTGAAATGAAAATAAAATATGAAATGTAAATCTTAAGGGGAAGAGCGCTGCTGTCTGAAACATTATCTAGTTCAGACACAGATGTTTACTAAATTGTATTTATTGTTAAGCTGTATCTTAAAGTGTATGTAGGTATCTTAGAAATTAAGATATTCTTTGTTTGCTTTGAATAAATAAATCAATTACTAGTTATCTGTGTTCCTATAATGGATTGGCTTTTCTCTGTTCTTAAACGTTATACCAAATTTTTACGTGTGCCGGGAGATAATAAGTAAGTACATAATATATAAATATTGATATAAAAATCGTGTATCGTAAATTCACTTTGTTTGCAAGTAACCTCCGTGTTCGACCCCGTTGACGCCATTGAAATGTTTGATCTCACTAAATAAATGTTAGAAATTATTAAAAACTTGACAATCATGGATAACACCTAAAGAAATCTTCCATTTTTTTATAGAATAGAATGACAAACGAGGACACAGTCCACGTGATGGTAAGTGGATTCTGTGGCCCATTGACATCTACATTCATCCTCGATTAAAAATCGAAATGCAGATGCGTTGTAACCCGTGAGGACTAAGATGCAATGCCTAGTTTCCAGTAAAAAGGGTCTCAGGTCCTCTACACTAACCATACAAAACACAGCAGCACTGAGCTGCTATTTTACGTTGGTATTCTGTGAGAGGGTGATCCTACCCCTAAAAATAGTTTGAGAGAATGTAAAGTCCTACAATAAGCTGCTCTTTACGGCTTCGAAACTCTCTCGGAAATAAAAATAGGCCTATAATTTGTTGCGACGTATTTTGGCTGTAAATGTGATGCAGAGATTAGACTCAGTTATTTGTATGCTATGAACTTTAATGCAAGATTCCAACCCGTGAAATACGACAGCTCGGGTAATGTAAAATCCTCCACTTTCGCAAACGCCAGGTTCTTTTTGAGATCTGGCCATTCAGTCAAATTTTAGGTAGCAATGCAGTTGTTTCGGCTTTTGTATAAAGAAGCGAAGGACACTTTGAAGGCTACGATGTGAAATAAGAACAGAACTAATTTATTTGCAAACAGATTTTTATTTATATATTTGTAGACGATAAATCCGACACCTCCTTGGGACAGATGGTGATCCTCCCGGTAAGAGAACAAGTTGTCGGATTCGAGGATCATCGTATCCTCCCACTCTCCTCGGACCACGGATAATTCTATAATATTGCAGCGCAAAATGTATATCTCTTCTTCCAGCTAAGTAATTCATGGGGACATATTAATATTCCCTAAACTCAAAAGCACTCCTTTGGAAGACGATAAGAATACACTTTCAAAATCAATGCACACTCGCCTTTAATATTAAAACGTTATTAATTCACTTCTTTTTCATCAGTCCGTATACTTACTTACTACTGAACATGAGCCTGTTTCTTTTTTTTTAAATGAAACTGGAGTAACAAAGGAACTTACAGTCCACCTGATTTTAGCTACTGCAGTCTATGGATATCGGCCGCCTACATCACGCTTAAAAAAGGCTACCGAAGTCACGTCTGAGGACTAAGATGAAATGCATTATACATAGCCTTTTTTATTGAACATGGGTGATAAAGTCTGTTATTATACTTGCTGCTATTGCCAAAGTAAGTCTTGCTATAAGTTTAACTGCAGGTCAGGAGGTGAATTCTACTCGCCTGGGCAGTGTTTGACAAATTATGACAATCAATACGTGTTGACTTATGGAACCAATACAAGGTCTTTCGATGCTGGCCGTATGAAGAATCTCAAAGTCGATAGCCTTTAGCCAGCTATGTCCCTTTCCAAAATTTCAAATTTTTCTCTGCTTGACCATATCAGTAACGAGGACATCCACAATAGAACCAGAATATCTAATACGGTCCAACGGATCATTAAGTTGAAGTTAACTGTATATGTATTAGCTTGATAGACCGACAAATAATAGTGAAAAAATGTTGTCGAGTAGCTCGTACTGCCACCTGAACGTTCCATGCGTGCTTTGTGCCAGTCTTTAGGGGACGTCTATATTAATAACGCAATATTGATGGTGATAGCTTTCACACAATCATTAGAATGTCGAAAAACCTACGCCGTATTAGTAAATCTTAAAAGATTTATACTGCTTAGTCGTCTAAAATGTCCAAAATAAACTCAAACCAGTAACTTTCATTTGAATATGTCCAATAAGGTAATCTATAATAGTATATCACAATATCTGTATGTAAAATCGCACATAAGGCAGTTTAAGTCGTTTCAGTATTTTCTAACAAACTGCTTTATTTTATAAAATTAGAAAAAAAAACATTAAAAATATTGTATCATATTTAATTTAAAAGCTCTTGTCGTCGTCGTGCTTGGCGAGCCCACTTCGGATGTGTGTCGGTGGGCTGCGGCGAGAGGGGTGCCCTCTATCCCTACCGCTGCAGCCGAGGTGGAGTCGCGGAGGTAGAGGAGTGCTGGTATGGTGATGCGCCACTCGCCCTATCCTCCGCGACTCCGACGGGGCCGCACCGTTAATTAATGCGGGGGTTGTGGGGGTAGAGGAGTATCGGTATTGCGAGGCGCCGCTCTCCCTACCCTCCGCAGCCGAATTTTCCGATACGCCGCTGGGTCAGGAAGGCTAGTGCTTCTGAGTGCTCGTGTGCACTATGGAGGCCGTGAAGGAGGGCGTGCCATGTGTCCTGGTGCGCCTTACCTGAGAAGGAGATGGGGGAGTAATAGTCCTCTCCCGAGGAGGGGCCGCCATGAGGCGGCTAGCGCTGGAGGTCTGGACGCTGGGTGGTCCTGTCAATATGCGAGGAAGGAACACCATGGGGTTTTAGTCGGTGCGAGTCCGACCCTTCTTCGTCCTTGCCCCCGCGAGGCGGGTAAGCGTAAACAATTCCCATTGTAAAAAAACTGGTAATAGTTACTTTCAGCAATTTGACCATTGCAATTACATGCCGTGACGTGGCGACTAAAGAGAATCCATCCTCAATTTTTTCCGCAGGTAACTCAAGAATCAACTAAAGAACATTTTATGGCTTCCGCTTGAAAGCGGTATACTACCCCGTTTACGCAAAGCTTAAATTATCGAAAATAGCGATAGAAAGCAGGGTCAAGTGCGAGACGTCTAGTAATGGATTAATCAATTTGCTTGCCAAGCGTGACAATTATGACAAATGAAATGTTTTTAGAACAAACCAATAAATAATAATAAAAATGCATGCAACGGGAGATGCTCATGCCCAACAGTAGATTCTACGGGCTTAAAGGAAAGAAAAAGAAAAGAAAAGAACCAAATAATTAACAAGGGCAAGAAAAGAACAGAGTACATAGTAATGGCATTAGATACTATGTACTCTCGATACATACCATTATATACGTATTTCTAATTCAGAAAATATTTAGTGCTTTAGCTTTTAGGCTGTAATTTTGTAACCTTATCAAAACGGCTATTTCTACAACCTTCAACTTTCAATTAGCACCGTGAAGTTTCTTTAGACAAACGTGTGTATTTCGTTATTGAAATAGTATTTATATTAAAAGAATACTTGTATTCAATTAAGCTTAGTTTCACAATCAACTTATGGTTACGAGTATATTTATTATATTTTAAAAAATTATTCTCGAGATGTTGCAGTCTTTTTAACCAATTCAGACAACCGTGAATTTTATTCCTATGCAGAAATTATTAGCTTCTAAGCTTATAAATTCCTACACTATAATTATTTATGTCATGCAAATGCATCATCGTTACGGCCCTTTACAAGTTCACTGCTGAACGTTCCCCTCCCCAAATATGTTACAAAATAGAGTCCTGAGCCACCAGCATCCATCGATGTCACTTGTCTTAATGGTCATCTCTTCGTCCCGTGGGGGGCCACTCTACACTCATCGTTTACGAGTGGCTTACCAGTGCGAGGCTGGTTAAATTTTAAAATGGTTGGTCAAGAGATAGAATGTTACCCTGTAAACATTATATTTTTTATAAAAATGCATTAACTGATAAATAATACAAGTTATTCAAAATTTAGCTTTGTGTTCACAGATATTCACGATAGATCTTTCACTATAGTATGTATGGCTGAGCGCTGCGCGCTCACCGCCCTCAACCACAGAAATAGTTGAGCGCATGAAAAAATGTTCCGGTGTCCGGTAATGAATAGATAACCTTGAAATGTCTTATAGTACAACTTATGGCCGTTCTGAAAAAAATACCAAACATAATATATCACAAGTAGTACCTTTGATATATTTTTTTAGAGAAAAGTCTCTTCTTTACTCTAATTTTGCAACCCCATTCGATTTCAATCCATTACAATCCACTTTATGATGAACAAAACGTTTACGTTATGGTTCGGTGTGCGCTCGGTATTGTATTTACATAGTTTAGTATACTGCTAAAACATAGTTACGAGCATATATGTATAATATTACCATAGATCATTATCATTACTTAGGACTATTATTTTAATAACCAAGTTAAAATAAAACGAAAAGGCTAGGTACCAATATTTTCTACGAAACGGTTATAGGTTGTACATCAGGAGTGGTGCCGTATAAATATAAAGAAAAAAGTCTATCTCAAAAGATGGAGGAAAAGGACATGAATATTTTAATGCAACAGCTTGGACGCCCGTAACCGTCCAATGGCGGTGTAGGAATATCCACTAACCCCATCATATATGATATATGGGTGGCGTAAGAGGCGACGGAGGAAAATAAATCTGATGGGAAGAAGCGTTTTCTTAATATAAGATAAAATTGATGGTAACCCCTGCCAAGCGTGGCAACTATGGCAAAATCCTTTCATGCCTAGGTTCACTTTAGTTTTATAGGCTGTAATGGATAGATGTATTTGAATGATATTTTATTTTTACCTCTTAGTCTTTTAACTTTTTTACTACAGTCACATGCCAGCTCAGAGGCACAGACGTAACGCTAGCGCAAAAATGTCGGAGATAGGCTTTGATGCCATGTCAAAGATTCGATAACAGTCACAACATCCGGCTCGCTGCTTCTATTGAGATGAAATTTTGCATACTTATGTAACTTCGATAACAATAGAATAATATGTTATTAGTTCCATCAAACTGATATGATTATTAGTTCCATGATACTGATCTGGTTGCGAGAGCTACCCGGATGCTACGCTTATAAAATCTCGCAACGCTTATAAAATCCTGTTTGTAAATATATTTTATATTAGGACTAGTGATTGTGAAGAGTGTGGTTTGCAACATGATGTTGTGACCAGGATTAAGAAAGGAATGCTTCGGTGGTTTGGTTATGTGGAAAGAATGGATGAGTAAATTAGAGTATCTTATTTTACTGTCTTGAACACTATGACCAAAAATGAATGATTTCTATTGGTTTTTTGTTCAAATTGTTTGCCTCCCACTCTTATGCATGCCCTACATCTTCGGATAAATGATCTTCTGAGCAGTCTTGTGTACCATCGCATATTTTTGATGCGCCTGCTCTGACACGACTGCGTAGTTCGTCCAAAGACCGCACAGGCTTACAGTATACTTCCTCTTTCAGACATCCCCAGTAAAAAAAATCCAATGGATTTAGATCCGGTGAACGTGGAGGCCACAAAATTGGCCCTATACGACCGATCCATCTATTTGGGTATCAGCTATTTAAATATGCACGAACCGGAACAGCATAATGCAGCCAATACGATTCTCTTAGCTCCTCAGCAACCTCTTGTAATAAATTGGGGAGATCATTTTGAAGAAACTCCAAATAACTTTGCCCCGTTAAATTCCCCGGCAATTCAAATGGGCCAATTATCATACCATTTAATATTCCGGTCCAATAATTTATTTTAAATTGGTATTGCGACCTGTCTTCACGCATAAGATGGGGATTTTGTAGTATCCAACTAGTTTAAGCGTTGACTCATCGCTCCACAAAAATTATAAAAAAATTGCGGATCTTCTTCCATCTTTGCCAGCATTTGCCGGCAAAAACGCGCTCTTGAGAGATAATCTCTTGGTTGGGGAGTTTGCATGCGTGTGACGTGGAGAGGGTGGAATTCGTTTTTCTTTTATCGTGTACGGTCGATTTTCCAACACCTGTGCGTCGAGCTATTGCTCGCGTAGAGGTTGAAGGATCGCTTTCAATCTCCTAAAGCACCACGTCTTCTACATCAGGACGAGCGATTCTTCCAGCGCTAGCACCACCGACACCACTACCCGGCATTCTTCCTTCGGAGTAACAACCGTGGACTCTTATAAATACGCGGTAGTCTGGGTGGCGCGCATCCTACGCGGGCCCCGTCTTTGCCCACGCAAACCCTAATATTTTAAGTGAACTCCAAATAGTTCAGAACCTCTTCTGTCGTCGAGCTGCGAACGCACCTTGGTACGTCCGTAATGCCGACCTTCATCGGGACTTAGAGCTCCCAACAATTCAACAATTCCTTAAAAAACTCTCTGAGAACTTCTTCAAAGCCTCAGAGTCGCACCCAAACAATTTAATTCGTGGGGCGGCTTCTTATGCAGCCCCACCCCCCTCTCGCTATCGTGTCCGCAGGCCGAGAAACTCTCTCTCGGACCCGCCTAATAAACTGACAAACGACCTGAACTGCCTCCTGGCGGCTCAGGCCAACTCTAATTAGTTTAAATTATTGTATTAACCAACATTAATTTGCCTTCGTAGGCACTCCCTCAGCGGCTCTTAGCCGCCTGCGCCCTCTTTTCCCAAAAGAGGGTCGCTCATGATAAGGCACAATAGAGCTTAATCAGCCGGCTGCCTGTCCCCAAAGGTGGTTTTTAGAGGGTATCACTTAGGGTCCCCGGTAGGACAGTGAGTCCCTCATAACCACGATAGACCGGCTATCGTGGTATGCGTAATGCATTTTCCGCCTCCTTACGTACAGGGTAGCCCTTTAATTGCTTCGGGCGAAAAAAAAAAAAGTGGCGCGCATTAGGGTACCTCTCTCTATAAAGAGCTGCGGCTGCATTTGCATTGCCTCTGCATTCTCCATAAATAAAATGCATGTTTGCATATTGTTGTGCCGTATACTGATGACGTGGCATTTTGATAGGTACACAAAAGTCCAGTTTAGTCCAGAAACAAGCCCAATCGTCGCAAATGTCACCAAACGCAAAACAAGTCCAAATCAGTAAGCAAAACCAATAGTCCGGTAAAATAGCCAAGTGGTCGTTTTAACACTGATTTAAATAATTGCAAACGGAGACAAAATAAATACATGCGAAGTCGAGCAAGTCGAGTGACGCACTAAGTTCTCTTATACATTTAGCTCTTCTCTCTCCCACTTACTCAATTCAGACCCCTCTTTGTCTAATATAACACAAAAGACAGCAGGTAGTAAATATGAAGGTCACACGACCCATTTCACGCTAGTAAAGTAACCACATTAACATTTAAATTGGTTATTTTATTACATTTAAATAAGTTAATTTCTAATACTTAATTTGGTTTCAATTTGTTTAAAAATAGCTGTTTTCATATGTATGATCAACTCCTGATGTGTTTTTATTAATTCCCAATGATCAGACACAATTCAATTTAAAAAATGTTCCCATATTACAAATTTTGTTACTTAGTGAAATTTTCTCCTTTTCTACATTAACGGCAATAAGTCACTATTTATGGAAGATACACTTATGAATTATACCACTATAAAATCTACATGAAACCGCCATTATTGTAAAATTATTGGTCACCCATACATTCATACATTTTTTCATACCCAAGAGGTTTGAACTTCGCTTAAATAATATTTTTGCATGTTTTTCAAAAATAAATTGATTTGAGATTTTTTTAAATAAAAACTGCAAAAGCTATTTATACTATTTACTTTTTACCTATCAGCACAGTTAGTATATAATAATAAAACAACAAAAAACCAATAAAAATCATTCGTTTTTAGTCATAGTGTTCAAGACAGTAAAATAAGGTAGAAAAAATCGACTTTTCTTTAAAAAAATTATATCAAAGGTACTACTTGTGATATATTATGTTTCGTATTTTTTTTAGAACGGCCATAAGTTGTACTATAAGACATTTCAAGGTTATCCATTCATTACCGGACACCCGTATAAATATATATATATATATATATATATATATATATATATATATATATATATATATATATATATATATATATACTTAGTCGGGTCATAAGTTCTGTCAAAACCTTATTATTTAAAAATTTTGAATACTGGCTAGATGAACTTCACCAATTTTAAAAATATTTATTAATTTTCATTCATTATAAAATATGGAGTGGTGAAAAAAAGAAAATGGAGTAGCGGTTATCGTGTTGCACCACTGTGGTTACGCGCCAAAAGAGATTTTTAATATTCTACAAAAATTGAAAATAACCCTACGATTTGTTTACCGCACTATCAAACGATTCACTGAAGATTCAAGCTTCGAAGGTCGTAAGAGGACCGACCAACGTACATTTAGAACACCCGCGATCATCAAAGAAGTGAAGGGGCGAATTCAACAAAATTATGTTCATTTTTATAGACAAACAAGCATACGGTTCACCTGATGTTAAGTGACTACCGCAGCCCATGATCAACCGCAACACCAGGGGAATTGCAGGTGCGTTGCCGGCCCTTTAGAAAGGAGTAAGGTCTTTTTGAAGGTCCCCAGGTCGTATCGGTCCGGAAAAAACGCCGGTGGTAAAATATTCCACAGAGAGGTCGTACGCGGAAGGAAACTCCTAGTGAAACGTACAGTAGTGGACCGCCAAGCATCCAGATGGTGTGGATGGTATCGGGAGGTTTGCCGCGTAGTGCGTTCATGAAATTTAGCGGCTGGTATTAATCCGAACAATTCCTCAGAGCACTCCCCGTGATAGCTGCAATAAAATATGCAAAGAGATGCAACATCTCTTCGCAGCGCGAGTGAATCAAGCCGATCGGAAAGCAATTGGTCGTCGACGTTTCGAGCCGCTCTGCGCTGGATACGGTCAAGTGGAAAGAGCTGGTACTGGGAGCCCCAGGCCAGAGATGGGAACAGTATTCAATGTGTGGTGGAACCTGCGTCTTGTAAAGTTGCAGGCAGTGTACCGGCATGAAATACTGCCCCGCTCTGCTGAGCATGCCAAGCTTTTTAGAGGCCAATTTGGCCTTCTGCATAGGCCCATCTGAAGAACTATTTTGGTACACCTCGGCACTGATTTTTACACTTTTTTCACAGATAAACACCTCAGTTAAGCCTGAACATGAGACTCCAAGCCATGAGTGATGAAGGATAATATACTCGTTGAACCCTCGGGTAAAGCGTGATGGCTTCTTAGCTGCTATGGGCATACACCTTATCATTTTGTTTATTATAACTTTCTTCGATGTTAAAATCATGTTTAAAACGATGTTTTTTTCATCCGAAAACAAAATTTTGCGGCATTTTGATATATCCTGCCTAATTTTTGTTAAACGCTCGTTCAAAAAGTGTCTTCTTACGATAAGCTCGTAGTCCTAGGTCTTCATCGATCACTCTTTTGACCGTGGTTCTGCATAGGCCCATCTGAAAAACTATATATATACTCGTATATATATATATATATATATATATATATATATATATATATATATATATATATATATATATATATATATATATATATATATATATATATATATGACCTATGCCTATGATTTGTACAATTTTATGAATTAATATTTTGTGCAGTACATTAAATATTGAATAAAATTGTAAATTCATTTTAACGTTTTGCGAATTTTAATAAGAAATTATGGAAGGAAGCCGATAACAAATTTAAATATTTGTAGAAAATTAAAATATGTATATGTATATACATGTATATATTATACATAATATATAAACACACACACGTATATATATATATATTATTTTATTATTACAATAAAATGTTATGTAATAAAATTAAATATTTGAATCGACGTAAAATCATCATAATCGCTATGAAATTTGAGTTATTTATACATTTAAAATCCTTCAGTTATTTTAAGCATTAAATATGTTTAAGGTGAACTCTACATTTAATCATTGTTGTTGAAATTGTTTTGAACTAATATTGTAGGTACCAATATTTCAATTTTACCATAGAATTTTAACATTTCATATTTGTGTAATAATAGTGTTAATGCTATTGCATTAATAATGTTGTTTTCAAGTGTTAAAGGTTAATATATATAAATATATATATGTATATACAGATCGAGATAAAGAAGTTTTACTTGAGTCGTGTGGTCATAAGCACACCGTTTCTTAAAGTGTTATTCATGTCTTAATGGCACACACTTGACACTTGAATTTTATTTATATGAATAGATGTGATGTGGGAAAACTATTCTATTTCAAGGTTGAAAACGAACACACAGTTTCTTGGTAGTATGTGAACGCTGTGGCCCATAGACGCCTACATCTATTCTCGATAAATAATCAAAATACAAATGCTTTGTCACTCATGAAGACTGAATTCGGATCCCTCGTTACCAGTTAATAGGGTCTCCGATTTTCCACGCTCACCATACGAAATACACCAGCATTAATATATATCTTACCCAGTCGAGCCGACCAATTTGTTAGTAATCACAGGGCACATATTAAGCATGGGTATTGGAAGCATTACACAACTTATTCATAATACTACACAAAATAAGTAAATATGTCTTACAATATGATGAGATGATGAGAAAACATTGTGTAAACGTCATAAATCGTTTGAGTTTGTGAAGACGTTTACGCAGTCGCGCATAAAAGGCTAAAGATATTTGAATGAAACATCGCAAACAGATAGAGACCGTGCCCTGAATCAAAACATGGAATACGTTTCACCACGGTAAAATAAAAGTCAAAGTATGAAAATTATGACAAGTGTTCTTAATGCTGAGGTACGGGCAAAAGCTAGTAAAAATCTTCGGATTCAATCGCAAAGTCGAGCAAAAAAGCGGCACGGCCATACCATCCTTTTCTCGAAGCAGTTCAGACCATTTCCGACCCCCTATACCTTCGTTGTTGATAAAATTAGAAGCCTGAATTTTCGGTACCAAGCAGGCTTTGTATAAACACGGTATGTAAAGTTTAAAGAAATTTATTTTCAGAAAAAAGACAAATAATGCCACTTACATGAAAATAACAATTACATTTTAGTATACTTAATCTAATGGTCGTCGAACACTCAGTCAGTAACTTCATAGCCTCAATTTAATGGTGAAAAATGTTCAATTATGTATTGTGATAGCTTAGACTTAAAACTACTAAATGAGCTTACACTTTTTATATTACACGGCAATTTATTATAAACCTGTGCTCCTTCAAAGCTAATGTTTTTTTGCATAGTTTGTTCGTACCTTTGGTAGTACAAGTAAGCTAGGTCGACGAAGACTGCATTTACAAATCTATGATTTTTTTACAAAAGACAAGATGGTTTTGTGCAATATTGTTAATTTTGTTTGTTGTTTTTTGTTGTTTAATTATGCAATATGTATGATATGTATATTTCAAATTTTATTCAATTTGAACCAGTAGTTTAAGAATTACGAGTATAACTAGTCAAAGTTTCTTAATTTTGTCACCCATTCACTGACTGACTGACCGGTCATCAAAACTCTAAGGCCATGCTAGCAGACATAGAAGCTTCAAATTTAAAATTTACAATTATTGTATACAATTATATATAGTATATATATAGTATACAATTAGTGTTTAGTGTATAAATCCAGGAAAAACTAAAACATTTTGCAATTTCGGTAGGGTTTTCTAGATACATCAACTGCATGAATAACTTTGTAATCCTATATAAATATAAAGGATTACGAAGTTATATTTGCAGTGAATGAATCAGTGTACCTATATAATATTATGTATAATATAATGGAATAATAGGTGTAAACAGGTACCGGAAAGGAAAAAAAGTAGAACTATTTACAAAAAGAAACGAGATGTTATCTAAAACATTAAAAAATAAGTCTCGCAGCGTTCTTCTACCGTAAAAAGTTGTGAGATCCATGAAATATCAAGTCGGTTAATTTATTCAGTCCCTACTTAAGGGACTAACTTCTCTCTTAAGTTATTACGTAATTAGCTAACCTAATAACCTCTTATTGTGACCACATCAATATAAAAAAAAAATTATGTTTTAAATAAATGGATTGACTTGACAATCGCACTAAACAATCTTATTTAATATTTATCTATCCTGTGGCGCTACAGTCCTTTGTGAGCCCTGGCCTCCTCCATAATATTCCTCCACTGATCGTGATCCTTCGATTCCCTGCGCCAGTTGGTGCATTTACATATTCTTCTCAGATCCTCTTCCATATTTTCTACCCAACGTTTTTTTGGCCTGCCTTTTGGTCTGTTTTGCTGAGGATTCCACTTGGTCATAATTTTCACGGCCCTAGAATCTAGCATTCGTTCTATGTGGCCCACCCATCTCAGCCACTGTGACTTACAGAACCTGACGATGGTCTCACGTCCTATAAGAGCATCAATCTCGTGATTCATACGCTGACGATACGTGCCATCAGATTCTCGGACTGGTCCAAATATGTTTCTGAGCACTTTTTTTTTTAAAATACCACCAGTCTAGCTTCGTCCCTCTGTATAAGTGTCCAGGTTTCGCATACGTTAGTCATAACAGGTCTTATGATCGTCCGGTAGATGGTGAGTTTGGATTTTTTGCTCATTTTTTTGGAGTTAAGCTTTTTACAAAATAAAAGCATTTGTTACCCTCAAATATTCTTGCTCTGATCTCAGTATTAGTGCTGTTTTAGGAAGCAGAAACAGAAACAGAAACTGAAACTTTTTTATTCAATGTAGATTATAACAAATACTTATTGAAAGTCACTTTTTTCATTTACCACTGGTTCGCAAAAAAAACCTCTGTCCTGGGAAGAACCAGCAAGAAACCCAGCGGGACTATTTTTTTTCCAATAATAGCTTACAATCATGTTCACAATTAGCAACACAACACAAATTAGAAATAGCTTGGTAGCGATCACCCTTCCTAGGGGTTATTATCATCCATAAATTCCTTAATATTATAATAACCCTTTTTATACAAACTTAGTTTAATAACATTTTTGAACTTTGTGTATGATAAATTTTGTATATTTTCTAGGAGTTTGTTGTAAAAGCGTATACATCGCCCCAAGAACGAATTACTGACTCGGTGGAGTCGAGTAACTTGTACCACTAGCTTGTGTCTGTTCCTAGTATTTACAGAATGAATATCACTTATTTTCGCAAAACTATTTTTATTTTTGTGTACGTACATTACATTTTCATTAAGTAATAATGTAAGTCATTAATATATACAAGAAACAGAAAGGGCCGAGAATAGAGCCCTGAGGCACGCCCATTTGTACAATCGACCCAGAAGAACTCATACTAATAATGACAACTTTTTGTGTTCTGTCACTTAAATATGAAATAATTAATTTAAGAGCATCGCTTCTTACACCGTAGTGTTGAAGTTTCTTGATTAATGTTTCATGGTAAATACAATCGAAGGCTTTGGATAGGTCACAGAACAGACCCAAAGCATCCTGTGAATTCTCCCATGCATTAAATATATATTTAATCAGCTCAACACCAGCATCAGTTGTCACCTGCAAATGTAGACTCTAAGTATTTAAAACTTTCAACCCCTTCTAAAATGTTGTTTATCATAGAGATGTTTTGTAGCGGCTCGTGCTTCCGAGTCGTAGCGAGATATTTTGTTTTTTCGGTGTTGATCTTGAGGCCGAAACATTCCGCTTCTTTACTGAGGTTGAGGCAGTGACGCCATTCAGTTTTTAGATCTACTGGATATGACAATGTCGTCTACATAGACAGAGATCTGCGGTGTATTACAGTCTATATGACCCGTTATATTAACTTTCCGAATTATTGATTCCAGCACCAAAATGAAAATAAGAGTTGACAATTCATCTCTTTGTTTAACTCCCGTGGATATACTAAAAGGTTCAGAAAACTCATTTTGAATTGCAACTACGGGCTATGAATGCTCTAAAGTTGCCTTGACAAGTCGTACTAATTTACTAGGTATACCTAAGAGCAACATGTTACTATACATCTGATTGCGATTTACACTATCGAAGCTTGCTTGAAATCAACAAATATGTGATGCAAATTAATATTATATTCATACATTTTCTCTTTCCATTCCATTCTCTTTCCATCGCATTCCAGTGCGTGTTGCCAGTGATGACTTACGGATCTGAGACGTGGTCCTTCACTGCTGGCCGTATGAGGACGCTCAAGGTCACTCAGCGAGCTATGGAGAGGGCTATGCTCGGAGTTTCTCTATGTGATAGACTCAGAAGTGAGGATATCCGCAGTAAAACCAGAGTGACCGACATAGCCCAACGGAGTAGTAAGCTGAAGTGGCAATGGGTCGGCCCTATAGCCCGAAGAACCGATAACCGATGGGGAAGAAAGATTCTCGAGTAGCAGCCTCGTACCGGTAGGCGTAGTGGAGGCGAACCCCGCTAGATGGGGTGACGACCTGGTAAGACATGCAGGAAGTCGATGGATGCAGGTGGCTCAGGACCGTGCTTTGTGGCATTACTTGGGGGAGGCCTATGTTCAGCAGTGGACTTGTGAAGGGCTGTAATGATGATGAATTATGACATTTTCTCTTGTAGCTGACACATTAGGTGGATATGGTCGGTAGTGGATCGGTTTGCTCTAAAGCCACCTCAGCATATACACTCAGACGCTTATACAGTACCCCTGAAAACACCTTATAGGCAGTGGGGAGAACTGAGATGCCCCTGTAGTTGCTACAGACAGTTTTTTCTACCTTTTTGAAGACAGGTACTGTAATACCCATATTTCATGCTACTGGCATCTTTTCTTTATTCCAGACTTGCAACACCAACATAATATAATCTAATATAACCTAATTTAATATAATGTGTTTTAATTACGAGATACATTGATTTTTGATGCGATGGCGATGCGATTTTTAATATTAATAAGGTCAGTATAAGCTGTTGTTAGGCTAGCTGATTACGTAATAACTTAAGAAAGAAGGGCCCTTAAGTAGGGACTCAATAAATTAACCTATTTTTACGGTAGAATAACCATCCATACCATTTGCGGCTACATCACTACTTTCCACCACGTAGTATTGTGATCAAGTACTGGTTTCTTCTTCTTTAAGTGCCTCTCCATTACTGAAGGTAGGCAGTCATCCTCCTAAATTCTTCTTAGTTCAGGGCTAGTCTGAACAGATCTGCTACTTTCTTTATCCCGGTCTATTTCCGGATGTATGTAGGTTTACAACAAGTTTAAAAAAAACGTAAGTATACTTAGAAGTCAAATTTAATATATTTATTTCTTAAAGAATTTTCCTGAAAGACTGTTTCGGTTTTAGGTTAAAAATGGGTTTTATGACCTGCTTTTGCAAAAAAATACTTTCTTAGACAGTCGCATTTCCCCATAGCCAAATCACATAAGGCTTGGCTACTGAAATTACTGACATGAGCTAATCTAGTTATTTTAACACTAGTAATACAACTAATATTTTTTACAGCGTAAGCTGCAGAGCTTAGTCTACTTGCTACATATGTAAGCAGCATCACTGAATTTTCACGTCAGTAGAATATAAGAGACTAGTTTTTCCCTCTTTAGTAATATATTATTCGTAACATTTTAACTTTTGGAGTTTTAAATTTTAAACACTTGGCAACAAAACAGATTGTTTATGAATTAAATTTGAATCTAAATGTAAAATGTTAACGTATAACCAGTGTACTAATTCTTATATAGCAATATTCAGTTCGTGACTTTTAAATGAGAGATCATGGTTCTCACCTGCAGGATAAGATAATTCTTAATATAGACTTAGGACAGGAATGGGTCAAGCAATGAGCCCTGAGAAACGTCCATTAATACTGGTGGCCCGTAGGAGCTTTAACCATTCTTAATAACTTTCTTCGTTCTTTTGATTAAATATGAAACGACACAAAACCTTGGTTGTATATCTTGTGTTCAAGTTTTAAGGTATACCTGACGAGAAAATAAACTGTAATCTCCCAAACGCTGCCCAGCCTAGTTAAATCAAAGTTGAACTTACCTAGTAGGAATATTTGTCCTGGGTACTTATCGACATACATACTCATAGACAACTTTAATTGTATTTATCTCAACAACTACCGGTATAAGTGATCAGATTCGACTCCGGTCCGATCATACTCTGAATTTCATAGCTATTAGATGGGAAATGAGGCTGCAGAGACTGCTGAGTCTTCAGAAGATAGGATATCATACAAGCAACTGAACATATAGATCTACATTGGTATGCAGTGAGACTTACGCAACTTCAATACAGCTCGTAATAAAGAAGTAATCAAGCGGATACAACGCTTCGAAGTCTTTAGTAGAGATCTGTCTGCCAGAAAAGGCCAACTGTCGAAGTAACTGTTAGCCAACTGTTAGAGCCCCTTTTAACTGTATATTATTTACATGGTAGATTAGTAGTATAGTTGTAGCACAATAGGCCGGCTCGACCGGGGAAGGACCACGCTCTCACAGAATACCAGGGTAAAATAGTAGCTTAATGATGCTGTGTTTCGTATGGTGAGTGTATAGAACCGGAGACCCTTTTTACTGGAAACGAGGCAATCCATCTTAGTCCTCAGGGGTGACAACGTGTCTGCATTTTGATTCGTTATCGAGGATAGATGCAGATGTATACGCGCCACAGCAACTACTTACCATCAGGTGGACTTTGTGCTCGTTTATCACCCTATCCTATAAAAAAATTAATAAAATTCACGAGGCATTACATCTTAATCATCAGAGGTGATAACGAATTATTAAGAATCAAAATGCAGATGATTTTGATTCTTAATCTAGTCTACATCAATAAAAGTAAAAGTTAAAGTAAAGTTACAGCCTAAATACGTCCCACTGCTGGGGTCAGGCCTCCCCTCATTTCAGAGAGGGTTTAGGGCAAGGAAGTGTCCGCCGCGCTGCCCCAATGCGTGCTGACGAACTTCACATGTCTTCGAAACATTTTTTTTCTTATTCCTCAGACATGCAGATTTCCTCACGATGTTTTCCTTCCACGCCGAGCGCGTGGTAAATCAGCACTTAAAATTGCAATTAACAATTTCACTGGTGCCGGCGGGGATCAAACCCGGGTTATTCGCGTTCTGTTATATTTACAGCGAGCGTTAACCACTGAGCTACCATGGCTATCAATAGATGTAGATATTTATGGCGATGGCGGGATGTGTGCTCCTTTGTGACCCTTATTCCATAAAATATGTTGTATACGGAATGTGGTAGCTTCGTTTCCGGGACACTTGTAATTTTGAGTGACATTGAGAGGTTCTACGGGAAGATGTACATTTCTTCGTTGGTGCCATACAATAAGTAACGATCAAAAAGCTAATCTTATACCTACAACATTATTCTGATCATGTCCAAAACGTCAGTCTAAGCGAGATTATAATGGCTATCCAGCAACTTAAATGACAAGGCCCCAACGAAGGATTCCACCCTTATAGCGGAGCTTTTGAAATCGGGCGTAAAACTAGTACATGAACTTATTCAAAAGCTCTTCAATTCCGTTTTCATGGTACTCATGACACCTTTGATTTGGCGACAATAAATTTTTTATGGCAGTGTCGCTGAAGGATCTAAGCTAAGTACTATGCTTAATGACCTCAATGGTGTCTCTCTACGAGTGTAAAATGAACATGTACAAAAATAAGGTCAAATATGTTAGTAGTACAGAAGTTGATCTTAGTTCAGCGGAGTCTTATGTTCTAACAGAACTACTAAATAAAGTTACGACTTTACTACGATTCATCAAATCAGGAAACACACCTGGATCAATGCTTGTATTAAAAATTATGGCTAGATAAGATGCAATTATATCTATTATGGACGCAATAACTTTAACGGAAATTCCAATTTGTGCGGTTTTCTTAACATAAATAGTTTTAAAACATTAACAATATTTTAAGGAATTCAAAAGTTATTGAACAATCCTCTGCACACTATATCAACAATGCTTCGGTAACAATAAGGAAAGATTTTTAAAAAGTTGTTGTTATAAAGGAACAGTCATCATTCATCACAGTTTCACATCATTGAAACTTTTCTCAAATTTCTCAACAACTTCCTGATCAGATTTAGTTAAATTATTAGGTTTTAATTGAAATATAAATATATACAAGGTCGGGGAAAAAGTTTCTTCGTAATTTGTTTGTACAAAATTGAATCAAAATCTCTTAGATTGTACTGTTTGTATCTGACTGGTTTTAATATCAATACATATAGGACATTAAGAAAAAGTAAAAAAAGTAAAAACACATTCCCGCCCTTTTTGAATTGTTTTCCGTCCGCCAAAACGAGTGAATCTAACGAGGAAATTCGACACATTCTGAAGTTTTATTACAAAAAAGGGAAAAATGCGACTCACAACTACTCACTCAATACTACAATGTATACATTGATATGTATATTTTAAATACTTTCGAATATTTCATAAATACTCTACATGTACTCGTATCACTATGATTATATGATATTTTACTACACCTCTAAAATTTAGATAGAAGAGTTTTTTTCCAGAAAGTGAAAGAACCTACTTAGGTATCACATCACCTAAGGTATTTCTGTTTATAAACAGGAGTGCATCTACTGTTATATTCAAGTTTTAAGGGTAAGAGAGACAGTATTAATACAGGCTATGAGGCATTCCCTTAAAGCCTTAGTCTTCAACGATGGCAGCACATCTGTAGCCTTTTTATTTGAATTTGGTGGTGGACCCAAATGGTAAACTGGCATATACCATATAGCTACTTACCATCACGTGGACTATTAACTGGTGTAATATACTAATATAATAAAAATTGCCTGCTATATATCTTAATTATATTAAAAAAACACTTAAAGATACATGCGTATAGCAAAGGAGTGGAATAAGTTGCCAGCGTCTGTATTTCTGTTATCGGACGGAAATACAGACGCTGGCAACTTATTCCACTCCTTTGCTATACGCATGTATCTTTAATACGAGTACAACTTAAAAATGCGGTTAAATGGGTCCTCATTTGACTCCCAGACATTTCAAAGTTTAATACTGCATGCTTCTATTTACCACTAATATTCTGTACGAGCGTGGTCCTTCCCTGAATGAGCCGACATATTCGTATCGCAGCCTTAGTGCTTAGTACACATACGTGGGATACTAGAAGCTCGGCAGTGATCTGATTCATGATGGTAGTCACGAAGTACATTATATACACCAGGCACAGCCGAATAACAGTCGCGTTGGCATCGAGTCCTTGAGACCAAGCTTTTATAGTTTTACGTTGCTATTATAAGAATACAGTAAAATCAACAAAAAGTATTTAAAATGTTACAACAAATATGTGTTATAAAACGAAAAAATATATTTCAATACTAAGCACTTCTCCTCTTTTTTCATAAGTGTCTTACGTAAAAACTACACATAGGCTAACGTTCTAGCTCAGAAAAATTATATGTAGGCATTACAAATAGTTGTTCCGAGTGGGAATCAAATCCACGACCCCCAACGCTGCAACCTAACGGTAATTCAATGAACTACTGAGCTGTGTCTTCATGCTTAAGTACACGATAAACAAACGCACGAGGAAGACCAAATTGTTCTTACAAAAATACCAGTCTCGTTACGCGTTAGATTAAATTGAGCTTTATGATTTTAGAAAGCTGGTTCATTGACTTATGTGCCAAGCGAACTATTATTTATCTTGCATAAGAATACCTAGTAAATTTCCTTTCCTTGTGATTTTCAGTAATTTGAAAATATAATCATTATTGTTTACTTAACAACATTAATTATTTATTATCTCAGTAGTGCTTTGCGCGCAATCAATACTCCTTTGTGAAATAATATAGTATTGCAAGTGCAATATGCGCGCACTTGCAACATTATATATTTACAGATATGTTAATAGAGTCCAATTTTTGGGTGTTTTTCACCATCATTTGTAAAAAATCACATTTATACAATTTCAGGAGGATTTAATATAGTCCTTTTCTATATCCATGATTTTAAACAAAAACAGCTAAATAAATAAAAATGTGATATCACGCGTACTCTAAAGCATAATGTAAGATAACTAAAAGTTTAATTAGAATAACATTTGGGTGCAATTTATTATTGAATATTTCTTATTGATGGGTTGATAAGAAGAATAATATTACTATTACAGCAGTTATGTCACTTATATATGACAAATGAGTTGACATTTGACTGCTTCCTTGATCTAGTAGTCGTAAACGCGGTTACTGTTCATGAGATCATGGGTTCCAAATCCCGAATTGGGCCAAATTTGGTTATCGGGTTATTCAAGATGTTTTTTATAAGAAGAAATCCGGAGTTTTCGGTGTTGCAACCCGGTGCCTGGGAAACACATAAAGTCATTGGTACTGCATCTGATCTCCGACCATGTCGGATAGCCGTCCCATCAGACTATCATAGTAAGGAAATAAAGCATGCACTTGTACTTGCGCTTATACTCGAGCACTATAATCCCGCCCTGCGCAGATGTCTAGTCTCGGAGTTAGGTCTGGAGGAAATAATATCACGTTATATCCAAATATGGACAGTTTTTCACATAGAAAAACTAACCAGTGTTGTGTAAAATGTGTGAAACAAGTAATAGTAAAATACATTGGGATAATAAAGGTACAGTCATAATTGATAATGAAAAAATTCCTGGAAGTAATATTGTCGATTTAATAAATGATTTACTGAGACCCTTAAAAAGAAGTGATCCAGTAGAGTGGGATAGATTTGCTGAAGCATTAAAAGATATTAAAGTACCACTTACTTATATTGGAAATCCAAAGAGATGTGAGTTTATTAACCAACTTCAAGCAAAAGATCTGAACAAACCCTCTGAGATTGAAGTTCAAGAGTTTTCTACACCGAGGAGGCTTTTTTGGTATAAACTATTGTTATTATCACAGAATAAATAATAGTACTAAGTACTATTATTTAAAATTTTATATAGGTTCATAGAGGAATCAGCAATCAGGTGCTAAATGTTAAATTTAGTATCTACTTACAGATCACTCGCTTCGAAAGTTATTTGACTAAGTATAAAACATGTAATGAATGTAAACTTTTCTGCTTATACTCCTATCCCATATACCACGGGGAGCGCTCCGAGGAATTGTTCGGGTTGATTCCAACCGCTGACACAGCGACAGAGCTCGAAATTCCATCCTCATCATCTCGATGGTTAGCGCTCCAAAACCTTGCGATTTACATGGAATTTTCGGCCTCTACGTAAAAATTAAGGCAAGAGGTAAAGTTGCAAAATATGACAGATTAAGAGATATACTTTCGGCTATTTTTCTCGACCGTGAGCAACATTTGTTGGTACATTAAAATAATATTATATGTATTCACCTTTAGAGCCGACAATGCATCTATAGATTTCTACACCGTATGTGCTGTTATAGCGCCACAATTTCGCACTTAATAACAGAGTTCTTACTGCCTTATTTATCTATATCCAATGTGACGCCAATATTATGGAGTTATAAAACAAGACATATGTTGAACGAGGGAAGCGAAACAGACATGTGGATGTGCGTTTTACCACCCAGTGCTGCTTAACTGATGTTAAAAATCTGATTCCTCATTCGATTATTTTTTTAAGAGTTATCAATAATTATACGTGAATGAGTGCATTTTCATGAACATTTAAAGCCTTGAAACTAATATAAGTTTTAGTTCTATTATTCTTGTATTTTTTTCGTAAATCCGCCGTAATAATGAAGATTTTAAAAAAATCATCGAAATCGGATGATTTTTCGATTTTCTGGAGCAAAAACCCAGGGGACCGCGATAATATGAAATTACCGATATTTCCAATTACGGCTGATATTGAATCCTTCTGAATTTTCTAATTGCATTTAATCAAAGCCACATGAGTAGATAATGGAACAGAGATAAAGCTTCATACAACCTCGTGAATCTACTACAAGTACGCGGGGCATGTGTGCCACCACTGGCACTGGCAGCTAGTCGCGTACGCTGGCACACAGTGACAATCTCAATATCAATGCGACGCCCGTTGATTGTTTTGTTAGTTGCAAGTTTGAATATTTTAATGTAAAAACGTGGTATTATTAATACTGGTTGTTTATTGTACTGTGTGTATGAATACTACTAGAAAAAATAAATATTAAATATCAAAATATTTCTAAACTAGCTGTACCCGCTATTTCTTACGCGTGGAAACAATACTTCTGCTATTCTAAGTGGTGATTATTTGTTTGTAAATTAAACTGTCGCGAAGACTTAGAAAGACGCTAATCTGAATAAAAACATTCATCACCCCGTAAAAAGATTCTTAAAAACATTATTTTACTATCTAAAGATTTAAATTTTCCAAAAATTCTTTCTTAGTGGATGCCTACTTAAAAAATAAGTTGTTGTCCCAATTTCGCGCATCTACGTCCAGCGGTTTAAGCCGTAGACTTAATACAATAATTTTCATACAAAATTTTGACCTTTTGACCGTAAGAGGCAAATTTTATTATTTAATTACTATAAAGCATTAAATATTTTTCTCCCAACAGATTGAACATTATCTACCGCTTTTCTATCTCCGGTAACAACCCCTTGTTTTAAGAAATACCAAAATATGTTATTTCCACAGAAAATTCACATCCTCTGCCCCTGGCCCCTCTACCGTAGCGGGTTATTTGAAGTCGCAAAATACGTATTCATTTACTTTTTAAATACAGTACTCTCAGTAAGTATCGAGTCAATCTCCCTATAAAATATTTTTTAATAAAATAATAAACTGCAACATCCTTATTTCACCCTCTTAGGGATCGAATTTTCCGAAATTATTTCATAGCTGATTTCTACGTCATAATAGGTAGCTATTGTCCAAATTTTTGATTTTTACTTCAAGTGGTTTAGATTGAGCTTGTGCACTGGTAAATGATTTAGTCACTCAGTATTATAGTATATTATCTATGACTCAGTATATAAAGAGTATATAATAGATACACAGTGAACAGTGATATCTGTTGGTAAATGGCAAAACTAACTTTACGGCAAATTAAATTTTATTCTGTTCTTTTTACTATGTCCAATATAAACGAAATTTTTAGTAAAAAGTGATATAAAATAAGAATTTTATCTAATTTTAAGTACTTGTTAACTTATCACATAAAAACATAAATTAGTAATATGCACTTTAATTACTAATTCTAAATTTTAAAGTAAAGAGAACAAATGCGTCAGGACGGCACTATGGATCTTCCCCGCTCCAAGAAGTATGAGAATTCCTACAATGATATCTTTTCTAGGGTTCCGTAGTCAACTAGGAACCCTTATAGTTTCGCCATGTCTGTCTGTCCGTCTGTCCGTCCTCGCTTAACCTCTGTGACCGTTAGCACTAGAAAGCTGAAATTTGGTACCAATATGTGTATCAATCACGCCGACAAAGTGGTAAAATAAAAATTTGAAAAAAATGTTTTATTAGGGTAACTGCCCTATATGTAAAGTGGGAAGTGATTTCTTTTTTAATTTCAACCCTAACGTGTGATATATTGTTGGAAAGGTATTTAAAAATGAATAGGGGTTTACTAAGATCATTTTTGGAGCGCGAACATAATGGATACCCACCTTTAAACTCATAAGTGGGAACACTTATTGTGACGGACGGGAACCTACGGAACCCTACACTGAGCGTGGCCTGACACGCTCTTGGCCGGTTTTTATATATACATTTCATTGAATGCCTATACCCAGCTGTGGATCGATTATATTGGCTGTATATCATAATAATATATAACCCGCTTATTCGGTTCTGTAATCAGGTAAGGCGTGTGATAGATCGTGGAAACTTTGCCAAATACGAGGCAATCAATGGGAAGGCCTATGTTCAGCAGTCGACTTTAGAACGGTTATCGGATAAAAGTTAGAAACTTCTATTTGCTGGTCCCATACAAACATTGCTTGTGCTTTGTGATGAATCTACGAGAGAACTGCACCTTATTTGACACATCTTATGGTTCCCGTCAATGGGGGTATGCGGGTGGGTATGTCTGCTGATATTATGTAGGGGACCTATGGATACCTTAATCCCGACGATAGTCGTATTAATCAAATTAATCAAATCTTTTTATTTTCAGACAATATAGGTCCATAAGGGTTAGTAATTAATTCTAATAGTAAGGGGTTAGTAGTACTATATTATAATAATAATTTAATTTAAATAATTAACAAATAATAATAACGTAACGGATAATAAAATAACGGATATTGTCATTGGATCATGATCATCTGCTACCATCCTCAGGATGCTGTTGTCACTTCCCCGTACGCGGCTTATTAATGACGCCACTTTCTTGCGCATGAGTGCCTGAAAACCATCCGTTCTCGCCTGCGCAAACATTTCAGATGTACTACAAAAACTAGGAAGCTTCAACATCATCCTGAATATATTATTATACTGGACGCGAAGGGTGTTTAACGACCCTTTGGTGTGGCTGATCCACAGACTGCTCGTGTACATGTTTTGACAAAATGCTTTAAAAAGCCTAATCTTGACTTCATCCGTACAACAAGCGAATCTACGTACCAGCATGTTACCACGGACCGACAAAGCCCTACGCTCCCGTTCTATATCTAAATCGTCTCTAAGGTCATCGGTAAGTACGTGGCCCAGGTACTTAAATTGGAAAACTCTGTTCAGCACCACTCCACCAAGGCGAATTGGAGGTATAAATTCGGGACACTTACCGGCGGCCTTAAAGACCATAAATTCGGTTTTTCTGGCATTGTAGGCCAGACCGTGCGACTTAGCATAGCTCTCACATACGTTCAACATTTCTCTGATAGCACTCGTAGTGGGACCCAGCAGCACCATGTCATTCGCGTAACTAATATTGTTTACATTAACACCACTCTTTGCATCCGACTCGCATGCTGCCGAGCTTCACTATGAGGTCATTTACGTACAGGTTGAACAGCTTTGGAGATGACAGCCCACCTTGCCTTACTCCGCACTCCAACCTGTACGACTTGGACAATTGGTCAGCCCATTTAACGCAATTTACTTGCTTTGTGTACCAATACCGAAAGAGATTTAGCACCTCCACCGGAACACCCCTGTCCTCCATCTTCCTCCAAAGCACATCATACGAAACCAGATCAAATGCTTTGGAGAGATCTAGAAAGCAGGCGTGCACTGGCGTCCTCCGGCTTGTATAATATTGGACAGTGTGCTTTAGGCTTAGTATTGCACTTTCAGTGGATAGTCCGGGCCTAAACCCGAACTGCGCGTCATTCAACTTCAGATACTTTTGCAAGCATGAATCAAGCAGACTGTCCAATACTTTGGCCACCGTGGTAGCAGTAGAAATAGGGCGGTAGTTGCCCTTATCCGAGATATCACCTACCCTGTTTTTGACAATGGGCACCACAATGGTTTTCATTAGATTCGGTGGTAGATATGAATGTCCAATGCACATATTGAACAATAGAGACAGGACCCTTGGCAGGTGTACACCCGCCTGTTTTAGGTACTCGATACTGAGCCCGTCGTGTCCAGGAGATTTGCCCCTGCTCATCCGCTTGATTACATCTCTGACTTGACTAGCCGTAAACAATAGCATAGACTCATCCACCCGCACGCCAGGCTAAGGACCAGGCATCCCCGTGGAGGGGCCCAGCGGCGATCGTACCCTGAAATGTTCCATAAACAGGTTTGCAATTCCCTCCGGGTCACTAATCCCATCTAATCTGGCCGGCAGGCCAGGCTTAATCTCCAGTTTACTAGTGGACTTTCAAAATTTCCCAAAATTTTTATCCGCTCGCAGTTTCGCTATTTTATCCATTTTGATTTGCTCTTGGTTATTTATGCACCATTTGAGTCTACTTTTAAAAACCTTGCATGACTCGCGCATCTGCTCATATATTTCGCCTACAGCGGGTCTGTTATATAAAACCCACATTTGAAATTTAGGCCTGGCCTCCCGATGAGCATCCCTCACATTTTTATTCCACCCATACAGGATCTTTTTTCTACAAGGATTATCAATTTTTACGTAATTTGTTTTAATAGCCGCCATTTTTAGTATACTTACAATTTGTTCATAGAAATTGTCGACCAAACTTTTGTGACAGGCGTTATCGCATGACCTGTGACTGCTTCGGGAGGTAAATCAATGTCTCGTAGCTCTTTATGACATAGCTCTTGGTACTTTCTTATCTGAGACTCACTTCTTTCTTCCCACGTAACCGCACTGCGTTGCATGTCACGCATCACCCGTTTAGGCCTTACATTCTCTAAACTACACTCTAAGTAGATAGGCAGATGATCCGATCCACATACATCTTCAACTATACCTACATCAGTGACAGTATGCCAGGCTGATAAGGAGACCACACCATGGTCTAGCCACCTCGTGCCACCAAGATACTGGTCTAGAAAGGTATACGTATTTGACCCTAGCATTTGTACATCTGCACATACCCAATACTGATCAGTACAGAAACGACTTATTTCGGTGTAGAAAAGTTCTTCGGGATGTGCATTATAATCTCCTAATATATACATATTCTCCACGTTGTTACTAGCTTCAATTGCACTTATTTCACTTAGTATTTCTGTAAAAATAGGTAAGTTTTTATCCGACTTAGTCGACATATTAACAGAAAATACCAAGATGGATCTATCCCCTACTACCCCCTTGATGGCAGCTAGCCGCTACTAGAACATTCTATAACCGATACACAGTCGAACAAGCCCTTCTTCCAGAGAATAGCTACTCCACCGTTTGGTCTCCCCCTCAGAATACCAGAGGAAGTGTCCACAGCAGAGTTACCGGTGTACTCAAACTCGTCAGAAACAGTCCCTAATAACGGAATATCATGACTAAGAAGCCAAGTCTCCTGTAGACGCACTATACTACCCTTTCTACATAAATTCCGAACATCGTGAATCGATGTCTTAAAGTTCTTACAGTTATAGCTATACAATCTGCAGTAATTTGTTTTATTTTCACAATACATATTAAAATTTATTTTTGAACTTTACCACTAACCTCCTCATGCACAGTTTTGTACCTAAAATGCACAAACCTCCTAAAGGTTATGCCATCTGGCCAGAATTCATCATCTAAAAATAAACTTAATTTATTTTTCGAAACAAATAATTTATACGCATTATATTTTCTTGTAGAATTCATTTTTATCATTTTTAGTGTCACAATTTCATTAGTTTTGTCTTTATTGTAACTAATAATATCTTGTTCATACGCTTCCTTACTAACGTTAAATATAAACAACGGTATTTTGACATCCGCAGCTTTAGACTTCACGTCAGGGGCCGTGGAGGCTTTGCCTTTCTGACCAATGAGTTTATATTAATGGCGCTCTTTGCGTCTTGGTCTGATTCATACCTAAGTAGCTTTGCTCAAGTCGGGTTCCTTAATGATAGGGCTGCAGACTGTCTGGCCTCCATGATGTTTTATGTAATAA
This sequence comes from Parnassius smintheus behrii, assembly GCA_036936625.1. Taxonomy (NCBI): domain Eukaryota; kingdom Metazoa; phylum Arthropoda; class Insecta; order Lepidoptera; family Papilionidae; genus Parnassius; species Parnassius smintheus. The sequence goes on from JAUPFT010000007.1 coordinate 29,813,702, forward strand.
CAATAAAGTATCTACATAAAGTTCCCACCTTTGAATGATTGAAGACAATTTGTTGGTGGGTGCGACAAACATGATCGAAAAATTCATATACTCAACGTCAGTGACGCAAACCCTTTCTGATGGCGAATTATTATTACTGTCTTATAAACTACCTTTTGGCTATATCTGCCGTTTTATTCATTGGGGTAGCATATGTCAGCCAAAAGGCTGAAGGCGAAAGCCTCTTATCGTGGGATCTCATTCCCTTAAGATGAGCGGTAGAATTATAATACGCTCTGTGGCTAAAATCCGTGCAGATCGTGCGATAGGTTGTAAATGCCTTGCCCTTACATCACGAATAAACAAAGTGCCAGTGAAAGTGAACGCAAGTGAGACAAAAGTGACGGATTTTGAAAGAGAAGAAAGTAAAACGTTACGTGAAATAAGAATAGAAGGGGAGTTGATTAAGCAAACGGATGAGTTCGTATATTTGGGATGTGTATTAATCAGGGATAGTAGATATAATAAGGATTTAGAACGACGAGTGAATGCAAGAAAATAGATTGAGTGGGCTTTACACCCTATTATGAAGAGTCAGAATGTGTCAAAAAAGGCACGTATGGTAATTCATAATGATGTGTTAATCCCTACTTTAATGTATAGTAATGAAAGTTGGGTGTGGCGGAAGAAGCACGAAAATTGCTTGTCTTTAAGGAGTATGCTAGGGTTGAATCTGCATGACAGGGTGAGAAATTGCGTGATAAGAGATAAATGTGGTATGCAAGATGATGTTGTGACCAGGATTAAGAAAGGAATGCTTCGGGGTTTTGCCACGTAGAAAGAATTAATGAGAAAAGAGTGACAAAGCAAATTTATATGGCAGATGTGAACGGCAGAGTTGGGAAGGGACGCCCTAGATGAAAGTTTATCGACCAAATTGGCGATATTTTGAAAATGGGCCACATTAGGAGTACCCTTAACCGACTAGCGTGTACGTGCCTACCCCTCTGGGTGACAGGCGTGAGTGTTTATGAATGTATGTATGTACCTACATCACGTCTGCAGGGGTATAGGTCTGGCAAGTAGTGGCGCTCACGGAGGGCTTTTTATGGCCAGTGGCACGTGCGCCTAAGCCGTGTGACGTACACTCACTCTGGCTGGATTCGATCGTAATCTGTATGACGTTTGCACGCATTGACGGTCCATGTTTGTACTTACCAGTTTCCAACTTTTCGTTTTTATTTAATTGGGGCTCATCGCACACGGCGTTGATCTGTGTGTGGCCGTATGCCAAGTAAAAAATGCGGGAAAGCGAATCCCTTGCTTGTATCGTTTATATATATTATCCATTTCTTTGTGAACGTGTTACTTTATATATATATATATATATATATATATATATATATATATATATATATATATATATATATATATATATATATATATATATTACACCCGATGGCCATTTATTTGTATACAAAAGGAGGAGCGCTACAGTGGCATGCTATTCAAATTAAAACCAAGATAAAACCAAAAAGTATTTGGAGTGGATTCATTACAGTTCTTCAAAGCAAATGCTTGACACTGACACAGAGCAATAATAATTTTGCTACTGATATTATCAAGAGCTACGCTTATTTTACCTGTAAGTTGAAGTTGTTAGTGTTGATTTAACGTCTGTCTAATCTGTCGCATTATTTTCCATGTTTAAAACAAAATCACTTACACAATATTGTATGAATTGGAAGTATTAATAAAAATATGTAGCCTGTACATGAAAGATTTAAATCCCTGACAACAAATAAACCGAACTGTCACCGACAACTAACCTTTCTACGAGTACATTTTTAGTACCTGAAACAGGTAAGCCACGGCAGGCAAGCCGTCCTTTTTAAAACTCAGAAAATATGATTTTAATTTCCGCATATTTTAATTTTGCTCCGGGTACATCATCGTTAGTTAATTACATTTTTATAATGTACGTTTAAAGAAGGTACTGTCAGTAGTGAAATCAAGCCCCCCCCCCCACTAGTTCTGCCTTTCGCGGATCTTTTTAAATCTTCCGAGGAAACAGGCTAATTTATGAACAACCAATTGATTTTTTCTTAGAATATTCACGAAAGTTGCTAACACGCCAAGCACACATTACAAATGATATACAGATGTTGCTATTTAATTGAATTGAAAAAAATATGTTGCTATATTCATTTTGAAATGAAGTTTAAAATATTTTGTATTATAGAAAAAAGTTCAGCAAACCCGGGTGGCTACCAACACTAATAATATGCCTACTTTATGCAATCTCTGTATTGTTACTATGCTTGATATTTCTCAACGGAAACAAATGCATCATACAACCAACCTATTCTATCCTCCTCTACATCTGATGCTTTCAAAAGAATCTAAAGAGTAAATGTGGATATATGCGCTAGTGTCTTATATTCTGCAAGTTCATTCAAATTTAAAGAGCTAAAAAGAACCCCTTTGTCGTATCCCCTCAGTTTCAAGGCACTCCCCTTGTTGCCTCAGCCAGTATCGGAATCCTCGGCGTCGACATATCGAGTGACGTGCAGTTTCGTGGTCACTTGGAAGGGAAGGCCAAATTGGCCTCTAAAAAGCTTGGCGTGCTCAGCAGAGCGGGAGCGGGGAGCGGGTATTTCATGCCGGCACACCGCCTGCAACTTTACAAGGCGCAGGTTCGGCCGCACATGGAATACTGTTCCCATCTCTGGGCTGGGGCTCCCCAGTACCAGCTCCTTCCACTTGACCGCATCCAGCGCAGAGCGGCTCGAATCGTCGACGACCGAGTGCTTTCCGATCGGCTCGATTCACTGGCGTTGCGAAGAGATGTTGCATCTCTTTGCGTATTTTATCGCATCTATCACGGGGAGTGCTCTGAGGAATTGTTCGGATTAATCCCAGCCGCCAAATTTCGTGAACGCACGACACGGCAAACGTCCCGATACCATCCACACCATCTGGATGCTTGGCGGTCCACCACTGTACGTTTCACAAGGAGTTTTCTTCCACGTACAACCTCTCTGTGGAATAGTTTATCATCGGCGATTTTTCCGGACCGATACGACCTGGGGACCTTCAAGAAAAGAGCTTACTCCTTTCTAAAGGGCCGGCAACGCACCCGCAATTCTCCTGGTGTTGCGGTTGATCATGGGCGGCGGTAGTCACTTAACATCAGGTGAGCCGCATGCTCGTTTGCCCCCTCTTCTATAAAAAAAAAAAATTATAATAACATGAACTAAATATACTAAACATGTGATGCATTTCGATAGTAAAACTCAATATAAAGTAAAAAATATATATTCACGCTACAAAAATACAAAACAAGTAGGTATATCGAGTACTATATTATAATATCATATGATGCACATATTACGCTTCTTGCCGAATAAATAGCACCATACTAGTACGTATACCTACAAAAATAATGGCACGTTAAATGACTTTGTTAAGAATGTAATATTTCTCAAGAATACCAGTTTTTGTTTATCAGCCACTGGATATTCTTTAATTAGATTCGGGCTGAGGAGGGGCGGTCGCGAGGTATGCGAGAGCACGCTGAATGGACTCGGGTACAGGGGGAGCTGTAGGCAAATGGGCGCCTTGGGGCTGGTAGCCATTTTCATCAGCAATATAAGTCAACTGAATGTTCTGCCCATCTTCACCTGGGTACTGAAACTGTCCGTGCACCTCCAAAGCTTCAATGTCTCCAACCTTCTTCAAATCACCCTTTTGGTCAGCACTGATGCCATTCCCGGTTTCAAATGAGTACTGGTAAGATCCATCACCGTTGATCTGACTGTCCTGACGAAGTATCGGGATGGGCTCCGGTGGCGCTTGAGGAGCAGCAAACGCCACGACCACGAATAAAGAAACCAAAGCCTGTAAAAGTAAATTAAAGCAATATTTGAAACTGCTCTTTAATTAAAAATAAAGTGTTTTTAATTAAAGAGACGTTTTCTCTTCGTCTTTACGGAAAATTATTTATATGCAACAAAATAACGGAGCAACTAAGAGTTTAAATTCACACATTGTTCACACATGGCACACATTCCTTTTTTATAGCACTAAACACATGATTTCACTTCGATCAAACGTGAACAATATTAGAACAGTTCCAAATGATAACTTACAATTGATTTCATAGTTGACCAATTGATTCTTGGGTAACTAGCTGAAGAAGCTGAAGGTGTACTGATGTATCGACTGATGACATGGCATCCTTACAGTCTGAGTATTTATAGCTGGTAAGATTTACCCACCTCCCCGCAAGTCTAATTTCGCAATTCATTACGAAGTGGTAAAATCTATGAAATAAGTAAACAGTAAATGCATTACCTCGACTCGTATATGTCAACTCAGTGCGGCAACGTTGACAACAGTTGTCAACAAAGCTAACGGCTTCTCCATTTGTTCAGTATTGACCTTGACGCAAGCAAAGGTTTTACACCCACAACATCGTGAATGCTGTGTTATTTGAAAGTGCTTTGATCGAATAAGCAAAATATATTCAACGAATATGTTTTTTTATATTCAACGAATATTTTTTTCACGAATTTTTACCAAGTTCTGGAAAACGGCTGAACCGAAGAAAATTATTAATTTTTTATAAAATGTTTCTTTCTTCTTCCTTTTGGCCATGGTAGGTAAGTTTCAGAGATGAAAAAGTTCCACCCCTAAGGGTGGAAAAATAGGACATAATAATTTTAGTCCTATACCTTTAAACGAGCAATTCTTGTATATATATAATCGGAATCTCGGAAACGGCTCCAACGATTTTCATAAAATTAAGTGTCCAGGGAGTTTCGGGAGCAATAAATCTAGCTAGAATTTATTTTTAGAAAATGTTTTTTGTCCGCCTTTTCAGGCAATGAAAAACTGCTACAATATAAGAAGGCAAATTTTGACACTGTGTTAATGATTGTAATAGCTCAAGTGGATATCGAGCGGTCGCGAAATCATAATACCTCGGTTAGCATCCTGTCTTCGGTCAGATTTTTTCCTTTTTTTTTTCAAGTTCCCTTTTTTGTGAGAAAATCTGTTATTTCGAGCCCCTTTTAGTATTTTCTAAAAATACGAAAATTTTAATTAAACTAATTGCACTCATGATTTTTTTATTCAAATAACCGGTTCAGTTTTTTCTATTATGTCAATAAGATCAAAAAATATTATTCATCAGTATGTAATTTGTATCTAAATGTAATTTCAAAAAAAAACCGAGCAAAGCTCGGTCATCTGGGTACTATACCTATAAAAAGGTACAGCCTATATACTTATAATAAATATTTTTTAATAAAATATTTTTATAAAAAAATATAATATATAAATATGAAATATTTTATTTCTTATTTCTCAGACGTGCAGGTTTCCTCACGTTTTCCTTCACCACCGAGCACGTGGTAAATCAGCACTTAAAATTTATACACTATAAAATGGCAGCAATATAAAACACTGCTGTATTTCGTATAGCGAATGACCAGAGCTTATTTATTATCCAATACCTTTAAACGAGCAATTCTTGTATACATATATATATATATATATATATATATATATATATATATATATATATATATATATATATATATATATATCATTGTCTTGTTCGGAGTGTGGTGCCTCACTCACTCACGCTGAAATTGCAGTTGCATTCTGCAGGCGGTCTTTCTTTGCATCCTACCCTTGGGGGCAGGTTTGCTTCTCGCCGGACGATCCCAACGTTGTTGCGGATTCTGTCGCTGATGTGGTACTTCAGGGTATGGAACTTTTTATTCCTTCCTCTGTGGTGCCCATTGGAGGCAAATCTCAGCCATCGTTTGGTCGCTCCTGTAAAATAGCATCATGCTATAAGCAGGAGTGCTACCAAGCTTGGGCTGACGCATCAGCGTCCAGGGATGTAAACACCAGCGCTCTAAAAACGAAGTATAATTCCTCCTCTAGGTCCTTCAAGAGAGTCATTGCCAAGGCAAAGTCAGAGCACATAGGCAGAATTGGCGAGAAACTAGTTCGTCTTCCTTCTGGAACCCGTGCATTCTGGTCTCTCGCCAAGGCTGTCCAGGGAAATTTCTGTCAGCCATATCTTCCATCTCTGCACAGGGAGGACGACTCACTGGCCCACACCGCAAAGGAGAAAGCTCTTCTAGGCTCTTTCTTTGCGTCTAACTCGACTCTCGATGACGGGGGGAGTACGCCGCCGACCATCTCGCGGTGTGAGTGCTCCATGCCGGAAGTGCAGTTCACTCAGCGCTCGGTTCGCAAAGCACTCCTCTCCCTGGACATCCACAAGTCGAGTGGGCCCGACGGAATCCCCCCAATTGTGCTGAGGACGTGTGCTCCAGAGTTGGTACCGGTTTTAACGCGTCTTTTCCGGTACTCCTACTCCCTAGGCGTAGTCTCAAAATCATGGAAGACGGCTTTCGTCCACCCGATCCCTAATAAAGGCGACCGCTCAGACCCGTCCAACTACCGGCCTATCGCCATCACCTCCTTGTTCTTCAAAACAATGGAGTCCATTGTAAACTGCCAGCTCATGAGGTACCTTGAGGATTACCAGCTGATTAGTGACCGCCAATACGGTTTCCGCCGTGGTAGGTCAGCTGGTGATCTTCTGGTCTACCTAACTCACAGATGGGCAGAGGCAGTAGAGTCCAAGGGGGAGGCATTGGCCGTTAGTTTGGACATTGCGAAGGCCTTCGATCGGGTTTGGCACAAAGCGCTTCATTCGAAGCTCCCTTTCTATGGGCTTCCCGAGAAATTGTGCGATTGGATCACCAGTTTTCTTGCAGATCGGAGCATCAAAGTCGTTGTAGACGGTGCAAGCTCCGATTGCAAGCCTATTAATGCCGGTGTTTGTAGTGTTATGCTTATACATACTTACATATCATTTTACACTATTTTAAATTCTGTTTTTGATGTTCTGCATTCGCCTCAAAACTTGATATTTTGCATCACCTTTATTTCCATAGGATCCTGTAATATTTTTAATTCATAAGAACACAATAACAAATCATTTTCACTTCGTATTTTTCATGCTATCAGCACTTTTTAAATCGGTGTCAATGGAGTCTACCTTTTTCGGTCTTTTATTTAGTTCTCCGTAACTCTGCAATTTCGGGTTTCGTGCGCGCTGTTGCGCTACTTTTTTTTCCTATATAAATAATATCTCATTTTTCACTTAAATCTTGCCGTTTCTGTATTACGAGCCTAAAACCAAAATTTGACATGTTTTGACATCGTTGTTTATCAGGTTGTCATGGCAATTTTTATTCAAATATCGTTACCGGCCTGATGTTTTTACTTCAAAATACTCCTTTCTTCTTGGCCATTTACAAGAATTTGCTTTTAATTTAAATAATTTCAAATTTAATGAGAATAATATTACGTTCTTATGTGAGATCCGTCAAAAAGCAAAAATAAGCCGAACTCAATCGGCGAATGGGGAGTCTGACTTGAGCTTTGATACTTGAAGCATCTCCTAAAGGCCTTTTCTGCACTGCCTCGGGATCCTGCAAGCCTCTGCCCGCTCTTTAAGTCGTCGCCTAGCCACGCCTACGCCTCCGCCTACTAGTGCGCTGTGTTTACTTACTTCAAACGCTGCGTGCCTTCTCCTGACGTTGCGTGGACCTACTTCAGACGCTGCGTGTTTATTCCGGACGCTGTGTGGGTCTACTCCGGAAGTTGTGTTTGCCTACTCCAAGCGCCGCGTGTACCTACTTTAAACGCTGCGTGCCTACTCCAGACGTTTCGTGGACCTACTCCCGACGCTGCGTACCGGCTCAAGACGCTGTGTGGGTCTACTCCAAGCGCTGCGTGTACCTTCTCCAGACGCTGCGTGTGTTTTCTCCAGATTCTACGTGTTCCTAGAGCAGGAGCTGTGCACCTATCATAGGCATAGCCTGTGCATACTTCGTTGCAGTATCTTTTGTTATTTTTTTTTTAATAATATTGTAAATCACCATCTTCATTACAACCCATCATCACCTTCATACCTTTTTTTTATAAAAGATACTGTAAAACTTCAAATTTTTAAATAATTTATTTTATTTTGGTTGTTTTCGTTCTAGTTAAGTTAGGTTCTTAGTTTTTTTATTGTCGCTTTACGACATTTGGCCCCAGACAACTCCTTAAATAAGCCTGATTGTCCTTTCGAAAACACACTTTTAGAGTGGTAGTCATTGAATGTGAACTCCACCCTTACCTGAATGCAGATGATGAATGTAAGAGATAGTATATCTGATTTTGCCTGGTGATGTCTGTTACTGCAAAGCTGTGTTTTCATGGTTTATTTTATGGTGTACATGTCAAAATTTTTGCTGAGTCAAAAATTTTCCGGGGTCGGGGGGAAAATGTAGTGTTATGCTTATACATACTTACATATCATTTTACACTATTTTAAATTCTGTTTTTGATGTTCTGCATTCGCCTCAAAACTTGATATTTTGCATCACCTTTATTTCCATAGGATCCTGTAATATTTTTAATTCATAAGAACACAATAACAAATCATTTTCACTTCGTATTTTTCATGCTATCAGCACTTTTTAAATCGGTGTCAATGGAGTCTACCTTTTTCGGTCTTTTATTTAGTTCTCCGTAACTCTGCAATTTCGGGTTTCGTGCGCGCTGTTGCGCTACTTTTTTTTCCTATATAAATAATATCTCATTTTTCACTTAAATCTTGCCGTTTCTGTATTACGAGCCTAAAACCAAAATTTGACATGTTTTGACATCGTTGTTTATCAGGTTGTCATGGCAATTTTTATTCAAATATCGTTACCGGCCTGATGTTTTTACTTCAAAATACTCCTTTCTTCTTGGCCATTTACAAGAATTTGCTTTTAATTTAAATAATTTCAAATTTAATGAGAATAATATTACGTTCTTATGTGAGATCCGTCAAAAAGCAAAAATAAGCCGAACTCAATCGGCGAATGGGGAGTCTGACTTGAGCTTTGATACTTGAAGCATCTCCTAAAGGCCTTTTCTGCACTGCCTCGGGATCCTGCAAGCCTCTGCCCGCTCTTTAAGTCGTCGCCTAGCCACGCCTACGCCTCCGCCTACTAGTGCGCTGTGTTTACTTACTTCAAACGCTGCGTGCCTTCTCCTGACGTTGCGTGGACCTACTTCAGACGCTGCGTGTTTATTCCGGACGCTGTGTGGGTCTACTCCGGAAGTTGTGTTTGCCTACTCCAAGCGCCGCGTGTACCTACTTTAAACGCTGCGTGCCTACTCCAGACGTTTCGTGGACCTACTCCCGACGCTGCGTACCGGCTCAAGACGCTGTGTGGGTCTACTCCAAGCGCTGCGTGTACCTTCTCCAGACGCTGCGTGTGTTTTCTCCAGATTCTACGTGTTCCTAGAGCAGGAGCTGTGCACCTATCATAGGCATAGCCTGTGCATACTTCGTTGCAGTATCTTTTGTTATTTTTTTTTTTAATAATATTGTAAATCACCATCTTCATTACAACCCATCATCACCTTCATACCTTTTTTTTATAAAAGATACTGTAAAACTTCAAATTTTTAATTAATTTATTTTATTTTGGTTGTTTTCGTTCTAGTTAAGTTAGGTTCTTAGTTTTTTTATTGTCGCTTTACGACATGTTCCACAGGGCTGCGTGCTATCGCCAACGCTGTTTCTTCTGCATATCAATGATATGTTGCAAACCCATAACATTCATTGCTATGCAGATGACAGCACTGGTGATGCTCTTTACACCGGCCGAGCCAATATTTCTCGGTAAAACGTCTCCGAGTGCCGGGACAAACTTGTGTCCGAAGTCAAGTCTTTGCTGAATAGAGTCTCGGATTGGGGGCGACTAAATCTAGTCCAGTTTAACCCCCAGAAGACACAAGTTTGCGCGTTAACCGCTAAAAAGAACCCCTTTGTCGTATCTCCTCAGTTTCAAGGCACTCCCCTTGTTGCCTCAGCCAGTATCGGAATCCTCGACTTCGACATATCGAGTGACGTGCAGTTTCGTGATCACTTGGAAGAGAAGGCCAAATTGGCCTCTAAAAAGCTTGGCGTGCTCAGCAGAGCGGGACAGTATTTCATGCCGGTACACCGCCTGTAACTTTACAAGGCGCAGGTTCGGTCGCACATGGAGTAATGTTCGCATCTCTGGGCTGGGGCTCCCCAGTACCAGCTCCTTCCACTTGACCGCATCCAGCGCAGAGCGGCTCAAATCATCGACGACCGAGTGTTTTCCGATCGGCTCGATTCACTGGCACTGCGAAGAGATGTTGCATCTCTTTGCATTTTCTTTCGCTGTGCTCTGAGGAATTGTTCGGATTAATCCCAGCCAAATTTCGTGAACGCACTACGCGGCAAACGTCCCGATACCATCCACACCATCTGGATGCTTGGCGGTCCACCAATGTGCGTTTCAAGAGGAGTTTTCTTCCGCGTACAACCTCTCTGTGGAATAGTTTACCACCAGCGATTTTTCCGGTCCGATACGACCTGGGGACCTTCAAGAAAAGAGCTTACTTCTTTCTAAAGGGCCGGCAACGCACCTGCAATTCCCCTGGTGTTGCGGTTGATCATAGGCGACGGTAGTCACTTAACATCAGGTGAGCCGCATGCTCGTTCGCCCCCTCTTCTATAATATATATATATATATATATATATATATATATATATACACATATATATATATATATATATATATATATATATATATATATATATATATATATATCATCGGAATCTCGGAAACGGCTCCAACAATTTTCAGAAAATTTAAGTGTCCAGGGGGTTTCGGAGGCAATAAATCGATCTAGCTAGGATTTATTTTTAGAAAATGTCGTTTTGTCCATGTTTTCAGGCAACGAAAAACTACTAAAATATAAGAAGGTTAAATTTGGTAATATGTTAATGATTATAATAGCACAAATAGGATATCGGGCGGTCCTGAAATCGTAATACTCTGGTTCGAGTCCTGTTATCGGTCTAACTTTTTTCACTTTTTTTTTTCAAGTTCCCTTCTTTTATGAGAAAATTTATTATTTCGAGCGCTTTTTTAGTATTTTTTAAAAACACGAAAATTTAAATTAAACTAATTGCATTCATGACTTTTTATTCAAATAAACAGTTCAGTTTTTTCTATTATGTCGGTAAGATCAAAAAATATTATTCATATTTCATCAGAATATAATTTGTATCTAAATATAATTTCCAAAATACACGATTTCAAAACAAAGCAAAGCTCGATCATTCAGGTACTTATAATAACAAGACATTTCAATTTAGAAAGCAGGGGCTGATAAAGCGACTGCAATTTAGTTCTTAATCGAGGACAATCTGTCGTTCTTAAACATCTGTCTGTGATATTCACAAACCATCAGGTGAGTTATGTGCTTGTTGGTTGACTGCTTCGTTGGTCTAGTAGTCGTAAACGCGATTGCTGCTTGTGGGGTCCCGAGTTCGGACTCCGTGTCGGGCCAAAATCCGTTATTGGGTTTTTCTGTCAAGAAGTTATCAGCAGCAGTCTAGAGTCTAGTGCCTCGCAATTAAAGGCCTTTGGTCCTGTGCTCAATCCCCGTTGAAACTGGCCGTCGCGCCGCGCTGTGACCGAAATTTCGGTATAGAGGACATTATTATTTATTTTATGTGCTTGTTTCTCTCACACATACGAGTATGTATAAAATTTTGTTGATTTAGTGTACGTTTATTTTATGATTGCCCTTACAAGGTAAAAGAGTTTTAATTATTATTATAAGCATCTTAATCTTAATAGTATTAATCGTAGTAGTCGTTATTCCATAGTGCGTGGGGTACCCTCAACACTCCGCTTACTGTTCTTCTTCTAGATAAATAGACGACCAACATTGACATGTGATATACTGTTTCGATTTTTTTTATAGAACAAGGGTGTGTGACAAACGAGAACACAGTCCACCTGATGGTAAGTGGTTTATGTTTCCCATAGACATCTACATTTATCCTCGATGAAGAATCAAAGTGAAGATGCGTTGTCACCCCTGAGGACTAAGATGGAGTGCCTCGTTTTCAGTAAAAAGGGTCTCCGGATCTCTACACTCACCATACGATACACACCAGTATTAAGCTGCTATTTTACGCTGGTATTCCGTGAGAGCGCGGTCCTTCCCCGGTCGAGCCGACCCATTCGTGCTACAACCATAATATAGCTGCAGTGTGGCTGTACCACGTATGAAAATAAATTTAATTTTGTGGGTGAAAATATTTTCCGTAAAAAATATGGCCCGCCGGTTTCTTGCGGAGTGCGTTAGAAACGCGAACCTCTATCGTTCACCTAGGCTAGCAGCGATAAGTTATTGGAAATAAACTTTATAAATCACTTTAGTATTACCCTTGAATTAATGTTTCATGAAAACACAACGTATTTTCATACTCACCCCCTAGCGCTAACAACGTGTTGGAGTCGCAACGAACAAAGAACAAATAGCTATCAAACCTGTGCGAAATTAAATTCGGAAGAAACTCAACGTAGGAAGGAAATATGGTAGGAAGGAACTGTACGTTTCCGTTTACCGCTTTTTTTCAAGATTACCAAGATAAGACCACTAATATTATTTACATCATAAATCGATAAAAAAACCTTTTTTAATCATTTTATTAATGAATAAAAATACTGACCACCGAGCGTATTAAAACTTTTCTTGTATACAATACAAATATAGTTTGTTCTTTAATCTGTTGATAAAGCATACAGTATAGCAATAGACTTTGATAGGCTGTAATGTATGAAAACATTAACAACTTTGTAAGGACAACAAATAATGCGACTTTTTTGTATAGGATAGGATGACAAAGGATCACACAGTCCACCTGATGGTAAGTGGTTGCTGTGGCCCATATACATCTACATCTATACTCGATTACGAATCAAAATGCAGATGCGTTGTCACCCGTGAGGGCTAAGATGGAATGATTCGTTTCCAGTAAAAAGGGTCTCCGGTTCACTACACTTACCATACGATACACAGCAGCATTAAGCTACTATTTTACGCTGGTATTCTGTGAATGCGTGGTCCTTCCCCGGTCGAGCCAACCCATTCGTACTACAACCATACTACTATTATAACTGCAGCATGGCTCTTCTACCACGTATAAAACTTGCAGGAGTGGATTTATAGTTTGGAGTCACAGAAATCGTAATAATAAGACAATTGTCTTATTATTAATTACTATTTCTGTGTTTGAAGTGGTAAGAGACTCCTCAGTCTCTTTGTTGCATTACCTTATCATCCGAAAATTTCAGAAGAATTATTTAGCCATGTTCTTCTTTATCATCAGCCTGTAAATGTCTACTGCAAGACATGGGCCTCTCCCAATGTAGCCCTGCATACCAATCATAATTGTCACTGTTACCAGGCAGGTAGACGACCGCAATACAAGAATTATTGCACCTTTGACGTTGCTGCCCGTAACTAATCTTGGTATTTTATGTCTGCTCTGACGTAACTGATATATTTATATCGCCATATATCGAACGCCATTTGATTTTCCTAGGTTTTCCCATAATCATGTGTTACTCATCCACAGGACGTAACGGTGTGATGCATTCAGTTACGTCACCTCTACACGCCAAACGAATTATCGTTCCCTCCTTATTACTGAAGTTTGCAATGCGAGAAACCTTAGGCCCGGTTTATATTTTGGGAAGTGATGACAAGTGCGAGTGGCAAGTTCAACTGACAAATGACAAGTGCTTAGTGCGTGTGAACAGGCACTGATTAGTGATAAGTGAGAATAAAATTCACACTAAGGACTTGTCATTTGTCAGTTGCACTTGCCACTCGCACTTGTCACTTCTCAAAATATAAACCGGACCTTATGTATTTATAAATTGCGGTAACGAGGGCTAATAATGTTTCACACACCAGATGTCGTTAGTTGGGACTGAGGTGAAGATTTTTGTTACACAATGACATTAAATTGAGAAATTATTTTTAGTTAAAGTTTAAAGTTGTTTTGACGGCTCCGTGGAGCAGTGGCTTAGCAATGAGTTAAAGCTTAGCGCTTTAACTCATTGCTAAGCCACTGCCGCCGCCGGCATTTCGAATTGGGCCGCGATTTCGAATCCCACACGGAACAAATATTTGTATGGCCTACAATTAATTGTTCTGGGTCTGGATGTTTTTCCTTGTGAAATTTATGTTTGTAAACTGACCCCACGATACGGGAGAAAATTCTAGTGCGGAGGTAACGTTTATTTAAAGAAAAAAAAGTTTATCTGTTTCTACAGTATTTTATTAATACACAAAACAAAACCTTAGTGGTTTGCTCATTAATTTCTTGCACATTTTTGCTCCTTTATATTATAATTTTCCGTATTTTATGAATATCCGTAGTTTGGTTTATTCATAATCCAATAAATATAAATATAACTTTGTTACAAAAAGCAATATTTACTCATACATTTTCCTAACAAATTAACTTCACCACTGTGAAATTTGTCAAATATTTCACCCCATTCTAAACTGACACAGACCTGGTGGCAGAAAAAGTGACAGATTAAAGGGGCTAAAATGTGCGAAAAAGTAGTTACGGCTCGTTATTACTCTTTTCCTTAGTTTCTTTTCATATTTTCTTAGTGTATTTGCTACGTCATTTAGTTTTATTTGAAATATAATATTTAACTGATACCCCAACCTCGGTGTTTAAGTAATCCGTACTGTTGTTTAAAAATATTATGAACTGGCTGGTACCCGGCATGTTGTTGCCCAGAAAAAGTAATAATAACGGAAATATCATTTTAAATTTGAAAGATTTGTTATTTTTTTAATAAAAATAAACTTTTCATCGTGTTTCAAATAAATTTGTCAGTATAATACGCACTCCACCTGCTGTTAATTGTACTATGCCTATAACCTTCGCATAAGTGCAAGCAATAAGTTGACAAAGTTTTCGCAGTAATGGTGTGACAGCGCATAAATACGAACGAAAAATATTATTTTTTATATATTAAGATATTCTAAACAAATACGTACATTACTAACAAAGATTCCATGTAAAAGAAGTCGCGAGCATGGCTAGTTATCAATATTTTTGTGATATGAAGAGTTTTGGTCTTAGTTTTCCTCGGTGACCGGCTGATTCGCAGAAACTGGGAGGTGTAGAGGATAATTGTTTTTCACCATAAACATCGATATCTTTTTTAGTTGAGATAATGGAGTTCTATTTTCGTTGCATTTTTAAAGCAGTTATAATATTATCTTGTTTGTTTTCCTGAACTTTAATTTGAAAACCAGAATTTGCAGGAGATGCTGGCAATCTTCTTTTATTGGTTTTTAATGGCTATGTGCTATTTTACCGACTTATATTTTTTTTATAAGAGAGAGGGCAAACGAGCATACGGCTCGCCTGATGGTAAGTGATTACCGCCGCCCATGAGCACTGTAATACCAGGGGAATTACAGATGCGTTGCAGTCTTTTAAAAAGGCTCTTTTCTTGAAGGTCCCTAAGTCGTATCGATCCGGAAAAATCTCCGGCGGTAGTCGATTCCACAAGGAAGTTGTGCGAGGAAGAAAACTTCTTTTAAATCACACGGTGGTGGACCGCCAGTTATCTAGATGGTATGGATGGTATCGCGAGTTTTGTCGCGATGTGCGATGATGTAATTGTGCGGCTGGAATTAGTCTGAACAATTCTGAACAATTATTATTTTGTCGTGGGCTAGTATAGTTTTACTCTCCTGTTCACTTTCTCTTGTGCTTGCGCGTACACTCTGACACTATAATCCTATCACGCGCATCTGCGATGACTGGTCTCCCTTGAGACTGGCCGCCTTGACCGAAATTTGACCTGGAGAACATTATTTGCACAAGGAATCATATATTTGAGATTGACGCAATAGAAATCTGTTAAATGGTCTTAGGTATCACTACATCTGCAATATTATGCAATGTAATAATCATTCTTATGAATAGATATTCAGGCAACAAAAGATTTCACTCATGTCTGTTATGTAAATCCTATTGTAGACAGTTAGAAATGACTTCGGGCGAATTTTGGTTGCTGCATTAACATCTATTGGGTGGAAGTCGTATGTAACTGAGTGATATGTGAGTATGATAATGTGATGAAGTCATTTGACATTATAAACCACTTTGTTAATGTCTTGAAAAAAATTGACGTTATGTAAATTCGAACTTGTATTAAAAACCTCTCTTTTAAAGCTAATGTAACGTTTGTTATTAATGCATACAAATTACGTAGGATGAGGGCGAGATTGAGATAGATTTGATATTCTCTTTAAGGGCGTATAACTGTTATAGCAGTTTTTAATTAATGATTTCTTATACTTACTCGAACACCACACATTAAATGAAACTAATTTTATGAATTTTATCGCGTTTCATTTTAGCTATTTAATTTTCGACGTTTTGGGTGCTTTACAGCACCCAGGGTATGCATACTAAATTCTAATACTGATAATATCAATAGGGTTATGTGTTCCTGTAATAGATTTACTGAGTGAACGTGACGTAGGGATCCTCCTACGTTTCTTTCATTATGTGTTGTAAAAATTGACATTGAGTTCAGAGACAACCTCGATTTAGGCTTAAACTTAACAATGTGTAAATTTAAATGTATTTATCAACATAACAGCCTATCGAAGTCAACTGCTGAACAGAGATCCGATATTTATATAGGTATGTCATTCAAATTCAAAATTTTTTATTCAGTATCTTAAATTTAAATAAATTAACTAAGCTGGGGTC
This sequence comes from Parnassius smintheus behrii, assembly GCA_036936625.1. Taxonomy (NCBI): domain Eukaryota; kingdom Metazoa; phylum Arthropoda; class Insecta; order Lepidoptera; family Papilionidae; genus Parnassius; species Parnassius smintheus. The sequence goes on from JAUPFT010000007.1 coordinate 29,830,410, forward strand.
TCCTTTTAAGTATATAAATACCTGTGTTAGAGGACCGCGCTCTTCCATAACAATTTTAGATACGTATAAAATTGCGCATACATTAAATTATGTGTGTGCGGTCACGCGCGCGCGAGTGTGTGTGTGTGTGTGTGTGTGTGTGTGTGTGTGTTGCGGTAAGTATTTATGCTATGATGTATATTGTTCAATTTATTTCAATAAATTTTCTGTTTCTTCATACTCTATCATCTTTAACTACGCTATAACCTGTTTTGCATTATATTTAGTTTTTTGTTAATATAGTTATAGAGGTGAGCAGACTGACTTCTAAATTGCCTCCTAGCAAATTTCGTTTTCATAGGTACTACTGGTGCCATAGCAAGTCCTCTTCTTCTGTCGCAAGTGATATCATCATATCGATTAAAAGCTCTTCGAACATTTTCAAAGTATGTTAGTCATTATTTCATTTAACATTTTATGGAATGCTTCTAAAATGCCCCCCTATCGTTTCGAGGTGCTCTTCAAACAACTTCTCAACGTTCTGCTCGTTTACCTTCCTTTAATTTAATTTTACCTTCTAATTGTCTTTCTTATTTTGACATTATTGGTTTATCTGATTTAGACATTACGACCTATAAACGTATTTAACGTGAATAATAAAACAATATAAGTAATCAAATACGGAGCCCTAAAGCCATTATACCAATATTACGCGTGTGAATGCGTAACGACAATACATAAATTAACAAACCAAAAAGGTATAACTAATTAATGCAACAGTAAGTAGAGGTTGCAGAATAACAGTCTTTGCTGACTCCGTAAAATGAACAGGGGCGTTATTCAAGTATTGCTAAAAATGAAAATCAAACAAGTTTTGGAGAAAATGTTTGAATTGCTGTCTACAAATGTTGTGAACATCATTTATAATTCTTTTTGCATCATGACTGAAGATGATTATGAACTGAAGATGGACCTGATTAAGAGTATGTACCTATAACCGATAAGCATGTATGCGGATGATAAGCAAGCATCATGCCAAATGAAAGTCTATACTCTATCTGCATCGCTGGGTAACCGAAATAAGAATATATTATGTGCGTTGGCGAAAGGGGACCTATACAAAAATACTGGCTCACAATAGATAAAGCACAAGGCTATCAATAGAATTTTAGCAAAATCTTTAGTCAACTTATGTAAATTCTAACAATTTTCGTATTTATCAAAATACTGCATCATCCAATATACTTTTTTATTATTAGAGTGACAAAGAGGCTCATAAACTATCTAATAGCTAATGACTTCCACCATCCATGAAATACTCAACCAACTTCACAGAAGGCTATAAAATATGCGTTATTGCCCTTAAAGACTAATATAATATACATCATAAAGTTGAATGATACTGGCTTTCTTACCCTTTAAGTCTACTATTCCTTTTAAATAATACACAAATTCAAGGGCTTGAATCGCCGTAACTCGCCGAATTCTGTGTTTGAACATAGTAATTTTAATCGTTATAAAAAATTCCAGAATAAATAAAGTACTCCTTCGAAACTTTGATATTTCTGGTGGTCAAAAGCTATTGAGTTTTCATCATGTTAATAACATCAAGGTGTCGAATATGTGAAGTTTATAGCGATGCGATGATCGTGCGACCTTGACACGCGGCGCGGAGAAAGTGAACCGACCGGTTATTGAGTAAGCTGGGGTCACCGGGCGCTGTACGCTGCGATATTATCGCATCTGCTTAGACCAACAGATGCCACATCGCCGCTCACCCAGTATGTTTCCTGTGCTTTTCGATTGTGTTTTATCGTTTTAACATGGTACTACGCGTTCATTTCAAGTTTGCCGTCGTCGACCGTTATCATATCACGGCTGACGGTCCGTAGACAAAAAAATTATCATGTTTATCTATAATATCACATAAATATGATGACGATTTTTTTTGTTAAATTGAGCAAAACTAAGTAGTTTGTTGTCCTATACACAGAAATTGAGAGCAAACAAGTAGATAAAATGCATATTATAAGTTAATTTATTTAGTAAAGTGAAATAATAACAGTGAATAGGAACGTGTCCGACACAATTAAAAAATATTATAATTAAATTTTTTATAGTTTTATTTTACATTTAAAACATTTCAAATACGTAAAACATTACGAAGGCGCTGCTAACGGTACTCAAAGGGCGACGCTTGAGGTGCGGAGTGAGGGAGTGCGGCGGGAGGTAACGGCATTCTTGGAATGAACAAGTAGTACATAGATATAACATATGAACAAAGGTATTAATGTTATTTGGAAATGAAATACTTTGTGTATTCAATGTAAATACAAACTGTTGATACACAAAATAATATTTCGAAAACGATAGTCGTTATTATAATTACATGTAGCTTCTTTATAAAAAACTTTGTATTAAACTTTTGTGATTCCGAATGATACAGTTACAGACTATTACAGTGCACTGCTGAGCATAGGCCGAGTAGGTTTCCTCATGAAGGAGATATTTGCCATAGTTACCACGCTTAGCAAACGGGTTGATGGCAATCACGGTTTTTTTCAGTTGTTATTGGGAAGCCCATCTCCTGATGGTCAATTGACCATGGGATTTCAGTCGCTGCTAGTCCGACATAACTCTTACTTGCCCTTACGAGGTGGGTAAACGTAGGCGTTGATGACCCTGGTCCCGCAGTCGTTATGCATACGTATTACATATTATGTACGATATGGTGATACCACCTATCGGAAGATTGTACCCATTGACCATTTTCCGATGATACCTTTTTCAACAACCTACCTGGGGATGGATCTATTTATGCCCTCACCATAAAAAATTGTGTTTTTTGTTTGTTGTCGCTACGTTTTATCGATAAGAAAAATGTTGAAACGTCTTCAATTTAAATGCTAAGTCCAAATATTTGAGTTATTATGCGGAAGCGCAATGGTTTTAATGCATAGTTCAAAATGTTCTCCCAGTTAGATATATTAAACTTTTGCATTTATTCCTTATTACTATTTTATATGTATGTGTTTTACAAATATAAGGTGTAAGTTAAATTTTAAAATACCGTACCAAAAGTGGTTCTATAAAATTTATAAACCCTTTAAATAATAACATTATTTATCCATACTAACTTATCAACATTAGGTAGATAAACTAGTCTACATGGACAAAAACTAATTATTATATAATAATAAGAAGACCAGTTAATAATTGACCACCTGAAAAAATATGAGTGAGTAACTTGCCTCGCGTAAAGCTTTAATATATCCGCTGAACTCAGTATCATCATGAACCCACCATTCAAAGAATTGTGTTAAACATTGTATTTTTGTATGCGAATCACGTTTACATTTTGATAAACTACATCATGGCGCTATAATCTATTGAAATGAAGGCCAACTCAAGTACGTAAGCACAACGCGCATTTATAAGAACAAAATTATAGTTTTGTGAAGAGATAAAAACATTACTACCGTAATATAAATTTACTCCTATAAATGTTTACATTAATACGTTATTTACTATCATGCAAAAAGTTTAATTTAATGACTATAATATTAATAAAACAATTTATTTTAGATTTTAATATTACTTTATTTCAATAAATAACACAAAATTGTAGTAATCAATACTTATAAATTTTTTGTTTGTTTTCAACATTTTACATTTTTTTGCTTTTAAATAGCACAAAACTGATATTAACAATTACAATTAACGCACTATATACGTATGTTATTAAGCCTCTATATTTTTATTAAATTAAAATAATTTTACTGGCGACGTAGGACCCTATTGTCGGGATTCTGAGGCGGTAATGTAGCTAAGTAGTCTAGAGCTTTCTGAATATCCTGTGGAATTGGCGGTGGAGTGGGAATATGAGCTCCTTGTGGTTGGAAGCCATTTTCATCAGCAAGATATTGCAGCTGAATGATCTAAAAATAATAAGTGTAAAATTAGTTATGGATTATCGAAATAAATCCTACTATACAATGTTTACCAACATAAATCTCGACTTTGCTTAGAACTATAGTTGAAATTAAATAACATAAAAAGTACATTATTTAAATCTTTTAATTTTTTATTTGGAAGTTGCCGTGGATCCCATTTTTGGAATACTAAAGAAAAGGATGTCCAAACCTAAGGATAGCCACCAAAACTCCTCGCGCTAGCTCACCAAAAGTCCTTACTGTTCTTTTAAACAAGTACACAATAATTATTATGACAAAACGCAAAAAGTTGCGTGCACTAACTTTTTGTGTGAATTATCTGCCTTGCCTCACTCACCGGTGTCTGAAGTTATTTTAGCTATTTCAAAACTGGTTTCGGCAATACCTTTAGGTGATTTTGGTCGGAGGCAGAGTGCTTCTTTGGTTGAAGTTCAGACTCAGATACGGTTATCTTTTTTAGAAATAAGAGCACAAACGAGGACACAGTTCATTGTGTCCCATAGATACCTATATCTATTACCGATTAAGAATCAAAACGCAGTTGCGTTGTCACTCTTGAGGGCTCAGATGCAGAGGTATTATGATGTTATTGTTGTTATTCTGTAAGAGCGTGGTCCTTTCCTGATCGAGTTGAACTGATCATGTTGCAGCCATTAAATACAAGTGCAACGTGTTTCGTCCCTATTAATTTTGCATTAAAATAAATGATGCATTAAAAAAAACTTACAGTTAGTCACTAAGTGGTCATGAATTGTGTTAAAAAGCTATTCGTCCTTCATTGAGAATAAACAAATTGGTATAGAAATGTGGATTAAATATTTTTTTACAACCTAACTTCCAATTTTAATTATAATAATTAACTAATATATTATCATTTTATACAGAATGACTTAAAAAAAATTACTTTCACAAATTATAGAAATTATCATTTACTCAAGTTATTTAAGTAAGGGTAAATTACAGCCCGAGTAATATACGTCCCACTGGGCAATGCAGGCACAGGCATCTTCTGAGAGGATTATGGAACATTTTGTCTATAGGGATCCTCCAGTATGTGTTGATGAAATTCACATGTCTGAGACCATGCAAGTTTCTCCACGATGTATTGCTTTACCGCCAAGCACTCGGTAAATCACTTAAGATTGCAATTTACAATTTAATTGGTGCGGGCGATAATCAAACCCGGATTTCTAACGTACTGTGCATGTGTGTCATCGCAAAAACAGCCGTTTTACTCTATCAATTATTCTACACACACAAAGTTTAGGGCTCATCCTTTTTCTACTTACTTTAACTGCAGTTCCGCTTGAAAATATGTGATGATATAGTCTTTCAAATATTCGTGGATGTCTATGCCATAACACCTGTATTAGTTTTACATATATATATTCGAAGGACATTTTAAACGTTTTCATTTCCCGCTTATGGCGTATAATATTCGATCTAAAATTTAGAAAATATACCAACTTTTGATAATTAGTCACTTTCTTACAACTATTGTAAAACATGGATCGAATAATATAATTTTCTTTGATACAAATAGATGTAAAACAGAGTGATTTAGGTATTAAAATAAAATGAACATAAATCATTTATAACTAAGTAATCGCACCGGTATAATACATATGACTTTGATCTAGACTAGCAAAGTTATGTTATATCGATGCGATGCGACGACGAGCGAAGCGAGAAAGATCTTTAGGCTATTGGTGACCACAATCAGAAAAGGTATTTTACGGAATTTATTAGTATGATATCACTATGTGAGGTTAGATTAGAGCTCTTATATAAAAGTCACGAAACACGAGTAAATAAAATTAAGTTTCAATATTTAATAATCCCTTAAACTGACATCATTATGTCTAGTAAATTACATCTTTAATTACTTTTGTATCATCTTGGGCAAGTTCCTTATAAACATGTCATTTATATTAAGCACTCGTAATAAATTTTGATCTAACATTTACAATATGTTTAATTCTTACAGCAGGATATAAGTACACCAAACCTTAATATTTATTTTATTTAATACATATTTTGAATTCAAACATATATAACTTACTTACCCAAGAAAACAGAACCAAAAAACGAGGTGTGCTTAAATTTGAAATCCTTGCAAAATTTCATAATGATTATCATAAAGCATGACAAGCCTTTTCCATGAAATCAATTTCTCACATCATTAAAAGCCCATTTTTTCTAGAAACTTTAATACGAATATAATAACTTAAATTTGGCCATAATCATCTATTAGCCCTCATGTAAACTGACAGATTTACTAAATAAATGTGAACGCGCCGTCGATACCAAAATCTACCAAAAACTTCTTTCATAAATTCCTAATAATTCAATTCCCATAATATTATACAGTGCATCCTCGGTATAACAAATCGGAAGAAAAAAAGTAAATATTCATTATATCAAGTAATTCGTTGAACTGAGGTTTGTTATGTTGAGATTAGGTTGATCTAAAATTTGTTACAAAGAGGTAAAAAATAGTGTTATTCACAACTTCTACTAATAAACTTTATATAAAAGTCTTGGGTTGACAAAATTCGTTAATTATTAGAGGTATTTACACTTTCTTGATAGTTGTAAATTCGTTATAAAGAAGTTGTTCGCAAGAAACGTTCGCAATGTAAGGGTATATTTTATATTGAATCTTATGGACAGTTGAAGGGGATCACGAAAAATTAGTTAAATCGAGGAAGTGGTTATATTGATCTACGTTATATTAAGGTTGCACTGTATCTTTTTTGACATTACATCTATTCCCTGCCTCTAACGTTAGTGATAACTTAAAATTCATCAAATAAGTTGGACTTAGACACCAAATCTAGGTTTTCAATGTCAATATAACTTAATTAAAATACCCAGCACCGTAAACACCTAGCCTACAAAGCATGGTAGTCCTTGCTTATTGGAGAGACCTACATCTCACAGTGGGGTATTATGGGCTATTGTATAGATACATAGATACATCTAAGCATGAGACAACTAATGAAATGCCAAAAAATGTTATAACCACTAACATTTCGCGAATAATCATCTGTATTATGATAAAAGTGCATTATACACTCCATCACGACCTATGCTGTAATTGGAATTTCCCTACAAACAATTATCTTTAAAAAAAACCTCCAACCTATAAAAAGTTTTGATGTGGTGTATTCTAATCAGAGGTTCTAATATAATCTAAGATATAATATTTAGACAGTATGTTAATATATATTTTATGTTTATTCATTGTTATGCAGCATTAAATTATTATTATTATTATTATATTATTATCTCATGTGCTATACATGCTTGTAACTCTACACGCCCTGACTTTACAAGCCCTAACTTATCAAACCACAACTTAGTCAAAATATGTGGCCGTTTCGCTACCGTCACGTAATAGTACGGAGAGAAATTTATTCTAAATTTGGTAAGAATTACTTCAGTCATATTCGCTCAATAAAATAAAATGATAAGTAAAATAAACGTGATCCTTAACGTTTAGTAAGATTCTTACCACCATATTAAAACAGTAAATATAAAGAAAGACACGAGAAGCCACCTGAGCTATAGTTACCTGTCCATCTGGTGCGGTGTACTGGTACTGTCCTTGAGCAGTCTGTGCCTCTTGGTCAGGTACTCCGAGGTTTTTCACGAAGCCAAGCTCTTCCGCAGTTATACCATTGCCAGTTTCATAGCTAAAATATTATTTTATTGTAATGAAATTAACTGTGTTGTAAATTTATAATTACGTCAGGTCATGCAAACAGCTTTGCAAAAAAATCTATAAGAATGTACCAATTTAAATTTCCCTCCTCCCTCTTTCTCCTTCCTCTTTTTTAAAGTTAATTATAGAAATGTAATGTTTCATTTAAAAATGGATCTGCGTCAACAAACATTTTCACGCAATAATTTATTACGATTTCAAATGTCGCCGAAAATGTGACGACCCGTGTGGTGGACTTCAAATTTATTTTAAGGATAAAGACATCGAGTGTACCATGTACCGCTGGTATTTGAATTTTTCATAACTGACTTTACATAACTAGACCACTTACAAGCGCTTTTACATTGTTATGACAAAAATAAACTGAAAATATTGTTATAAACACATATGTATGAAAGTTTGATAAACTTATTCTATATTCACATTAACTATTGTAAAAAAACGTGTGTGACGAGAAAATAATTAAATAGAAGTGATTGATTGCAAAGTTTTGAATTTTTATTGTGTGATAGTAAACATTAATTAACCATATGATTCAAAATTACGACTAATACATAAGCTTTATTAGCCTTTTTACTAAACGCTGCCGTTCATCTAGCGACCTGAATGATATTCAGCCGATGCGCCTAATACAAAGTTGCACATATTTGCGGCTGAAGTGGCCCTTGGACCACCCTAAAGCTACGTACATTTATGTGATCTAGCGCATAATTAAGTGTAGACCAGCGACTGTCTCTTGAATGAAATTAAAAGGGTGAACATGTCATGTAAAGTCTTAGCTGTTAACTGAAAGTAGAGGTAGGGTTTTGTGGTTGCCCGTCACAATGGTGAACTTAAAAGAGGCTTTCATGAAAATGAGTATATTGTGTTCGCATTTTGACCGCTGCAAGGACTAAAAAGGGGCCCAAATAGAACAATGGTAACTGAAGAGCTTATTTTCCAGCCAGACTTATAGGGTATGGTATTTAAAAAATATTTTAAAAAGTTTTCGATTTTGAAAATAATAAAATATGAAAAAAAGATGGGCTTATTTTACTTTCAATCTATATATTCTCGTCACTGCAACCGTAATGAATCTTCCCGTAAACCACCACTGCCCTAAACTATCCTGAGGGTCGCCCGCATAAACTAAGAGTACCCCGAATGATGTTGTGTAAAGCTATATGATTGTATGAATACTTTGAATGAGGCCTATAATAACTACCAAATAAAAATAGGCTAACTAAGAAAAATCCTCTCTGCCTATCCCGCAAAGGAAAAACGAAACCTCGTTTCGTTTCGAAAAGTCGTTTACTTCATAAAATGTTTATTTCTTGCAGTTTACAATAACATTACAAAGTAATAATGCAGCTAGTTTTTGGTTATTTTCTATGGAGTTGTGACGAAATTTTTAGTAATCCAAGTGAATTTTACAAGTTGGTCGACTATTACTCCTTAACTTGTTAATTCTACTTATCTGTAATAGCTTTTCTTTTAAATTCATTATATATACTACTATTTTGAATACTTTTCACATTTCAAGAAACAGCGGTTTAGTTGCTAGAGGAAGGGGGGGGGGGGGCATAATTCTAATGAAAAATACCACTTTTACAAAAATTTCGCAAACGGGCCATAGAATCGTAAAACTGTTATTTCGTTCCCCCAATGTTTTTGAAATAGCTATCCAACAATATCCTAAACGATGGAATGGACGACTAAAATAAATCATCCTCCATTTACCTGTAACCAAGGTACCCAAAATATTTTTTTTTAATTTTAATTCACAGTTTTGGATGCGTGGTTAATAGCAGCTATGCCAAATTACAAATCTGTAGCACCTAGGATCGAATGTATGTACGGGCGGACAAGGTGAAACTATAAGGTTTCTTAGTTTTTTAACTATGGAACTCTAAAAACGATTAATAAAAGCATTTCATCTGTCTATGCTAAATAAATAAAAGTTTATAGCTTCTCTAGAGATTTTACTATTACTGTGTAATATTGTAACAAAATTAGCAACAAAGATGTTTTCATTTTATGTTATACGATGTAATTGATAAGCAACAAACAAAACCACTTAAATTATCAAGATATGAAGTACAAATAAAGGAAACAAACTTACCTCCATTTATAAGATCCATCGGGGTTTTGAATGTGCTCCTGTCTTATAATGGGAACTGGTTCAGAGGTATAAAGCTGCTGCTGCTGATATACTGGACTGGGCTGCGGATGGATGGGCTGAAAGTCTGCTGACGTCATGCCGACAACAACCGCTAATACTACCTGGTAGATAAAAATATCACCTAAATGCACGTTTCATTTAAATTCGTACTTTGATTTTCTTCTACATACCTAATTCATCAAAATGTAAAATAAAAATTAGTTTTAAAGTTTAAAGTCAAGTTCAAGTAAGATTTTCTATATTATTATTATTGCACACCGTGTGCAGTTTGGTTCAACTTGAGAGATAAGATAGTTTTTTTGCCCACGAGTGAACCAAATTTTTTTTGCGAATTTAAGGATTTTTAATAGGACATGACAAAGGGCCGTCGAAAAGGGCAGAACAACGTCTGCCAGGCAAGCTAGTATATATATATATATATATATATATATATATATATATATATATATATATATATATATATATATATATATATATTGTACTCTCAAAAGCATCAGTTAAGTAAAGCTAGATACGAATAGCTTCACTTTTTTACTTGAAAATCTAGGTAGTTGGTTTGTTAGAAAAACAGCACTACTCTAAGAGCTTTACGGAAATCGCGTAGCGAACAATGGAACTGTTAAAAATACTTGATACTTACGATGTAATTCATGTTGACTCAACACTGCAGTTACGAGTTTTGCAAGATACAAGCGAACTGCAGGTAGAGAAATGATGCAGTCCGGATTAACCACCGGTATTTATATGAAAACTTTTGCAGCAATTACACACAGTTGCGGATCTGATACATATACTTTATGTCGGATTTTGACAAAGGGATAGCCTGCGCTGGGCCCATATTGAGATATTACCGTAAAGATTCTCTCAGATATCATCTGGTAATAGCACAACGCACTGGAATTTCAGACTTCGCTAAGTACAAATACGACATAAGCAAAAACAATAAGATGTGTCAAAAAAATTACAACTTAAGTTTTATTACCGGTAATATACAGTACATATATGTGAAAGTGGAGGCTATTGATAAAAACTGGATTCAATTATAACGCATATCATTGAATAATTGTTAACCCATTAGTGGCCAAAATCAAATAAAAAACGTTTTTAACGAAAAATATTTATTTTGTTAATCTGGGCGGGACTAAAAAACATAAAATGAAACAAAAAATTTTTACATTTAATTTTTTATACTTTTTCAGGGGTGTACTTGTTTGAGTACAGCGGCCACTTATATGTGTAATTTTCCGAAGCATGACATTGACATTTCAATGCAGAGTGTTTTCAAACACTTCTTGCATCCCTATCGGACCCTTGCATGGCAAATGAGGCATCGTAATTGCTTTTCAAGCATCCTTGGGTAGTGGCAAGCACCCATGGGTAGTGGCCTGAACCATCTTGAGTCAGTCCTTTGATCAAAGAAGAATATTATCTGGCTCTTTTCAGAGTTTCTTGTCGCAAATAGTATCTGGCAAGACTATGTCGAAGCAAGAGTTGATCCATCCATCCATCCTTGCTCACAAACATGTAAACGCCAAGCGTTTGAAACGGCCATGTTCAACAAGTATGTAAATAAAACTCACCACCACTTTTAAATAAAACTCACCACCAGAAATCCCGATCCTGTATAATGATATGGACTGATCAAGGACTCCACCTTTATTGTAGTTTTCAAATACAATCGGAATCCTTACATCGGTTTTCTCTATTATTTCTGGGCACCATCTTTATACCGTGCTCATTGGTTCAAAGTAATTATAGCTAGTAGTACAAATACGCCCCATTCATTGAATTTAGTCGGCAGTATGTCGGCTAGGGATCTAATTTTGAACTTTTTGGAATTTGATGTTTCATCGTTACTCACAAGATGAAGATACGTTTTTATTTTACGAAATTTATTCCTTGTCATAGCTCTTGAAACTAGAGCAACTCTGAGGTCCTCATCCAGTCATCAATATATTACTTTCCGAGGCAATTTGTGATATCCCGACAAAATCAAAATACCAATTAACTTACTTCTTCAGGTGTGGTAAATCAAGTTGAAAATAGTGTCTATTGTTTTGATTAGCATACAAAATACTATGACATAATACGAGCTGTAATACTTATATTCATTCAGTATTTTTTCAAAAATCGGTACAGGATTTTGGTCTTTCAGCTGTTCCTTTATAGCATTTTGTTTGTCTTGCACCTCAGACGTATGCTGATGGACAAAAGTATAGGATAGTGAACATTATCTCCAGGCTGAAGTGTACTGCCACTGCTGAATATTAGGCTTCTGACGAAATCCTTTTACGGCCAATGGTTCTTCTTCTCTAAAATCATGGTGGAATGAAAAAGTACCTTCATTGCGTACCATAACTTAAATTTTTTCGAGCACATCTTGTGACGACGTATAACAACCCTATCTTCATCAGACTCTTCCATTTCGTCAGTCACGATGCAGGAATCAGGTGGTATTATCGCTAAATCATTTTCACTGTCATCATCATCAGACTCTGCAATTGCTTCCTCAGGTCCTATAAAGCTATTTACCCGAAAAACATCTCTCGACTCATTGTTGGTAAACTGAAACAAAGTTGTATTTTTTATCTATTGAAGTAACCAGTGTACTCAACTGAGTACATTAGTAAAAATCTTCATCTAAAGTTAGTAATAAACAATAACTGTTTCAAATTTGTAACTCACATTATAGACTACACTATATCTAATCACAATTATTACAAAAAACAACATTTACACAAATAATAATATTAAAATATCATAAAAATACTACTCACTTCCACGCTAGTCCAATAACATGAAATCCGGTTGCTCCAAACGACACATATTTTAGAAATACCCTCAATTTGCACGACTTAAATAAAATATGAGTCTACCCTCTATTTCAATTAATAAAATAAAAAATAATAAACCCTCACAGATTTAGTCAATTAATTTTTAAATAACTGTACTCGTTTGAGTACAGCGACAGAGAATGGGTTAATGTAAATGTTGTATTCCATAATTATAGGATTATTATTATGTGTATACAGACTGACAAAAAAGACGAAATAAATTTAAAACGTTCGGATAGATTGAGAAAATTTTATCACTCTTAAAAATTATTTCTAGCCGATATTTCCTATTCTTTTAAAAATCCTATTATTGCTAATAACTTGTCATCATTAATTTACAGTCATTATAACCTATCAAAAGCCCATTGCTGAAAATAGGCCAGCCCAAAGATTGCCTCGTAGGGCTGGGGGGGGGGGGAAGGTCAGAGGATATTTATCATACCTGCCACGCCTGGAAAGGCGGATAGGTCACTGCAGTTTTTTAACTTATCAGGAATACGCCGCAGCCTATTTCCTGTTACCAATATTGAAACAATGAAGTATATAATTATAGAATAAATACATAGCAAAATAAACATAAAAATAAATTAATTAATGATGTGGTTTGCAGGAACTCAATAGATGCAGGTGGCTAAGGTTTGTATTTTGTGGCATTCCTTGGGGGAGGCCTTTGTTCAGTGGTGGACATGTGAACTTTAATGATGATGATGATATTATAAGTGAAATTGTAAGGGGATAGTCATAATGGTATATTATGTCCTGCCTATATTTTGAAATTTAACTAAAAAAATTAACCAGGAAATCCTTATAGTTGAGTAAATATTCCACGGCAATACAAGCGTCGTTTAAAGCGCTCGAGGACCAGGTAGATGGATTGCAAATATTAATCAGTCCTTCCTCTCCTCTCGACTGAGGTAAGTCCTATGCCCATGAGTGATGACATGTTTCCGATGAAGATGATATTTCAGATTTTTTATAGGAGGGAGACAAACAAGCACAAAGTCCACCTGATGGTATGTAGATGCTGTGGCCCATAGACATCTACATCTATCCTCGATACGATTCAAAACGCAGATCCGTTGTCAACGACCAAAATGGAATGCCTCGTTTCCAGTAGAAAGGGTCTCTGGTTTTTTACACTCGCCATATGATACACAGCTGCATTAAGCTACTATTTAACGCTAATATTCTGTGAGAGCGTGGTCCTTCCCCGGTCGAGCCGACCCATTCGTACTACAAATATACTACTAATATAACTGCAGCATGGCTCTACCACGTATAAATCAATTCAAATAAAACGACTTTCCCTATTACTCTTGACTTTTTTCTTTAAATATCATCTCTGAGCAATGGTTTCCAATGAGAATCAATCACGTCCCGTGGGTATAGAAGTTTTAACTGGAACTTGGAATATTCCAGGAATACTTCAATGCTTTAATCGATAGAAAGCGGTATTAATATTTAATTATTTTTTATCCTTTATTGCAATTCATCTAGGAGTTCTAACCATCTCTCATAATATGAGCCGTGGTAGCTCAGATGGTTAACGCTCGCTGTAAATGTAAAGAACGCGAGTAACCCGGGTTTTATCCCCGCCGGCACCAATGAAATTGTTAATTGCAATTTTAAATGCTGATTTACTACGTGAAGTCGGCGGTGAAGGAAAACATCGTGAGAAATCATGCATGTCTGAGGAATAAAAAAAAATATCTCAAAGACGTGTGAAGTTCGCCAACACGCATTAGCGCAGCGTGAAGGACACTTCCTTGCCCTAAAACCCTCTCAGAAATGGGGGGAGGCCCATGCCCAGCAGTGGGACGTATATAGGCTGTAACTTTAATTTACTTCACTCATAATATGTGTTGATATGTTGTAAAATAGCCAAATCGTTAGCAGCGTTAACGAAGCAACATCTCAGCCTTTTTTGTCAATATTCTACGCATTCTTACTATAAGCTTCGTAGTAATGCGTACAACAAAGATGCAGATCAGTTTGCCAGCATCTGTCTTTAGATCCGATGACAATGTGTTTGCCTTTACTTTAAGAGTGCATTGGTTTTTCTTAAGCTGTGTTACTACGATTTACCACCTTCTGCTATATCACCACTTACCATCACGTGGAATAGTAATCAAGCATTGGCTTTTAAAAATGAAAAAATAACATATTTGATGGTGTGTTTAAAATTTGCCCGCCATGCCTGACTATTACACAATCCTGTCTATTATAGAAGAGACACCTCAGTATTGAATTGCATACATACTAATGAAGAAGGTGACGTGTTCGAAGAACAATAATATGTCATTTCACTATTTAAGTACCGTATTTTCATCTTTTCTACTTCTGAAATGTGAAAATTTAGAATGTAAAGAGCGAAAACAATAAAATATAAAAGTTGAACTAAACATCATAAAATTAGTACTCGTAATATGAATAAATGTGATACGAATGAGTCAGCTCGACTAGAAAAGGACCACGCTCTTACAGAATACTAGCGTGAAAAATCACCTTAATACTGCTGATACTTTAATTGCTGCTTACTAAAGACATCTTAGTTCTCAGGGGTAATTTTGTATCTACATTTTGATTCTTAATCGAGGATAGATGTGGATATATATTGGCCGCAGCATCCACTTACTATCGGGTGGACTGTGGCTCGTTTCGTTCACTTCTAATAAAAATGTATAGGGAAAGATCTTGTATTAGAAATATGCAATTAATTTTTATTTTAAATTACTATTCTCCTATAATATATATTACACCTCTCCATAGTTTGCTTCATAAAGGAGATAATTGACATAGTTACCACGCTCTGAGGGTAGGCGCTGCTACCCATCTCCTTTTTTGTTTCTCTCGCATCTGTCGTCTGTCTGTCGCATCTTACGACACTTGCACGGTATGGGTTAGTGAATATTCCTGACAATGGGTGCGTTTGGCAGAAAAAAGCGCTAGCAAGCGCTTGTAAGCAAAATGGCGATCGTAAGCGGTAAGCGCTGTCTAATCGTAAATAGCTATTTTCTTCTAGGACACGATGTTAGTTTTAACCGGGGAACCTAACCTAATTTAAATATATGTTTGTGAAGTATTCATATTAAAAACTTACCAATCATGAATTTTTAATAACATTTATATGTCTATTCATGTCATTATATTACTTAAAACTAATATTGCATAAAACAACTTATAAAATCTACTTCAAAACCAACAAATTAAATAAGCAAAATGGCGGATTGTGTCAGCGCTACTGAAGTAGCAATCGCGTCCTGGCCGAAAACTATTTTAGCGCTAGTAAGCGCTTGCTGGCGCTTTTTTCTGCCAAACGCACCCATTAACACTACACGGTATGAGTATATTACTTCATGTACTTAATACTCTAAAGTAAAATACAAAATTGATAAACTTTGCTACTAAACATTTGTGCGAATTCTTAAAAAAAAACACAGTAACAAATATTACGTAATATAAATTTATCAAAAGTAAGCTTAAGTTGTAGGCGCATCATGCAGCACATCTCAAGAAAACCAGTTGCAAAAATGTGCATGTGACATACTTCAACAAGATTTCTTAAAGTCAAATTTATTGATCTTGCTACATCAAGGCTTCATATATATTAAACAAAATATGCCTCGATGACATTTATTCCATTGTTACGCATTTTATTAAGGCATCATGACACCGCCTATAATATTCAAAATGTAAGTATATAATTCAGAAAACATTAACATTTTACATTTTGTTAGCAATATTGTGAAAATATTTTTATACGTAGGATGATAAGCAAACTCACAGTCTACCTGATGGTAAGTGGATACTGCGGCCCGTAGAATGTCCCCAGATTGAATTTCGGTCACGGTGACCAGTTTAAACAGAGACGGTTAATCTCCGTTATAGTTTATGAGTGTATGAGCAAGCAAAAGAGCGCACTCTATTGCTTTACTCTCATAATCCGATGGGTTGGTTATCCGACTTAACCATAGAGAAATCAGGTGCAAAATTCACGGCTGTAATACTACCAACTTCCCGACTCCGGGCTTCTATTGAAAATGTCTTGTCATAAAAACCAATAATTGCATTCGAATGCCTAACCGGCCTTCGAACCCAGGACCACTACCAGTCAAATTTACGAACACTAAAACAAAGGGGCAGCCGCATCTATGTATATCTATCCTCGACTAAAAATAAAATTAGGGGTACGTTGTCATGCCTGAGGACTAAGATGGAATGTCTCGTTACCAGATAAAAGGGTATCTTTTTCTCTACATTCAGCAAGCAGCATTATTTTGTTGTTTTAAGCTGATAGAGTGTAAGAGCGTGGTCCTTCCTCAGTTGAGCTGACTAATTCGTGCTGTAACCATAATATAGCTGCAGTGTGGCCGTAACTCTTAATAAAATAAGAGAATGACCTGCTGAAAGCGAAATGAGCATTTTATCGAAAGAAAACAGTATTAGATTAAGTATACGAATACATCACAAACTCTTATCTGTAAGCCTCAGTTAGTTAGTAGAGAGATTGGAAAAATAAAATAAGTTAATAAAACGCGATAAAATCCGTATAGAAAACTAGTAATACGCAATATGCAGTTCTCAAGTTTATATAAGAATCGAAGACTTAGCAATGTTTGCTACAATCACACAGTCCACCTTACGGTGAATAGATGTTGTGACCCATAAATATATCTCAAATAAGAGTTAAATCATAATATTCTCCAGACCTAGTTACGGTCACGTTCGTCAATCTTGGCGGAGGCTTTTTTATTTTATTCATCTACGCAGGACAGTATTTTAACAGTACACTAGTGTATGTGCAAAGTCAGGTTCACTCTCTATTCCCTAACTATCTATCTTAACCAGACACGACATCCGACACGATCTGAGAGGTGATTCAGTGAGAAGTGATATGATCAGGCGCGGAAGCAAAGGTCTTACGTGCTTTGCGAGGGACGAAGATGAAACGACGCTAACTTACTGTCTTCGAGCGTTAAATAAGAATTCGGAGAAACCCAAATATTCTGTGATTGTGAAGACAAATAGCTTACTACGTACCTATCACTTCTTTTGCAATTTTCCATCTATACCCATATTTTTTGGCTAAAAGTGGCCCGACTCCGCCCTTCGGACTCAGCCGCAATACGCTGCAGAGTGAGGTCGTTACCGCCGCGCATAAAACTCCAATTTCGAACCAAAACCAAATTAATAAAAGCACTATTATTTCTACAAACTGCATGATGAGGACTGATTGAAAAAATTTAGATCTTCGTAAAAATAACTTAATATATATATAGATTTTATTTCTGAAACTGACATTAGTTAATATTTTTTTATAGAAATAGGGTGACAAACGAGCACACAGTCCACCTGATGGTAAGTATTTTTAACCTCAATTAAGAATAAAAATGCAGAGGCGTTGTCACCCCTGAAGACTAAGATGGAATGCCTCGATTCTGTTTTTTATTGTATGTATACCTAGAACAAAAAATATTAAAAACAATCCACGTATAAAATATAATTAGTATGAGCACCAGCCTATGTACAATTATTGTACGTTGTTATCATATTTTATTGTTAATAACTTGATCCTGACAGAGATCGCGATTATAAGAAAGATAACTTATGCGTTGTTGCTGTTTTAATTTATAATATAGTTGTAATGATAGATGCCTGACCTTTAAACCAAGACAAACTCTCAGTACTTTTATTACTCTTATGGACAATACTTGCAAAGCGCGTAGTATACCGAATTAAAAAAGTTGTGGTATCTATATGTTAAAACTTTCGTGTTTAACGTGTTGTGTAGACGCAAGGAAATCTTACACTCTATCTCTTATTATTGTAACATTTCACTCTAAGAGGTGGACGTAGCAAACAGATTGGATCTCACAAAAGACTCGATTTTCCGCACCTTTGCCGTCTTTTTACTCTTTAAATATGCTACATTGTGCAAAATTGTTGTACTACCACCACACGATATGTGGTGATAAATTCTTTGACGCGGTCATCACACAATATCCTTGATACCGATGTTTCGAAGCCTATTAACCACTGCTGCGGTTTTTCAGAGATTGCTGCGCCAAATGAGGCGCTCGAGTCTTTAAAACGGCAGGAGCAACAGAACGCTTTGGCGACATGGCGCACTCAACTTAACGAGGAGCGCTAACTCTGCATGGAAACCCGTTATTGACGCATTCCTGCCCGTTTTCGAAGCCTGGATGCAGCGACGAGCAGGAAGACTCACCTACAGACTTACACCGATAATTACAGGGCACGGGTGCTTCGGTGATTATTGTAAGATCGGAAGCGAAGTGACGGCGAACTGCTTCCACTGTGAATGGTTGGACCAGGATTCCGCATCCTATACGTCTGAGGTTTGCCCAGCATGGAATCGGGGGCGGATAATCCTGGGGAGAAACCTCTCCCTGCCAGCAGTTCTGTCGGCGATACTGATCAGGGTTTCGGCGTGGAGGGCCGTAGCCACCTTCTGTGAGTTCGTAATGGTCCAGAATAAAGTTGCTGAGCGGGATCGGAAGAGGACAAATCCCACTCAGAGATGACATCGTCAAGGCGCTCGTCACGGTCCTCCTCTTGAAATCAGATGAATGTCATCCCTTACCAGAAACGGGGCATCAGGGGTTACAGGCATTTGGGGCGGGGGCCTTGAATTCTTAGTAACGTCATCCTCGACGGGACGATGGCTCGAAAGTGGTCCCGAAACATCGCAATAGCACTGCGAGGGTGCTGGGGGTAATAAGTAGTGCCCCCGGGACATGCTTCCAATAAAAAGTTGTTGCGTTCCGAACGGAGATCCCGGGACCCCTCTTACACGCTGATGGAGATCATCGTGGGGTTTTAGCTGGTAGGAGTTCGACAAAACAGAGAGAACCAGATTGAACTTAAACAATCGCCCTTGAAAGCTGAATAAGGTTAAGAACGGGTATCTCCCCTTCTTATCTTTATTCGGTTTTCCGCATCCGTCATCCGTTTACCTATATGACAAAGGATTTTACTTTACTGCTCCATAAACGACCTGAGGAAGTCTCGAACTGTACAGTCCTCTTCGTACAGCTCAAGGACCCACTTTAGCCATGTATGGGTCACCGAGTCGAGTGCTTTCCTTTAGTCTATCCAGGTAGCGGAGAAGTCCCAAAGGTCTCGTTTAACCGCCTTGCCAATAACCACGTCTATGAGGAGTGGTTCCCAGGTTGCACGACCACCACCTGGACGTTATGAGAGTGCGACATCGCCTGAATTAAATCCAGGTGACGAGTGATTCACACGCTCAAATGGATGCCAGTGTCTTATGATGAGATGGTGGGTAAACACGAGATGGGGCGGTATTTGCTGTGGTATCCTGGTATTTAGAAACCAAATGAGTGATCCCAGTAGTGAAGAGACTCGGGAGCCACTTTGGTCGAGAGCCTATTGAAACTGTCAAGTGAGCACAGAATAACACATCACGAACCCCTTAAGTCAGTAGTGATGCAGCCCATCAAACCCCGAAATTTTCCAGTTCAGGGCCCTACGGACTGCCTCAGCTAAATCTTCCATCGTTGTAATGATCGGGTTCATGGGCGTTACACTTGCTCTCTGACTCGCGATAACTTCCATACAAGGGTTCCCGCTATGGTTAACGGGCTCCGACCACAGACTTTGCCGGAAGGCGACACTATCGGCCTGATTGGGCTCTTGGCTCTTGGCTCTCAATTAAAGTATTTAGCAGTTTAAACTTTTTTTAACTATGTTTATTACAGTCGATAACTTTTATATCATAGTTAAAAATGAGGAGGCTCTCTAATATTCTAGGCATACCTATTGGTGCATTATTATTATTATTAATAAACAATAATTATATTCTACATAAAGTTATTTAAAAATATCATTGATATAACATTTTGAACAATTAAAATGCAATAATAAAATATAAAGTTAAAATACATTAATTTCGAACATTAATTGTTATAATAAAGTAAAGGCTAAATATTGTCTTTAAAAATTCATTAAATTTATTATAACTCTGCTTAGAATACTCAAAATGTAATAAGGTAATAGAAACTTAAGATTATATGTCATTAATAAAGAATTATATTATAATTTTTTATTACGTGGTAGAGCCATGCTGCAGTTATATTAGTAGTATAGTTGTAGCACGAATGGGTCGGCTCGACCGGGGAAGGACCACGCTCTCACAGAATACCAGCCTGAAATAGTAGCTTAATGCTGCTGTATTTCGTATGGTGAGTGTAGAGAACCGGAGGCCCTTTTTACTGGAAACAAGGTATTCCATCTCAGTCCTCACGGGTGACAACGCATCTGCATTTTGATCTTTAATGGAGGATGGATGTAGATGTCTATGGGCCGCAGCAACCACTTACCATCAGGTGGACTGTGTGCTCGTTTGTCACCCTATTCTATAAAAATAAAAAAAATAAAAAAAAATAAAAAAATTGAAAAATGCGCCAAAGGTTTCGAAGTTATTGATTGATCTTTCAGATTAGGGAGTGTGTTTGGTACTTACTAATTCAACAAACATACTCAACTCCATGTCTTAGTGTAATATCTCTATAATACGTGGATTGTTAGCCACTGACGTCTTAGTAGCGTACCACTATAATACGTTGCTGCGTTACTAATAACAACATTAACAACTTTGTAGCTAAAGTTGATAGGGATCATATGGGTGTATTGTAAAGAGGCGCTATTCGTATGATAGTTTCGTATCGTTATGACATATTGCATCTTGTGATGTATTTGCGGGTGTGCTGCGCCTGATCTGATGTATCGGGTGGTTTTGGTCGATGGAGTTGTGCGGGTGGTGGTGTCTGCTGGGATCATTTGCCGCACCTTGGGACGTTGTAAGCCCGACGATAGTAATATTGTTGCTTGTTGCGTTTTACAGCATTGCGTCTCTGCGATTCTTGTTTGGCGTGTCGCTATTCTGAATGGCGCTCTCTGCATGTAGTTCGACTCACACCTAAGTAGTTTTGCTCAAGTCGGGTCCCTTCATTACAGGGCTGCAGACTGTCTGGCCTTCATGTTTTTTCATATTTTGACAGATGGTCTTATACTATATTAATGAGGGGGTGGGGGGATAGCGTTACACCATATTTTTGTAGGTATGTTTACCGATTTTTTAAAAAGGCTGTTTATTTAGCAGCTAATTATCTAGACATCATCCTGTAACTTTAGACGTGAGTGTGTCCCTCCTACCACTCAAAAGGATAAAAAATTAGCTTTTAGTCAAAAGTAAAAACCGACTTCAAAAACTATCATCATCATCATCGCCATTACAGCACCTACGAGTCCAATGCTGAAAATCCTCACCAAAGGAATGTCTTGTCTTCCTGAAAATCTTACCAGGTGATCAATCCATCTAGTGGGTGGCCTAGTGGTTTGCCTACCGATACAATGCTGCCACTCGAGAACCTTTCTTCCCTATCGGTTGTCGGTTCCTCGAGCTCTATGGACGGCCCAATGCTATTTCAGCTTGCCAGCTTATTTCAGCCATTGGGCTACTGTGGTTCTACTGCGAATATCCTCATTTGTAAATTTATTACGAGAAATTTATTACAGAGAAACCATGAGCATAGCCCATAGTTCTCTGAGCTACCTTGGGCTACCTCATACCGCCAGCAGTGAAGGACCGTGTCCCAGATCCATATGTTATCACTGGCAATACGCACTGTTTGCATATTCTTGTTTTCAAGTTTCTATGAGAAGATGTGACGTAATCTCCTGAATGTCGTAGTTGGACTTACCTATTCGGACTATTTGTCCTAGGTAAACACACTCGTCGCCAACTTCGATCGTAGTGGTCCAAACAAGTATCGGAACACGCAATGGACGTTACACGTAACCTTTGTTTTGTCTAATTTTATTTTAAGACTTACCCGTTGAGAGACACCATTGAGTTCATTGAGCATAGTAATTTTCATAATTAAATGATGTCAATGGAGAAACTATAAAAGGGTTAATCATTTATATTCCTCTAAGTACCTGTCAGTTTACCAGATCGAAATCATCATTAATTGAATCAAAAGATTAACTGTATATCTCAATTCATGGGTTTGGTGTTTTAATAGATTCTGTATCACACACCTGATAGCAAAAATTTTATAAGAATAAATAAATCAAGCGCAACAATTCAAAATTTATTATATAAATATTATATTATCATAATAAAGGAGCGCTAAGCTCTTTAGAAAGCAAAAAATAATAGTTTAATGTATAAAAGAAGACATAGATACTAATTATTTCATTTTTTTATCATAAAATATGTGCAAAGTGTAATGATGATAATGACGACATGTAATATATGAAAGTGTTTGCAAAAAGTGCAAGATAGTAACGTTATCATTAACAACATTTTAGCTTTAGCCCATCACAAGTCTGCCACAAAGCAAGGTCCTGTACCAACTGTGTCCATTGACCTCCCGTGTGTTTAATCAGATCGCCGCCCAGGATAATATTTTACAAACATTATGTAAGTCCCCTCCAACATGTATGCTGGTTGAGCTAACAGAAAGTTTCGCCAGCGTAAATTGGCTATCCCTCCATCTATCCATCTTCGGCACTGCATCTTCGGTACTGTTAGAATAAAATGAAGTTATATTCTTAAAAATTTACAGTTTCCTTTGCAGTTTGTGGCTTAACTTCATATCACTTTAATTGTTTAACTTTATAATTATTGTGCGAAATTAGCTTATACCTATAACCAACTTCGAAAACAGGCCACTGAGGCGTTGCCAAGCCTGTAGAAAATAAAATGTACAATGCTGTAAAATTGACGGTAAAAACCAGTACGAGAGTGAAACTTCAGACGGATTTCTAGGTTTTTTTTTATAGGATAGCGTGATAAACGAGCACACAGGCAGGTAAGTGGCTGCTGTGGCCCATAGACATCCACATCTATCCCCGATTACAAATTAAAATGCAGATGCGTTGTCACCCGTGAGGACTAAGATGGAATGCCTCGTTTCAAGTAAAAAGGGTCTTCGGTTCTCTACACTCACCATACGAAACATTATTTAAAATTAAGCTGCATTATTAGCATTAAGCTGCTATTTCACGGTAGTATTCTGTGAGAGCGTAGTCCTTCCCCGGTCGAGCTGAACCATTCGTGCTACAATTATACTACTAATATAACTGCAGCATGGCTCTACCATGTACGCAAAAGGTAACCTTTTTTTACCGACTAAAACTCCATGGTGTTCCACCTTCGTCGCTTTCGTATTCATCCGCGTCTCCACCAGCGCCGGTCGTCCCATGGTAACTTCTCCTTGGGACAGGACTACTTCTCCCTCATCTCCTTCTCAGGTAAGGTGTACCAGAACACATATTACTTATTCCTCTACGACTTCCAACTACACCTGCGTAACAGACGCCCCCGTGTCCGAAGCACGAAGGCCATGTGGTCAGGGAAAACGAGCACTCAGAAACGCTAGTGTTCCTGACCCCAGCGGTGAATCTGGTCTATGGCTCCGCCGCCAATAGAGATTTGGCTGCAGAGAGTAGGGAGAGCAGCGCCTCGCAATATCAACACTCCTCTCCCCCCGCAGCCCCAAAACCACCGTATCAACGGTGCGGCCCCGTGTTTGAGTCGCGGAGGTTAGGGCGATTGGCGCATCGCCATACAATACTCCCCTTTCTCCGCGACTCCACCTCGGCTACAGCGGTAGGGGAGAGAGGATACCCTCCCGCTACAGCCCACCAGCACAGATCCGAAGTGGGCTCGTAGAGCGCATTCGGAGTGGACACCTCTGGCCGGCCCTTCACACATCTGGTCAGCCATGTTGGTTCCTCTGTTCAACGCGGATGACTAAGCCACGGCTACTCAGCCCCTGCCACGATTATGCTGGAACCCATTTGGAGGGATTCTTATTGTGTACCTACACATTTCAATGTTATGTTATTACATATATTATAATAATTTCCATAGTATATATTCCAAAATTGTCAATATTATGTTATTTCCAAATGCTTAAAGAAATCACTTTGATTAAAACTACTTTTACGGATTTTGTCGCGTTTAATTTTACTTTTAATTATTTTTATTTTTAATTCCCGGCGTTTCGGGTGCTTTCCAGCACCCATGGTCACGGGGGACAGTCCCCTATGTACTATGTGTGTAGTGTTCGCGTAAATATAAGAAATCATTAGAAATTACTTGCTACAATATGGTTTTTGTTACAGTCTGTCAAAGTCAACTGCTGAACATATGCCTCCCCATAGATTTCCTCACAGGAGGCACATTTACCACAGTTGCCACGCTTTGCAGGCAGGTTGGTAACCAGAGTTTTTATTTTATTTTTATAGAATAAGGATGACAAACGAGCACAAAATCCGCCTGATGGTATGTGGATGCTGCAGCTCATGGTAATCTACATTTATCAAAACCGTCGAAGTCGTTCTAACTTCGTATGTCCATCAACAGCATATACCTTGAGGTTGAAAATTACATAAAAATACATTATATTTAATGATATATTCCCTCTGTTGATATATTTTGCCTTCGCTACTTTAATTGCATTATCATCAGTAGATGCTATAAGAAAATCATGACGCGTCGTTACCAGAACCGTTACCCAGAAACCCTTCTTCGATGTGATACAAAGAACGAAAAATACTTTAAGTTAAACTGGTTTTCATATTTATTTTATTCATTCATATCTGAACTCTTATTTGTATTTCAAACCAGCATTTTGCCCGTGGCAATAAATGTTATATATTTCTTACATTCAGTCTGAGAAATAAAATCAGCCTTTTCATAATAATGACGGGTTGGTAAAGGTAACCTTTTTTTTTCGAAAGATATTTCATATTTTAAAAAATCCAAAAGGATTTTAATAACTATGCTTTCTTGACACGAAACATATTATGATGTACTTGGGACACAGCCTTTTAAATATATATAAGCGATATAAGTCATATAACTGATGATTTGTTTTGCAAGTATTGGCATGAAAAACTCAAAATCAATTTTTTTTTTACATAACACTAAAATAAGAAAGTATATTTATGCAAGCCTAGTAAGCTTTGCAGAAACATTATTTTAAACGTATAAAGTAATAACTTTATACGTTTAAAATAACAAACGAGCCGCACCTCTGTGAACGTGACGAATATTCTTAATGTTAATAGGTACGTTCCTTGTAGTTTAAAACGAGAAGTTCTTAAAAACACGTTCTTAAAAATATACAAATCATATAGGTGCTAAAGTGTCTCACGTACAAAAAAATATTATTAAGCAGGAATGGGTAAAAGCTCAATCCTCGTGAAGAAATTAATAGCAAAATAAATCTGTAATATCTTAGAAATGTATACAACTAAAATGCATAATATGATATAGTTTTAGCAATAACGTTATGGTTTTGTCAACGACTACAATTAGTAATGATTTATTATATTTTTGCGAACATTTGACATTGAATAAAACTATTTTTATGGATTTTATAGCATTTAATTTACTTATTTTTAATTCACGAAACGTCGAGTGCTTTACGGCACCCATGGTTACGGTGGTCAATGAGATGTTGGACGTCCCAATGTCGCAGTTAACGTAGCTAACTTCTGTTTTTTTAATATTAATTTTTGGTCTAATCTATGTAGAGCGAGCTTTTGGTATCTTGAAGTCTTACTAGCACAGAACACTAATACCCCTTACTAAACTGCACTAAATGTATCGGGAATGGAATATTTCCACTGTTCCTGTCATATAAAAATCTTTTTAATTGAAAAGTCCTTGGTTTTAAAAATCGAATACCATTTATTAATTTAAAAAAAGATTCTCAGTCTTGTCACAAGGTTTTGTCAAACTTGTTTAGTAATTGAGAAAATGGAATTGACTCGAGAAAATTCAAGAGCGATGATTTATTATGACTTTCGAAGTGGTTTAACACAAAAACAGTATGTTGACAGGATGATTTCTGCATTTGGTGATGAAGCGCTATCCAAAACCACAATTTATCGCTGGCTTGCTGAATTTCAACGTGGACGTGTCTAGCTTAGTGATGATCCCCGTCAAGGTCGTCCAAAAACTGCAGTCAGCCAAGAAAACGTTGATGCTGCGCATAAGCTGATTCAGGAATATCGACATGTGACATACCGCGAAATTCAGGCAACATTAAACATTGGCATGAGTGAAATACAAATAATCTTGCATGAACAATTAGGTGTAAAAAAGTTGTTTTCCCGATGGATACCGCATTCGCTCTGTGAAGAGCAAAAAGCGGCTCGCGTTACTTGGTACGTCAAAACTCTCGAAAGATTCCACGCAGGATCCTCAAATGCTGTATACAACATCGTATCAGGTGACGAATTTTGGATATACGCGTACAAACCCGAAACAAAAAACCAGTCACGAGTTTGGATGTTCGAAAATGAGTTAAAGCCAACAAAAATTGTCCGTTCACGGAGTGTTGCAAAAAAATGGTGGCCACGTTTGTCTCCAAAACCGGCCGTGTTACGACTATCCCTCTTGAGTGACAAAGAACGGTTAATGCAGAATGGTATGCTAGCATTTGTTGCCACAGGTCGTTTCTAAATTCCGTAAAGAGAACTGCAACCGCCGCATCATCCTCCATCACGACAATGCGAGTTCTCACACCGCACACAGAACAAAAGAGTTTTTAGAGCAACAAAACATGGAATTATTAGACCATCCGCCGTACAGCCCCGATCTAAGCTCTAATGATTTCTATACTTTCCCTAAAATGAAGAATAAATTGCATGGACAGAGATTTTCATCACCTGAAGGAGCTGTGGACGCCTACAAAACGGCCATTTTGGAGACCCCAACTTCCGAATGGAATGGTTGTTTCAATGATTGGTTCCATCGTGTGGAAAAATGTGTCAAATTTCGCGGAGAATACTTCGAAAAGCGATAAATATATTTTTAAATAGTAATGTTGTGTCACTTCCTTGATTCCCGAAATTTTCAGTACCGCCTTCGTTTTTTTTTGTTTGTAGATATGTTACCTTTACAGCCTATTAAAGTCAACAGCTGAATATATGCTTTTGTTGCCACGATTGGCAAGCACGTTGGCAACCGCAGATTTTTATTTTCAGTCGTTATACAGTGGTATGCTTGGGTTTGGATTTATTCTCAGCCGTGACCATGGGTGATGTAAGGCACCCGAAACGTTGAGAATTAAAAATAATTAAACTAAACGCCATAAAATCCCTATAAATAGTTTTATTCAATGACTAAAATAAGTATTGAAAAATTAACAACACCGTTGTCTGAACTAAATGCTTTAAACCACGCAATTGCGATACGAATTCGATGGCTTAAGAGAACTCATGTTCAGTTCAGTAATCTGAGTGGGAGGAGCATATAAAGTTTCGCAATAAGTAAATATTTAATATAATAGTATTCCCCTGCCGTCTTACACGCGGGCAATCGGTGCGTAATCCAATTCTACGTATTTCAGCACCGGAAAGCAAGTTTTCGTGTCATGATGAGGTAATTGCACTACATCGTCCTACTTCATCCAACTGCCATCCGTATAAATACGTAAAATTACATTATTTAGTGTTTAGTTTTCGCGTAAATATAACAAATCGTTACTTGATAACTCTTTTTAATTAGGTTTAAATTTCGCATACAAGCGGGCACTATAATCTTATCCTGCGAAGATGCCTTGCCGCCGTGACCGAAATTTAGTGTAGAGGACATTTTAAGTATTTGAAAACTAACTACCTTTACCTTTTTTTAAACGTGTTTCAAATTATAATATTAAATGTTTTTTTTAATAATATTTATATAATATATCTCACATGTGCTCCACTCTTCACATTTATAATGTTTCCGAATATACTTCACCAAGATAACCACTTCAATATTGGATGACGTAAAATTTACAATCGATGAATTCAATAGATTAAAATTTATTAAGCCTTTTTGAAAATATTTCAGTAAGTCATCGATTATTATGGCAGACATCGTTTATTATGGTTGTATATCAATTATAATAATTAAAAAAACGTTGCAACATATTTTAACGACACTGACATTAAATTATCACGTGGCTGCCGACCACACATTCATATAGTCGAAACTCTACACATTACTACATATCAAACTCATATTATTAAAAAAAAGTATGTTCGTTAAAATTTGAAAACATGTCATATTGATACCAAGTGCGTTTAAATCCACTTTGCGAACTTAAAAGGTTTCTTTTTGCATGGATTTAATTTATTAATCTTAGAAAAAAACACTTATTGAATAAAACTACATTTACGGATTTTATCGCGTTTAATTTTAATTATTTTTAATTCCTTACGTTTCAAGTGCTTGCAGTTTGTGATGTCATACTCGTAGACGGCCATTTCCCAGAATATTACGTCAGATTTGATAGAACACAAGTACTCGCGAAAGAATTTCGATTTCTACCAAGGATGATACGGGTGATGGGTACAGTTGCACCATCAGCTTAGGATCCGATAATCGATAGAAATGAAACTAAGCCCAAGCGTATCACTGGCTTCAAAAAACAATAAGCTTACATTGCGTTCCAAAGTCGTTAGCTAAAAACTGCTTAAGGTAAGTAGTAAGTAAGTTTAACTTCGGGACATCAATCACCTCACCCCTTCTTCCCACGTGTCCTGCAAAGTGATGTGACCTCCACGAGTATTGCAAACCACATCGGCGATAAAATCCGTAAAATTAGTTATAACCAATGTGTGGTGTTCGCGTAAGGATAAGAAATCTTTATAAAAAACTTTATTAATACCTTTACTTTCAAAAGTTACACCAGTATTTTTACATATATTTTCCATAAAATATACCACTTCCTACATATATACCACATGGTATCTGTATTTGCGGTAAACTTGGGTATGTCATATGCTGTTATAGTCAAAGAGGGCGATGGCTGCGATATGCGTCATATTTGTAAATGAGAACTTTACTTGCAAGTCTGCTCATGTTTACAATATTTTTGTGTAATTTATTGGTGGAACATGACTTTGTTACGTAGGACTCAATTTATTTGTTACCTTTACGTAACCATTACCGTTAAAGCCTATCAAATTCTACCGCAGGACAAAGGCCTCTCCCATAGATTACATCAAAGAGGGATTTTTGCCATAGATGCCATGCTTATTAGCTACCGCTGACAAAGATGATACCACCCATCTCTTGGTGTGTTTACCTCTGTCACCTCTAACGACTATATTAGATAGTGAATACTCTTACACCGCCGCAACGGTTAGCGTTGAAATTTTGGTACTATGCTAAATTTAAATGTAACAAAGAATTTGTGTTTTATGATAAAAATAGTATATTTTATTACGAGTGCGGAAAGTCTGTCGTTGCAAAGAATTCCGAGAAATGTCTACCCGAGCCGAGGCACAGCCGAAGGTGAGGGTTGACACTCCGAATAAGTTGCAATGACGGTTCCGCTCGTGTACTGAACAACTATTTTTAATACAGTTGCGAAAAAAATTAAGCAATTTAATAAAATAATAAAAACACAATAAACTCTACTAACTTAGTTTTGGGTATTCACTTATATCCACGTTGTTTCTTATTTTAAGCATACTTTTTATCATCGAAAACCTCTATCATAACGTAGAAAGTTTCAATTTTGCTAGAGTTCGGAGAAGTACGCCAACATAACATTTTCTGAAAAATTATTTGCTTTTTTCTCTTCTCTCCTAGCAATAAATTCGTCGTATGTAGGTATAGCATTTTGTGCAATTATACTGAGTTCCGTTGGTGTTAATTCAAATAAAATACCGTCGAAATTACTCATTTTGTGCAACAAACAACTAAACTCGCAAAGAACATATTATTTGGAATATGGCGCCGTACCGTTCTGGGTAGGCAAAGGGAACTATGCCCATACAGCCAAGTCTTCAGTAGAATTTTTTTATTGATATGAAATGAAAATGAAATTTAATGAGATGAAATGAAATGAAACCTAATCTAACTCATTGAATCAAATCATTAATTCTGATATTGAAACAAATTAGTAGCTTCTTTTTAGAGATATTTGCATGAATCATAAAAACTTCTATGAATTTTTTTTAGTAATAACTTCGTGGTTGGTTTTTTCTTTTTAATTCACATGATGTTGACAGTTGGCAAAGATAACGCACGAGTTTGGAAAAGGTAAAGAAAAAGCTTGAGTATGTATGGTTCATAAAAGATAGCTTGATCTCTGCGACAGCTGTAAGTAAAATCACGCCTATGAAGTCCTGAATTTCTTAGTAGTACAGACTGTACCTGTCAATGTCATACTTTATGGACATACCGACCTAATTAGTGCCGCTACCTATATAATTATGCCGATATAATTAGGACCCAAGTCAAAAGTTTGTTTGCTTGAATTTCAGTTGGATAGGTACTTTAATTATTAAGTACTCTTTAATCTTATTAAAAATATGTTTTCTTTTAAGGTTACGCTGCGAGATACAACACAACATCGCCTTTACGGAAAATAAAATGTTGCAGTTATTAAAAAGTGCTGTCGACAATGTATCTGCAGAAGACTGGAAGAAGGTGGTAACCAAATGCAGAAAACTAATGGAAGAATATTGGGAGCGGAACGTCCGATTTAATAATATTTGCGAACAAGAGTTTATAATAAATTTAAAAGATTGTTCTAGTGATTCAGAAGCTGATTCAGATATGGATTTGGGGTGTACTCCCTTAAGAGAATAAATGCATTTTATATTAAAAATATTCGTTTAATTTAGTAACGTTTGTAATTAAATTAAACCCAATTATTATATTGTTAATGTTACATTAGCGTCGATAATATTAAGAAACATCGATAATTTCTATCGACAATTTTTTTATATCCTGACAACCCTAGAAATGTCAGTTTGACATATGCCGCAGAGATCAAGCTATCTTTTACATTGATTTATATAACCCTAGATCAGTAATAACCGCGCCAAAGCGTTGCACTGCACATATGGCCACAGCCATATGCCTAGCTAACGTGAGTTCATTGTTCAATGTGACGCCGACAGAGTTGAGCCGCGACAAAAATGGGTAAATATGTAGTGAAAGAATGCTATTCAAAGTCACAAAAACGTAATAAATCAAGCGGCATCATTTTCAACACATAATTTTTAGTTCTTGTTTTCATATAAACGTAAAAACCTCAAATAATTAAATAAAATTATCGAATATTGCCATTTAGGTTCAATGTTGCCACTTTTCCGCATTTGTGATTATCCTACATTAATGGGAGACTATATAATTAATGGAGTAGGTTAATTTGTTACCTCTGATTTTAAATATTTTGGAAATTATAATAAAAACTATGTTTTAACTTTCATACAAAATAATTAATTATTCTTATTTTAGTTTATTTATGAATTATCTATTAAATATATTTTATTACCTATTTTATATTAATAATTTTATATTATTTATAATTTTATATAAATTTTATATTAACTATATTTTATTAGATACCTATTTTATATTGTTTGATTTATTAGAACCAAAAAAATACGTTTTATTTCATCATTATGTTTACTTCTATTCATCTGAGAAGCTTTGTATCCCTTTTTTTTTATAAGGGAACGTAATAAAGATTTTAAAATAAAATTTACTTTTTTAATATAAAAACAATTATCTG
This sequence comes from Parnassius smintheus behrii, assembly GCA_036936625.1. NCBI lineage: Eukaryota > Metazoa > Arthropoda > Insecta > Lepidoptera > Papilionidae > Parnassius > Parnassius smintheus. Next base: position 29,862,653 of record JAUPFT010000007.1, read on the forward strand.
CAGCTTAAAAAAAACTCATTTTTATTGCGTATTTTAGGTAAAATTTCATATAGTAAGCTACACCAACCCGCAACACAAAATTGCATGTTTGTGTGTCTATCTTTATCTAATCTTACGACGACCATATTGTTTTCGCAACTTGTGTAAGTGAGATAGATATATGTTTATCTAAAATTGTTATTAGTTTCAAAGCTACGTCGTCGCGTTTGGATAGTGGTTACACTTTTTTTGACGCGCGGTAATGTAGTTTGCTCCTCTAGTGTTGTATAACTCAATGATCTTTTATCGTCTATAATAGCCCACATCCCGAACGCTATACGTTCCCGCAATACGCCACTTATTGAGCAACTGTATTAAAAATGTTTCATATACTTTACCGCTTTCGTTACTGTGCGAGTAATAAATCAAAAGAATCATCGGTACATTTAGCATGCGACGTATATAAAGGGACTCCACTTGTTTGATTCATATCTAAAGGTGTTGCGTTTTTGTTGCAGAAAATTGAATACATAATACTATCATAAAAAATTTGGATGTATACAGACATCTTTTTTTACGTTTAGTTTCTAATTAGATAGTTGGCCACGATGATATTTTTTCATTATTTAGTTTTAAGTAATATAATTTCTATACTATATAAGTACCTACAATAAAATGTAGAAGTGAAAAAATCATTTTAGAATTATTATCCTATCTATGTATTTGTATTTGTGTCACGTAAACCTGCAAACTGTAAGTACGAAGACAATACATCTATATCTGTGTACAGACATCTTCATAACTGCATTGATTAACAGCATTAATATAAAGTGTTATAGATTGAAGTTTCCATTTTATATTGAAAAATTAAAATATTTTTTATCTAAAAAAATACTACATAAATATTGCATTTCTGCCAACTCTAAGGAAGATTTTTATGCTTTTGTGATAGAGCTCAGAGGATCTTGCACTCCACAAAGTCTATGCAGAAAAATAAAATCTTTAGCATTACGTACCGCTAAAAAAAGTCATCATATAACGTAAACAAACATATAACGTACGCACCCTAAGGACTGACGAGAAGATCCTGGAGCTAGAAGAAGAGATAGACAAGTTGCGCAAGCATATTATAGAATTATCCGAGATCCGAAGAGAGGGGAAGGACACGGTAATCCTCGAATCCGGCAACTTGTTCTATCACCGGGAGGGCGACCATCTGTCCCAAGGAGGTGTCAGATTTATCGTTCACAAGTACGATAAATCTGACACCTCGCTCCATAAGGAGTGACGATCGTATGGTAAGACATGCAGGAAGTCGATGGATGCAGGTGGCTCAAGTCCGTGCTTTGTAGCATTCCATGGGGGAGGCCTATGTTCAGCAGTGGACTTGTAAAGGACTGTAATGATGATGATGATTCGCGTAAATATAAGAAATCGTTATAAAGTGACCACAAAACAATCCATTAAAACGACAAGTTCATATTTCAGCCCTTATTATAATTCCAAAAAAAACTCTATTCAAGGTTGTTGCTACGCTAATGAAATAAATAAACAATCGATCGATCGATTGCCTATCTGAACAAGTGCCAAGCTCCACGCAGTTGCTTAAACCGTAGGAGGAATTTGCAACGTTCTTGGAACTTCTATGGAGGTTGTCGCCCTTTTGACGTCGGTATTCGTTTTAAGTGTGGTAATTTTCACCTACCAGCACTGACCAGAGACTAGTGTCTACTAAGTGCAGGTGAACATTGAATACTTCTTTATAATATTCTTTATAATATTACGTGATAGAGCTATGCTGCATTTATATTAGTAGTATAGTTGTAGCACGAATGAGTCAGCTCGACCGGGGAGAGTCCACACCCTCACAGAATACCAGCGTCAAATAATAGCTTAATGCTTCTGTGTTTCGTATGGTGAGTGTAAAGAACCAAAGACCCTTTTTACTGGAAACGAGGCATTCCACCTGAGTCCTCACGGGTGACAACGCATCTGCATTTTGATACGTAATCGAATATAGATGTAGATGTCTATGGGCCACAGCAACCACTTACCATCAGGTGGACTGCGTGCTCGTTTATCACCCAATCCTATTAAAAAAATTAACTTACATAAATTTCACTGCGCAATAGTGCGCGATAGTATGAACACTAAAACGTAGAATTATTCGAAATGTGTGTTGGTCAAAAATTATTAGGCAACACTTTTTTCACAATAGAGCAGTTTCTCATAAAACTGATGTATAAGGAAGGATATAGCTCTCTGCGTTTTAATTTAGTAACATAACTTTAAAAATATATTATTAGTACTAAGTATTATCGTTCTGGTTTTGTGAAAGAAATAATTACTCTGTGGCGGGACCCCTTCACTGCATACGTAGACCAGCCTGTGAGGCCTTACAACTTAATTTCCAGGAGTGACAAAACAAGTTCGAATTTGCCAATTTTTAAAATTTAATGCTAGGGGAGATTCAAAACAGCCTATAATGAATGCTATAAGAGATGAGAATGGCTATATTCTGAATGATGAAGTTTTGAGTTTAAAGAGATGGAAGGAATATTTTGAAAGTGTTTTTTTGTGTGAGGAGACAACGTATAAAATAAACGAAGTAGAAACTCCGAAAGAAGAGGAAAGAGGTAGCGAGATAAGTATAGATGAAATAATGAAAGCAATGAAAAGCTTTATCATATGCTGCCGGATATGTTAGAGTTTCATTCGAAATGCTAAGAGCTGGAGAGGAAGTGGTGGCAGGCCTGCTGCACACCTTGTTTAATTTATGATGGAAACTGAAGCGGATACCGGTAGACTGGTGCAAAGCCGTGATAGTCCCAGTATATAAAGGAAAAGAGTCGCAGCAGTACTGTAAAAACTACCGTGGTATCAGCCTTCTTAGTATTGTGGGAAAACTGCATGCTAAGGTACTGATTGATGTACAGATCAAGTCTTTTCCGTACGCATGATCGCGGAAAAGTTTTTGGCCAAAAACCAAAAGGTTTTTTGTGCGTTCGTGGACTTGGAAAAGGCCTATGACAGAGTGGATAGGGATGTGCTATGGCAAACACTGAATTCATTTGGGCTGAACGCTGGCTTGATACAGGCATTGGAGTCGCTTTATAGGGACTCTAGTGCTTGTGTTAGGATCAATGGGGTATACTCGGACTGGTTTGGCATCCATAAGGGTGTCAGACAGGGCTGTGTGGCTTCCCGTGGCTGTTCAACCTATTTATGGACAGTTGTTTGCAAAATATGAAAGTTGAAGAATGCGGATTAAGAATGGGTGAGTTACCCATCAAATGCCTTTTGTACGCCGATGATCAAGTTATTCTTGCGTCGTCGGCGAGCTGCAAATGATGGTTAAATTAATGAACAGATCATTAAAAGAAAGGGGTATGAAAGTAAACGCAAGTAAGACGAAAGTTATGGTTTTTGAAAGAGAAGAAAGTAAGACGATATGTGAAATAAGAATGGACGGGGAGTTGGTCGAGCAAGTACATGAGTTTGTATATCTGGGTTGCGTATTTAGCAGGGATGGCAGATGTGATAAGAATATAGAACGATGAGTGAATGCAGAAAATAGAATAAATGGGGCCCTCCACTCTATTGTGAAGAGTCAAAATGTATCGGAAAAGGCACGTATTGCAATTCACAATACTGTGTTGGTCCCTACTTTAACGTATGGTAGTGAAAGTTGGGTGTAGCAGAAGAAGCACGAGAGTAGAATGAACGCAGTAGAAATGCGGTCATTAAGGATTATGTTAGGACTGAATCTGAATAACAGGGTAAGAAATTGTGTAATAATGGAAGAGTGTGGTTTGCAAGATGATGTTGTGACCAGGATTAAGAAAGGGATGCTTCGGTGGTTTGGTCATGTGGAAAGAATTTTTTTTTTAGTTTATTTAAGGACCAGTAAACAGCTTCAACAAAGGCTTAATAACTACAGTCTTAATCCTAAAATTTGAGTTTAGTGAAGCCAACACCACCAGCCTCAGATAGTGATTTATAGGTTAAACTACAACAGTGAGAGATGTGAAGGAGGACTTAATACATAAAATGCAATATTACATAATGAAAAAAAACTGTTAACATTTTAGTTTTGATTTCAAAAAATTATATAATTTAAATTATGTTTTTATTTATTTTATTTAGTTTTTAGTTAACACGACTCATAAGCTTATTAATCACTTTGCTTCTATATGAGTTAGCACTGTTATTAAAAATGTCAATGTCCCAAAAGTGATCATTATAATTTTGCATTAAGCGATACAACGGCGCTCTTTTGCCAGCATTGGTTCTACACAAGGGAAGGGCAAATGTTTGACGGGAGCATCTTGATCTTACACGTGATCGAGTAGGTACACGATATCGCAATTTATTTATTACAGGAATGCAATCATATCTATTATGGCAAAGGTCAAATAATAACATTGCTACTAATTGTTGTCGTCTGAGCTTTAAAGTTAACATTTTGTATTTATTTAAAATAGCATAATACGAACAATATTTATGCTTACATCTATAGAACATTGACTTAAAAAACTTTTTTTGTACCCTCTCAATCTGATCGATATAGACATTATAAAAAGGATTCCACAAAGCAACAGCGTATTCCAACTGAGAGCGTATCAGTGCCTTATACAAAAAGATATATGTTGCTGGGTTGGTGAAATCCTTACAGGCTCTCATTACAAACCCAAACATTTTAAGAGCTTTATTACATATTTGTTCAACATGTGTATCGAGTGTTAATTTACTGTCAATGGTAATGCCGAGGTCACAAATAGAATGTACTTTTTCAATAGTAGAGCTGCACAGGGAATATGATTGTTGATCAAAATTAATTTTCTTAGTGACAGTTAACATTTTGCACTTATTAATACTAAGACTTAATTTATTTTTTATACAATAAGCAGAAAAGCGGTCCAAGTCATCCTGGAGTCTGAGGTGATCATCATTGTTACAAATGGTACGATAAATTTTAAGGTCGTCAGCATATAGTAAAAAGTTACTGTGCTGAAAACAGGAGTTAATATCATTAATAAAAAGTATAAATAATAGTGGTCCCAATATAGATCCTTGAGGTACCCCGGAGGTGATAGACACAGACTCTGATTCGTAACCATTAATAACAACTTTTTGCGTGCGGTTAGTTACGTATGATTTAAACCACCGCCAAAGATTGCCACGTATACCGTTGAAAGCAATTTTATCAAGTAGGATTTTGTGATCAACTCTGTCGAAGGCTTTACGAAAGTCTGTATAAATACAGTCAGTTTGATGATTAGAGTCTAAATTTTCGAATAAGTCCGTTAGATATATTAATAAATTGGTAGTAGTTGATCGTCGTCTTACAAAACCGTGTTGTTCGGGTATGATTAAATTATGCAGTGAGGGATATATAGAATTAAAAATTAATCGTTCGAAGAGCTTCGACACAGCTGACAAAATAGAAATAGGACGGTAGTTCTCAACATTTCGTTTTGAACCACACTTATATACAGGCACTATTCTAGCGGCTTTCCATATGTTAGGACATATACCTTCACTTAAACATTTATTAAAAAGGAAACACAGCGGTTTAGCAATATTAACTGCTGTATTTTTCAGAAATACTGGTGATATATTATCGGGCCCCATACCCTTGTTTGTATTTAACGCCTGCAACTCTTTAAGAACTTCATCCTCTGATAGTATGATAGATGTTAAATTAATGTGTGAATCAGGGCATTGTGTAAAGTCGATACTATCAATATCATATTCAGCTGAAACTGAAGATGCTTCAAAGGTTGAGTGAAAAAACATTGAAAATAGGGTACATGCTTCTGTAGGATTAGTGGCGTTATTATCATTATAGTAAACATTGTCAGGAATACTAGCAGTATTTTTACGCTTTGATACATATGTCCAGAAATGCTTTATATCTTTTTTAATATTATTTTGAATTGACGACATGTAGTTTTTATATCTTATTGCACACTCTTTATTAAAGTACTTTCTAAGCCTAGAGAATTCGTTATAATCATAAGAGTTTTCATATTTTTTCCACTTGATCCAGGCCCGCTCTTTACGTTTGAAAGTGTGAATCAGAGTGGCGTTAAACCAAACAGGGAATGAAGATTGTTTTAAGATTTTTGTAGGTATAAACTTTTTAATAAAACCATAAAGTATTTCGTAAAAATCTATCACAGCCTCTTCAGCAGATTTACCTGAGAACATTTCGTCCCATGGTACCTTGGAAAGCTCATTATTTATGACGGGGTAGTCAGCATTTCGAAAACAAAGCTGTCTTCGTGAAATCTTTGGCATAGACTTGTTATCATGCATAAAAGGCACTAAAGCATAAAAAGTAGGATGAAGACTATCCAATGGTAACAAATTATAAGGAGCATCCATAATTTTACATTCTAAAATATTTGATATAAATAAATCTAAGGTGCGGTCATTTAAATTTCTAAAGTGATTAAATTGGAAGCTGTCCGTCAAAGCCATAAAATTAATTAAGTGCCTAGAAGATAAACATGCGTTACTATAAAAGGTAGGTTCTAGATAATTATCTTTAGGAAGCCAATTAATCGTGGGTAAGTTAAAGTCTCCCACCATTAAAAATTTACATGAGTCTAAAGGTTGCATGACATAACATATGTAATCTAGGTAGGTAAGGTATACTTCATTATTTACAACGGGTGGAATATATGTAGCGCATAACAGAAGCTTATTAGAACCCGAACCTATAAGTATCATGGTATGGTCAACAATAGAAGGCGGCTCGGGGGGAGCGTGAGGCGCGGAGGGCAGGCCGTATGGCACGGCAGCAAGTGAGCTGCGCACCGCTACTAATACGCCACCGCCGTCTTTACGGCCGGTCGCCGTCCGATTCCGATCGCTGCGAAATACTTTGTAACGTTGATCTATTAATTCGTTATCATAAATGCCACTATGAAGCCAAGTTTCTGTCAATATTATTACGTCATAATCGTGAAGTAAAATATTCATAAAAAGAGTGTGCAACTTAGTTCTTAAGCCTCGACAGTTCTGATAGTAAATTGATATGTTTTTTATTTCGGGATCCATTTAATAAAAGTTCATAATTTATTCAGTCTTTCATTAGAAATATTGAATGAATGAGGAAAGAGTGACAAAGAAAATTTATGTTGCAGAAGTGAATGGCAGAGTCGGAAAGGGACGTCCTAGGCGAAAATTTATCGACCAAATTGGAGATTTATTGAAAACGGGCCAAATTAGAAGTACCCTTAACCGACGAGCATGTATGCGTAGGTATATGGATGTGAAGGAGGCGAGAGAGGTGTGTCAGAATCGTGCCAAATGGAAGTCTGTAGTTTCTGCCTACCCCTCTGGGTGACAGGCGTGAGTGTTTATGTATGTATGTATTATGACAAAGCAATATAATCTAGTCTTCTTTGTATAAAGTTGTTGCAGGTGTCCATGGGCCGCAGTAACCACTTAATATCTGCTGGAATTTAAATAAGTTTGTCACTTTAGTTTATTAAAAAAAACTGACACAAACGGAACATATAAACATAGCAATATGTATTAATATACTAGAGGTAATTTATGACGTGTAAAAAATATCCTAAAAATATACACGCTAACTTGGTAAAAACACCTGGGAACCTCTCCATATTCCACAGTGGTATTTGACGCTTAAACTGGGCAAAATATTCACCGAAGATGAACATAGTGAATTTTGCCTATCGACTTTTCTCGCCGATGATAATTTCTAACATGTTGTGTTGCCACACCGGAGAGTAAACACCACACGTGTATACCAATTCAAGCACGCACACTGCGTTTTTTTAAAGGATATGCCAGGAACCCAAGTAAAGTCAATAAATTTTCAAAGTTAGTAAAGGACATAAAACTTTTATTTATAATATCGGTGCTACTAATATGCATTGGATTTTTCAAGCGCTTCCATTTATGCGCTTACCTGTAAAATTTTGTTTGAAACACTGGGTTTGATATGTGACAGCCGACATTTAGATGAAGTCGCAGAAATCTCAGAGAATGCTTATTAAAATTAACTTTACAGACCATTAATGTAAATGTCTCTGGGCCACAGCATCCACTTACCATCAGGAGGAATCTGTACACATTTGTCATTCTTCTATAAAACATTTTAAACGGAAACCGTTTTTATGATAGGCCATGCTGCAAATACGTATTGTAAGTTAATCGACTCCGGCGTACATTTGCGACAGTCTATTTTATTAGCCGACTTTAAAAAGGGAGGTTATTACAATTTAAAATATAATATTGTTATTATGTTCTTTTTTCTTTCTATGTATGCGCGATATCTTTTGTGAACAACTTTTGATAATTTCAAACAGTTTATACTACAGGGGAGAATATCTATAAATTAAGAAAAAAATTCCATAAATACATAGTGAGTGAAGTTTTTAACGGTTAGACGATATTGAGATTGAGGTATTAATTAAACCCAAAACCTAAAGGTGCTCGTTTTTACTGGCTCCATGGCCTCCGCATATCGAACTCGGGAAGGTTCGTTGCGCAGGTAGAGTTGGAAAGTTGAAGTTTATAAGAGAGTCTGCCATGGAGTGGCCGGCGACGATGGGCCCGCGGATGTGCACACGAAAGCGTTTCCGTGGCCCTGCCAATATGTCCGATTACCACAAGTCTGTGCTTTATGGCTGTTTCTGAAACAGGCTTTGTTTAGTGCATTTGCGCAAAAATATAAAAAGATATATATATATATATATATATATATATATATATATATATATATATATATATATATATACAGGGTGTTGGTGTAAACACCGTTATCCTTGAAACCAGTGGTATGGTTTCACTTATAGAACGTAAGTTCAATGAAAAATAACAACATTTTTTTAGCAAAATCTCAATTTTTCCTTAATTCTTCAATTTTTGCCGGTCCTAAGCCAGGATGTGTACTTATTATGTTTTTATTGGAATGTTGTGTAGGTGGCTAGGGCGGGCGGTGATTTTTACAGTGATTACGTCACTCGGGCGCATATGGTATCCATGAATTTATGGACGGTGTCGAACAGAAACTTAAATTTTAGGAAAGAAAACAGCGTTTGTTTTTTGGATAAATATTTTTATATTAAAGCCAACACCTATGGTTTTAGTGACAACGGTGTTTACACTTACACCTCATACTTACACAGTGTATATATATACGCGTGTGTGTGTGTGTGTGTGTGGTGTGTGTATCACGTTTCATCTAATAGTAGATAGTATGGGTAAATTATGAGTAGGAAAGTATATATAACAAGAAAAATTTTGGCTATGAAAGCGGATGAGTAGAAGAAGGTCTAAGAAAACATGGATGGTCTGTTTAAGGGGCAATATCTATACGTACAAATGGAGTAAGTGAAGAGATAACGGCTAATAGAGGAGAATGGAAGAGAATGACATGCTATGCCGACAAATAAATAACTTGGGTTAACTTCACCCGTATAAACCAGATCTATTATCATTCTTAAACAGTAAGATAGAATATACGTCATTACCATTATAATGGTTTCTGATTTTAATCACTCACCATATAAGACACAGTAACATTTTGCTGCTATACTACGCTGCCGGTCTTGCATGGGCAGGATACAATATATCCACGGGAAGAGTGAGAGCATGGGCAGGACACAAAAATTATATCCACTGACAAGAGATAAAATTATCTTATCCCTATAGTATATCCCCTTTTGACATAATGAGTAGACATATATCCTCTCCTCCGTAGCATGGGGTCAAAGGAAAGAGAAAAAAATATCGTTTTTTGACATTTGAAAGGGACAATTTTATCCTCGTTGATGAACGTGGGTTTAAGTTTACCTTCAGACCATTTTAACACAAAAAAGATGTATCGAGCTGACTGCAACTACATTTTCGTATCATACATTGAAAAACAAGAAAAAAAAATTGCTTGACCAACTCTGTAAACCGCATCTCAATCGATCAAAACGTTCAAAAGTTATGAAAGGTTAACATACTCACACACAATTTTAGTACCCCTTTAGACCATTGTTGCTGCTCCTCTTTACCTGTTTGAGTATTACCTCTGGCAAAAAAAGGAAGCTGCCATCTATCGGAGATCTTTCTGTCCATTATAATAGTTGCCTTGGGCGGCATTTTCTCAAAACGAAAAAAGGAAATGAATTTTCTTTAATTGTCACCTCACGGCTAAATCGTGATCAAAATAAACATTCATAAAAAGACTGTTGTAGCGCAAACTGTCTGTAAAAACACAAAAAAATCATAAATTTAACGGTCAAATTGGTAATTCACAGTAAAATTTTAAATTAATTGTACTTGATATTTTTAGCAATTACATTAGTCCGCATTTTACTCTATGATTGATAGCTTCTCATGATAATGAAGCCAGAGAAAAACATCTCATTAAACTGGAATTAATAGAAAATAATTAAAATAATGGATGTTAGACGGGAGATGAGGCTTCAATCGTCAACAGATTTGACAGCATACAGGCAACAGAACGGACAGATCTCCAAATGCATGCGGCGAGACTTTAATAATCCTAAAGAAGAAGCGATTGAGCGGAACCAGGGCTCCAAAGTCTTTGCCAGAGATCTGTGTACCAGTAAAAGCCAACTGTCAAAGCTGAAGAGAGTGTGGCAGCACCGTTTCCGGGACACCTGAGATTCTGAGTGAGATTTAAAGGTTCTATGGGCAGCTGTACACATCATCGTTGGAGCCACACGCAAGTGTGAGTAACGATCCAAGAGCAAATCTTATCCGATACTATTCCGATGATAACCCGGACGTCAGTCTGAGCGAGATTATAATGGCTCTCCAGCACCTTAAAAACGGTAAGTCCCAGGGCGAGGATGGAATTACAGCGGAGCTTCTGAAAGCGGGTGGAAAACCGGTACTTGAAGTCCTTCAGAGGCTCTTTAATTCCTCTCTCATGGTGGCACTACTCCAGAGGCTTGGAGCAGAAGTGCGGTGGTCTTGTTCTTCAAGAAAGGTGACAAAGCCCTCTTGAAGAACTACTGACCGATATCTCTTCTGAGCCGTGTCTACGTGCTGTTTTCGAGAGTCATTACGAATCGTCTCGCACGCAGACTCGACGACTTCCAGCCTCCCGAACAAGCCGGTATCCGAAAAGGCTTTAGTATCATAGACCACATAAATACCCTTCGGCAAATCGTACAGAAGTCCGAAGAGTACAATCTGCCACTATGTCTGTCGTATGTGGACTATGAGAAAGCTTCAGATTCCGTCAAATTTGGGCGGTGCTACGGTCTCTTCAGACCGCTGAAGAGACTGCCAAGTTGACTGTCGGTATCGAGGTGCAGAAGTATTTGTACAGTAGGGCTACGATGGCAAAATCCAGTTCGAAGCTCTTATGAAGGCGAACGGCTGGAATAAAGTCAGGCCATGACTGCTCTCACACTAGGCCTGTGCGACCAGGCCTTAACAGTTATGGAAGCTCTCGGTGAGGAAGTGACTTATGAGCAGTTCCTTGAGGCATTGGAGGCGAGATATGGCGATGCTCACCTGGAACACGTCTTTCGTGCGTAGCTTAAAGATCGCGTGCAGCGCATCAACGAAAACCTGCAACAGTGGGCTCTAGAGGTGGAGAAGCTGGTGCGAAAGGCATACCGGTCTGTACCTGCGCTCATTAAAGGGAACCTGGTGCAGACATTCATCGACGGCATCCGCGACCTTGAAGTCAGAGCTACTGTGAGGCTCGGGCACCACGAAACGCTTAAGGATGCTTTGGCCCATGCACGTGCGGCAGGATCATCGTTCCCATCGCGTCAGGTAGGTCGCAGCAGTTACAGCGTTGCAGCAGTAACGGTTCGCGACCACAATAAAGGATACAGCTCTAGTTGCTAAGGCTGTGGGGAAAGGGGCCATCTTCGATCCAGCTGCCCTAAGAAAACCCTAAAAAGGGAAGGTGAACGATCTCAGAAAGGAAGTGCGGCTAATAGCACCGCCCAGCAGCAGCAGGAATATGACTTTACTATCAGGCACTGCAGCGGGAAATGGCGAGGCAACACAGATGCATTGTCAAGAAGTCCTTATCTTGATGATGGCAAGAACAGTACTAGGCAAGAGAGTAAGGAAGTAGTATCCGTGAGGATGCTTTGGACAAACCACCTCAGCAACGAATGGAAGGACAGCTTACAACAAGCCAGCAGGAAGATCCGGACATCAAGCGGATTCTGGAATGGATGTAATCTCTTTTATATAGGTATGGAGGGAGAGCGCCCACCGTAAGAAATCGCAGGCACCTGTGCGATTTGTAGCTTCTGAGGCTGATCGCCGGAGCTGCAGAGGTGAGCGTGGGTGCCGACGATTTGCTACGTAAGTGCGATGGGGCTACACTTCCCGCAATGCCGAATCAGTTACATAAGAGACTTTAGGTCAATATTCCTGTGAAAAAAGTGAGGTTATGGTTTAAAAAAATCATTACTTAAAAACTATATTTTTTTCCATTTGTAACTACAATTCACTATATTGAAAGGATTAAATTACAACTGTTCAATAATACACTTTAACGACACAATAGTTTTATGGTACACAATAGTTATACGGCGTGTACTTAGAAAAACTAACAAATAATTTGTTCTACCTACAATGTAAAGTGCCTATTAATTTCGTTAGAGCAATATTGCTTAAAAGTATGTATTGGTGTCTAATTTTTCAGGAGTTAATTTTTTGAATATTTGTTACGCCTAGTTAAATTATACGTAAATATTTTTTATACTTTAGACTGTTATGCTTGATCATTGTTATGATTTAAAAATGATGTGTAAGCTTTTTATGCGTTTATAATATAATGGCGTTAATATAATTTGTATAAATTTTATATCACGCCTTATAATCTTCTACAAATGAACAGGGATTGAGCTGAGGTCATTATCAATTAAGACACCTTCCAAACGACAAAAATCTAGATCCAAATCGGTTCATCCATTTATGAGCCATGACGCCACATACAGACACACATATAGGCACTCACCGACAAACTGGCTTACAGTTTGCCAAATTTTAAAATATTAGTACACTCTTTCTAGAAATAAATAAAAAAAACTTAATATATCTATTTTAAATTACATAATTACATTTCAAAGTAGTTGGCGTTAACGGCCATACAAGTATAGACTGTGTTACAGTACAGTGCAGTACAGTACTGTGTTAATTTATTAAATATTACAATAAATTATACAAATGTGCTGGGTTATCTTACCACATCATACGATAATTTATCATGTTATTACCAGAATGTCCGAGGCCTAAGATCGAACGTTAGGAATGTCTCATTAAAAATCCAAAACAATAATTTTGACATTATAATTCTTACAGAAACGTGGTTAAACTGCACAGTTTATGATTCTGAAATCTTTGACGATAGATATACAGTGTACAGAAGAGATCGTGCAATTAATAAACTTGGTGGCGGGGTTCTCATAGCTGTATCTAACAATTTTACATCTTGTAGAATATCTAATTGCAATACTGAATGTGAAGATCTTTGGGTAAAGGTTAAGATTTTTATAGGTCAGAAATGCGAATTTCTTAAAATCTGTGTTGTGTACCTACCACCACCCCTAAATCAAAACTTATTTGGAACATTCATTAATAACACAAATAGAATCATGGACCAGTATAACACAAAACACACGTTAATAGCGGGTGACTTTAATATTTCAAATGCAAGCTGGGAACAACATAGCTCTGGTACGTATCTTTTACCGATCTTAAACAGCAACAATAAGATACATAATTTACTCTTAGATTTCTTGGAATTAAATGTTTTCAAGCAATTTCATTCTATTACAAATAGTAATAAAAAAATTTTAGACTTATTTTTATGTAACTCCGAAATAGTAAAGATTAATGAATGTTCCAACCCTATACGTAATGTAGACACTCACCATCCACCATTAGAAGTATCTATTGCAATACCCTCCAGTTATTATCCGAATCACGTGAAATTACAAAAAAATAACTATTTTAAAGGCGATTACGATCAGATTACTAAAGCCCTAGACGAAATCTTATGGGCAAATGTACTTTTAAAATATGATAATATTAACGACATGGTTAATGAATTCTATCTAATACTTTATAAAATAATAAAACTATATGTGCCTAAAAGTAAAAAATGTGGCAATAGGCATCCGGTATGGTACAACTCTTATTTGATATATTTATTAATTATTTATTAAGGCAAAAAAGAAGTTTCATAGAAGATACAAGATCTATAATAATCCCCTAGACCTACTAGAATTTCAATACCTACGTCACGACTGTGAAATACTTACTGAAACATGCTATGACAAATACATATCCACACTAGAACACGAAATAGGAAGAAATTCAAAATATTTTTGGACACACATTTCTAACAAACGTAAAAACTCGTCTAGATACCCACCATCAATGTATCTAGGAGACAAACAATCAAACGAACTAAAAGAATCCTGTAACTTTGCAGCGCATTTTTCCAGTGTCTATAACACCCCAACAAATAACAACAGTAACTCAGTATATTTGCTCGACTCGCAGCCACAGCTTCCTGAAATGTCCAATATATACATATCCCAAAAATGCATAATAAACAAAATGAAAAGACTTGATATAAAACAGAGTGCTGGACCTGACAATGTCCCCCCTATATTCTTAATTAAGTGTGCAAATTCAATATCCTACCCCTTACAACTAATTTATAATACTTCACTTAGGACAGGGAGTTTTCCCGATAAGTGGAAAGAAGCAAGAATATTACCTATTTACAAAGATGGAAAAAAGAACTTGTATCTAATTATCGACCTATATCAATCCTCTCTACCGTATCAAAGATTTTTGAATCACTTGTCCACCCATTCATATTCACTCATGTTAAAGATCACTTATATCCCTGCCAACATGGTTTTATGCCTAAGAAGTCTACTAATATTAATTTGCTTTATTATATTTCCAATCTTATTTATTCGGTTGACAAAAATCTTCAAGTAGATGTTATATACACTGATTTTGCCAAGGCATTTGATAAGGTAGACCATAATATACTTGTTAAAAAAAACTCGCATATTTTGGCATTTCCGATACATTATTAAACTGGTGCAAATCTTATCTCGCTAATCGTAATGCCAGAGTAGTAATTGATGGCGAGTGTTCGGATTCTTTCAATGCTATTTCTGGTGTTCCACAGGGATCAAATTTAGGGCCTTTATTCTTTGTACTATTCATTAATGATATAGTAAGTGTATTTAATAATTGACAGGTTTATTTGTTTGCAGACGATTTAAAAATAGCTAAAGTTATAATGCAAGAATCTGACGTATTAGAACTACAAGCGAATCTTTATAGACTTATAAAATGGTGTGAAACAAATCGAATGCTGCTCAATCCGGATAAACGTAGTTTTATTAAATTCACAAAAAAAATAATCCATTAATGAGTTCTTATAATGTTTTGGGTAAAAACCTGACGGAAATCAATTCCATTCGAGACCTGGGCGTGATATTTGATAGCAAATTAAGATTCGATAAACATATTAATTCTATAGTGACTGCTTCTTTTAGGCTGCTCGGCTTTGTTCTTAGACAGTCTAAAAATTTCAAAAAGGTAACAACAATACTTCAACTGTACAACAGCTTGGTCCGTAGCAAACTTGAATATTGTTGTCAAGTATGGTGTCCCGCTTACAAAAACCACATTAAAAGAATCGAACGTGTTCAAAAAAGACTCATTAAATACCTAATATTCCGTTTTAAGGCGTCAAGTCATAGTGAGTGCTACAATAATAAACTTGTTTACTTTAGGATGAAACTACTGGCAGTTCGTAGATCTCTTCTTGATTTGAAATTTCTTTATGAACTTTTCAATGGTAAAATTGATGACAGTGAGCTGTTGCGCAACCCATGTCCTTTCTTTAGGACTGACAGCACTCGAACAAAACTTGGACAGAATTCTCCAATAACACGTATATCACGCGTGTACAATGTATGTGTAAAAAATATAGCAACACTGGACATTGGTTGTGACGGGCTCACACTTTTTATGAAAAAATGTAACGACTGTTTAGAAAATTAATTATTCACTAACTTTATGCCAAACTTAACCTTTATTTATGTTATAAAAACTATTAACTTTCTTTTGTTCGTAAAACTTGTTTTTTTCCAAATACCATTAAAATAGGCAAATTATAAACACTGCTATTGTTTTAGAATGATGTGTTCTCCTATAATTGGTAGTACATAGTTATTTATAGATGTAAAGCATGTGTTAGAAGTAATTTAATATGTACAACTGTTGGAGATCCATATAAATAAATAAATACAGCCGTCAGCGTTTTCCACCCTGAGTAGTACAAAACAAATACAGTAAAAAATGACAGATTATTTCGCTATATAATACACAAACATGTTAAGTTAAATAAAAAATAAAAAATGATGAGAAAACTTTCTAATTACCTATATTATTATATATTGAGTATTTTGAGTCTGTTAAAAGTACACTGCTGAACATAGGCCTCCATAATTGATTTCCTCTGAGGGAGACTATTTTCCATCACTTGGAAGCTGCAGCTTTTATTATTTTGACTTCTTGTCAGGAAGATGCTGCTGAATCATTTCCCGTGTGCAGCATCTTACGACACCCACGGGATGATATAATGATCTTTTTTTAACATTTTAATTATGCTCAATTACTGCAAATTGTATCCGCTGTTCTCTTGATATTGAATTAGAATACGAATCGCAGCAAATTAAACAATGCTAGCCTTTATCGTTTTAGTACTACTTTCATTTTCTTGTAACACTCGTCGTTTAACATTTTATTTAGGTTTTTTTATTTTTTCCTTTGTCTTACTGTTACTCTCTTTTATAACTGCAATTTGGGTAAGTAGACAGATCTTCAGCCAAAGTATTTTTCTGGCCTGTCAGTTAAAACTAACGTGTCATCTTCTTACTGTTTATAATATTTTTTGTATTTCATTGTAATACAAAAACACCCACTAACACACACACACACACACACACACACACACACACACACACACACACACACACACACACACACGCACAGGTTTGTGGTAATTAGAAAGTTTTCTCATCATTTTTTTTAATTTTCTATTTAACTTAACATGTTTGTGTATTATATAGCGAAATAATCTGTCATTTTTTACTGTATTTGTTTTGTACTACTCAGGGTGGAAGACGCTGACCGCTGTAACACAGTCTATACTTGTATGGCCGTTAACGCCAACTACTTTGAAATGTAATTATGTAATTTAAAATAGATATATTAAGTTTTTTTTATTTCTAGAAAGAGTGTATTTATATTTTAAAATTTGGCAAACTGTAAGCCAGTTTGTCGGTGAGTGCCTATATGTGTGTCTGTCTGTGGCATCATGGCTCATAAATGGATGAACCGATTTGGATCTAGATTTTTGTCGTTTGAAAGGTGTCTTAATTGATAATGACCTCAGCTCAATCCCTGTTCATTTGTAGAAAATTATAAGGCGTGATATAAAATTTATACTAATTATATTAATGCCATAACGTAAAAAAGTCAGCCAGTATATATATATAGGTTGTCCCAGAAGTCAACGTCAAGCCGGAATTGGGTGATAGGTCGAGTCATAATAGTTTCAGAAAAATATAAAAAATCTTTCCTATATATTGCAGAGACCCTGTTAAAAATTAATTTTCCTTGCATACCTAAAATTATTTTGTTTACTTAAAGGCTTTCCTCGAGCCTGTTACTTAAGATTCTAGTTTGATTGTAATGGAGGAAACCAATCGACGAAGTACGAGTCCAAAATCACCACGAGCCATAATAATGTTGACTCAGTGTATTTGTTTTAAAATTAGTATTATCATTCTTTTAAGAAAATGTTTACTTTAATAATAATAATAATAATAATCTTTATTGATAACCAGATTACATGCACAAAATTTACAGTGGTCATTAGTCCCTAAACTAGGATATAATACCTGTATTTCAGTGTCCTGTGTTTAAATTAAACATCGATTATTTGAATGCTAAAATGTATTAAACTTACAAAATGTCTTAATATATACTAAAAGAAAATTGTCTTATCTAAAACTCAAGGATGGAATTTCTCAAACCACCTTCCTTCACTCGCAATGAAAAAGTTCGGGTTATCAGACTAGAAAATCTACCGTTATTCACAAATACAACCGCTTCAGTTAGTCTTCACCGTAGCTCAGCTACATTTTAAATATTTTTTTTTCTTTGACGGCGCCCCGGTAAAAAATCTAGTGGATTCAAATTAGATGAACGGGCTGGCCATGAGAATATACCAGACCACCCTATCAATCTGTTTTGGTTTTTTTTTCATCGAGATTTTCTCTCACTGAGCGGGCGTAGTGCGCTGGGCAACCGTCTTGTTGATACCACATGCCCTGTAGATACTTAGTGGCACGGCCACCAATAAATTCGGCAAATTATTTTGTAAGTAATTCAAATACACTACACCAGTCAAAATTTCTGGCAGCTCAAAAGTACCGATTATCTGTCCATTCGAAATTCCGGTCCAAAGGTTAATCCTAAAGCGATACTGTGATTGATCTTTTTTCATCAAATTTGGATTTTCTACGTGCCACTCGCATAAGTTATGCAAAAAGTCATGTAAAAAGTTATAATACCATACATAAATATGTACGGTGTTGTACTAATAAAAAAACTACCAATTTTGTTGCTAAAATCAATAGGGATGTGTTGTGAGAGGGCAGCGTCTTTATAATAGTTGTGTCGACTAACTCACTTCACTATGCTTTTACACTACTAAATTAAACACTGCACTTTTACTTCACATTTGACTCATTTATTCGAAACCATCCAACACCTATAAGGTATAGCAATAGCGCAGCTATAGCGAAATACAATTATATTTGTGGTGCCATCTATTATTGCTTTGGGCGTATTTAACATTGACAACCGATATTGCACCTCTATGCTTATCTCTACATTTTTCTAAATACATGACAATAATATGTCACTGTAATATTTACTAACAAAATGTCTTCATTTTAGACATACCGCTCACCAAAAGACTTGTTCTTTTCCAAATTTAACAAAATTTCAAATGAATCTAACGGTAATAAAATACTTATATACAAAAACCACCCACCATGAGGCACAATATCAACATAAAAGGAATTATCTTTAAAAGTAATTAAGCTTCTTAACAAATACGAAAAATTACTCTATGATATTAACAAACATTCTAATTCTTAGGTAACAATATCTTCTATATATATAATCTTATATAACACAATTTATTACAAGGACGCTTACAAACACCATTCTTAGTTTTATAGATACAATTCTTGTGATGTTATCTGCTCCAGGATGCTTTTCAATGACCTTTCCAAGCAACCATTTGGCTGGAGGAAGGTTATGGTCCTTTATTATTACCACATCATCGATCTCAGGTTCAATCTTCCTTGTATTCCATTTATATCTTTGGTTCAGTGTGACCAAATACACTTCTGACCATCTTTTCCAAAAGTCGTTTACCATTTTCTGATTGAATTTCCATCTTTGTAGTTCAGTCATCGGTACATTTGAGTAGTTTTCTCCTGGTACTACAACCAATGGTTCACCTACCAGAAAGTGGCCTGGGGTTAGTGGTAATGGATCCTCTGGATTGTCACTTATATAGGAAATCGGACGTGAATTTAAGCATGCCTCAATTTGTGCTAGAACTGTAGAAAGTTCTTCGAAAGTTAGCTTTGAATCACCTATTACTCGTTTCAGATGTGATTTCATGCATCGAACTCCCGCTTCCCATAGGCCTCCAAAATTAGGAGAATGTGGAGTTATGAAATGCCACGTCGTTCCTTCATTAGCAAGCAGTTTGTTGATTTCATCGGGAAGCTTAGATTTGACACTATTGAGCATCTCGCGTAACTCTTTACCTGCGCCGACAAAATTGGTGCCGTTATCGCTATATAAATCTTTACGGTGACCACGACGAGACACGAAACGGCGAAAGGCTGCGATAAAACCTTTAGCTGTTAAATCCGAGACGGCTTTTAAATGTATAGCTTTCGATATCATACACACAAAGACACATATATATCCTTTGTATGTTTTGGCTCCTCAACCGGGTGACATGCGTATATTTATATAACCCGTGAAATCAACACCGGTTGATTGAAACGGTTGAGATGGCTTTAATCTAGTTTCAGGAAGTTGACCCATAAACTGGTTATTGTCTTGCCTGGAGTATCTTAAACATTTCGTACATTTTCTGTAGTACTTCTTAACTAGCTCTCTTGCCCGAATTATCCAGTATTTAGATCGTATAAAATTTAACATTATTTGTGGCCCACCATGCAATGTCTTTATATGAGCATCTAATATTATTGATTTAGTAATATGGCTCTCACTAGGCATAATTATTGGGTGCCTATTGTCATAGTCCACTTGAGCACGGTGAATGCGGCCGCCAACTCTTAACACTCCATTCTCGTCAATAATTGGACAAAGAGAGTGAAGATGGTTGTTTTTTTCCAATATGTCCCTGTTTTTTTATCATTTGAATTTCCTTTTCAAAAAAGATGTTCTGAGTATGTTTGACACAATAATATTTATACGTGGTAGAGCCATGCTGCAGTTATATTAGTAGTATAGTTGTAGCACGAATGGGTCGGCTTGACCGGGGAAGGACCACGCTCTCACAGAATACCAGCGTGAAATAGTAGCTTAATGCTGCTGTATTTCGTATGGTGAGTGTAGAGAACCGGAGACCCTTTTTACTGGAAACGAGGCATTCCATCTTAGTCCTCACGGGTGACAACGCATCTGCATTTTGATTCGTAATCGAGGATAGATGTAGATGTCTATGGGCCACAGCAACCACTTACTATCAGGTGGACTGTGTGCTTGTTTGTCACCATAGGATGGGGATAGGATAGGAAAAAAACAACACAACATTGAAGAATTTCGTCCATTTCTTTGACATTACCAATTTTAGAAAACTTTCTTTGATTTATAGAGAGCTTCCACTTTAAAACTTTTTTACATACAGCTAATACTTTTAAAGTTTTAGTTAAGCTCGAAAACTTCGTAAATAGTGGATCTTCTTCACGATTTGTCTTTAATGTAAGAAACTGTTTAATTTGGTCTTTCTTCTTCTTTAGTTATAAATTTTCTTTTAGTCTATATATATTGAGTCGTCTTCCCTTGCAACCATGAGGGGCCATGCTACCACAAATTATTATTAAGAATACGGCTTACGGATATACCTCTTGATGCACCGTCTGATGGATTATCGTTTGTGTTGACGTGACTCCACTGATCTTTGTCCAACATAGTCAAAATCTCTGAGACTCGGTTGCTGACGAAAGTTGACCATCTGCTAGGCTCACCGTTACTCCAAGCCAACACCACAGTTGAATCAGACCAGGCATATAGATTTTCTTTAGGGATCTTCATTATCTGTGATGTTTCGTATATCAATTTAGTAGCTAGCAATGCAGCACACAGCTCTAGCCGAGGAATTGACACTTCCTTGCCGATTGGAGAAACTTTAGTTTTCGCTGACACTAAATTAACACAAACATGATCATTACTGTCAACCGTCTTCAAATAAACTGCTGCTGCATAAGTGATGCGTCAGCGAATACATGCAACTCTTTTTGATCTTTCCCTTTGGTGTTTACCCATCCGGGTACGACAATTCTCTCTCTCTCTCTCTCTCTCTTTGCGAGATCGTTTTCGAATTCTAACCATTCCTTCATTAAGCTTTCTGTTAGTGTTTCATCCCATCTTAAACCAGATTTCCATAATTTTTGAATATAAATTTTTGCCGTCACAATAATTGGTGCTATCTATCCTAGGGGATCATATAATCTAGCTATTTTTGAAAGGACATGTCTTTTAGTCATTGTTTCAGGTAAAACCGATAATTTTAATACATATTCGAAACAGTCCGTTGTCCGTTTCCATCTTATGCCTAGCACCTTTATCATATCGTTATTAATTTTGAAAACTAATTCTTCTGATCTTTTACTTTATTCTTTGATGTATTCCAATAAATCTTGAGAGTTCGTGTTCCATTTTTGCAGTATAAATCCGCCAACACTCATTAACTTTATCATTTGGTCATATATTTCTTTAGCTTCATCTACGGATTCGCAACCGGTAAGTAACTCGTCTACGTAATAATCATATAATGTTATTTTTGCCGCTATCGGATACTTTGATTGTTCGTCTATAGCTAGCTGTTGAATAGATTCGTTGCCAAGTATAGAGCACAAGCAGTCCCAAAGGTAAGTCGCAATAGCTTGTAATGTTGTATAGGTTGATCAGTATTTGATCTCCACAAAATTCTCTGAAAGTCTGTGTCTTCGTCATTTACACGTACTTGACGGTACATTTGCTTGATGTCAGCTACTATACATATTGGATGTAAACGCCACCTCATCAGAATATGACGAAGATCTAGCTGAAGTTTAGGACCGACAAGTAGGTCATCATTTAAAGATATGTTGTTAACACCTTTGCAGGATGCATCGTATACAATTCGAAGTTTTGTAGTTTTTTTATCTTCACGAATTATTGGATGATGAGGTAAATACATTGACTTTTCTTTATTTATTTCATAATTATTTTTAATTATGGTCATATGATTTTGTATTAAGTAATCGTTTATTTCTTTTTTATATTCTTCATACAGTTTTGGATTCTTCAATAATTTCTTTTCTAAAGACATGAATCTCCGCTTTGCTATTTCTTGTGACTTTCCTTTTAGACACTCTGGGTTAAGACTTTTGAATGGCAAGCGGGTAACATACCGTCCATCAGCATCCCTGACTGTCGTTTTTTCGTAGAATTCTTCACATTTTATTTCGTTCCTTGTTTGTTTCCTTTTAATTTCATCCGGCTCTCGCTCTATCTCCCAAAACTGCTTCAAGAGTTGATCTTCTTTTACTTGGATATGTAGACTTATAAATCAAGGATTTGATTGAGGCTTTTGATGAGTTCGACCTGACAAAACCCATCCCAAATGAGTATTCTGAGCGATGGGTCCGTGTTTAGATGGGTGTTTGACTAAACCTTCTCGTATTATTTCACTGTGAATATCGGCACCCAGAATCATATCTATTTTTGCAGGTGAACCATATTTTGGATCAGTTAAGGGCAAGTTTTCAATGTCAGGCCAGTTTAGGATTTTAGTTTCAGTAGATGGTAGAAACGATGTCAAGGTACTCAATACATAGGCATTCACTTGAACAGAAAACTCAGGATTTTGCAATGATTCTAAACTTAGTTGGACCATATGCTTGACTCTCATTTGTCCGTCTCCAACGCCTGATATTAAACCATTAACTGAGAAGCGTTGAAGATCTAGTAATTGTACGGTAGCTTCGGTTACAAAAGATGCTTCAGAGCCTTGATCAATCAGTAATCTGATTATTTGAGAGTAGCCATTTGTTGATTTGACTTTGGCAATCGCCGTAGCCAGTAAAACATTAATTTCATCCTCTTGCTTTGCAAAATGAGCTACCATCTTTTTCTCAACTTCCGATTGATTTTTTGATTCCCGTGTTTGACTCATTTCAGGGCTCTTGTTCATGTTGTTATTGGAGTCGTTGAATCTGTCAATATGGAGCAGTGTGTGATGCCGTCTGCCACATCGTCGACAGCATGTGGCTTGATGGCACTGTCTTACATTGTGAGCAGGTGATAAACAATTGAAGCAAAGTTTTTGCGATTGAATAAATTCTATTCTTTCGGTCGGAGATTGCTTTCCAAACTGCTTACATTGATATAGTAAATGTTGTCCTGAACACATTGTACAATTATTATTCAATACTTTTTTTTTCTTCTGATATAGTTGCATGAAACGATTTTTGTTTATGAGTTTGTTTGAGGTTGCTATTATT
Source organism: Parnassius smintheus behrii (assembly GCA_036936625.1). Taxonomy (NCBI): domain Eukaryota; kingdom Metazoa; phylum Arthropoda; class Insecta; order Lepidoptera; family Papilionidae; genus Parnassius; species Parnassius smintheus. The sequence continues at coordinate 29,886,532 of JAUPFT010000007.1, forward strand.
AGACATTTTTGTGACACTTTTTCCTGTATCAATCATTTCGAGTGCTCGGAATCTGGATTCAAGAAAATTTGCTAAATAATTCCAGGATGGTAATTTTTCAGATTCTAGTTGGCAAACTTGTACCTCCCACAGTCTTCTCGATTCATGGTCTAATTTTGTTATAACCAAGTGAATGATGATGACGTCCCAGTCTGCCACCTTAACTTCAATATTGCTCAAGGCTTTCCAACAAGAATTTGTTGTATCCAATAATAGCTTAACACCGTTAGCTGATGCATGTGTTAATGATCCTTGCGAAAATAGTCGCTTCATAATTTCATTGCAAATATATCTTTTATTTTGATAACGGCGTGTTAATTGTTTCCAGGCTTCTTCATAATTAGAATCAGTCGTAGCTAAAGACTTCAGTAAACTCTCTGGTTCACCAGACAAGCTACTTTTAAGGTAATGGAGTTTTTGAATGGGCGTTAAGTTGGCGTTGTTATGGATTAGTGAACGAAATAAATCATAAAATGTTTGCCATTCTTCATAGCCACCAGAAAACACAGGTAATTTTATTTGAGGTAATTTTACTTCACATGGCAAAGGTTGTTGAGTTATTTCTGTGATAGAGCTCTTTTCTTGTGAAACTTTTGTTCGTAAATTGTCTTTAAGTTTTGTTTTATACTCTATATATATCTCTTCAAACTGTATGTATATGTCGTTTTTGAAATAATCCATGGTATCCTTTTCCTCCCTTTTAACTGTCTGTAATATTTGCGCATGTACAGTTAAAAAGTTAGTATTCAACCTCTCTAGATTTTCTAATCTTGCTTCAATATAATCCAGTGTTATTCTTTCTTTCGATGATTTTTTATAATTTGTAAAACCTTATTGAAGATGATCCAATTTGTCTTCCTGGCTTAAAATAAGCGATTCCATTTTTGTAATAAGGCAATCACCAAGTTTATCCGCTCAATCAATGGAAAAAACTTTGTCGTACTCAGTTCAGGACTTATATATATATATATATATATATATATATATATATATATATATATATATATATATATATATATATATATATATATATATATATATATCACCACTGTTTCTAATGAAGTCTAAAGTTCATAACACTTGTCACTGTTTACACACTCTACTCACGATTATGTCCAGTTCCCGGGTTTCGGCACCATATATCGACTAACTCACTTCACTATGCTTCTACACTACTAAATTAAACACTGCACTTTTACTTCACTTTTGACTCATTTATTCGAAACCATCCAACACCTATAAGGTATAGCAATAGCGCAGCTATAGCGTAATACAATTATATTTGTGGTGCCATCTATTATTGCTTTGGGCGTATTTAACATTGACAACCGATATTGCACCTCTATGCTTATCTCTACATTTTTCTAAATACATGACAATAATATGTCACTGTAATATTTACTTACAAAATGTCTTCATTTTAGACAAGTGCCATTATTCTTGTGATGTATCTGCGGGTGTGTTGTGCTTGATTCAACGCATCTTGTGGTTCTGATCGATGCAATTATGCGGGCGCTGATTTCTGCTAGAATCTTATGTCGGACCTTGGGATGGTGTAAGCCCGACGATATTCATATTAATGCTTGTAGCGTTCTACAGCATTACGTCTCTGCAATGCCTGCTTAGCGTGTCGCTATTTTAATGGCGCTCACTGCATCTTGGCTCGACTCACATGTAAGTAGCTTTCCCAAGTCGAGTCCCTTCGTTATAGGGTTGCAGGCTGTTTGGTCTCCATGTCTTGTCATATTTTAATAGATGGTCGGATGGACGGATGGATATTATACCACATTAAAGTAGAGCATCATACTATGTTTTTAGATAGTTGTGTTTACCGCTTACTACTACTACCTCAGAAACGGCTGTTTATTTTGCAGCTAGTTACCTATACATCATTCTGTAACCTTTAAGTATGTGTGTTTCCTTAGACTACTCAAAAGGATAAAAAACTTTTAATCAAAAGTAAAATCGGAATTCAAAAACTATCATCATCATCATCACCATTACAGCTTCTTACAAATCCACTGATGAACATCCTCTCCAAAGGAATGCCACAAAGCACTGTACTAAGCTACCAGCATTCATCAACTTCCTGCAAATCTTTTTTTTTGTGAGCAGCTATGCGGGTCTAGAGTGAAATCACGCAGAGAAACTCCGAGCATGACCCATAGCTAGCTGAGCGACCTTGAATTACCTCATGCGGACAGCAGTAAAGGACCACGTTTCAGATACGTATGTTATCACTGGCAATACGCACTGTTTGCATATTCTTGTTTTCAAGTTTCTATGAGAAGATGTGACGTAATCTCCTGAATGTCGTAGTTGGACTTACCCAGTCGGACTATTTGTCCTAGGTAAACATACTCGTCACTAACTTCGATCGTAGTGCTCCCAACAAATATGGGAACATAACATGGACGTTACACGTGACCTTTTTTTGTCTAGTTTTATGTAAAGACTTATCCGTCGGGATACACTGTTGAGTTCATTAAACATAGTGATTTGTTCCTGCTGCGATTCTGCCACAAGGATCATCGTGAAAATGAAGGTGAGTGATTTACTCGTTTTGTTGATACTATATCCTTTCCAGTCCAGTAGCTTTAAAATGTCTTCCGATTCAGTTAAATCATTTTAAAACTACTATTGATTACAATCTTTTTGGGATTGTGCGATTGCGAGTGCTTACAATCTTTGTGGGATTGAAATTTGGGATGTGCAAGCGGGTTTTAGAAAGGGAATGGGGTGTACAGATCAGGTCTTTTCCATGCGCATGATTGCGGAGAAGTTTTTGGCCAAAAACCAGAAAGTTTTTTGTGCATTCATGGACTTGGAAAAGGCTTATGACAGAGTGGACAGGAATGTGTTATGGCAAACACTGAACTCATATGGTTTGAGCGCTGGTTTGATACAGGCATTAAGGTCTCTTTATAGAGACTCTAGTGCTTGTGTCAGGATCAATGGGGTCTACTCGGACTGGTTTGGCATCCAAAAAGGTGTCAGACAGGGCTGTGTAGCTTCCCCTTGGCTGTTCAACCTATTTATGGACCGGTGTTTGCAAACTTTGAAAGATGAAGAATGTGGTTTAAGAATGGGCGAGTTAACCGTCAAAAGCCTTTTGTATGCCGATGATCAAGTCATATTTGCGTCATCGGCGTCTGAATTGCAAATGATGGTTACATTAATGAACTGGGAATTAAAAGAAAGGGGAATGAAAGTGAACACATGTAAGAAGAAAGTGATGGTTTTTGAAAGAGAAGAAAGCAAAACGGTATGTGAAATAAGAATAGAAGGAGAGTTAATTGAGCAAGTGGATGAGTTTGTGTATTTGGGATGTGTATTTAGCAGGGATGGTAGATATGATAGGGATATAGAACGACGAGTAAATGCAGGGAATAGAGTGAATGGGGCACTACACTCTATTATGGAGAACCAGAATGTGTCAAAACAGGCACGTATGGTGATTCATAATTCTGTGTTAGTCCCTACTTTAATGTATGGTAGTGAAAGCTGGGTGTGGCAGAAGAAGCACGAAAGTAGAATAAATGCTGTAGAAATGCGGTCTTTAAGGAATATGCTAGGGTTGAATCTGAATGACAGGGTGAGAAATTGCATGATAAGGGATAAATGTGGTATGCAAGATGATGTTGTGACCAGGATTAAGAAAGGAATGCTTCGGTGGTTTGGTCATGTGGAAAGAATGAATGAGGAAAGAGTGACAAAGCAAATTTATATGGCAGATGTGAACGGCCGAATCGGGAAGGGACGCCCTAGGAAAAAGTTTATCGACCAAATTGGCGATATTTTGAAAATGGGCCACGTTAGAGTACCCTTAACCGACGAGCATGTATGCGTAGATATATGGATGTGAAGGAGGCGAAAGAGGTGTGTCAGGATCGTGCCAAATGGAAGTCCGTAGTCTCTGCCTACCCCTCTGGGTGACAGGCGTGAGTGTTTATGTATGTATGTATGATTACAATCTTCTCGATTGATTATAATTGCGGATTTTAATGAAAAAACTACAAAAGAGCCAATCATTTATATATATATATATATATATATATATATATATATATATATATATATATATATATATATATATATATGTATATATATATATCAAATATATATATATATATATATATATATATATATCAAAGCTACCAGTGGAGTCAGTTCAGTCTGTCAGGTTATTAGATCGAAATCATCATCATTGATTGAATAAAAAGATACGTTTACTGTAATATCTCAATTCATAGGTTAATGTTTTAATGGTTTCGGTATCACACACCTGATGGCGACACTTTAATAAGAATAAACAAATCAAGCGCAATGACTTAAAATATTTTATATAATCATGATGAAGTAGGGCGAAGCTCTTTAGAAAGCAAAAATAAAAGCTTATTGCATAGAAAACATAGTTCCTAATTATTTCATTTTTTAAATAAAATATGTGTTATCTATGTGATTTCTTTTCATAAATGATTCAGTATAATTCTTATAATTAAAAATAGTGCAATTTGAAAGAGAAACATTTCGACTTACGTAAAATGTTTCAAATAAACATTTCTTCTTACTCTTTAACTGTGAAGCGTGCAACCTTTTTTGAACTACACCCGCAACGACCACTAGTAACGGTCAACTACCTCGTCACCGCAAGCAATAACGCTTTTGACGGTACACATTATGTACATCCACAATCTATTGACCTCCTGTGTATTTCATCAGGCCGCCTCCCAGTATAATATCCTACAAACGTTATGTAAGCCCCCTCCAACATGTATGCAGTTTGAGCTGACAGAGAGTCTCTCCAGCGTAAATTAGCTATCCCCTCCATCTGTTAATCTTCGGTACTGTCAGAAAAAGAAGTCCTCTTCCCATAACTGGTCTGTGAAATATGTCCTAAGGGATGACAACAAATCGAAATTTTGATTCTTAATCGAGGTTAGATATTGCTGTCTATTGGCCACAGCATCCATTTACCATCAGAATCAGAAAATATTTATTTGCCTACTTGTGTATTTACATTTGCATCCTCACGGCCGGTGAACCGTACGAGGGTGAGTCAGCTAACTTATGTCCTAGGTGGATCTGTGTTTGCTGTGTTTTGCTTATTCATAATAAAGTTTATACAATAAAATTATTATGTATTTCATTTGTTTTTGTGTACTTATTTGCTAGCCTTAATTACTTTATCCTAAGAGGGCGCGGGGCTCCCGTGCTATTGGTGGGCCATCGCTTGTAATTTTTCTTTTTGGGATCATATACAATTTCACATATTCTATGGTTGGGCCTAAGGGGATTGAATTCTCCGTGCGCCAGGTAGGCGTCACCGGGGGATTCCAGGTCTTCTATTTCCAGTTGGGCAATGTTGTCCAATATCTTCTGATTTATGTCCTCGACACGTAGGTGCCAGGCTTCTATGTCAGCCATCTCCCATAGCGTCTCTGTGGATATTCTTTTCGGTAGTTGGTCAGCACTCTTGAGTGCCATTCTGTATTGTCTTTCGATTTTACTCAGGTTCGTCGCGCTGTACCTCGATAGCAGTTGGACCACTCCGTAGTCCAGCAGTGGCAGAATGCAGGCCTGTATTATAGCCAGTTTGGTTTCTAGATCTGTTTTTGCGTAGTATCCAATTATCGGGCCAAGGGCTCCTCTGACCCGTTTCAGTTTCTTCACTACCTTTTCGGTGTGGTGATTCATTCTCATGCGTTTATCGAAGACCACGCCGAGGTATTTGATCTGGTTTTGGTATGGTAGCATCTGTTGTTTTAATTTTACCGCTGGGCGGTATTTACTTTTCTTTGAGAACATAATGCACTCGGTTTTCTCTATGTTGCATTTGAGCCCCCATCTCGTATAGTAGTAAATAATAGTTTCTGCTGCCCATTCCGCACGCATGGTTGCATGGTCTGGGTTTGTGGCTCTGTTGAGAATGCAGAGGTCATCCGCGTACTGTGAGAGTTTGAGCCCCTTAATTCTGTCATGTATGTCCCAGATGTCATGGACATACAGGTTGAAAATCACCGGTCCCAGGATCGATCCTTGAGGCACGCCGTGGAGTATAGGTTTCTCCTCTGTTTCAGTTGTTCTAAACCTGTCTTTCAGTTGTCTGCCTGCAAGGTAGTTTTCTATAATTTTTGTGATGTTAGTGGGTACGTCTTTGTCTTGTAGCTTTTTGATCAAGCCTTTGTGGTTAATCGAGTCAAAGGCTTTCAAGAGATCTGTTGATATCATGGAGACGCTGTCGCCGTTGGCCAAGGCATCTGTGATTATTTTACCGGTGCGAAGGATCTGGGTCGCTGTGCCTCTGGCCCTTGTGAAGCCGTGTTGGAACGGTGGTTGCAGCCGGTCCACCGTGGCGGTGAGTCGTCTCAGGATCAGTCGCTCGCACAGTTTGCCCATTATGTTGAGCAGTGTAATCGGGCGGTACGATAGTGCCTGGCGATGATCTTTGCCAGCTTTGTGCAGGAAGATACACACGCCGGTTTTCCATCTCTTAGGGAAGTAGCCTGTGGACAATATAAAGTTAGCGAGAGGCACAAATGCCTCGGTGAAGACTTCTCCCCCGAGTTTGAGGGCGTCTGCCTTGATTCCATCTGGCCCGGGATCCTTTTTGTTTTTGAACCTGCTCAGTGCTAATTTGACTTCGTGTTTTGATGTTGGGTCGAGTGGCTGGAACGGGGTCGTTTTCTCTGTGCCCTCGTCTTCCGTCACAATTACTGCCTCTTTTACTATTGCTGCCTCAGTCAGTGAGTCGATCGTCTCTTTTTCCGTTTTGCAGCCCGTTATGTTTGGTAGTCTCATGATTGGTTCCTTCATGTTGCGTTGGATGCGCCACATTTGCGACCTATTGTCATTCGGATCCTGGATCTTATCCAGCCAGCCCTTCTCGGTATATTCTCTCAGTGCTTGGTCTGCTTCTTTTTTGGCTTTGTTGTAGAGGGCACGTGCCTCTCGTTGTAGGTTGAGGCTGCCGTGCCTTGCCTGCCATTTAATTTGTTTTAGCTTGTTTCTGAAGTCTATCTTTTCATTAATTTCCGGTGGTAGATGTTCTCGTCTCGTTATTGTTCTGAAAGGTGCGTGTTCATCGAGGGCTGCTGTAATCGATTTCTCCATGGTTTCGACGTATCTTTCGCAGTCTTCCTCCGTGATTATTTCCCCGTGTAGGTAGCGGAAGCCTTCCCACATGGTTTGTTGGTATGATTCCATCGCCCCCTCGTCCTCGCGTATCCTCCTTGTGTTGCGAGATTTGTTTTCCTCTATGTTGTGTTCGATTTTTACAGTGAGTAGCCATGGTAGATGGTCTGACCCGACGCTTTCTAACTGCTTGGCTTGTGCCTCGATCTGTTGGTGTGTTATTACGGCTATGTCCAGGATTGCGTTGCCTTGGTTGGCCGGCCTCGACGGCGCGCCGGCGTTTTTTAACGAGCAGATTCCGTCGTTTATTGCTTTCCTGATTACAATGCCTAGGCCTGCGTCTCTTCTTTGGTTCAGGGCGCGCATCTGTAGATTCAGATCTCCTATTATGATCGTTGGTTCGTCAGCCAAGGTTTTTTCAAGCTCTTCTCTGGCTTGGTGTTGATTTGGGATTTGAAAGTAGGTCCCCTTTATTTTTATGTATTGTCCGGTCGCGTGGTCTGTGAACAGTTTGATGCCCACGCCTTCAATTTTTCTTCTCTCTTCTCCCCACCCCGGTGTGACCTCTGTTTCGGTCCATCTTAGCCCCCTTTGTATGTACATGGCCGTGGTTAAGTGGGTTTTAAGCGAGTGTGTGATTTTATCGTATCCTTTCATGTTAAACTTCTCCTTGTCGAAGTCGATTTTGCATTCGTTTATCACTATTATGGCTGGCCTGTATTTTTCTGTCAGCTTTTTTACTTCAATGAATTTCTTTCTCAGTCATTGTGCATTTAGGTGTAGGATTTTGAGGTTCTGTATTCTTTTTTGGTCGTAATTAGCCATTGGTCTGTCGTTGTGTGTTATTCATGGTCTCTATGAGCTTCATTAGTAGTTTTTCCGTTCGCTCCAGTCTTAGGTGGAGGCTTTCTATGGTTGTTTCGTTCATCGGTGGTAACATTGCCTGCTCCCCCTGTGATAGTGTCGGCTCTTTCTGTGGCAAGGCGGGGAATTGTCTTTTGCTTGAGACGTCCGCATATCTGACTCCAGGTCTGACTGTTGCACGTCTGATTCTCTCTTCTTGTTTAGTCTGTTTGGCTTTCGCTTGTTCCATTTGTTTGGATATCATTTTTTGAAATATCGGGCAGGTAGCGCTGTTCGCGCTGTGTCCTTCTTTCTTACAGTTTTTGCAGACCATCGTCGTAGTGCTCTCGGGTGTATTGATTTTGATCTGTGATTCTTCTTGTCTGCCGTAGCAAGACTGTTTCGAGTGGTCAAATGCATAGCATTTCTTGCATTGCACTATGTGTCTCGGGTTTTCTCTGAATGGCTCTACCTTTATGCAAGGGGCGCAGAAGAACTTCCTGTCAGCGGTTTTGCATGCTTCCAGGACGCTTTTTTGTTTATATTTATTTTCAAAAATCAAGAGGTGTATTTTACCTGCTTTTCCTAGCGGTTTTATTGATATCGGTTTAATGCCAATGCATTCCGCTATCTCTTCTGCGATTATGTCAGTGTCCTCACCGTATGTTTCATGTTTCAGCACCACTTTTGTCGCCGGTTGTCTGTCAGCTTTCGGTTTTGGTGCTATTATTCTTGATGGTTCGCACACTTGGATTTTCGTGAGAATGTCTTCCCGGGCTGCTGAGCTCCCCGGGTTGATTTTTATTTGTCCGTTCGTCACTCTAAGCGTTGAATTATTTGTTGATGTCGCCTCTCTTATAAATCTGAGGGCGCGTTGGTCTTTCATTATTTTTTCATCCCTAATTATTATATCAGGGATATGTGTGTTTTTCTGTGTGGGCGTCACGAACTTATCTGTTCCGGTGCGTTGTCTTTTTATTCCTCTATTTTCGTTTTGTAGCGTTTCAAATCTGTTTGCTAACGGTATATTATAGATTGTTTCCGAGTTGGCCTCGGCTTGCCTGTCCGCGCGCTGGGTGTTACATGTGGCGGTCAAACTTTGGGTTGTTTCAGTCGCGCAGGTACGCGCCGTGGTCGTGTGGCTTTGGGCGATGGTGTCGTTTCTTTTGTTCACTAGCGTAGGCGCTCGCACGCTGTGTCGTTCCCCTGAGGTGAGGCAGGGGGCGGTCCGGGCGGCGAGCGGCTTGCATGTGCCGTTCGTCGGCTCTAACCTCGTTCGTTGCACGTGCACTGGCTCTTGCAAGCCAACGCCCTGGTATGTATTTAGCGCGCAAAGTTCGACGGTATTATTTGTCGTTCTGACTTTACGATTTCTTTTTTTCTTGCCTCTTTGGGTGGTTAGAGACGTGCTTGAATCCTCTGCCGTGGTTTTTATAAGTGCAAGTTGATTTTTGCCGCACTTACAGATGAACCATTCCTCCGATGTAAATGCGTCTATCGGGAGGGTGATCAATTCTCTCTTTGTTTTACAGTCCACGCACGCACGAAAGTTGCTTACTCCGGTTTTTAGCGTGGCTGTGTATATTGTTATGGTAGTTTCGATTTTTAGTGTTTCTTTTTCGAATTTGGGCACTATAGTAGTGGCCGCCTTTATGAGAAAGCTTTCCATGCATTCCTTACATTGGATTTTCCTCGTGTTCATTTGATTGGTACCCCACAGGGGGGCATCCGTTTGGAAGTATTGTTCGCATTCCCAGCACTGTATTATATTTTTATTGAACTCATTGAGGTCCATTTTCACTTTGTCTTTCACTTGTTTACTGTCCTTGTCTAGACGAAGTAGATCCATGTCCATATCATTAGATTTGTGTGAACTTTCACTGTTGTTTTTCGAGAGCATGTTTCCTATTACTCTTGATTCACTAATTCTGTTGGGTGTTGCCTGTCTCACTTCTTCTGGTGAATCCCAGGGGGTGCTCCCCCCGGGGTCCTCACAGTTCATGATTTTTCACTTTCTATTCACTTCAAGTCTCGTTCCAATGTGGATTGTTTTAAGAACCGCACAAAATTTCAAGATACCACACGCAGTGCGTGGGTCGTGCGCGGATCGGCTCTCGGGAGCTTTCCGCTGCGCGCGTCTGTTCGCTACGGCGGTCCGCGCGAGTCTCATCCATTTACCATCAAGTAGACTGTGTGCCCGCTTATCACCCTTATTCTATTAAAAAAATACACTTTGTCTTAGCACCGGATTATGAAGCTATTATGTGGATATTATGAAGCTCTTATGTGGATATTATGAAGCTCTTATGTGGATATTATGAAGCTCTTATGTGGATATTATGAAGCTTTTATGTGGATATTATGAAGCTCTTATGTGGATATTATGAAGCTCTTATGTGGATATTATGAAGCTCTTATGTGGATATTATGAAGCTCTTATGTGGATATTATGAAGCTCTTATGTGGATATTATGAAGCTCTTATGTGGATATTATGAAGCTCTTATGTGGATATTACGAAGCTCTTATGTAGATATTATGAAGCTCTTATGTGGATATTATGAAGCTCTTATGTGGATATTATGAAGCTCTTATGTGGATATTATGAAGCTCTTATGTCGATATTGTGAAGCTCTTATGTGGATATTATGAAGCTCTTATGTGGATATAAAATGTTCAAACATGTTTAGACATCTCCAATATTTACTCTAATAAAAAAGGGCTTGCCTGTCGTGAATTCAGCAATTTAATACACGTGTGAGACACGACTGTTCAAACAATGTATGATAAATATACGTTATTGACTTGTCGGGATAAATTTATTCAACATATGTTTGTTTAGTGTCATTCAAGTTGATTCAATCGAATTTGATCTAAAAGCCAATTAATGACGACGAATTGGCTTATCTGCTTCAAAAATCTACCACTCAAACCTTAACTGAAGGAAGAATTACATAGTAAAGATATGCTGGACTTATGTTTGCAGCACAAATGAGTCGGCACGATCGGTGGAGGACCACGCTCTCACAAAATATATAAGCAAAATAGCAGCTTAATTTTGCTCGAGAGCCGTGGTAACTCAGATGGTTAGCGCTCGCTGTAAATTTCACAGTACGCGAGCGAACCGTGTTCGATCCCCGCCGGCAACAATAAAATTGTTAATTGCAATTTTAAGTGCTGATTTACCACGTGCTCGGCGGTGAAGGAAAACATCGTGAGGAAACCTGTATGACAGAGAAATAAGAAAAAAATATTTCGAAGACATGTGAAGTTCGCCAACACGCATTGGGGCAGCGCGGCGGACAATTCCTTGCCCTAAAACCCTCTCAGAAATGAGCAGAGGCCTGTGCCCAGCAGTGGGACGTATATAGGCTGTAACTTTACTTTTACTTTTTACTTTTTAATTTTGCTGTTTTTAGAATTCTGAACGTAGAAAACCGAAGACATATTTTACTGAATACGAGGCACTCCATCTTAGTCTTCAAGGATGACAACGCATCTGTATTTTGATCCTTAATCGAGGATAAATATACATGTATATGAGCCATATCATACACTTACAATCGGGAGGGCTGGGTGCTCGCTAATTACTTTTATTCCATAAAAAATGAACAAACTTGTTCAGAAAGAGGCTGGGTCGGCTTCTAATCACGTGTAGTTATCAAATTTAGTAATATTGCTTTTGCTGGTTGCTCGACTAGGTTTAGGTTAGGCTTCTTTCCAGATTATTACGTTTAGTTGGCTCGGTGGCAAAACGTTTTAGATAAATTCCACAGTATGCGAGTAACTCAAACTCGGTCTCCGTTGGTACCAATGGTAGGTAATTTCGGTGAATCAGCACTTAAAATGGCAAGTAAGTTTCGGTGGTGCCGGCGGGGATCAACCTAGGAACTAGCATTCTGTAAATTAAAGAGGAGCGTTTAGCTACCAAGGTTCTGAGCAGGCAGCTTAAATGACTCCCCCCCTCCCTTTGCTGGCTATATTTATATTAGCCTATTTGCTGGATGCCTAATTTTAAATCAACCGATACGCCTTGAATTTTTTGTGTAGTGTTCGCGTAAATATATGAAATTATTATGTGAGCCCTTGACATATCATGGCTCATATTGTCATCCAGTGGTAATTTTTTTTTAAATGGAACTGCAAATCGAAATAATTCCAAAACGGATTCACTTCGAAATCACTTAAGAGGACAGGTTATAGATCATCGTAAGATAATTCGTGCTGATTTTGTGAAGTTCTTTTATATTTTATGCTAATATTAGTAAGTTTAATTCATTTATAAACGAACCTTAATAAGTTTAACGATATTTTGTATCATGCCCTAAACATTTCAACATTATTTATGTTTTCTATTTTATGTAATGATGATAAAACTGATGCTGGGAATCATAATTCTATTCGTCTTCTTCTTCTGGGAATCATATTTATTTCTGATTAAGGTTCAAATTGTTATAAGCATCCGATTGACATTAAAATAATAAAGTTTTATACTCTTGAAAGCGGTAAAGTAGTTCAATATTGTGTACTGTTTGAGATTTGAATTAAAAATGTAGAAACCGACGGTAAGTAAAATAGGCACACGATGCAGTTTCGACGGTAAGCTGGCAGCTACATATTGTGTTTGTTATTATTCCGAAAGACGACAACGAATTGACTAAGCTGTCGTTAGGATGGCTGCTTTAATAACAATAGCGTGTATCGCTTATGTGAATGAGATGGAGTTGGTCGACCTGTATGACGTGGTTTAGTAAGCTAAACAATCTTTAGCATGGTTGATTCAGGAATAATATTATACTTCGCTCAGTTGTTATACGAACAGTATAAAAATTTACAGAATTCGTTGGTGCGTTTAGTAGAAATAGCCATTCAAATACGTGATAATTTGTTTTCAAACATCGTCCCAGATCAATTGCAGAAGCCGGTGCTCCTCGATACCGCCAACATCATCCGCCGGTTTTTCCTAACCCTCAGTTTGATCTCCCCTGTCGAGGGCTTCCATCTGGTTGGGCTTTTACTTATTTTAATATATTTAAACATATATTTATGTACATTTATAATTTCCTTTTATTTATTTATTCACCTCAACCAGATGTGAATACTCTATGAATACCCCAGTAATATTAACCATCCCGCGGTGCGAGGGCTCCATGCCGGATATGAAGTTTACACACAGGCACTGGCACTGCATAGGGATGTTATATCCCTTTGCATTTTCTATCGCATCTACCACAGAGAATGCTCTGTGGAATTGTTCGGATTAATCCCAGCCGCCTAATTTAATGAAAGCACATCGCTTTATAATTCAAGATACCATACCATCTGGATGTTTGGCAGTCCGCCACTAATCGTTTTACTAGGATTTTTCTTCCTCGTACAACTTCTCTGAGACACCCGTTGGACAAAGTGAAGTGATACATACGAGTATTACGCCATTACCAAATCGACCTCTCTGTGGAATAGTTTACCACCTTCAAGAAAATATATTACTCCGTTTATAAGGCTGGCAACTCACCTGCAATTCCCCTGGTGTTGCAGATGTTCATGGGCGGCGGTAGTCACCTAACATCAGCTGAGCAGCTTGTTCGGTTGCCCCCCCTTCTATAAAAAATATTTTGACACAAGCTATAAAATTAAAATAAACCCAACATCAAAGATAAATTTGAACAATATTCAAAACATATAAGTTTATGAAGCTCTTATGTGGATATTATTTAATTATTTTAGTTCTTTTAACAAACACTAAGGTCATAAAAAGTTTTAAAATTCACAAATCATAAGACTTGCAGATTGCTTCTACTGGCATGCATTAATCGGAAGATTTGTTCACATTAAATGGAAGTAATGGTGCTCCCCATAACTGGTCTGCGAAATTTGTATTCATCGTTGCTGACAGACTTTCACCCAAAACCGTCTAAGACGTCCTAACTTCGTCTTCAATCAACAGGACGAACCTTGTGGTTAAAACTTGCATAAAATACATTATATTCATAGACATATAACCCCTATTGACATATTTTTCTCGTGGCTACTTTAATTACATTATCATGAGTATATGTCACGACAAGAAGATCATGATGTGTCCATAACCCACTAACCCTTCTTCGACGCTATACGAAGGACGAAAAATACTTTCAGTTAAACTGGGTTTCATATTTATTTTATTCATTCACACCTTAACTCTTATTTTTATTTCAAAACTGCTTTTAGCCCGCGGTAAAAACAATATATTTCTCACATTTAGTCTGAGAAATATTCGAAGGATTTCGAGAATATATCGGATTGTGCGCGATCAACCAGCATAGAAGCAGCTCTGTGGTTGTGTTCCCTAAATAATATTCAGTTTCGAAAGTTTATAATCACGCTTAAAGTAAGAATGATAAAGATCTCGTAATTATAGTGCATAAAGATTGCGTGGTAATATAAAAATCTCAAGTAAAGCCGGTCTTAAAGTACGTAAGACACTCAATAAGTTTTGAGATGTACAAAAAGTGTTTTAGAATTATTAATATTTATTATTATCTATACAAAGTTTCATTCGCCTAAACTAACTCTGAAAACACTTTTGGTCTTGATTTGATAGGTCGGAAATCGCTTCTTCGTAGGCAGGCACGGCTTAATCGTCGTTTGATAAAAAATTGCCTTTTATTTTTTCTTTGACTCTTAGGAACAAAAAGAAACCACAAGGAGCTAAGTCAGGGCTGTAGGGTGGGTGACTAAGAGTTTCAACACCAGATTCCTCAATAAATGCTTTTGTTCTAAGGGAGGTATGTGAAGGGGCGTTATCGTGATGCAGAATAATTCCCCGAAGCCCATTTTATAAACGAACCTTAATAAGTTTAACGATATTTTGTATCATGCCCTAAACATTTCAACATTATTTATGTTTTCTATTTTATGTAATGATGATAAAACTGATGCTGGGAATCATAATTCTATTCGTCTTCTTCTTCTGGGAATCATATTTATTTCTGATTAAGGTTCAAATTGTTATAAGCATCCGATTGACATTAAAATAATAAAGTTTTATACTCTTGAAAGCGGTAAAGTAGTTCAATATTGTGTACTGTTTGAGATTTGAATTAAAAATGTAGAAACCGACGGTAAGTAAAATAGGCACACGATGCAGTTTCGACGGTAAGCTGGCAGCTACATATTGTGTTTGTTATTATTCCGAAAGACGACAACGAATTGACTAAGCTGTCGTTAGGATGGCTGCTTTAATAACAATAGCGTGTATCGCTTATGTGAATGAGATGGAGTTGGTCGACCTGTATGACGTGGTTTAGTAAGCTAAACAATCTTTAGCATGGTTGATTCAGGAATAATATTATACTTCGCTCAGTTGTTATACGAACAGTATAAAAATTTACAGAATTCGTTGGTGCGTTTAGTAGAAATAGCCATTCAAATACGTGATAATTTGTTTTCAAACATCGTCCCAGATCAATTGCAGAAGCCGGTGCTCCTCGATACCGCCAACATCATCCGCCGGTTTTTCCTAACCCTCAGTTTGATCTCCCCTGTCGAGGGCTTCCATCTGGTTGGGCTTTTACTTATTTTAATATATTTAAACATATATTTATGTACATTTATAATTTCCTTTTATTTATTTATTCACCTCAACCAGATGTGAATACTCTATGAATACCCCAGTAATATTAACCATCCCGCGGTGCGAGGGCTCCATGCCGGATATGAAGTTTACACACAGGCACTGGCACTGCATAGGGATGTTATATCCCTTTGCATTTTCTATCGCATCTACCACAGAGAATGCTCTGTGGAATTGTTCGGATTAATCCCAGCCGCCTAATTTAATGAAAGCACATCGCTTTATAATTCAAGATACCATACCATCTGGATGTTTGGCAGTCCGCCACTAATCGTTTTACTAGGATTTTTCTTCCTCGTACAACTTCTCTGAGACACCCGTTGGACAAAGTGAAGTGATACATACGAGTATTACGCCATTACCAAATCGACCTCTCTGTGGAATAGTTTACCACCTTCAAGAAAATATATTACTCCGTTTATAAGGCTGGCAACTCACCTGCAATTCCCCTGGTGTTGCAGATGTTCATGGGCGGCGGTAATCACCTAACATCAGCTGAGCAGCTTGTTCGGTTGCCCCCCCTTCTATAAAAAATATTTTGACACAAGCTATAAAATTAAAATAAACCCAACATCAAAGATAAATTTGAACAATATTCAAAACATATAAGTTTATGAAGCTCTTATGTGGATATTATTTAATTATTTTAGTTCTTTTAACAAACACTAAGGTCATAAAAAGTTTTAAAATTCACAAATCATAAGACTTGCAGATTGCTTCTACTGGCATGCATTAATCGGAAGATTTGTTCACATTAAATGGAAGTAATGGTGCTCCCCATAACTGGTCTGCGAAATTTGTATTCATCGTTGCTGACAGACTTTCACCCAAAACCGTCTAAGACGTCCTAACTTCGTCTTCAATCAACAGGACGAACCTTGTGGTTAAAACTTGCATAAAATACATTATATTCATAGACATATAACCCCTATTGACATATTTTTCTCGTGGCTACTTTAATTACATTATCATGAGTATATGTCACGACAAGAAGATCATGATGTGTCCATAACCCACTAACCCTTCTTCGACGCTATACGAAGGACGAAAAATACTTTCAGTTAAACTGGGTTTCATATTTATTTTATTCATTCACACCTTAACTCTTATTTTTATTTCAAAACTGCTTTTAGCCCGCGGTAAAAACAATATATTTCTCACATTTAGTCTGAGAAATATTCGAAGGATTTCGAGAATATATCGGATTGTGCGCGATCAACCAGCATAGAAGCAGCTCTGTGGTTGTGTTCCCTAAATAATATTCAGTTTCGAAAGTTTATAATCACGCTTAAAGTAAGAATTATAAAGATCTCGTAATTATAGTGCATAAAGATTGCGTGGTAATATAAAAATCTCAAGTAAAGCCGGTCTTAAAGTACGTAAGACACTCAATAAGTTTTGAGATGTACAAAAAGTGTTTTAGAATTATTAATATTTATTATTATCTATACAAAGTTTCATTCGCCTAAACTAACTCTGAAAACACTTTTGGTCTTGATTTGATAGGTCGGAAATCGCTTCTTCGTAGGCAGGCACGGCTTAATCGTCGTTTGATAAAAAATTGCCTTTTATTTTTTCTTTGACTCTTAGGAACAAAAAGAAACCACAAGGAGCTAAGTCAAGGCTGTAGGGTGGGTGACTAAGAGTTTCAACACCAGATTCCTCAATAAATGCTTTTGTTCTAAGGGAGGTATGTGAAGGGGCGTTATCGTGATGCAGAATAATTCCCCGAAGCCCGGTCTTTGGTCTCCCCTCCCGCACAGCTTGAAAAGCTTTGTATAATGCAAATGTAGTATACCATACAGAGTTGACTGACCTACAATTTTGCAGCATTGACGTGGACAAATGTCCGCTCCGCGAAAAAAAAACTAGCTACCATTTTTTGGCGACATTGCGAAGTCATTGCAGTTTTGTCGGTAACTGTCCTTCTGAGTAGACCAATACCGATGATTGCCTTTTATTTTCCGGATCATACTGACAGATCTATGTCTCGTCACTAGTAGCGATTTCCGAAACACGCCTAGATACCCTGTTTTCAAAACGTAGAAACATTTCATGGCACTAATCCACGAGTCTGTTTTTCGCTTTCGGAGAGCAAATGAGGGATGCATAAAAAACAAAGCTTCCCCACTCCAAGATGTTGATGTAGGATGGTATGAATGCTCCCCGAAATAATGCCTACAATCTTTTCGATGTCCGTATATGTGATTCGTGGGTCTTCTCGCACCAACTTTTCAGTAGTCCATACATTTTCGGCCGTTAGTGCCGTTTGCGGGGCCCCGGTTCTTAGGTCACATTTAAGGTTAATTTTAAATTCGGAAAACTACCTAAAAATTGTTGCGCATGATAGAGCTGAGTTCTCTAATGCTGATTGTAGCCGTTATAAGTTTAATTGTTCAGTTAAACCAAATTTAAAATCATAATAGATCATAGCGCTCAAATGTTCACGGTTAAGATCCATTGTTTTAAATGAAAAGCGCGGAAAGCGTTGCAGGAAAATTAATAGAAATTTGTTTTCTTTAATATTCAGAAATTGGCTTATGGAGTTCTATTTTTAAATAAATTTGCTTTTTAGAAACATATAACATGGGTGCGTTCAATTTTTAAATTTCGAGCATCTCAAACTTATTGATTGACCTACGTATTATTATAATAAAGAAAAGTTGAAATCGTTTTTGTTTTTTCAATGAAAATCATTTTCATCAAGTTCGGCCCACAAATAAAACTCAAGTTTTACGTTTGGTGATCTCGCCGGCCAGTTCACAGTTTAGCCGCGACCTATCCACCTATCACCGAATTCTTCAAAAGTTAGTTTCTAATATCCAAGGTTAACAATTAACGATTTAATAGATCTTAAAAAAACAAGAGGTGGTTTAAAACGAAGTTTATTTACTATACATACCAACTCAACAAACAATATAAAAACGTAAAAATATGGCAGTGTACATCAGTTAAAACGAATGATAAGAAGGATGTGATACGGATGTCTCGCCTCACACCGTTTTATGGCGAAGGAAATTTTTCCTAACCGACTTATATGAATAATCGATTATCAGATGTTGTTTGTTATTGATTACTCATGGGACTGAAGTCATGTAAAACTTATCTCCTTGTCGGAGCGACCTTGGGGATTGAGTCGCCTTTAGCGCGATAGCCATTTTCATCAGCGACGTAGTTAACAGTCTCAGCTTTGCCCTCAGAATTGATGTAAGAGTAGAAACCTTCGACAACGACGACGTTCTTGAGCTTGTTCTCTTCATCAACGACTTCCTTCAGTTCACCACGTTCGCCGCGATTGATTCCATTGTCGGTTGCGAAGCTAAAGCAAACAATAAATATATAATTTTAGATCTCCGAATATCGTTTAACTGCAGCTTCATGATACAATATTAACACTAAAGAAATACTTAAATAACGAGAGTACACACCAAAGGAAACAGAACAGCATCTAAGAAGCAAGGAGTGTATGTCCTTGTGATCGGTTTCTCATACATCGACTATCTTCAGGAGTAATATAACTAACCATACATACATATGTGTTTGAGCCAGCACAAAAGCTGACGTTCTTCTTACTTTATTTTATGGGGAAAATGGTTACAAGTCAAGCAATCTTCAGTAATTATGAAAATTAATACCGAAAATGAAATATAGATTACACAGATACTCATAAAGAAATAAAAACCCCACCTGGTTTTTTTTTCAATACAATGAAATTTTTGTTTGAACTTCATTTAATAATTTACCTATTAAAAAATTTATTTGTTAAACGACTCGAGTAATCTAAATAACTTTCTTCGTAGCAGTAACGACAGTCATTCAATAGTTACAGATAGTATAAAACATACAAATACAAGTTATATAGTGGTTTTTGATTTACCTGTAGACGTAATTTCCATCGGGTTCTTGTTTGGATTCAGAATGAAGAGTCTGTGGAGGTACAACATACACTCGTTCACTTTCGGGCCTTACGTTGGCCACTGCGGCAGATGCGACGGCCACAAGGGCAAGAACGGCAACAATCGTCTGCGGATTAAATAATAGGTAATTACAATAAATCTATGAAAAAATTCAACTGTCATCTTTGAATTAAAAAGGCCTTACAACGTACCATTCTCATGTTTGACGCTTTTGATTTAGTTTCGTTGCTACCAGATGAGCGACTAATGGTTAAACGCTTGAAACTAATACTTTTATACATTTCTACAGGCTTCAACAATCTAGTAAAATGTCAAACGGCAACAAACATACGATATCGATATTCCGGCTCCCCGGATTCGGTTATCAGTAATCACAAACCAAAATGTTTGCATGTGTGTGCCAACAAATAGTATTTGACAAATCAATGTGTGTAGCACGCGTTCACGCAGCAATTTAAAGGTTTTTTTGCACATATTTGCTTAATGATTTGTCACATAATAAATAAAACCAGTTTTACGGATTTCATCGCGTGTATTAATATTTTTTGTATTCCCCACATTTCGAGTAAATACTTATGGCCACGAGGAATGAGGTGTTTGTTGTCTCAATGTCATAGTTAACCACGGCTATCTTCAGATTAAAATTATTAATTTTTTGTCCGATCTTCGCAGTATGAACTTATAGTATCTTGTATCTTGCAGTTGTATACTTGGGTTGACATTCAATTTTATTAATTACAGTATCCCAAGTGGATGGTAGCACCCTGCCATATTCTTCTCTTGAAATTTCGATAACCTCGAAAATAATCCTTGGAAGGAAAGGAATCGGTATTCTTTAGCAGGATCTGTGGTCTATCAAACCTAATGTAGTGATGGAGGCAATCCTGTACGTGTTCACAGACTGTAGACTTTTATCATGGCTTTTGATATTAAAAAAAAAACATTCTAGTTTCAAAGTAGAAGATAGCTGATTGGTACCATCAGCTTTGAATCCTACTATTAATAAAATTAAATTTCAGCCCAAGCATGCTATATATATAAGCTTAGATCGGCCCAAAAGTTAATAATTTTAATCTTGTTGCAGACGTGGTTAACTATGACATTGGGACGTTTAATACCTCAGTCTTCCCCCCTCCTCCCCCCACGACTATAGGTGCTGTGAAGTACGCTAAACGATGGGAGTACAAAATAAGTGAATATACGCGATAAAAGTTAATTTTATTTAAATGTGTAGTGTTCACGTATACGTAAGAAATAATTTTTTTTTCACAAAATACTTAAACATGTATGTACATATTCAGACCGGATTCGCATTTAAGGTTTTGAGCTTTAAGGTTTTGAGCTTTGTTATTTCAGTGCGTTGTTGTATTTGACTCAGGTAACTAATAAAACAATCATTTGCTTTCCCACTTCACACATCTTTCGAGTTTATCGAGAAGTATTCCGTGATGAACAAATTAAAATAATTTTCTCTTATCCAAAAAAGGAGCTATCACCGGTGCACCGTCATTAATGCATTCTGTAATAAAGTTAAAGAATTAGAAGATTATATGAAAATGATAATATTATTTTTTCCATAAACTTACTATGTATCTTAAGTATCGCTTTATAAAAAAAAATGATTAAATGGCTCTATTTTAAAAGGTCTGTAATTATTCACATCTTTAATATCGCTTTTTTGAGGATGGGTTTACAACTGAATATTTGAGTTCTGCAGGAGAAATTCCGTGAGCAAACTATAAGTTTATTATATTACTCAGTATTGGTGTCACATTTATAGAACTTAAGTTTAATATTTTTGTTGGTAACGCATTATACCCCACTGATTTAGTATTTCGTGCTAACGCTAATTAGAATTCCGTGGATTAATGATGTCTAATGCAAACTGGGACTGTAACTTTTCCGAAAATGATAACTGTGACAAATTTACTGATTGCATTAAATGCGATAAAATATTATGCATGTATGATGGTTGATTTACAAGCGACATGGGTATACCCTGAATGTGTCCACCTACTACCAAAAATTGCAAATATAAAAAATACACTTGTGAGAAATGTCAGTACCGTCAGTGGAAACAAAGGAGTAGTTTGGTCACTGCAGTTTGATTCCGAAAGAAAGAACATTTCTATGAAAGACATGCGTCAAGTGATAGAAGTTGTGATGGAAGATAAAATGAATGACCTATTTAAAAGATTTAATGACAATTTGGTTGGATCCTTCGCGAAGGAGATTAAACCTATGAGAGATAAATTGTCGAGAGTTAATGAATCATTAACGTGCATTAATGATCAGTATGAAGATATAAAAAAAGAAAATGAAGCATCTAAATTAAAAATAGCAACTTTAGAAAAAGATTATTTTATATATTATAGTAAAAAAGTTGAAAATATTGAAAAAACTTTTTAAGTTATTTTATTTGTTCATTTCTTTTCTTATTGTCTGTTATATGTGTAACGCCCCCCCCCCCCCTCTATAATAAATAAATATATTAAATATATTATCTATAATTAATTTACTCCTTTCAATAAAATTATATATATAATATATATATATATATAATAATAATAATAATAATATATATATATATATATATATATATATATATATATATATATATATATATATATATATATATATATATATATATATATATAATTTTATTATATTATGACAGGGTTAGATTACATGTACAAATATATATACATGTAATCTAATGATTTCTTAAATTTACGCGAACACTACACATTGAATAAAACTATATAATTGTATGGATTTTATCGCGTTTAATTAACTTATGGTCACGGGGGAGGGGGAGGGGGACGAGCTTACTGTATCTTGAAGTCTTGCAGTGGTATGCTTGAACTTGTAATACCAGTGTGAAACAGTAGCTGCTGCTGTGTTTCGTATGGTGAGTGTAAAGAACCGGAGACCCTTTTTACTGGAAACGAGGCACTCCATCTTAGTCCTCACAGGTGACAAATCTGCATTTTGATACGTAATCGAATAGATGTAGGTGTCTATGGGCCACAGCAACCACTTACCATTAGGTGGACTGTGCGCTCGTTTGTCACCCTATCCTATAATAAAGAGTGTTTTTGAAAAGCCGTAGGTATGGAGGGAGAGCGCCCACCGTAAGAAATCGCAGGCACCTGTGCGATTCGTAGCGGCTGAGTTTGACCGCCGGAGCTAGGGAGGTGAGCGTGGGTGCTGACGATTTGCTACGTAAGTGCGAAGGGGCTACACTTCCCGCAATTCCAAATCAGTTACATAAGAGACTTTAGGTCAATATTTCTGTGCAAAAAAGGGAGGTTATGGTTTAAAAAAATCATTACTTAAAAACTATACTTTTTTACCATTTGTAATTACAATTCACTATATTTAAAGGATTAAATTACAACTGTTCAATGATACCCTTAACGACACAATAGTTCTATGGTATGGTCTACCGTTTACTTAGAAAAACTAACAAATAATTTGTTCTACCTACAATGTAAAGTGCCTATTAATTTCGTTAGAGCAATATTGCTTAAAAGTATGTATTGGTGTCTAATTTTTCAGGAGTTAATTTTTTGAGTATTTGTTACGCCTAGTTAAATTATACGTAAATATTTTTTATACTTCAGACTGTTATGCTTGATCATTGTTATGATTTAAAAATGATGGGTAAGCTTTTTTATGCGTTTATAATGTTATGGCGTTAATATAATTAGTATAAATTTTATATCACGCCTTATAATTTTCTACAAATTAACAGGGATTGAGCTGAGGTCATTATCAATCAAGACACCTTTCAAACGACAAAAATCTAGAACCAAATCGGTTCTTCCATTTATGAGCCATGATGCCACTGACAGGCACACATATAAGTACTCACCGACAAACTGGCTTACAGTTTGGCAAATTTTAAAATATAAATACACTCATTCCAAAAATAAATAAAAAAACTTAATATATCTATTTTAAATTACATAATTACATTTCAAAGTAGTTGGCGTTAACGGCCATACTAGTATAGA